>CM054379.1:99003647-100203647 GCA_028858755.1 Ara ararauna
TGGATGCACACACACACAAACGCAACCTTTGGAAATTACTTTTTTGCATTTCTCATCCTAAACTATAGGTTATGTGAACAGCAGCAGTGTCTCATCCCGCAAGAGAAAGCAGAAATTTCTTAACCTTCCTGAGTGGGAAACTGCAAAGTTTGTATTTGTAAAGAATTTTAAAAGCCTTGGGTGGAAAACCAGATTAGGGCATGTTTGGTATTAACTGTTCTTGTAAAACTCATGAACCTTGAAAATGTCTGTGAATGTTTTAAGATAAAATGTGGACTGAGCTTCCAGGACTAATTTGTGTTGGCAATGATCAAGACCGAATTACAAACAGATGTTCTAGGTCTGTCTGAAAAATGAAGGGATTTGAGGATAAAAGTCTTCTGAACAATTAATGATATTGCCAAAATAAATAAATACGCAGTCATCTGCTAAAACTAAATATATATAAACACATAGCCCCAAAACAAAGTATATACCCTATGAAAATACCAAACAGATTAATGAACTAGGCAGTGCCAAGACAATTGTTTTAGGACACTAAAAGAATATGGTACAATTCTCTTTTAGAGTGAAAATATGATATACTTAATAGTGCCATCACATATTAAAAAAAATACAAATGGGAGAAAAAAGAACCACTGAGACTTGGACTCTATGAAATACTTAAGAAAAAATGACTCTCAAAATCAGAGCCTTAGCTAAGAATAAAAACAGATAAAGATTACCAATCTATTAACACTTTTATGGGGCTTTAGAAGGTGCTTTTATATTCACAGGGACACTGACTTTGAAAAGACAATGAGGTTTTTAAAAAATAGGAGGAAGCGCAAATATTTTAGAATGCTGGCAAGAGAAAACAAATCCTAAATGCAGTACATAATTACATTTAATTTGTGAAGTATTAAAACAACATATTCAGTGTACCCTAAACTAATTGCAAACAGGCAAATTAGCAGGATAAAGCGTCCTACCACCCCATAAAGTTTTAAGCATCTCATCATAAACATAAACATCTTATAATGTTTAACTGGAATTCTCACAAAGACATAAACCAAAAAGAGGCTTAAGTCCATTTTTGCACTGTTTTTGTGTTTTTCAAAAGGAGTTGCTCATTCCTGGATCTCTTCTGCTCACAATTTGCTCATCTGTGTAATTACTAAGAAATAGAACAACTCTCATAGCTATGACTTGAAGAAACCAATTAAGTTTCTAAATAGTTAAGATTAAAACCATTCAAGCACCTTTTCTAAGATGACAAATATTCTGTTGATGAGAGCATACTTGGGATGCATAAATCAAAAACATTTACAGGCTAGCATTTGTGTGTAAACCCCTGGAAATCACAGCATCCCATCTCCTGCCCAAAGCATGGCTAACTTCAGATGCTGATCAGGTGCAACACATCAGATGTTCCACTGAAATGCAAGCACCACTGCAAATCCTACTGTCATCAACTTCCTGGTCTTGTACATGTATACATCCATCCCTCTCCAATGAGTCCGAACTATGTGTATGTACTGGTGAGCAGCTACCAATATGAGCAGGGCCTCTGATTCCTTTTGGTGACATCCAGAAGCTGACATTCAGCCTGCCATCACATCATCAAGCAACAAGTATAGAGAATCAAGGGCGAGTATAGAGGAACAGAACAGATCTCTCATTAGAGCTACTGGAAGAGGTCATTATTTAGCACCAATAAGCAAAGGTCATATATATTATCTGAAAATCCAGTTCTTTCGATCTGTCTGAAGACTCAATAAAAGAACACTGTATCAAGTATATACCAGATATTTTCACTGTCTCCTTCCGCACAACAAAAGAAAAAATATTTTGGGGAAAAAAAAGAAAAAAGCAGCAGAAGAAAAAAGCCCTTTATGTACCCATATATTCAAGAACTTTATTGTCCGGGAGGAGCAGATAGAAAAAGTGGCAACTGGCAGCACATATAGCCCTTGTTATAAAGAATAAGAATAAAATAAAAAATCAGTGAACGTATTTGCTCAAAAAATAATCTGGTATCTATATATAGCAGTGATTATGTAATTTTTTTATTATATAGACAGGAAGCTTACTACATGCAGAACACAAACCCAAAATGCATGCAATAACCCACTGGGTACAAAACTTAATAAATGTTAACAACAGATCCATTACCCAGCATTCAATAACCACAAAAAACCCTGCTGAAAAATAAAGCAGTTCTTCATCTGCTGAAATGATTTAGCAGGTCCATCTGAAAGAGGATGGGACATCCATATGTGATAACCTTGTGAGCTTGTGGCAGAGTCTCCTCCATCCATCAAACCAAGAGAAAAGGAAAGGTTATATAGGTTAATAGATACAAAATATCCGTGATTGACTTCTGTATTTCACTACACACCGAGTATCTTCTGATAATCACCTAGCTGTTGGAAAGTTTGTATGAATCAATGCTTTCTTCAAGTTCAAGATCAAAAACTATAAAGACAAATTATAACTATACAAATCTTTGCTAGAGTACATAATGCTATGACAGTACTTGCTCACCATAATAAGCAGAGAACAAGCATAGCCTTAACTATAGAGGCTCAAATGTCAGTGACAGTTCAAATACAAGATGTAACCTCAAAACTTACATTCACACATTAAAAGGAATATTTTCTGATATGATATTTGCAAATATGCAAGACAGCTTTCTGCCCAAACTCTCCTGCTCACCTCACTTCGGCGGGGGAGATAGAGGCTGGAGGGAGGAGAGAGGTATGAGGAATTCTTTATTTTCCCTCCTGTAGCTGATCTCTTACAGGTTTGATACTTCTATAGGTCAGGGTTTCCATGCACAGAGCAAACAAACCTCTAACCAAACAGGTATAAATGAATTTCACTCACTTCATCGTTCTGAGTTCTTTGCAACTGGTTATCTTCCACAAACTGGAAGAGGCAATGGATCAGCGTCTTGAATTCTTTAAAATTTTTAAGTACTGCGGCATTGGTGCCAATTCTGAACTCACATTAACAGTAAGGGTCCATCTTTTACTTGTTTGGACAGCAACAAAACAGAGACTGAGACAAGAAACCAGGTAAAAATGCTAAGCAGACAGCAAGAAATGAGGCGAAGGGCACAGGAAAACCATGCAAACTTTGAAAATCCGAGCTCAAAAAAGCCTGGGGGCAGTGATTTTGGGGAAAAGTCACAGCCATCCATTACCCACTCTGGCAGCAGACCAGCATTCGTGGAGAAAGGAGACCTAAGCAAGGGCACTCGCAGCCCTCTGCCTTTCACCACTGTTTAGTGTGCAAATACCAGAAGAAATGCACATGGCAGCACATGTGAAAGCACGCACCCTGGTCACAGAGGCCATGCTGCCTCTCCCATTTCCACAGGAGCAATTCAGTGCCCTCCTATATTTCTCTTGCAACCACTGCTGCCACATAATCTTTTCATGTGCTTGAGGCTTCAGGGAGCTCAAACACCAACAGCACCACCAAGCCCTACCAGTGGCACTGGCATTACACAGGAGGCGGCCAGAAAGTATCTAGTGCTACACAGGGAATTGCTTTAAAGGAAGACAAGTGTAGCTAACCAGTGAAGGTTTGAAACTTAATGGAAGACAAACTCTAAAATAGACACTCCCAAGTGACAGTGGTAAAGCAGACACAGTCTTTTTAGGCATTTTATCTCATCTCATTTGTATGTTATCCCATGATGTACTTTAATCAAATTTGGCAAGAAAAACTTCCAGCAAAATAACAGTTGAGCTGTGTTTGCATGCCCTGCAGGAGTCACACAAAGACCGATGCTCTCACTAATGTATACAAATGACTGCCTGAAGGTTGCACAGATGCTCCGCTATGCATCTGCAGTGATGATGTGGTCATTTTGAAAAGCCCTTTCCCAATCTGTTACAGAATACCTGTTTCTAGTTTCCTGACTTGGGGAATAAGCTTCATCACCAAATGGCTTATTGATAATTGCCTCATGTTCAATCTGTTATGAATAAAATGCATGATACTCCTGCCTCAAGTTGAAGAACAGCTGCACATAAAGCAGTTGGAGAACTGACAGTAGCATTTAGGTAGATGATAAACATGGCAATTTAATGCACTTTAGAGCTTCCACTTTGGTTCTTCTACACAAGTCATGTGGCTTTTAACAACTGATAAATTTTCCCTTCCACCATGGCTCCAACCATACTGCCTATGAGCACTAATTATGGAGTAATCAATGTTAGCCTGCACTCCTCGCTAAATGGTTTACAAAGAATGAATAATAAAAGCCTACTGCAAATGGAAACAGATTACCTTATTTTCATAGATTCTGGGTCTGTGTTCAAGTATTTGCTATCAAAGATAGCAAGAATTAAACCACAGTAAAATTTCTTTGCTCTCTCTAGTCAGATAGAAGAGAGAACTGGACATTTACTGCTTATGCATACAAGGTTGAATGCAAGAGTTGTCAAAGACAACCTTGATCTAATGGCCAGATGACTAATGATCATAAACAATGAAAAGACAATTTAAAATTTAAGGTCACTGGGGCAGGGAATTGTTGCCCATATTGCAACGTTGTTTCTTTTGCATACAATGCTTTCCCATGATCCAGAAGCCAAAAATGTCACCTGACACACACAAAGCTGCAACAATACAGAAGAATGTTACAGTGAACCATAGTACTGACCATATCTAGGCAAGTATTTAATACTTTGGTTTTTAAAGAATCTTTTTGCTCAGTCTTAAAATCATAAAAGCTGTTAAAAAATATGCCAGAAGCATCAGAGAAAAATTTGGTACAGATTTACTGGAAGAGAAAGGAAAATTTTAAATTAAAAAGCTTTTTTTAAAATACAATATTGCTGGGAAATGCTAGAGATGGCCTATGGTGCATTGTGAAGATGGAAAATAGTATTTATTGTGGCAGAATTCAGTCTTATGACTGCACTCACATTATTGAATAGTCTTTCCTGGCTTGCTTCTTGGCTTTTTTGAAGTTTTCTTTATAACTCTCAGAGCTTCATACACTCAGGAGTTTCTGAAAACAAAAAATCTATCCAAAATGAACCTTTTTCAGAATTTTTCATCATTGAGTTAATGATGAATAGGAGAACAAAAAAAAATGTTGTTGATGCTTTAATAATTTTTGGGTCACTCATCCTGGAACAGGGAAAATTTCATGAATATAACCATTGCAAAAGGAGTAAACAGTACAAAGTATAAAATGGCATTTCAGTTGCTTCTGGTCATTTTGAAGCTGCCAATGCTATATATCTACTGAATTGTACTGTTGACTGTGACCTGAG
Organism: Ara ararauna; assembly: GCA_028858755.1. Classification (NCBI taxonomy): domain Eukaryota; kingdom Metazoa; phylum Chordata; class Aves; order Psittaciformes; family Psittacidae; genus Ara; species Ara ararauna. The sequence continues at coordinate 99,008,924 of CM054379.1, forward strand.
AGTGCCAAATGCAGATGCAATGTAACAGCGACTGGACAGCTTACACCATGAGAAACGCTACTGAAAGTCAATAAAAAGGTCTAATCCCATATGCTGAATACCAGCTTTAACAGGATTTGCCCAAGTAACAGGAGGAGCATTGCTGCAATAAGAACCCCAGCTCAGGGTGATGTGCTTTATCAACAGCTTGACTGTCCCAGGGACACTGACTTGCCAGGAGAGCCTGAGCACTAGCAACACCAGGGGCACGCATTGGCTTTGCTGGGTAGGGACAGTGGCTTGGACAGACAGGGCTCCCTGGGTTCAGTCCCTTCCTCATGTTCCCTGTCACTGCACTTGATAGGTGACATCTCTTGGGAGTTACTGATAGCAGTAACTCCCTTGTCCTGTGCCCTCAGGTCTGGAAGTCTGGACCTCACATGTCACTGTGCTTTAAGAACTACAAACCTTAATGCAAGGTCAAGAACAGATTTTTAAGCCTCTAAACCATACAAATTTGTTTCAAAGAGCAACAAGAAAGATAATGCCATAAATTTCACACAATGTTGCAATACACCGCATCAATTCTTCAGATGCTCTGCCACTCTTTTATCTTAAAATTGGAGGGGAGGGGAAGGAATAAAGAGTCTCTTCAAACAACCCTGGTAAATACAAATATGACTTTTATTGCTTCCTGCACTGCTCATTTCAATGCTCTGTGTTACCATGTCTGGCAATACCATTTAAGTAGCACTGGGTATCAAAAAAGCTTTAAGGAATGGCTCAGACCTGCCCTCAGGCCACAGCAAGTTGCCACAAAAGAGACCAATACGAAGGGGCACCAGCTTGCATAAGGGTCACGGCTTAGAGCTACGGGCATCTCCCTAATGAAGGGGGCAGTCATGTAGAAACAAAAGAGAAACCAGCATCCTGGTGCAGCAAAAATACCACCAGCCCTTCTGTGTCCACTCAATGAACAAGCAGAAACTGGTCTCAGGCAGAAGTACTGAACTCAGTCAGTGTGGTTTTGAAATGGTGCCCAGGTTTTTATTGTGCACGCAATTCAGACAACTTTCCCATCTGTCTATGCACGCACACACACCTCAGCATTTGCTGGCAAGGTCCTCCTCAGGGCTAGGATTCAGAAGTACTACTCCCAGGTGGGAGAGGGATGGTTCAGCTGCTTTAACTATGAAACAGGTTGTCCTGAAGGACTATTTTTATTCTGCAGAGGCTTGGTTTTGCTTTGATCATCTTTGACTATTTTTGTTTTGTTGTTGTTTTTTCCTGTACAGTTTCCTTCAAACATATGTGTAGATTTGGATTTTACAGAAGCTGATGAACAGACAATAACTGCAGGTGATAAAGCCCAAACTTCTGTCAGGAAAATAAATGTTGATGACTATCTTGTAGAGGACAGGAATGATTTGCAACTAAACTGAGCTCTGAATGCAACTAAATTAAGTACCCAGCTGCTATATAAAACTTGTCTCAGAATAATTATATTCCTACTCCAAAAAGAACAGAAAATTATTACTTGAACATACATCCAGATGCAAAAGTGACAGAAGTTACTTTATGTCTTCGAGTACTTTTTAATATTCAATATTTTAATGCATACACATACCAGAATCTCTCAAATATTTACCATCCAACTATTCTTGGCTAGAAATACTTTATATATATAAAAGCTATAAAAACAATTTAAAAGGCAATCTGTTAAAGTTTCCATTAAAAATGGTGCATAATCCCTAGTTTTTCTGCCTATCTACCCATCTAAACACAAGACCAATGAGACACCATTGGCTCAAAACACAAACACTAAATAAGACACATTATCATCACACTTGTAAATTTAGAGTGAATGGGTTCAACATGACTTATACTGTAGAGAGTAAAAGCTATATGTTGTTTTCTATTTTTGCCATGAGAATTGTTACTACAGTAACTTTCTAGTCATGGAAATATTATCATTTGTAAATATCAATTGCAGGCAGCTAAGGCAAACAGTCCCAAAATAAACTGGCAACCATTTTTTAAGCCTTAAAAAAACTCAACAGATACGACTTCAAGGGATATACCTGTTGCTTTAAAACTAATTTTTTTTCTCTGTTTACCCCAAAAAATGCTCCAGTCGTAGGGTATTTTCGTTCAAAAATAATACACCCACCCAGACATGAATATGTATGTTCTATTTCTTCTCAGGGACTTTTTGTCCTCTTTCTAGGGGCCATGTGGGAGCAGCTCAGCCAACCAATTAAAGATTTAAAATGGCATTTGGCAAACACATGACTTTTGGGTTTTATAAAACAGTGATAATATTAAGAACAAACACACTGACTATGAACTACAATGTGTCATCACTCTTATCTCATATATATACACATATATATACACCCACACAGCGAGAGAGAGAGATCATTCCCTAGTGCATGGGCCAATCCCTATAAAGCTGCTGAGTCCATCAGGTCCATGATGTCAGGCTCCATCTCTTGTAACAGCCCTTCAGAGCAGGGGAGGCCGTGTGCAGTGTTGGATCGTTGCCTGCTGATGCTGATTGTTCCTTTACCACAGAACTCGTCTGGTTTCATCAAAGTTCATTCTTTGTTGGGATGATGGTCAGAGGGAAGACAGGGCCAGTCGCTGATGACTTGAAGATATCTAGTTGGTGGGCTATAAAAGTGCTACATAGCAGGCAACAGCATACAATTAAGTTCATTGGCTGTTTTCCCCTAAAATCAAATCCCCTTGAGGTATACATCGGACTTCCCCATCTTCCTGCATTTCCCACCAAGTATATCCAGGTCCCTGAGCAAAAGCAATCCCACAAGTGAGTTTGCCTTTACCTGAAGCAGGAATAACCCAGACTGTCTTCCCCAGCAAATTCTTTATGTGCACCAGAGGAACTTTGTCCCCTTCTACAGTATGCAAAAGTTCTGACTGGGCTGGGCTAGCCCTCTTGGCAGATCCTCTGGTGTTGACCAACCAGGTGGCTTTTGAAAATGTGGGATCTGAGCATGACGTGAATGACATGGAATAACGGGTGGATACTGTCCTGGGTTCAGCAGGAGCAGCCATTTTTTCTCCTTCCTAGTAGCAGCTGCAGTGCTGTGGTTTTGACTTTCAGCCTGGGAACAGCGCTGATAACACCAATGTTTTTAATTGCTGCTCAGTAATGTTTACTCTGACCAAGGACTTTCTGAGTCTCATGCTCTGCCATGGAGGAGGGCAAGCCAGGAGGAAGCAGAGACAGGACACCTGACCCAAACTAACCAAAGAGGTATTCTGTACCACAGCACATCATGCCCAGTATATAAACTGGGGGCAGTTATCCGGAAGGGTCAGATCACTGTTCGGGTTGGGCTGGGTGGTGAGTGGTTGTATTCTCTTCCCTTGTTATTCCCCTTATCATTATTATTATTTTATTATTATTGGTGGTAGCAGCAGTGATTTGTGTTATACCTTAATTACTGGACTGTTCTTATCTCAACCCATGGGAGTTACATTCTTTTGATTCTCCTCCCCATCCCCCCTGGAGCAGGGGGGAGAAAGGGGGGGACTGAGAGAACAGCTGTGTGGTTCTGAGTTACCAGCTGTGCTTAAACCACGACAACCCTTTAAAGCAAAAAAAAAGTCTCTGATAACCAACACCTAACTTGGTTTTTGGAAGAATTACCTGTGAACTTAAAATCACCTTGAAGCATATAAACATCATGTAGGATTGTTTGTACTATCAAACCTATCTAATAAGGGCAAAGTGCATGGTGACCACTGTTGAATTAATTGTTCAATCAAGAATCAGTAAGTAAAAAGCATTAGCTCTGTTATGCTCCATTGCACACAGTTACATCTTTGATAACTGCCCCGTGGGAGTTTATAGATCCTACATGACCCCTGTCAAAACTCAATTGACTTCTTCCCTGCAAATTCTATTAGAATTGGTGCCTGCACCACTGCCCACAATAATCAAGAACAGAGCACTTGATCTATGTATAAGCACTTTGTTTTAGTCTAACTCAACAGAATGTAAAATAGACGAGGTTGAGATGGCTGTTTAAAAAAGAAAAAGTCAACTGCATCCCATTCCATGCCACAAATGAAAAATAAAAAGAAATCTTAAATCTGATTCTCAGGAATGTTTACACTTATGGGGAACAGAAGGGCAAGATAACTCAAAGTGCAAGAGATAAGCAGACTACATCAAAACATAAAAACATTTAATCTTTGCTAGTTGAAATGCACTTTGAAAACTATTTGAAGCCACGCAAAGATAATCAGAATTCAAACAGTAAAATACTTTGAATACTTGAACTAGATGCAAACCCAGAAGCTCTGGAGGTGTTAAGCAACCAATATAGTCCCAATAACAGGAACAATGTACCTGCAGTGCACAGGTTAGAAAAACTGCAACACAACTGACACAACTGAACTGACGTTAAGAGCGGAGGCTTGCCGACTCTATAATCCTGACAGCAAAACCCCTCTGCTGGTTTGTTTTAAATTGATAAATCCTTCCAGTAAATGCATTAGCATTTACTAATTTATGATGTTAAATTCAAACATAATTGTAACCAGAGAGCAACCAGAGAGGAAGGTTATAGAAAAGTCTACACAGATTATTAACAATCTTTACTGCCATCATCCTGACCACTAGAAGTCTGGATGCATCCCTCAACCTGGCTTGCCTCACTGTAGCTTTATGAATTCAAAATTCATCTTTCTAAACCAAATCAATTTAAAACTTGAAGACAGCAAAAGTTAAAAATACACATTAGTTGTCAAAAGCCACATATTCACAGAATCATAGAATCATAAAATAGTTAGGGTTGGAAAGGACCTTAAGATCATCTAGTTCCAACCCCCCTGCCAGTGGCTGGGACACCTCCCACTAAACCATGCCACCCAAGGCTCTGTCCAATCCAGTCTTGAACACCGCCAGCGATGGAGCATTCACAACTTCCCTGGGCAACCCATTCCAGTGCCTCACCACCCTTACAGCAAAGAATTTCTTCCTTATAACCAATCTAAACTTCCCCTGTTTAAGTTTGAACCTGTTACCCCTTGTCCTCTCACTACAGTCCCTCATGAAGAGTCCCTCCCCAGCACCCCTGTAGGCTCCCTTCAGATACTGGAAGGCTGCTATGAGATCTCCACGCAGCCTTCTCTTCTCCAGGCTGAACAGCCCCAACTTGCTCAGCCTATCTTCATACGGGAGGTGCTCCAGTCCCCTGATCATCCTCGTGGCCCTCCTCTGGACTTGTTCCAACAGTTCTGTGTCCTTTTGATGTTGAGGACACCAGAACTGCACACAATACTCCAAATGAGGTCTCACGAGAGCAGACTGCCAGCTCTTCTTTAAGAAACCTTTAAGAAACGGGTTATAGCTAAAATTTGCAGTATCTATATAAACGTAAGCCCACCCAACCAAAGAATTCAACATTTAGCCTTCCCTCAGTGCACAGATGCTTAACTGCGAAAAAGATCTTGGAAATTCTGACCAGATCAGCTAGCTACTGTTCTTTGGCTACCTGCATAGAAAGTGTTGCTCTTGAAATACTTTATTGGACAACAATCTTCTCTTCCCCTGCTTTCTCTCACAATAAGCAACCTGTACAGGCATTCACAGCCCACCAGTCCAAGCTACATGCACCATCCATCACAGCAAAGCTGCAGCACACATGGTCAATTAGACAGTTGGCCAGCATACTGTGCCACCCCACTCAAGGTAAACAACACGCAAGCTTCCAAGCAAATTTCTCCACCTAATGCTTCATCTCAGCAATTTCAAATTGTGCACCCTAATAGCTCTGCAGGACACAGAGGGGCTTAGCATGCCCTGAGCCTGGCAGGATATGCCTTCCATGGTAGCACTGTATTTCCTTCTGCAAACTTAATTAACAAAGCAGATGCATATGTTCCAAAATGCAAGCCATATTCTAAGAAAAATACCTGGGAAAAAAAACTCATTACAAAATCTAAATAAAAGTATAAATGCTCTAAAGTAAGGAAGGATTTAAAAAAAACCCTATGCTGGCATGAATTTCAATCCGTGTAAGATATATTTATTGGGACCAACTGAGAATAAGATTAGAACAGGAAAACAAGACAAAACTTTCATATTTGGGCATTTTCAAGTTGATTTAAGTATCACAGATAGACTATTCTCAAAGAACACCTGCAACAGACATCTGCGACACATGGAAGACAAACAAACAAAACATCAACTTGGATTTTTATTTTAACTCTGCCTCGCAGAGAATACTTACGTGGGCTTATTAATCGCACTTATAAAATAAGCTGTTACCAAGCCTGTGGACACAAAATATTTAATAAATATGCAAAACTTACTTTGCTCAAAATAAAAAATAAGTCTCCTGAAAACAAGCTAAGACCATATGGCAGGAAAAACTACTCAGTGTCTACATATGACTGTCATTACACCATTACATTACACATGTCATTACAATCTTTAAAATAATACAGAAATATTTTAGACTGCCTATGAATCTTGGAATTGTACCCATTTACTTGGGAGACCTTAACACAATGATGGTAGCAGTTGTGGGATGCCTAGAATGAGTCTGTCAAAATTTCTCACTTATAGTCCCTACTCTATTTTAAATACCCTAAAGAGTGGTTACAAGTTTAAATCTCCCTTTCAAGAAAAAAATCCTGCTTCAGTGTAAGAACTCTAGATATTTCACATCAATTAGAAAGTCAATCATTATGTCCACAAACACAGTTTTTTAAGTGAAAGAAATTAAAGTAATAATCAATCTGAATAAACTTATTGCCCAGCACTCACTACCCAGGATTAATGCACTTAACTTGAAGCAGAATTATCTTTTTTTTCCTACTATTATAAGTACAGCCTTGAAAATGTCTCCATTCATAGTAACAGACGGCTTTTGATCACAAACCACAAACAGCCTCAAGTTTTTCATGCAGAGCTATATTTGAAATCACAGTTGCATAGCAAAGGAAATTCTAATCTTTGTATAGCAAAGTTTGCTCTTGCAAAGTAGAGGCATCCTTTCTGTATCAAAAAATACTCATGGGACTCCCAACCTTGTCAGCCATCACTCAATAGTATGAGGGCTACAGACACCAAACCCAGTGGTAACACCATAAAGGCTGCATCACTGTGCGAATACCTGAAAAACAGCTTGGGAGCCAAGTGACGAAAACCCCACAATTTAACAGCTAGAAGTAAACCTCTTAACAGTGCCAAACGATTAACTGCAACTTTAAAAGAAATGCTATTCTTCTCATAGTAAACAATTTTGGTCAGTCCACACTATTCAAAATTTAAACTTTATTCTACCAAAGTTACTTTAACCTTTGCCTTCTGCTCCTCCTGCAACCAAACCAATCCAGTTGCTGAGTCCAAGATGCATACCTAAAGTAATACTAATAGGCCTTAAGTTTATTCCTACCAGTTATTCTTCAGTTTCCAAAAATGCAGAATTTTGAGCAAACTTTAAAAAGCACACATATTTGTATGCATTTAAAAGTCATTGTTTATGTTCAGGCGTAGACTTCTAACATAAATATATAACTCAAATTTATAAGCTAACAAACCTAAACCTAATCTTTATCTTTTATTGTATTTGCTACATAAACACAATACAAAAGAGTAATTAGAAACCATAGTCCAACTATTTGTCACCAGTGAACACCAGTGTGTGTTCACTGGTGTGCGCAGTGTGTGCAAGCCCACAGTGAACAGTGCAGCCCCATCACTGAACCCTTACCAAAACAATACCATGCTGGTTTCCTGTGATGAAGCACATTTATTTGTAACAAGGACACAAGAACAAAAAAATGAGGTCACTCCTCACATGGTTTTGAAGAAATCAAAACTGTCTCCTCTAGTGGGACAGTGCCCGTCATTCAGACCAGTAAAATCACCACATGTGACGGACTATGAATGCAGATGAATTGCAACTATATACATGTCTGGGAGGGCTCACTGTAATCTTTGAAAAAATTTACATTTATTCTCAATTATTTGGATTGTTCTATAGGCCATGATAACCATAGCAGCATCCCGAATAATAATTCTACTAGGTTTAAAATAAGGGCATATTTACTACTACCAAAAAAATCATATAAAAAAATACCATAAAAATTCGTAACTGACTCAGAAAAAAAAGGATCCATGCAACATCAGCTACAGCTAAGGATTTGTAAAATAAACACAAATTAACAAAAAAACCCCAGGTCAGTTTGCATAGCATAAAGCCCAGATACAACATCTGACTGAAGTAAACTCCAAAGTTTATACCCTAACTAATAAACAAAGCAGGTTTGCCTTGTTTATTCTTGAGTATTACATGTGCATACAGTTTAGAGATAAAATGGGAAACCTTTGGGCTTTTAACCACACTGCAACTGATGGGAATGAGTTGAATGAGCAGAACAAAGCCATCAATCTTGCCTTTGGGCCACTAGCTGCTGCTGCTGGGCTGCAAAGCCACAGCCATGATCCATACCCTGGTTCTTTAGTTCTAGCTGGTTACAGCCCAAACAACAAAAAAGGTCTTCTTAGACTTTCCCGCAACCATTCCCTTTGTGTCATTCCTGCATTAATCTATTGCAGTGTATTTTTTCACGGCATTATTCCTGAAGGCCAGCCAAAACTTCCTGTTATTTCAGGGTACCACAATCAGGCTGCTGAGGGGAACGGGTTGGTATGCACAACCTACCTTCACTTCATTGACTGCCCTGGTTCCCAAATATTTCCAGATGCAATTACAGGCAACTGGAAATCAGTGCAGTGAGCCAAAACAGATCCAATGTTCACACTGTTCTAAAAGACAAGAAGCAGAATTAGCCTTCCCCTGTCAGCTACCCAATCTTGAAATAAGAAAGCACAGTGGAAGCATACACTGCAGTCCTGTAACTTCCAATTAAGACATGAGTGGGGTAGGAAAGGGAGGCTTGTGTATCTTTAAGGCACATTTTTAAAGAACACAGGAAGCAGAAAGATGCATAGTATAGCAGGATGTCAGTAATATATACTGCCTTTTGGGGTTTGAGTTATTGTTTGGTTGAGTTTTTTGAACAGAATATGATCGGGGTGCCACCAGACAGCATGTAAGAAGGGACATTCTCACAGCTCTACATGGGATAGTGTCCCACTGCTTACTAAAACCAGTCCATTCTCCTGTTAACCAGAAAACAAGCTCACCTGCCCCCTGCGGAGGCAGTGGCAACATCGGCACCCATCACATGGTGTCCTTAGCTTTCAGTTCTTGAGCTCTCCCTTCGGCAGAACCCTGGCTCACAAAAAATAATTTCCTTAAGAAGCCAGGCACTTTCCCTTTTAAAAATATCTAATTTTGTTAACAAACAAGACCGCTTTTGCATTATTTTAATCTAGTTTCTCCTACACTTACAGAATGCATTAACAGCTGAGCAGTACTCTTCCCCGTTGTAACTTACTACACATGTCCCTCAACTAAATTGTTACTGGGTTTCTGTCATTTGTTTTTTCAGCAGAATAGGATGCTTCTTGTTACCACAGCACAGCTGAAGAATACATGATGTCAAGTCATCTTTTGTTTCATGATGCAAACTAGTCTGAGGAAAATGTTGCTGCAGGACTGAAAATGGCCCTGAATTGCAAAACTAAACTCAAGTAAAAGCTCTGTCCTTCTCTATGGCATACTAGCAATTTATTTTATTTTTTTTTTCATCTGGTATGCAAGACAACCATGAAGAAAGAACATCTTTAACCAGATATGACACTGAATTGGCTCTGGCAGAAGTTAAGACAGAACTTTTGTAAAGTTTAGCTCCCTCAAAATTCATACACATATGAAAGAAAGCTGACAGCAGAAAGAAAAACAGCTGGCAAAGTCTTTTTATCATCAAATCTTCCCTTCTGCAAGTGTGTGCCACATGACCAGATAGCTGCTCCACTACACTCTGTATGCTTTAAATTAATTCTGAGCCAACAAAACCATTTCACAGAAAATTCTATGATCGCATAGAGATGGATGATGTAAAACATACTCAGCTATTCATAGCAACTGCAGCTGACATATATAGGCTTTTTGCACAGCCCATTACAGCTGAACGTGGAAGGCAGCTATAACACACAATATTTTCTTAATAAAATACACAATCTGGATTATTTTTTCCAGGTCACAGATACACCTGTTATTCCTTCCATATAATAACAGCATAGGTACATTTTCTATTCTATACTACATATTCAAATGGAGTTCTGTATTGTTGTGGAGTTTTTAAGCAAAATGTGCACAGCTTTTTCAGAGCCTGACTCAACCTTCATGCTCTCAGTTCTTCACAGTCATTTTGTTTCTCATTAGCAATTCCATTTCTTGGCTGACAGAGTAACATCAAATGCATCAAGCATCAATAGCCAGACCAAGCAAGTAATTATTTTAGACACATAGAGAGCTTTAGATTACAGCTAGTGTCAGCAAAAGTAGTTTTAAACACTCCAGCACTAGAAATAAAAGACTGGTTCCCAACTTAAGACCTCTAAAACTGAGCCTCTTCTAGCCTCATAGTGGCCCATATTCATTGTTCACACTAAACTACATAATTTTCAATAAAACAGATCTATCATTTGAAGATAAGTTTGCAATTCAGTGTTGAAAATGCTTCCTCATCTGCCTGGAAGGTAACCACAAGCACTGAGGGTGTGCATACATCTAGGGGAGAACCTGAAGATTAAAGCCAATGAGTGTCTGAACACAAGATCAGACACTGATCTCTTGTAGCTCATCTGGTGGCTGACCTCTTCTCCCAGGTAACAAGTGATAGAACAAGAGGAAACAGCCTCAAGCTGTGCCAGGGAAGGTTTAGACTGACCATTAGGAAAAATCTCTCCACCAAAGGTATGTCAGGCATTGAAAGAGGCTGCCAAGAGAAGTGGTGAATTACCATCCCTGGAAACGTTAAAAAACTGCGTAGATGAGGCCCTTAGCGATGTGGTTTAGCGGCGGACATGGCAGTCCTGGGGTAACAGTTGGACTTGATGATCTCAAAGGTCCTTTCCAACCTAGCTGATTTTATGATTCTACAAGTAACCAACCCAGGCTTTCAAAATGAACATGACTGGACTCCCTCCTCATCTTTCTGGTTTGAAATTTCTGTTCTTTCCCAAGCTGGGTTGGGTGTTTTTGCATAATCTTGCAGAACTGATCTCCAGAAAAAGTCAGCCACCCAGTGTCATAGGATGGGATCGATCATGAGGAAGGAACAAAGAGATTTAAATACAACTGCATCAACATTAAAAAATATAACTTATCAAAATCTTCTCTTGCTGTTAGAAAACAAAAAAGAAAAAGGGGGGGGTCTGAAGCTACACACCAATAACCTCTTCCATTATGAAAACATCTTAGTATTTGGTTATTTAATATACAAACATTCAGAGAAACAATCTAATGTCTTTTGATATCAAGAGTGATCCACATCTTGCATCACGTTATACAGAATAGTTCAGAAGAGCAGGAAAAAAAACAAGTAGACCTTCCTTGAATATGCATTATATGCAAGTCAGTTTTTTAAATTAAACCTCAATTTTCTAAGCATCAAAATCCAAATACATAGTCAAAGTTTTAACAAGGAGTTATTTCAGAAAATTAGTTGTTTAACAACCCTATGGTCCTAAAAAGTGCTGCAGGCTTACTGCTTCAGGTCTTCTGCAAATAATTGAGGAAGAATTTGAGAAGGGAAAGCAAAAAGTTAAAGGAGTTAAATAAAAACGCAGTACCAAAATATATGAAGATCTAAAGATCTATTCTGCTTGTGCCAGGCATGTGAAATGCACATTTCACCAGTGCTACAACAGATGTTCTGAGTTCCCATGTACTCTTGAAGTATAATTTTCTAATTCACCGCAGCATTTTATGAAAATAAAATAGCAAGAGTAAGCATTCATTTCCTGAAACTTGAGTTCAGATCCTGATTAGGTCACAAATGAAGTAAAACAGCTTATTCCTACATGATGATGCATCTCCTGTGCCTTATATTCAATGCCTGTTCACGTCAACTGAAGTGGATACACCCCCATACCTCCTAAGATCAGACCTTGCATTCACAGGGAGGGAAAGAAAAGAAAGCTATAAACCCAGCACTCGCTGAAAAATCTGTCGGCAACTGCAAAAAAATCTCCAAAATAGAGAATAACTTCAAATTTCAGGTTAGCTGAGGCATGTGGAAGGCATCAATCAAAATTACTGTTGTAGACCACTCCTATTGCCTTGGAAAGAGATACACAACTGCACTTTGGCTGCCTAGAAAAGAAGACTAAAGCAAGATCAAGCTGTAGTTAATTTTACTTTGGTGGTTTTCACTTGCTTTTCTTGCTGCTGACCATTTTACAAGTAGGTAGATAGACTCCATTTGCTATTTTGTCTTTTTTTAAATAATTAAAAAAAAAACCCACCAAACAAATTATCTAAATTATAGGACAGGTCCCTTTACTATACACACAATATATTAATCATATACAATATGTGGTAACAACATACCGATGTTTGTGGCATGCTTTTCTCTTCCCAAACACAGTCCATTTGCAGTCTATATTTCTGATGTGATTAAAAACACTCCAATAGCTCAAAACCACAAATGTGAGGACCATATGAAAACATTGTCTTCCCAACACAAAAGGAAAAGGGTGATTTTGCAATCACTAATTCCTACAGATTAGACTCATGTACACTTTTAAACAACAAGTTAAGCAAAACCGAACCTGGTGGCTTCTGTGTAAGGCAGCAGAAAAATGAGAACTGCTTAAGAGTGTTTTGGATCAATTTTCCATTCATAACCTTTAAAGTTAGTTTCTAATTCATTATGCACATTTACAACATGTTGTTACCCCCTACCTAAATACTGTTTCTGTGTTTGGCATTGATCTTTTCAGTGAGCACCTTTATGATGAAACTGAGCTTGCAATTAAAAAACCTGAACACACTACTAAATCTTTTCAGTCCTATTAACTTTTTCAGTGCTGAGTATTTCATGCAAGTTTAGGGGAAAAGACAAATGCAACTACAAATGTTGCTTAAGGGGAAAAAAAAATTAAAGGCAAACAGAACAGTGCTTATGCCTGACATAGAAAAGTATTTTTTTTACTGGATAGTTCTTGCATGAAGCTTATTCTAGAATAAACCAAAGTGCTAATTCCAGAAACAAGACAAAGTTGTTCTAAGTCAGGCTTTCTCCAGACATGGTTTTTAAGTTTCCAGACTTAAAAAAAAAAAAAAAAAAAGTCTTAGAAAAAAAGCTTTTAAGTATCCAGACTTAAAAAAATAGCAACAAAACCAAACACAGTTAAGTATGCAATGATGCCATTTATTAAGGCTTCTCTTTTTAATTCCTTTTTGTTTTTACATTTCATTTCCAGTTTTAAAAATTTTTTCCCTGTTCTTTGCATTTTTCTTATTTTAGGCACATTAGGTTTTTGTTAACTATATTCCCAGGTTTAAAAACAAAAAACCAACCACCCAACAACAAAAAAACCCACAAACCAACCTCTCCTCACATATAAAATATTTAAGTGCTGCAAAGCAATCATACAGAAAAGCAAATCTTGAAATAAAAGCGTGACTCCTCATACCAGCATGTACTAACATACATACTGACTAATCAGGACACGCTAACATATTTCATGTGGTGAGATTTCTTTTGCGTTTTTGGAAATTATTAATTCTAGGAGACATAAGAGTTAGAAAAATAAAACCTTCTTCCCTCTTTATTAGAAATTCTGATAGGAGATAATTGCAGCAGCGAGTCCTCAGAGATTTTGCTGTTCCCAATTGTGAAGTCATATCCCCAGCAGCAGTACACAAGACATACACATGTCAAGGACATACTTTACTTCATAGGCATAAGCTTGGGAAAAACTAGAGGTCACTTATTTCCTCCAGTCAGAACAAATACTAAAGACTCATAAGAAGATGAAGCTAAAACACCTGCTCTACTAAAAGCTACTAAAAATTTGTGGCAAATTGGAAGCATTTCAAACCTGAGAAAAATTTCTAACCTCGTCTGCTTGCAGAATGGGGCAAGATGGCAGGGGAGGAGGAGGTTTCTGTTACAGAGAGCTGGGGGAAAGCACAGCCTGGTATGACATCACTAAAACTACAACCACTGATTAAACATTGTCATAAGGCAAAAATTCTACACAATGAGCTTACGCATGCCTTACGGATGCAGCTAAATTATTATCTGCAATAAACTGATAACCATTTATTAACTTCTGAGCATAAGAGACAACTGGCAAGCTATTTCATGCCTCAAAGAATTTACAGCAAAAGGGAGAGAGGTAAACATGCAGTGCAGGTGCTGTATACGGAAAATAAAATGAATATTTAAAAATATTGTTACCTTCCAGCTATAAAATAGATCGACATTGAGATGTCCCAACAAAGGCAGTTTTTAAAACTGATACTAAATGTTTATGTGCTGTCGAGCAGAAAAGTAAGCATAATATTTCCATTAATTGCAAACAGCTATTAATAAAATTCCTTTTTAGTATAAATTAATACTATAATTAAAGCCCGTATGAACATATGAGAATAAGTACCAAATACATGATTTACAAGCAGTACTAACTAGAAGGGTCATAAAATAGTACATGCACAGATAGTTACAGCTTATAAGACTCCACTAGGTGAGGTTAAAAAGAAGATATGAAAATTAAAAATCAGTAAGTCTGCACTACAAAACTACAGTTGTTCTGAGCAGGCGTATTCCCAAAGTCACAACTCCCAAGGCAATCTCTTTGGACAAGGATTTTGGGTCCATAGTTCTTTCTGAAGCACTTGGGAGTTCCATAAATTATTTCATCTGCCTCAAAGCAGATTAATAAGAGACGGAATGCAGCCAAAGAGACCAGAGTCCTACCCCCGCTCCCCCCCCCCCAGAATGTCAAACACCACTGTAGTCTCTGTACACGAAATAGCAACATTGATGAGAGCTACCTGTTCAAAGGCAGAATGTGTCCTTTAATAATTCAATTCCTTCTGAGACTCAAGAACATGGTAAAAGGCTAGAAACAGCTTGAAAACAGGATATTCAGAGTGGTAGATAATATCGATGTACATTGGAACAGTGATACCTATGTGCTCTTCCACCATCAGGCAGTGTCTAGTATTGCTGTTTCTGTCCCACAGCTCTCATGGCCAAATACAAAGACACAGCTCTCTACTGCCCAGCCAAAAACGCAGTTCCCTCCATGTCCATTTGCATACAAGTTCTTAAAGAGCTTTTCCATTAAGAAATAGTGTTCATTTAAGGCTTTTATCCTCTCCTTGAGAGGCTTTTTAACCTCAGGAAATTCAAATCTTGTGCAGAAATTACAAATCTCTTCCCAGACCTGTATTTTCCACTTCCCCTTCATTCTTTTCACCTCTTTATGTGAGTCACACAGAGGGACCACAGCCTTGTAACTTTAAGGGAAAATAAGGAATGTAGGTCCTTTCAAAATCTGAGATTTTTTTATAAATACATGCAAAAAATCAGAAAGTATGTCTCATAACCCTTCATACCATATATATGTCGTTATATTAGCTTTCATCTGCTAAATCCTCTCTTTGATTTGGTAAGTGAATTATATCACAGTACCATCCAGAGAAGACCAGTACATTAAAAAACTGAGATATTCTTTTGTATACAGTCAGCTTTTGCCAGAAATATTTAATATCCCTTCTGCTTAGAGCAGCTCTCTATATTATGTCTCCTGAGCCCACCTCAGGTAAACTATTTTTCACACCAGTGTTTTCTTTTGTCTGTTGCAATTCAGATTCCACTGGCTCATTTTCTGCTCTTTTATGGTAATAGTTAAGCTGCTTTTTTAACACACAAACACATTTTTCTTGGCCTAAGGACAAGCAAGTTTCACCACTTTTGAAGCTAGAAGGAACCACCGTATGGTCTAGCACCATAATATTCTGATCCGGCAAATTGCATGAACCATAAATACAGGATTCTCCAGTTAGCACACTCTTCAGTAGGTGAGTCCAGTAAAACAATCCCACCCCATATTTCCACAAGTCCTTAGAGGGGCATGACTGTTTTGCACACAGTGGTCGGCATGTCCACGCTCTTCACAGGGTTTCATTAAAAATCTATTTTAAGTAGCTTTGCCTTACCAGAACACACAATAAGGCACTAACCATATAAAACAATATAAGTCAATCAAAACGACTGCCAAAGCAAGAAAGGCTATTTTAAGTTGCAGCAAAACCCACATATGAACAACATACACACTGAATGCATGTCTAATAAAATACAAGGTATCTATTAGAAGTGTAAATATGAATTTGTTTCAATAACTGGATTGCTAACCAAGAGTCTTTATAACTCTCCTGCTATTATTATGCCTGATCTGTCACTCTTAGTGCTCCTCAACATAATTCATCTACTGTCTCAGACACAGAAGGGGACATCTTAGAGTAAGAGATAGTATTCTGTGCTTATTTTGAAGAAAACAAACACACAAAACTCACCTAAAATCCCCCCAAAAAACCACCACACCAAAACAAACAAATAGTCTTTACAAGAAAGTAACATAATTCTGTAGGAGATTTTAGTAAAGATAAAATACATTTAATTGCTATGCCTGTTCTACACTTGATGCCATGTATCGCTTGTGCGGTTTACTGCATAGCTTCTCTTTGTCCTGGGGCAAAAACTTCAGATAAATCTATCATCACATGTTGAGTTTCACAGAGTATTTTAAGAAATTGTTTTCACAGCTATTCCATCTGTTGCACTGCAATACAACTAGTAAGACAGTTTTAATATGACAAGTGGATAAAATATGTAAATAGCTGAGGAGCCAGTCTCATTTGCTAAAACATAGACACTTGTGAACCTAAATCTCTGAAGTGGGTTTTTGTGCCACTTCAACTTTTCTTTTTAATCTTTAGTCTAGTTTTGCTACCTCAGAAATCTGGACTAAAATACTTTCAACAGCTAGAGGGCTTGCAGACAATGCATCATAGAAATGAAAGTGAGCTACACACAGTAAAGACCCACATCAATAATGCTCTGAATATCTGGATCCAAAGACTGATCAAAAAAATCAATTTTTTTCAGAGGAAATCAAACTGTAGAGCACTTGCACAACCCTTTTTCAACCCATACAATATTCAGTAAAGATTCCTAGCACAAAAAAAAGTAGAACTTGAATTTACTCTTTACATATGGACAAGCTGCATACAAATGGAAGAGGTAAAATTTGTGATATATACTTTTATACATGGCAAGTGTTCTTCAGTACAGCACTTACCTCAGAAGGAGACGCAAGATCTATTTCTATGATGGAAAATAGCAGTGAGACCACAGCAAGACAAAGAGCTATGGTTTTTCTAATCAGGGAAAAAGTAGTATTACAAACCAAAACAAAACCAAACAGGACAGCACTCCAGCTTGAACCCTTATTTCAGGGAAGCTCCCTTCAAGCTTTTCTTGACAAATAAACAAAAACAAGTTTCTGGCCTTTGAAAAGCATGAAATACACTGAACCAGGATTTTACACAGGGAACATACCTAGTTTATTTCACGCTCAATATTTCCTGAGATGAATCTCTCCTCTTGAAGGCAATTTCTCTCCCCCTATTCTACCATGATCCTTCCCACTACCAAGAATGCCACCACCACAAAAATCGCCTTTTTACGTCACAAGAACACTCTCTTAGCAGTTGAAGTCATTTGAATTAAAGTGTAATAATGAGCCATATTCATTTAAATTGTAAGGAAGGGCTTATAGTTGATGAATGGTTTTACCTCTCTTCTTTCTCAGTGATGATCTTTTGTTCTGCACTTCTACATCACAACTACTCCTAATCACAGCTGTCTAACAAGTCCTCAACACGCTGGCTTTTTTCTTTTGAATGAAGAAATCTGATTGTGCAGGCAGCACATAAACCCTTCATGATCGCCTGGGCAAGCCCTCCCCAGTCAAGGAGCACTATTCCACTACACCAACTTGCTGAAAGCTCCATCCAACCTGGCCTTAAACAATTCCAGGGATGGGGCATCCACAACTTCTTTGGGCAACCTGTTCCGTGTCTCACCACCCATAAGGTAATGCTTTACTTCCTAATGTCTAATCTAAATCTACCCTTTTTCAAGTGCTCTTTTTGAGGTTGTGTTTTTAGCTACAGCAGACTAAAAGCTAGCTACTAGCAGAAGGCATAACCCTGACTGTCTGACCTTGACAGCCCTTCAACAGGGACTTCAGCTCCCTTCTCACTCAAGCAGTAATTTGATTCAACGGCACTTAGAGATTTTTATATACTGGTAAAGGATGGTTTTTGCCAGATAAGCAGCAAAGCTGCAAATGAGAAGCAGAAGGAGCATGCAGGAAGGGGAGCAAGGACTAAGAGGGGCAGTAAGAATACCTGCCCTTTCAGCAGCTCCTAGATAGCACAACAGGCAGGTTGTCATGCAGATCCATACCACACATCAAAACACAAATAAGTGAGGTGAAGAGGCATGCGAAAAATTGTGTAAGCCTCACTTATATAATTTTGAATCATTCAAAACCGCTGTTGTAACTAGTTCTGAAGAAGACTAGATTCCTCAAAGGAAAACAGCATCAACCTATACTTGATACAGCCAAAGCATATAGTGCCTTTTAAGCACAGCCACGATGGAAGCAATCACTAACAATTAATTAATTCCATTGCCTATTGACAAGGTATCATTAATAGTTCTTACAGAATTTAAACAATAAATTCCCTAACACTGTGTAAAACTTTCAGCAACTTGCACAAGATTAAAAACTTTTTTGGGAGATATCTGAAACTAATTATGCCATTACATATAACATTAGCTAGAAGTTACCCATATTTTAATAACTTATGCCTTCCCTTGTAGCGCTAATTTTAATTTTGTGCTTGCACAATTACAATTCACCCTAAGAAGATGCATATGAAAGATAATACAATTCACAAACTTATTTTCATGGCTGTATCATTTACCACAAGCAAAGAACACTCATGCAGAACATATTAATATTTTAAAGCATTAATATTACAGACTGCACAATGCAGAAGACAAATATAATATCAGGTGTGGATAGCAGATATAGTAAAGCCTAAATTCAGAAGAATTTACAAGATGCCTGCAACTGACATCGTTAGTCACAGCTTGACAATTTTGATCTAATACCTTTCAACCTCAAGAGCAGTAAAAGCATGGAAACTGTAAACACAAAGTCACAACATGGTGAGACCTTAGAGACTAAACTTAAATTTTCATTTTCCATAAATGACAGCACAGCAATAAACACTTGACCTGGGAGAATCTATTTTTAACAATGCCTCTCCCTTTTCTATTTCTTCTGGTTTTAACAGGGGCAAATCCAAGCTGGCAGCAGAAGGCATTAGCAGCAGCATTGAGACCGCAAGGCAGGGGAGGAAGGGATGAAAGAGATGGGAAAGGACCCACACCTTTCCTAAAGCAAGCCCGGAACACCCAAGGCAGTAAGAAGGCATAGACAAGGACCGAAATACTGTGCAATGCAAAGGAGAGAGAAGGTTTACAGCAAAGAGAACCTGAATTACATTACAAAACAAAGAGAAAGAAACAGCAAAGGAAAACACCCACCAAGGGATATTCCTAACAGCAACACACGAAACTCCTGACCAATCAATCTAACAGGTGCTGTGAGGAAGGCAAACCAGATCAATGGGCAGGCCATAACAACTTATGAATGCTATTCTGAACGCCAGAGTTTCCTTCTTTCCCACCTTCAACTTGACTCTGAGAGAAAGGAAAAGGAGATGTACTCCAACTTCCACTACAGGCTTTACTCCTCCAAATAAGAATGTTCAAGGCCTTCACTTGATGAGATACTGCAGGAAAGCACAGTCAATAGAATATTCTCTTCACTCTTTCTTGCACAAGATTTTCCTGGCAGCATAGGACAGCAGCCTGGAAGACACTTCAACTATGACTCCAGCCAGCACAAAGACAAAAAAAAAACATTTCTATCCTGCTCTTTGTAAGGCTGCTTCAACCTCCACTATTACAGCAAAACGATGTGGGGGAGGGAGAGTATCTTCTTGGGAAAAAGCTACTTTTTTTAGGCTATTAGTCATTCAGTTTCAGAAACATTTCTGGTGGCGGTGATGGCGTGCAATTTCTCAGGTCTTGGGAAGCATTCTCACACACCTATGTGGAACTTGAAATTCTTAAACTTTGTATAGTTCATTCTCACGTAGAGTTTTCTTTTTTCACATGCTTTGCCCTTACCTCACACAAAAAGAGATACATCAAGAGACAACAGCACCTGCAATTGCACTGCTGATTAGTCAGAATTGCTACATCATAGAATCATAGAATAGTTAGGGTTGGAAAGGACCTTAAGATCATCTAGTTCCAACCCACCTGCCAGGGGCAGGGGCACCTCCCACTAAACCATGCCACCCAAGGATCTGTCCAACCTGGCCTTGAACACTGCCAGCGATGGAGCATTCACAACTTCCCTGGGCAACCCATTCCAGTGCCTCACCACCCTTACAGTAAACAATTTCTTCCCCATATCCAGTCTAAACTTCCCCTGTTTAAGTTTGAACCCATTACCCCTTGTCCTCTCACTACAGTCCCTAATGAAGAGTCCCTCCTCAGCATCCCTATAGGCCCCCTTCAGATACTGGAAGGCTGCTATGAGGTGTCCACGCAGCCTTCTCTTCTCCAGGCTGAACAGCCCCAACTTTCTCAGCCTGTCTTCATATGGGAGGTGCTCCAGCCCCCTGATCACCCTCATGGCCCTTCTCTGGACTTGTTCTATGTCCTCTTTATGCTGAGCACACCAGAACTGCACACAATACTCCAAGTGAGGTCTCACAAGAGCAGAGTAGAGGGGCAGGATCACCTCCCTCGACCTGCTGGTCATGCTCCCTAAGTTATAGCATATAATTTCCAGGATTATCCTACCTGAGAAGAACAGAAACTTACCTGCTCCTTATAGACACAGTTTCCAACGTCATACGGACCAACTTTATTTATGTGGAAAGTCTGAGAATTTTTTTTTATAGAAGTTTAAGGAATTTAAAAAACCTTGTTATTCCAGTCTATCAACAATCATGAAAATACAACAGTTTACCAAACAAAAAGCAAGCACTTTTTATATAAACAAACTATAAAATATTCATATAATTTTAAATCTAAAAATTATAACTATAATCCATCTCAAACTTCATCTGATGATCTTAAGGTCCTTTCCCACTCTAACTATTCTATGATTCTATGATGAGAATTGATGGTAAGTTAACCACCAAAGAATGTATCATCAAATACTAGTTTTCCACATTTCAGTATTAGTGTAGAACAAAATGGCTTTAAGCCCACAGAGGGTAGATTTAGATTAAACATTAGGAAGAAATTTTTTTCTGAGAGGTTGGTGAGGCACTGGCACAGGTTGCTCACAGAAGCTGTGGCTGCTTCTCCCCTGGAACTGTTCAAGGCCTGACTGGATGGGGCTTTAAGCAATCTGGTCTAGTGGAAGGTATCCCTGCCCATGGGAGGGGGGTTGGAACTAAATGATCTATAAGGGCCCTTCCAACCCAAACCATTCTACTAAAATACAAGTATACCAGGAACACCTAGAGCAACAAAACAGTATGTTTTCAAGAAGCTAGCATAGTTTTAAAGCTATATTAATCAGCAATAGAAGTATTTTTCAAAGATAAACGAAGAGACTGTGTGGATTTTACAGCCCCATGCATTACTCAAAGTCTCATACATGTTAAACTTCTATCCACATAAAGAAAGAGCATCCCTTAGCAAACACCACCTAATCACCCAGCACAGCTGGTAGCAGACCAATTCAGGAGCCATGCTAGCAGACTCTTTGGCCCTTAAGGAAGCGTCATAGGTTTGTTGGTGAATAATTGCACCTTCATGGAGAAATCCCCATTGCTACAGGGCCAAAATAATGAGCTCCTCTCATCTCTTGACCTCCCAGTTGCAGTGTGAAAGAGGTACATTTGGAGGGTTGAGAGGTAGCTGTGGTCAGGCAGAGCTGCACTAGTCCAAGCCAGGGTCACAGTGCTATGACGGATCACGCAATCACAACCACCCCCTTCATTACGTGCTTTCTGAATCGCATGCTGTGCTTCTCTCTACTCAAAATATTCCACACCCTGGTTTTAACTTAGTGGTATTTTTCTACCTTCAGAATACCATTAACCTAGACACTCCATACTTTAACAATGATATGCCAACTTTCATGATTATGATAATTAATTACTGTTATTATTAATAACAGCAATATAAACCAGCAGCTAATTTAAGAGTCTATGCTGAAGATACAGCACTGAACGTAAAGGGGTGTCCATTTGGCTATTATTAAGCTGGGTGAGGTAGAGCAAAGATCATATGCTTGCTGGCCTGTGTTTAGCACTTTGCCCAACTATCTACCAAATTCTTGGTTATATTTCCCATACTGCAGTAGTGTCTGCTGCCATGGCTACCTTTCCAATAGTGCTAACTTGGATGCTTTTCCTCTCTCTAGTATGTTTACAAAATTTGCAGTCACAGAAAAACACATTCATACTTCCTGTTACCCCATTACCCAAGTCTGAACCTCTGACCTTACCCAAACAAATAACACTTATGTCTTCTATTTCATAGTCTGTATAGAAATGTTGTTCATTACCTGCCTTTAAATATTTACTTTTCTTAAGTGTCTCTTCTTTAAAGGCATTTGGAAATAGGCTAGTGTTGCCTCTTTTTCCTTCTTCGTCTATGACACAGACTCTAGAAAGTTTGTTTTGCTTGTTCCCAAGAGTCAACCAGAACTTAAGTTTTCTTGCAGTGAATACTTGTAAATTTAACCCATCACACAAATGTTTTGTGAAAATCCAACAAACACCAAAGGTGTGACTGACTTTCACCCTCATTTTGACTCCTATTCTATAGCAGATTGGGTACCCTGTCGCAGAGAACATACCATCATGCAACACAATGTCACATGTTCTCTCAAGACACTGCTTCCGTAGAAACAAACACGGTCTACAAACACTTTTCTTCTTTATCAAAATTTCTATTTCAAAGCAAATCTTTACTAGATACCCTATCTCAGGGCAGTTGTTTGGTTTTTTTTTTAAATTGCTAATGGAATATAATTCAAAACAGCTATGGTACTGTATTAAATCAGTTACAGCAAAATATTTTAGCCCTGTTTTCTAGAAAAAAAGAATATGAACATACTTTAGAAAATACCAGATTACATATATATGTTATGTATATCTAAACTTTTCAATATTTGAAAACTGCAATAATATTCACTTCTATTGAGATAAGACTCAGCAGAACTACTACACTAGCTGAGCTTCCCTCTCTGAATCAGAGCCGCAAACTCTGCCCCCAACAGCCATTCCTACCCTGCTTGGGTACCTCAGACCCTCACTGTAAGGACTCATCCAAGATCACAGAGTAAGGCAGCACTTTAGCAAGTCTGTGAACCCAAATCCTGGGGATACCATGCTGCCTCTCAGCAGGCAGTCCAGAAATGAGATATTCTGCACATCATTCCCATCTTCTGGCTCACCCAGCACTTCTCACACAGCCAAAAGCTGCATCCAACAACACTGGGAGACAAAAGTAAGTATAAAACTACACTTCACAGTACAAAGCCTCAAGCATTGATGTTATATATAAGAAGATTGTTAAAACCCTAAATCAATGTCAAGCACAAGACCTTTTTTTGTGTGTTACTGTACTGCCACCTAAAGATCAGAGTCAAAAACAGGAACAGTAGTAGACAACACGACTTTTATCTGCAGTCCTGGAAAGGAGAATTAGTGCTTTTGCTGATGCCTGGCTTTGAACAAAGATCACACTGCATATTAAACGAAAATCATATTCCTGAAACAGTTTGATTCCACATCCCACTTCAGCAATACTTCACCATTTTTCTACTTTCCATACATTAAAAAAAGAGTGACCTATGTATAGCTATATGTATCATTTGCTAATTTAACAAAGTCCATCCAGTAAGAGGCCATCACCTTTAATTAACTGAGTAAGAGAAAAGTCAGCTTGCAGTCTTCAACTATAAACTCTGTCTCGCCACAATACATCTTGCAATGGAAGCTGGATTGGTGGAAAATTATTTTTAACTTCCTTAGCTTTCTTTTTTATTTAACATATATCACTATTTAGTAAAAAAGACAGACGTTCACATAGGCACAGCCTTTCACGATACATCAGTTGGTAACACCACTATTTCTCCCAGGTTACACTCCTACATCCAGACACTTCAGATTCATTTTCATTCCACCTGCTGCACACAGGCTGCCTTCTGAACCCTGCAGCATCTCATACCTTGAAGTTAGTAAGTTACAGGCAGTTACCACCCTGAAGGACTCTGACATCACAAGCAACACTTCAGATGTATTACGTAAAAAACTGGTTTTGGTTGGTTTGGCTTGCTTTTTTTTTTTTTCTTTTTTTTTTTCTTTTGGAGGGGGTTGGGGATGTTTTTGTGTGGGTTTTGTTGCTTTTTTGAGTTTTTTTGTATGCTGAGGTAATATACAACACAGTGAGATTTGGAACAGACTTTTCTCTGGGAAAATGAGGCTCACATCATTTATTTAAACAGAAGCTGAGATGCCCAGTGAGGAAATCAAGGGGAAAAAAATTAATAAAACAAAATATCAAATACTTTAAAGAAGTGTAAATAAAAGCAAAGGCTAGCCGTATTGAATTGTCTCTGTTTTCTGGGTCTGGGTCTTAGTAATTATATATGGTTCTGGATTACCTACCAATATGTTTCACGTATTAACATACAGATCTCTTGCAAACAGGTCTATCATAATCTGTCGTGATGGAAAATTGGTATAAACCAGCTTCGGTTTACTTTTCAAACAAACACAGAGAGGCACGGCGAGTTAGTCAGCTTCCACTTGTCAGGACCTGCGGCAAGGCCGGCCGCATTCCTTCCACGCGTGTCTCCAAACCACGTGCTCCTTGCACTGGATGAACTGGCGCAGGTGACAGGAAACTGAACCACCACACGCTGTTTCATGACTAGTGGCTAACGGCTGTCCTGTCGTCACCTCGGTACAGCATCACGCTCTAGTCAGAAGGATAGCTTCCTTGCGGGGCTACAGCGCACGAGAAAGTTACCACCACCGGTGGTTCTGAGCCGGGCGGCGGCTGTCGCACACCGCTCACCACGGCTCCTCAGCGCACCCCGCCGCCGGCTAGCTCCAGCCTTTGGCTCCCTGAAGCTACAAGCCCATTGCAGCGTTCTGCCGCTCCCAGCCCTGCCGGATTGAGGAAGGACTCCGAGGGGAGACTGGCACCTCCAGACCTACCGACTCAGCCCGCTCTCCCCCCGCAGGAGGCAGCTAGTCCAGCCAACTTCCGCCCAACTTTCCGCGCCCGTGAAGAACTCCCCGTTGGAAAAGCCTGTAAAACCCGCCCTGGCTGGAAAGCGCGGCAGAGAACGGCATGCCTCTCTCACGAGCCCGAGATGCACCCACCCGCCGGTAACCGCGCCACTTTCAAAGCCATCCCCCTCCCCTGTACAGCCCCATGCAGCCGCCTCGGCGTTGTCCCGCCTCGGCGGAAGAGGCGGTGCTAGCCGGACGGGGCCGCCGGGAGAAGCGGCTGTCTGTTCCCCGCGCCTGCCGGTACCTTCGGAGGCAACGCTCACACAGGCTGCCCAGCTGCTCCTTAGTGACCACATAGGCGAAGGGCTCTGCGCGGTAGAGCAGCTCACCGGGGCGCACCCGCCGCCGGGCGCGGAGGCCGCTGCCCTTGCCAGGGCTGAGGAACCGCTCCAGCACCGCCGGCTCCATTCTCCCGCCCGCGCCGCCTCAGGCAGAGAGAAGCGTGCGGCCGCCCCGCCCGCTGCCGCCCCCGTGACACGACGCTGCCGCCGCCATCTTAACTGCGGGCGCGGGTGGAAGGCGGCTGCCCTTCTCGTCGGGGGTCGGGCTTAGGTTTCCGTGCTCTGGGACCTGGTGTTCCGGCTGAGCTGAGAGAGCGCTTTGCTTGAAACCGGGTTAATAATGCCCTTCGTTAACACATCCACCTGTGATGCTAAGCAAAGCATTTATTTATGTTTCTAAGGGAAGTTACAAATAGGGAGTATGTTGGAGTTTTTGAGTTACTTTGTAACTTTTTGTGTTGATTTGTTTGTTTTTAGAGGGAACAAGGCAGTGAGAAATATCTAACATAAATCTTGATGGTGAGACTGGAACCCTCTTGACACCTCACTGTGGCAGCCTCCTGTGCTGCGCAGCCACCCCACTCGAGCGTCAGGAGACACCTGGAGCCGGTGCCACATCAGCCCTGTCCGGCATCATTATTGCTTCAGTTCCTTATCAGCCCAGACTCAATACTGATGTCAAAGTGGGAAATAAAAAACACATACGAAAATAAAGTGGCATGGGGACAACTGAAGGTTGCATACCCACAGCTCTATGCAGTGAAATGAGCTTCCCTAAGGCCTGCACTGTGCAGAGGTGGATGGCCCTCTCCATCCCTAGACCAGTGCCATGTCCTCCAAGGGGCTTCAGGAAACCAGAGAGCCCCTGATTAACTAAGAGCACCCCTCTGGAATGGTGATGCTCAAAGCCCAAGAGATAAGTGCTTGCAGTTCAGGTCTGTGTAGTTTTCATTCATTTATGAGACGACACACATGGTGCAGGCTAAATATGCTGGAATGTGGATAGACTTAGCCTGGTTTTCCTTATTATGCCTATAGAGGGAGCTAGGGCTTGTGTTTTGGAAACGAGCTTTGAGCAGTCCCGTCAAAGACTTGAGAGACAGACATAGCAGTTCTACAAAACAGCCGTTCATTTCTAAAACGTACTTAGTTTTGTTGCCTCAGTAATGGTTATTTCAGTCTCAGTCTGCAACTGTTTTCATCTAAGTTGCAACAGGGTAACCAGAAGTGGCAATGTGCATATCCAAAATACTGCTGTTGGTAAGAACCAAGGTACATCAAGCCACAGGGTTCCCACCAAAATATGTATTTGGACATTCACTTAAAAGCTGCAGTGATATAATTCATTATCAAAAGAACTAGCAGCAATCTGGCTGGCAGTTAAATCATCATACACATGCATATGCTTTCCTTTAGTTCTCCTAACAGTCTTTTTAAAAAGGTGTTCAGTTACAGAGATACTCAAGAATCATCCTTAACAGTTATTAAAATGGTAAACAAGCTCTGTATTTGCCTTGTATGCTTTACTCCTTTACCTGTTTAATTTTCTCTGTTTCCCTGTCCATGCTGTTTTATTGAATTTCTAAAAAGGCGTTGCCCAAAACCTGTAGCAGAAAGAAACCCAGTAATAACAGAAGTTAATGTCTCTTGAGTGAATAAACTTAAGAGATGAATGGTCAAACCATACACAAAAGGCATGAAGTTAAAAGTCTTACACATGAACTACAAAAAGTGCATTCAGGGAAGAGCTAACATCAATATACAGTACCGGTTGATGCTTTCATTCTTTACTCAGTTATTCAGGTCAGATTTTCTCACTCACATGTCCCACAACACAAAATCTCAAGTACAAAGACCTTCTGAGGGAACTACAGTCGAATTCACACACACACAAAACCACAACCTTAGAGAGTCCAGCTACTCTAGCAAAACCCCAAGTATGAGTGCCTGAAGAAAGGGGCTTTCATCAGCTTGGCATAAGTTGTACAGATAAATAAGCCCTGGAAGCCTAAGAACAAGTTTTGGCTGACATTGCATTGCAATTGATATGACAGCATGATTGTAATAATAGAGGCTTTTCAAGTACAGATAAGCTTTTAAATGCAGCATAGACATTTTCATTGGTGCTGTGTTGGATATTTCAACAGCTGTAAGAAGAGCCTAGAAAGCAAATTCTGTATACCCACAGTTTATAGACTGGTCTGCAAAGGAGGGCCATTCAACACAGTCTTTGAGCAGTGGCAATTAACAGAACACCCAACTCAGATGTTTGGAAATGTCAGTCTTATTTTTCTGAAAAGAATAATGACATTATGGCCATATATCCAAATAAGTCATCATTTAGCTCTTAACTTTATTTAGTTGAATTTATAATCCTTGTTATCAGTATGGGGCTTTTATATCACCAAGTCATCCACTGACCTAGACAGGTTAGACTCCCCACCACCTATTTGAAATGCATGACACATTCTGGACAGAAGCAGCTCTCAAGGCATGTAATGGAGGCACTTTTGTGGGAAATACCACTCAATTGTGGCTGATGCTGCTGAATTAGTCAGACTTCCTTACTGCCAGTAGATGAGACACCTTAGTGGAAGTTTAGTTCTTCTATCTCAAGACAGCGTGTTTTACAACATGAGTTTATAGAAAGATTTCCAGCAATGAAATAATCCAAATTCTCCTTTTTAGTCAAAACATGCAATATCCATTCTAGCCAACACAGCTTAAACCCAACTTTTTCTGGAAGAAAATTGTTGCTCAGAACATAAAATGTTAAATTTTGGATTAGTACAAAATCTGTATTGCTTATGGCACAGAAAAGCAATCAAATAATTAGTTGAAAGCTTGTAAGCACATACAGATCTTTTATGAACACATAGGAAGCTCTTGATATGGTTTCTTCACTTTTAATGCTGATGTGCATTAAAATTAAAAAAAAAAAAATTTAAAAATTGTATCTAGAATGTAAACAACCCAACCAAAACCAACCCCACTCCCAAATAAAAAACCCACCACCTACTGCAGAAGCTTTTTAAGCACAAATTCATTATGAATTTCTCTCAAAGTTACATAGATTTTACCCATTGATTTTTTACTACAAGCTTTACAAAAACTTTCTACTTCGAGTCTTCCCCACCTCAAACACATTACTTCCTTTCAAATGGCAGAAAGAAGCTTCTGAAGTTCATCAGTGTAATTTCTTAGCTATCTATTTGATGTCTTATCAACAGTATCATGTACATCAAGTGATAAAGTCTTGCTTACATTATGAGTAATTGACTGTTATATTTGGTGTATCTTAACTACCCCTAATTTCCCTTGGGCTTTGTATGCTTGCTTCCTGTTGTGTTCTATCAGCTGGGAACAGCCAGTGTGTCTGTTTTTAGCAGCGACATGTTAAACAGCACACCCAAAGAAAGACGCAATGGCTGTTGAGAAAGGATACAACATGAGTGAATAAACATCTCCCGCTGACTTGTCCCTTCTGGAAAAGTTACATGTTATTTCCATTTTCTCAGTGTTTGCAGAAGAAAGGTACAGCTTTGCTAATTAAAGGCTTGCAAAGCTTAGACTGAAGTTTTCAATCTACATCCCCACAGATTGCGTTTAGCCTGCCAGAACAATTAATTCAATACTTTTCCGAGGAAGCCTCAGGTTCTCCCTATCACACTTACATATATTAAACTACACTACACAATCAGTTTCCCAAGTTTTCTGTGGATATTTCTGTCAACATTATCATTACCTACAAGGCTAAGCTGTGATTATTGAAATGTCCAGTGCTGAAGAAGCTTAGTAGCCAGTATATACACATTCCACCTTAACAACCCCTTGTCACATCATCTACTGTGTTAATTAGTGCAAGATCACAAACCCTTCTTCTGGATCAAAAGAGAACTACTAAGTACAGAATCCAACTTGACTGATCTTTTTATTCCAAGTGGTAAAATTTCTCATTAACTGGGCATTATAAGGACCAAGGTTTTTTTCTGTTTGTATTTGTCTTTGCTATAATTTCACAGTCAAGTAGCAGAACCTTAGGCAATTGCCATCACAGCCATATAATTTTCTTTTACAGGCAGATGGATAGCATAGTATGAGGGTCATTCAAAAAGACTTAGCACCTCTGAAGTTACAATCAATACACAAACTGTGACATATCAGTGCTTTAATACGGCATACCAAAAGCCATTTTCTTACAACTCCTCTAAGAGTATTTGAAGAGTGGGAACAATACTTGAGTTCTACTTGATAGATGTATCACATGTGTTCACGTTTTAGAGGTTTATGAATCAAATAATTCGTGAAAGGGGAAAAAAGGTAAAAATTGAGGAAAATAAACCAAACCAGAGACTGGAAATAATCAAAAGGAATATGCTACACTGTGGACCTTCTGTTAAGTTAGTTGTACGAACATTGTAATCTTCATCTCATCCAAGAGCACAGATTAGACAGGAAAACACAGGAAGAAACAAACGTGCCCAAAAGCTTGCAGCTATTTTGTATCTTATTATAAATTATATGTACTTTATATTTTATATATTAATAGTGCCATAACAGAAAACTATGTGAAAACAACTGAATTGTGCAACAATTTCAAATGTTGGTGCTAATTTCAAAATATTTTTAATTACTGTATCTCGCACAGTCACTCACTCACAAATTAATGCACTTTCAGAAATGGGAAACTGCTATACCCCCATGATAGAAAAGTAGTTTCTCTAAACCCTTTGGTCTCAAAGTTAGCACTAGCATTTTCTCTTCTGAGAGGGCTAGCATTTTAAATTTTGAGTGAATTTGGAGGGTTTTCTTCTCTTTGAGTAGCGTTTTTGAGGTTTACTAAACTGTAAATATTAACCTGAATTTATACACTGTTTTCCTAGTTGCAAGTTGTCTTTGCACTTACATAGATCAAAGTGAAAATATATTGGCTCAATTTTCCAACAACATATCAAAGAATATGGCAAAGGCAGTTATAAAAAGGGACACATGTAGTACAAGGTTGCTTAAAAATCATAACAAAAATATGAAAAGCTTTTATATAGAATTTAAAATTGCAGTGAAAAGTCGCATTTGGCATTATCCTACAGAAGCTGTAAACTTGCATCAGTGGAAAGTACTGAGCAGATAACCTCAATTAATCAAATCCATACACCTACCTCATTTTCATTCCTCTGTATTTATTTGCATACACCACTAATATTTATTTTTTTCCATCTCTTCTATCAATACCAAAACCATTTTTATAATATCAGTTATTGTTTTCATTTCACATTTGTGATCAGGGCCAAATATACTGCTTACACTCAAGACTTAATTGCAGTTCTCATTAGCATTAAACCTTCTCATTTCAAGTCCCCAGTTACACAATCTTCCTTCCATTTACAGACTCCTGCTATTGCCTTTGGAGTCTCTGCATTGGCTCAGTAAATCCTGTTTTCCAGCAGTAAAAAAAAAAAAAAAAAAAAAAAAAAATCATAGCTAATTATTTTCTTTTTTTCAGCTCATGTTTGAAATGTTGTCAGAACCACAGTTAAAGTTTATAGACGGTGGTGGTTCTGTATTTTATGCACTGAATACTTCTCCTGCTACATCAATGTAACACATCTTGCTGCAACAAGAGCAAGGTACTTGATTCACAGTATGGGGAGGAATCAGCCCAAGGGACACTGCGTTCTTATAGACCAGTAGATAACAGTTACCATCTACCGAGATTGAAAAAAAGTGAATCGCTTCTGTTAATGCAAGTTACAGTCAATTTATAACCCAAGTTATCTGAAATAGGAAGAGATGTAAATAGAAGAAAGCTTCAAATCTTCACAATATTCTATACCAGAACACCAGCAACCCTCAGGGACAGACTGAAAATTAAACCTCAGCCTTTCCAGTAGTTTCATCATAGCAACATTACAAGGGCTTTTCAGCAGCTTAAACAGAAAGCTGCAGCCTACCTAGCAGGGTGAACTGAGGCTGCTTGAAATCAATTCTTCTTCTACAGCAGGAACCACAAGAGGAAGACAGAGATGAACACGTCACATCTATAGCTCACACTACACTTAAGAAATACAATTCTGTGTGTGCATTGTTTTGGCCACTGCTGTTTTCCAAAGCCTGAAAATAGCTCAGCCTTTACCAAAAAGGTATTTTGTTAACCAGTGCTCTGCTAAAAAAAAAAGTGAATTGCGGGCACCACAGCTCTTCCCAGAGGAGACAGTATAGAACACAGGATATGGACAGCCTGCTAGCACTATCACACAACAACAGAACAGTTACACAAACAGAACTTAGGAACAGGTCGCATTGTGGAATAGTACGGCTAAAGGGAGAATTTTAGTAGCATATGGTTTTGAAGTAATTTTGTATAGATATTACACATTAAACAAATACATAGTGACAAAGGTTGCAGGTAAGATGACTTTATTTTTCCAAACTGTTTATACAGAACAGAGTGTTCTGGCGACTTATTTTAAGTTTAAAAACAAAGATAAAGCCTACACGCACACTGGCATTCACATATTGTACCGTGAAGTAGAATAGGCTACCCAGCATTCTCAAATTTTCAAAAGAATGAACTGTTACGACTTTCTCTCCAAGAGAGATTACAATTTTTAGTTAAAAAAACCTAACAAACAAAACAACCAAACCCCAAACAACTCTCAGTTGGTGTTTTACCATGCTGTCATTCCCTTGTCTTCTATTAACCCACTGCTATTGATTTATTGACTTTAGACTGCAAAGTTTTTAGATCAGGAGACAACATAACAGATTCAGTCATTGTAAAGACCTTTGTATTTGGGGAATCTCTGAAAGAGCATTAACAATCATGTAGCACTAACGTACAACTGCACAAATAACAGTATTTGGTCTGGTTTGTTTTTTTTTTTTTTTAAATGTTGTAAATATACAGCAGTGAAACAAAAAGTTCTGTTTGAGTGGTACATCCAAAAGCAGCAGGTCATTAATATGCTCCTGGAAAAGATGCACAGTTTGTCCATTCTAGGTAGGACTGTGATCAAGCAACTGTGAATCCATTACTTCCATTCTTTGTAGAAGGGCTCTAGTTACTTGCAAAGTTTATTTTCCTGTTTGGACTGGAAATCGTGTAGGTAACAGTATTTCTGATTTTATTTAAATCATTTCTTGTCAAAGTAATCTTCCAGAAGCAAACGTGATCTTCCAAAAGACAGCAGCTTTAGATTTATAAGTTTATGTTCCTTGTGTTTTCAAACACTTCATCATGCCACCAGTTTTCAGTAAATATATTAGAGCTTTGCAAAGCCTCAAAAATACGCTTATAGTCTTCTGGGTATACGTTACGTGTTTGAGCATTTTCTGGAATTTCTAGCTCTCTCAGTAATTGGCTACCATCGTCCAAGCTCCACGACCTGAAACAAACAAACAAACAAAATCATAATGGAGCATTTCTCTCTGTGAAAAATTAAAGAACAAGAAACAGAACCTGAAGGTCCATTTCACTCTTTTGCAGCTTCTAGAAGTTAACATCTTCCTACAACACAAGTTATTTTCAATCTCTATTGCAAATTGAAAGAAACTTCTGCTAATAAGACATATCAATACCAAAGTCCCCAGCAGACAATACCAAACTACATAAGCTCCTTAGTAGAAGGTGGGTGCCCTCCCTCCTCTGCCCCAACAGCGTAAGTCAGTAAAAGGCATTACAGAATAAAAAGGGATATTGTACAATACCTAGGAAGTTAAAGCCAAGAAGATGATTTAGTATAGCACGAGTTAGTGTGACTTACACTTCCCAGGTATTTTCTTCTATAAACACATGTATGCACTGTCTCCCCACCTACATCATTGCTATGGAAACTAGACCTTTTATAAATGTGCATATACATTAGCTATTTCCCAGACAAGAAAAGGGTGTATAAATACACAGAAGATGCATATAAGAAGCCTTCAAGGTTAGGTCCACTTCCCAGCTTAAGGTCATCAGATACACCACTGAACTCTAAGAAAGAAATCCATTATGGCTCATTGCACTTGTCTTTGCTAAATGAGTTACTGGAATTTATTAGCTTCCCCCCCCCCCCCCCCCCTTCTGGAAATTAACTTCCATAAACTATTACCAGAAATTAGAAATATAATCATTATTTTCATTAACAAGTTCAAATCAATGCTTTCCAGACTGCAAACACTTCCTGTTTATGGGAAACAGAAATCTACTCGGCACAAAGCAAAGTGAATAGCTCCAATATAATAGCAAAAAGAATAATTAAAGAGTTGCATAATTGGTAAATAAGTCTAAAGCCTAATTTTTTAATTAGATAACAGAAAGCCATTTGAAACATCCCCACTCCACCTTCAATAACCTTTAGCTGTTTTCATAAGTATTACTTTGATGTTTGTTATAAACTGAAACCCTCAGCTTTTGATTTCTGCACATGCAAAACTCTTGGTGACTTTCTTCTTGCAGATACATGACCTCACTTCAACTGTAAGTACAATTACTGCACATCTACAGTCTAAATACCTGTCAACTTTCCTGTCAAACCTCAAGTTTTTATCATCTGTGAATAGAGGCCAGGAAAAGTTCCCAGAATATGGTATTGCAAAATCACAATCTTCTATTCTACATGTAGGCAGTTACTTAGGAAAAAAAGCTGGGTTTCAACTGCAAATAACTACTGCTTTGAGAACATTATTTTAATATTTTCCAACATTTCTCTGAAGAAAAAGTACAAAAACTGTAATTCTTTCTTACTTACTTTAATCTATCAATAAGTCTAGACTTAGGTTTAGCAAGACACTGTTTCACCATGAAAACAAAGATGGGTGAATTTTTGGGATTCAAACCTCCTGTAAACAGATTTTGCTGAGGAGTCAGTCGTACCAAACATAAATGGTCATTTGGCAGCCACTGCAAAAAAAAAGAAAAAAAACCAAAAAATAAGTCACTGAAAAGTCATCTTTAAGACAGGTTTGTCTTTAGCTCAGCTTCATCTGTGCTAGCAGTAACATTTCTTAGACAGTTTCAGAAGTCTTAACAAGATGATCTCATTGGAAACAGGCTTTCAAATTTTGTTTTAGAATCAAGACACTTTAACTCTCCTAACTCATAAACAATAAAGGAAACAGGAAACAAAACAGACATTCTATCACTTGGGTTTTAAAGATTTAAATTTCTTTGTTGAAAAAGATAACATAGGCTTGATGTGAATTTAAGATATTATGTGGCTTACTTTCCACTCCTCAAATTTAGCTTTCAGACTCATACTTTTCAGCAATTAAACAGTGTGTGGGATCTACACTGGACATGCAAATAACCATTTTTATCAAAACCAACAGCTTACTAATTATGCTATCACTTGTGGTAAACACTTGTTTTGTTCAAGCAGGTAGATGTGACCCTGTCAGTCATTTCCTTTGAAAAAGATTTTACCTGTTCACGTCCTTTATGCTGTTTATTCACTGTATTTTTTCTGTCATGAAAATATACTAGCTTATTTTAGTTTCTAAGCTAACAGCAATTCTCCACCTCACTTCTGATGCATCTACATGCTGTTCTTAAGTGGTTTAGCTGCATCTCCAAAAAGAGAGATATACACACAATGATCTTACCACACTTTTCGGTATTGCTAGTCCCCCATTTTTCAAATTAGTGAAGAATGATGACCAAGGTTCCTATGGGAAGGAGCAGATATATTACAGAATTGAAGTGCTTTGTTACAATAGACTATTTCAATTCAAAGGGACCTACAACAATCATCTAGTTGAACTGCCTGAGCAATTCAATGCTAAACAGAAGTTAAAGCATTTTGTTAAGGGCATTGTCCAAATGCCTCTTAAACACTGTCAGGCTTGGAGATCAATTGCCTCTCTAGGAAGCCTATTCCAGTGTTTGACTATCCTCTTGGTAATGAAATGCTTCCTAACGTCCAGCCTAAACTTCCCCTGGCACAGCTTCAAACAATTTCCATGCATGCTATCACTGGATACCAGGGAGATCAGCACCTTCCTCTCCCCTTCCCCTCCTCAGGAAGTTGTGGAAAGCAATGAGGTCACCAGCTTGTTTAATTTCATCATCTTAATCACAGCTTGATGCTTCAATCTGTATAGATCCCTCTGCAAGACCTCTTGTCCCTCAAGAGAGTCAACAGCACCTCCCAGTTTGCTATCATCAGCAAACTTGCTAATGGTGCATTCAAATCCTGCATCCACATCGTTGATACTGAACAGGCTATTGAACAGGACTGGCCCTAGAATTGAACCCTGAGGAATAGCACTGGTGACTGGCTGCCAAAAGATGTAGCCCCATTCACTACAACCCTCTGAGCTCTGCCCTAGAGCCAGTCCTTCACCCAGTGCACCATGAACCTGCTCATCCCACAGTTGGAAACTTGTCCAGAAGGATGCTGTGAGGGACAGTATCAAAAGTATTAGCAAAACCCAGAAAAACTATACCCGCCGACTTCCATTCTTCCACTAGGTGGGTGACCTTACCACAAAAGGGTATCAAATTAAACAGGACTTTCCTTTGTGAACCCATGGTTACCGTGCCTCATGATTGCATCATTCTTTAAATGCCTTTCAACAGTACCCTCTATAACCTTCTCCATAATTTTTCCAGTTTCTGAGGTCTGGCTAACAAGTCTGGGGTTAGCCTGACAGTGTCCTGAGCCTTCCCCTCACACCCTTTTTGTAGACTGGAATAACACTAACGAGTTTCCAGTAAGCAGGGACCTCCCCAGATTCCCAAGACCTTTGAGAAGGGTCCTGCCATAATACCTACTTGTGCCTTCAGTACTCTGGGATGTACATGGGGCCCTCAGGCCCCATGGGCTTGGGGACACTCAGCTGATACAGCCGGTCCCTTACAATTTCAGTGTCCAGAAATAGAAAGTTGCTGCTCCCACACTGGGCAGCCCAAGGTCTATCAGTATTGTTAAAGACTTCTGAAGCAAAAACCACATTAAATGCCTCTGCTTTTTCTTCCTTCCTATTAGTCAGATGACAATCTTCAACAAGTACCATCTTATTCTTCAACTCTTAACGTTTTTCTTAATACATACCTTGTGGTATAAGGTATTTGGAAGAAACAGTGAAGCTTTTAATTTTATATTAGCAAAACATTTAAGCTATGAAGGTAGTTTCCTAGAAAAGCAGATTACAAAAATAGATAAATATAAAAACCATAAAGTAAGTGAAAGTAGATGGACATATGCTCATGTTGAGGTAGGGGGGCAACATAAAACACTTTTTAAAACTAAATCATAGCATGTTTGACAAGGTAAGATAGTTATTCGCTAGCAAGAGAAGCAGGCCTACTTGGAACATAAAAGCACCAAGACTCAAAAAAGTATTTATACTGAATGCAGGTCAGGAAGTTGAAAGCATACATGGCAGCAAAATGCGGAGGATATAAAGAGCAGGCTATGACAGGTTGGAATAGCAATCTTCCAGTATCACACAACCCTTAGTAAGACAGAAAAGACTCATCTGCTCTGCAAACATCTCTTGCTTACCTACCAGCTCCTGAGAATAAATGTTTTGTAGTACAATGGCTTCTAATGAAAATACTGACCTCATAGTTAATGATGCTGCTTACACAAAACATGACTGTTTCAGGTTTTTACATCCAAATGTTTTTGACAGCTTTCCAACTAATTTAAATGTAAAATTAGCTTCCAATTAGTTCACTATAGTAAAACACTATAAACCCTTTGCTAAAAACAAGTCCATAGCATTAGACGATGTCAGCTGGTACAAAAAACTTACCATGTGCAGTAGCTGAATTTCATATCCTAATTGACAAAGTACAGTAATTGCTTGGTAAGTCCTAGCATTCCCAGGCTTTCCTGTTAACACCTAACAAAATAGTAAAGAAAGAGCATTTTTGTTACATAAACTAAGACTGCTTCTTTATCTAAGCAAAATCCTTATATATAAACATATATATAAAACAAGCACTAAAAACTCAGTTAAGTCTAAAATTCCAAGGTAAAGTTCCATTAGGCCTCAAATACGTATTTTGTGCTATTTTAGAACATCTTTCAGAACACACAGTTAGAGGACATTATGGCAGTCTAAGTATTTTTCCACAGTGATTATTTGGATAACTGAACTGTGTAGGAATTTCCAGCTTATACTTTCTGGTCCATTTTAAGGCAGAGAATTTTCACAGGAGAAACGGGGATTGTATTTTGTATAAAAACCATAACATGGGCAGAGTGTTCAGCTCGCACTGATAAAGCAATATTCCCAGTAAGACACACAAGCAGAGTAAGCCGAACATTAGTTGACCTCGCTGAACATTAAGCGGCTTGCAGCCATCACCCTGATCAATATTACAGATCAGACAACTCTTAGTGCAAGAAAAAAAAGAAAAACTCGTGGTTATTCTCAAAAAGGGCAAAGAGAGCAGTAATTAGCAGGAAGACTTTATTTCTCTTAATAGAGAGTCTCATCATATGATCAACTAAAAAAAAAACCCAAACCAACCAACCAACCAAAAAAACCCCAAACAAAAAGGAACCAACAATCCCCACTAAAAGAAGGTTCTGATTGCTTTTACTTAGGCACACAATAAAACCAGAAATCTTAATAAAAAACATAGTGAATGCATTAAATGAATAGGCTGCCCCCTGTTCACTCAAGAATCTAGCCATTAAAAACATACCGTGTAAGTGGGTACTTCGGTGGTGTCCAACCTGACATTTTGCAGAAGAATATACTTAGGACTTCCAAACTTTTTCAGTAGGGTGTTAGATATAACACAAGTTTTGTAAGAACACTGGGAAGTCTTTGCTTACTTCACGTAATTAAAGGTCTGTTGCGCTGTATGAACTTCCTAGTTTCATAGAACTGTTAAGCATAGTTCTAATGGTTTGGGACAGCATAAATTAAGAACACATAACCCAGAAAGCTGCTCTGCAGGAAAAGAAATTCTCTAGCAAAACCAGTAACTTCTGTGAAGCACTACTCACTCTTTACTACCTGTGAAATCTTACACATACCTTGTACTCTTTTTCACTTATAAAGAGGTTGAGCTCTGCTCTTCCGTATCTGTATATGGAACTGCATTCATACAGGGCAAAAAGATGCCTCCAAAGTATGAGCCTTTCCTTGCTTTGTGGTAAGATTCCAAAAATTTTCACAGGTGTGTCTGTATAACAGTGTGTAAAAGTATCTTCAAAATTTTGCCATATTGACTAGACAATGTCATTAATTCTAATGCATAAGCCACAAACAATTAAGAAAAAAGACTGTCAGCTCATGTTGTCCAAGAACACATACAACTCAAGCTGTAGTTGAAGTTAAGGCCAGTTTACATTAGACTAAAATAAATAATAAAGAGAAGCATATACTGGCAATTTCATATTCCCATAAGGGTTTTTTGAAGCTACCAAGAACGTAAATAAAGCTGAAATGTAAGAAACAGTATCCAATAATCCAGCATATATATTAAACATACACCTTGAGCAAATTCCAAAGATTTTGCCAAATTGCCTATGCACCCTTCAAATGTATTTGTAACTTGCATGACCATATACCAAGGGGTAACGGGTTCAAACTTAAACAGGGGAAGTTTAAATTGGATATGAGGAAGAAATTCTTTACTGTAAGGGTGGTGAGGCAGTGGAATGGGTTGCCCAGGGAAGTTGTGAATGCTCCATCACTGGCCGGGTTCAAGGCTGGATTGGACATAGCCTTGGGTGGCATGGTTTAGTGGGAGGTGTCCCTGCCCCTGGCAGGGGGGGTGGAACTAGATGATCTTAAGGTCTTTTCCCACCCTAACTATTCTATGATTCTATATACATGTACCTGCCCTCCAAGGAACTGCTGCTACACCCATGGTTTCAAAAAGTTTCTCAGAATATACTGCAGGTGGTTTCGCTGTTTCAGTCACCAAAGGATCCAGTCTGCAGAAGTCACCATAAATTACCTTTAATTGTCCATCCAGGCTGTTCTCTAGGGACTGAATAAAATTAGCTTCAGTTGAAGAAACCTGTCTTCCAAAACATCCAACCTCAACACACAAAAAACTGTTCAAGCACTACCTAAAATTGTTACTCAGTCAACAAGAGTTAAATCTCAAAGCTGCTTCTTACAGCTGATAAAAAATTAGCCTCCTTTATTACATGGGGCATTTTGACATTTTCATGCTCTTCAACTGCAGCTTTGAAGCACGTTCTTAAATTAGTAAGATGTTCTGCAATGTTTTACAAAAAAAGGCTACACTCAGCTACGCAAACCACTGTATTTCATGATTTACAACTGGAATTCTGCCTTCTATACACATTCTAAATCTGGCGAGAGTCTTTGGTTCCAAACTTTTACATTACAGCACCGTAACACAATCCTTCTAAGTGCAACTTCTGCAGCTGTGTCTGACCACCTGTGAATCCATGCAAAGCCAAAGTAACAGGACAGGACAACACATGTAAGTGTCTTAATGTTATCAGTCAACTGTGGGACAATAGATTAAATAATACCATGTGATAATCAGAATAACCAAGAGTATCTTTACAGATTTCTTTAAGCTACAAACATCTTGCTTAAATACACCTACAATGACTCTAACTAGTATTAGCCTCAAATTTTATGCATGAAACTAGCAATAGAAACTTGACTAGCGACTGTGAACTTGAATTCCCACATACTCAATGTCAAACCAACTGATTACAAAATGGTTATTTCAGATGTTACAAGTAACAATCAACAGCTAAGTCCTTTTTGATCCAACAGTTATTACACAACTGTCAGTTAATTTCTTATTTCCCTTTAAATAATAATAATGTGCTACCAAATCAAAAGCATACCTGTAAGTTTGCAAGAAAAGCTGGGTTATTTTCTAGAGCTACCACTCTAACACCTGCATTGAGCAGAGTTCGGGTCAAGACTCCAGGACCTAAGCAGGGGAATAAAATAAACAAATAAAACCATTTGAAGTGCATTTTTTTCTAAGTGCTTTCCTTTAGTGATTTTCCCAACACAACACTTGGGCCACACCACCTTCAGCAGGTGATAACTTGCGTTTGTTTAAACACGCTTCAAAACAAGAGTTAGAGAAAGTGAAAGACATCACCCCAGTGCATTACACCAAGCACAGCACTACAATTAAATGCTGAAGAACACCAGATTCAATGTTTCAAAGATTTCTATTATTTCTTCTGCCAACTGAAACATACTTTGAAACCTTACCCATACAAACCGTACCCATACTTATTCTACAAGTAAAATACCCTCCGCAGAACTGTTAAAAAACCCCCAACATTAAGTACCTGCAGAGGGCTAGCTGTGTGATGGCCCCAGTCTTAGGGTGCGCTTTTACTGACAAAGTTCACCTACAAACCCTAAAACGCTACCCGGACAGAAATTGACATCTCCGCTTACTCCACAGCAGAGCTTTACCACCAGTGATTCAGGTCTCCAGACTGAGCACTTTCTCATCACCCGAAGCTCTGTATAAATGGACATACACACACGCACGCACGCATGCACACCCACACCACCCGCCCCAAGCACAGCGCAGTGCCGCGACACTCAGACGGTCCCGCCGGTCGCCAACGGCCGCCCCGGGAGAGTACCAAGGCGGCGGCAGGGGCAGCCCTAGCACGGATCCAGTCCTGGAGGGCCCGGGCAGCGCCATTACGCAACGGAGAAGCCGGAAGTCCCGGGAGCAGCAGGGCCCCCTTCCCTCAGGACCACCACTCCTCGCGACCCCGGGACAACAGCCCGGGGGCCCGTTACCGCCGGTGGCAATCGCGGTCGCTCACACTGACCCCTCAAGGTCACCGGGACGCGACGAGCGGGAACAGCTCGGCCGCAGCCTAGGGGCAGCTTACCGGGCCCGCACTCGAGCAGGACAGGCTGGGAGCCGGGGCTGGCTCCGCTCTGCAGGCAGCGCTGCACCGTGCGCGCCAGCTGCGGGCAGGCGATGAAGCGGCGGACTGTGACACCGGTATGCTGCACCTGCTGCACCAGCCGTTCCGCCTCCGCCGCCTCCGGCACCCGCAGGCCCGGGTTCGGCC
Source organism: Ara ararauna (assembly GCA_028858755.1). NCBI lineage: Eukaryota > Metazoa > Chordata > Aves > Psittaciformes > Psittacidae > Ara > Ara ararauna. Next base: position 99,050,579 of record CM054379.1, read on the forward strand.
ACTGCCCTGCCGCCCGCCTCGCAGTCACCCAGCAGGGCGGCAGCCCGCGCAGCAGCGGCCGCAGCCCTGCCGCCAGAGCCGCTGCCAGGAGGCGGCGGCAGCAGCCCACGGCGCCCGGCGGCGCCGGACCTGCCAGCATCGCCACGCCGCCGACCGCACACTAGCGAGCACCGGGAGCGCGATTGCCGCGGCAACGGGAGCGTCACTTCCGCCTCTCCCCGGCCTCTCTAGCGCGCTTCCGCTCTATCGTCGGAGGTCTCTTGTCCAGCCGCCCTCTCTATGGTGCCAGCCCTGCGCCGCCGGGGGCTTGCGGCAGCGGCGGCGGCGCGGCGTGGCGGGACCGTCCCCTCATCTCCACGCCATGCCGAGCGGCGGGTCCCGGGCGCCCGAGCCGAGACGGGGCTGAGGTGAGCTGGCAGGGTCTGAGCCGCAGCCGGAGGAGGGGATGGAGAGGTGTTTACCCCGCTGCCGCCTTCCGGAGAGTACCGGCGGGTGAGGGCCGCCCGGTGGGCGGCGGGAAGGTGCCGAGCCCGTCATGTCACCGGGAGACACGGCGAGGTCGGCACCTTCCCACCGCCGGCGGCGGCGAAGAGCCGACGTGGGGCGAGCAAGTGAGCGAGCGCGGGAGGCGGGGGGAGGCTGGCGCGGGCGGGCGGGCTGAGCTGAGGTGAGCCGAGCCGAGCTCGCTGCCCGCCTCAGCCGGGATGTCAGGCGCTGGCGCTGCGGGTCCTTCACCCGGAGCGGTGCCCTGGGGGAGGTCAGACGTGTGGCCGCGATTGGCCGCTCCGGAGCGGGAGGCTTCGGCTGATCGGCGGTGGAGCGACGTCTGCTCGGTCAGTTGGTGGAAGTCCCAGGAGCTACGTATTTAGTTTGAGGTTTGCCTGGGTCTTTCATGGGCGTCTTTGATCCGTCAGCAGCTAAACAGTCACTTCGGTACTCGGTTCTTTGTATCGCCCGGCCGCCTCAGCAGGTGCTGCGGCGCGTCTCCGACATCATCCTTGTCGGCTTACCTCTGACCCATACCGCCTTGCAGTTGCGGTTTAGGTAAACCCGGTAATTCGATAGCAGTGACGTTGTCCTTTCAACAGCCTCCCTAATGCCTTAACGAGAAATAAGTTTAAGACTGTCTCCAAAGCGTTTCAAGTTCTGCAGAACTTGAGCTTATCCTTCAGGGATGCTGTGCTAAAACCTGTCGGTGACAGGTGAGTGGCTGCTGTGTGATGGAGTTCTGAGGATGTGGGGAGAGACTCTTCCCAAACGTGTTTCCCTGCTCCCTCCCTACTGACCTTACAATCACAGAGTATACTGGTCTTCAAATTAACGGCTCAAAAATAGGCTTTCTGTATGATTTTGTGCGAAGAGCTTAATTTTTTATATCTCTTTTCTCTTTGTAAAGTGAGATGTGCCTGCTTATTAAACAAAGTCATTTTGTTTGACATATCTCTGTTAAACAGAACCTGGGACAGAAAACTGGGTCTTTGCTCTTCTCTGTTTGGCAGATCTGAGTGTGGCATGAAGAGGTGCTGGGCTGAATTTAAGAAAGACTGCAAATGTCGAGTGCAGCAGTTCTTCATATCTGCAATTTATTTTTAAATACTCGGATCATTTACACTGAATGCTGTAACAGTCTACCCTTTGTCTCAAGGGAAATTAACAGACTGTTGTGATACAATAGACCTCAATCCATTTTTAAAATGGACGTTGTTTTTAATAACTTTTCTCCTCTCTTACTAAGTAGTCTGATAATTCAGTAATTCATAGGACTTTTAGAACATTGAGCAGAACTTGATTTTCATAGAGCAAGTGCTTAGTAATGTCCCAGTTCAGCAGTCCTTATCAAATTTTGTTGATAGGTATGGCCACAGAAAGTTCAGGCACAGTTGCTGTATTACCATATAGTATTCAATGTATTTTTTAGGTTAATTAAAGAATTTTGGAACTTTTTGTTGCCAGTCAGAGAGCTCAGGAGTGTTGTGTTGTGTGAATGGGCTGTTGAGCCTAATTGAGATTGCTCAAAGGAGTGTTTGCTAAGTAGAGACAAAGTGCCTAGACAATTCTTCATACACTTAGAAGTGATAGGGTTTTCTTTCTATTTTTATTTACTTTAGCTTAGCGCTTGGCTGCATTGAACCATAGATCTCTATAGGATACATTTATGATCCTTTATTCGCTTCCTCCTTCCATCTAGAACTGCCAGATATATACTGAATCCTGCATGTATAAAGGACTACTTCCTTCTGACCTGGTCATTATCTTTGAGAAACTGTTGAAACCTTAGGAAAATGGTAAGTTTTGTACTTTTTTTGTTCAGAAATTACAGTGCAGACAGATTGATACATTAAAGTGTATCCCAAGGACATCTGAACAGTTATTTGTAAGTTAATGGCTGATTGTAGCATATATTTTCTACTTTAATCTAGCTATTGCCGCATGCAAATATTTGAATTTACAGTCTTACCTCATAGAGCCTATGTCCTTGTAATTTAAGTGCATTGTTGATTGCTCTGAAATTATTGTTTCCTCCTAATTATTATTTTTGAAGTAAATCAAAGAAAGAATCAAAAGGGTTACCTGTTTGATTAGATTCCAGCCTATGCTTGAACCAGAACAGCTTATTAGTCGTATGGGTCAAAAAGATCAGCAAAGAGAAATTTTTCTTCTCAGTGGTTCTGAATGTCTTGCGCTTTTATTTGGCTCAGTTAAAAGTTCATTTTTTTAGCTTAATATGAAAGCATAAGTATTATTTTGCTATGTATTAAGCACTTATCCCTAGTTAATACTGAGAAACATTTCTAAGGGGGAAAATTGCAACAGTACATTAATCTTGATCTCAGTTTTTGAAACTCTTATGCCCACACTTCATTTAATGTATGAATTCAGTAGAATTCCCATCTTGCATAAAAGAACTCCAAGAGGTATGTAAACAGCAATTTGCAGGATCATAATTTTTCTTGTCCTGGTAGTGATATTTGTCATTAGAGTGTCCTATTTGGCTCAGAATATAGATTAAGTTCATTAGTGTAGAATTGCTTCAGAAACTCGTTCTCTTTCCATTTTACTCACCATATCCAATTTTATCATTAACCTATTGTAAAAATTATGATTCACTCTTAATATTGACGGGGTTTTTTTTTAGTTATGCAAGTATTGAAAGCCTTACCTGTTATTAAATACTATTTCTAATATGAATTTTTTAAAAAGCTTACAACAGAACTGATGTTCAGAGCTGAAAGTATCGCTTCTGCGTATTAGCTTCAGCACTGTGAAAATAAAGCAACCTGCTATGTGCTTGAATTGGCAGAAATGTCTCTGCTTTGTGGAGATGCAGGATGTCACAGAATTATTGTTTTCACTAATTTTATTCAGCATAGTTCAATAATCTTGTAATACTTTGGAGAGTGAACAAGGAAAATAATAGGAGTTGTAAGAGTTTTCTTCAAAAGTGCTCTAAGTGCTGTGCACTCAGGAAAACCATCTCTAGGCAGAATTGGATTTTAAAAATCAGTCTGAAAATTGCTTCATTCTTTTGTCCTAATCCCTTGTCATCGCTGCCCCCCACTCCAAGCCCATACATGCACAGAGGAAACGTCCCAAGGACTGAAGTAGCATTTAATGCTATATCACAATCTGGTTTGAGATCCAGTAAGTTTTTAACCTGTCGATTTTATTGGACATCTTCCTTCAAAGTGAAAACTGGTCTTTATAATGAAGTCGGCAATTTTCCATTTAGAGCTGCTATGCTCTACAAACCTTAACTTACTGCTTTTCTGTGTGTGATCTGTTGATGAAAAATGACTGGACACTTTGATTTTGGGGTGGGGGGGGTGGGGGGTGGGGAGTTTTTTTTGCTGTTTGGCCAAGCTATTAGTAGTAAGGGAAATCAGGGAAGGTTCCTTGGAATTCAGCCTCCTCCATGTGACAGTGTAGCTTTCAGCCTAGTGCTGAAAACCTGATTAATAGGGAATAACTGTTCGTTTAAAGTGGGCAGATGACTGGAGAGTCAGTGCTCAGGTACCAATTAAGTGGAACTGTTAAGTTCTCCTTTGAGATAGTTTCTGAGCACCAGGTGTATGGTCATGTTTGTTACTATGAGCTTATTTTTAAAAAAAAAAAAAAAGTTAAATCACTCCTCCTTTGCTGTTTTTCTGATATAATAACGTGCTGTTTAATACGAAAGGGTTGACTTTGCAGCCGTGCAAACATTGCAGCAAAGTTCACAGCTGACAAAAGAGCCTTTCAGCACAAAAATACACATTTTTAAATGAGCCGGTGGCTTGAATCCTGTCCCTACTGATGCTAATAACAGTGTCCATGTCTTGTTGCTGCTTAGTGTTCATTATAACGGAAAATATTTTTGACATTTTCAGTGGAAAGGCGCAAAGGGTTCTGTGGTGTGAAGACTGTTTCATAAGCTGCGTATTGTGAGGCATTTTGGCAGGGGTACAAACTTTCTCACTCTGTGCTATATCTGTTCTCTGTATGAAGAGAAACTCAATCCCTAGGGCTATCAATCTGGCATCTTACATCAGCACTAACCTTACTGCGAGTATTATTTTGTGTGCATGTCAAAAAAAAAGTGCTATTAGACCTTTGTGGACAGGAGTAAAAAACATTAAAATAGGTGCGTCTTCTGTTTACTTTTCTCAGAACTTCTCTTCATTTAATTCTGACGAGTACATTCAGCTGACTCAAATTCACTCAGCCCACGTTTGTATTAAGTCGTAAGTCTTTATTTTGACAATGTTACCTTGCTCAAGAGCTTGTCAGGCTAGTGATTTTTTTCTACTTTTTTACTTATTTATCTGCTTACTGTAAAACTGTGATATGTTTGAAATTGTATTGCTAACTCATAAGGAAAATATAGGGCAAAAATTATATTGTGTAAAATATTTCTGTGGGCAAATTTTGGTGTGTTATTTGCTTGCTGCTTAGGAGCATGAACTTTTTTCTGCTGTTGTTCCAATACACCACTCCATCTGTCCAAACTGAATTGTTAACATGTGGCCTTATAAATATGAGCTTTAATACTGCACTGTCCACGGGATTCACTTATTTTTCCTGATTTATTTTATTTGGAAAAAAATAATATTACACTGTGTGGCAAATTGAGATTACTTCAAAATAACTTCAGGATTAAAAACTAACAAAACCAACCAACCAAAAAAACCCAAACAAACCCTTAATCCTGGTATTTGTTTTATCTTGTAATACAAGCATGTTAGGAAGATTTTTAGGTTCACTTGATGAATATGTCATTGAAATAATATAGAAATTCATCGTGTACATTTTGGAGGTTCTTTCCTAGTGGTTAGAACCTGGAATTTTGTGTGGTTTTAGCCTCAAAAGTGAGGGCATGATGACCTTGCCAATTTAGAGACAGTATTTCAGCTGGACCTGCACCACATTTCAGGTGGTATTGGTTCTGTTGTTACACTGTTACAGTTGACTAATGGCAAAATAAACAAATGGGGGAGCATCTGTGCTGAAACATACAAGTTTGTAAAACTGTTCAGTAATACTTTGTCATCTTCATTCATGTCTTTATAAAATAAAGTGACATTCACAGTGGAGCGCTTACACATTCGATCCCAGGAAGATTTTATGACAGCTGGCATATAAAATTACCCTTTATTCAATGTTGGTTTGATAGCTGCTTAGTTTCTTATCTGGATTTCTCTTTTTCTCGTGAAAGACTATTAAAGTGTACTATTTTAGCACTGAAATATGACATCATTAGTAAAGCAGAAAGAGTAATCATTCAAGTATCTCTATAGGCTGTAAATCTCCCCATATTTTGGTATCATTTAAACTATCTCTGGGTGTTAAATTAAATGAGTTTTGACTTTCTTACAGTACTGATGCTAGCTGTTATTAGTGTTTGTAATATTTGAGATTTTCTGATGGGAAGGTGGGTTTTTTTTAATGGAAACTGCAACTTAAAGTGGCCTTGATAATAAATTTTCGGTTTATGGGCTCAGGTATTACAAACATACCTTCAAATTCTAATACAAAACCTGGTAACTGTGTGCTTCAGAAAATTTCTCCAAAATCTATTCATCAAATGTGGAAATTATTAGAGGTGGCTAATATATAGCCAACATCTACTTACACAGAGCAGAAATGAATTACCTTCGCTTCCTGTTGGAAAGAGGAGAGTTGAAACAGCACTCAAGGCTAAACTCACTACTGGGTTTAAGTAGTCACAGCTTCATTAATGTAAGTCAAGTTACAGCAGTGGTAAATTTTGTGGGGACTGTGATTCATTTAACATAGGTCCCTTCCAGTTTATGCATGCTTGAGTTCTCAGACATGCATTTAAGGGCAAAAAACTTGATCAAATTCGAGTGTCTGTTTTGTACCTCTGTAGAGTTCTCATGTGGTCCCTCTTGCCAAAATATCAGTTTCACAGTGTTTTAAATGTATTTATCTTTGTTACATCCCCATGAAACAAAGCAGTATTTTGTAGTCAAAAAATGCGCTAAAGATGATGTATCAGTTTGACGGACTTCACACGGGAGGTTCAGAGCAAGGAAAAGATTTTATCTCAGTCATATTTGTATCTGACACTGGATAATGTCAAAACTAGACCATCCCTCCTTTGTGAAATGGAAAATTGACTGATGCAACACTTTCATAGAGCTGCTGGATTTTATAATGATGGCAATTATTGAAGCTCTAACCATTAGCTGTGTTCTTAATTAACCTTCTGTTTGGACCTGCAGGTTTGATAACAAAGGGACCACAAATATGTAATATTTGTATACAATAATTGTTTCATAAATTTTATGGATAGATTTCCATTCTGTTTGTGGTTGCTTCTGGCCTTGATACGATACAGGACCTACCTGAAGAGTTGGACCATGCTAATTTTATTTGTATTGATGAGGACTATAAAACTTGCTTATCCCTCAGGTGTAAATTATGGCATTCAATCTCACTGTGGAATTCAACTATCAGAAAGTCTTGAACACCCTTGTTTCTTCAGGTGGGCAATTTTTTAGACTTTTGCCTTTTTAGATAGATATTTGAAAATATCCCTTGCATCTTCTTTCAAGGGACTGTATTCTGTAATTTCTGCCTTTTCATATGTGTTTCAAGTTGCTACCTGAGATCACAGGGATTTCAGATTGTTGTCCATTTTTTTAGTTACTTTTGATGAGGTGGTAGGATTTATCAGCTTTCTCAGGTCCCAGTAAAAGTAAAGATTTGGATAAAAGTGAGCTGAACTGATCAGTTCCCATAGAAATAGGCTATACTGATTTGCAGGACTTTTTGGTTTGGTTGGTTTGGGGGTTTTGGTTTGGGGGTTGTAGGGTTTTTTTGTTTGGTTGGTTTTGTTTGGGTTTTGGTTTTTTGGGGGGGGAGAGGGAGGGGTTCATAAGAAAAAAGTACCCATCCTAGAAAAGAAACATAAATTTATCTATTAGGAAGGGTTTAATATATGTTTTTGTAATCAAACTTGTGCACATGTTCGAAACTGTAACAACAATCTGGAAATTGTTCAATTAGAAGGAAAATGTAAAAATCAAAAAAGGCAAATTACTTCTTGTAAGACTTAAAAGGAGATTCAACCATCTCAGGACAGGACCAGTTACTCATAGGTTATTCCTGGCAGTGTTTCTCAGGACTGTTTATGAAAGTACTGCAGTGATGGGAGTTATCCATCCTCCTAAACCAGTCTGTTCTACTGCCTTTCTACCTCTACCATCTGGTATTTTGCTGCAGACAAGAACAAAAAATGAATACTCCGAATGGTGAGGTCCCCTTTGATTCTTACACTCTTCAGTGAAATTTGTACTAGTAAAGCTTAAAACTCAATACTTTTCAGACACTTGGGGGACTGATGATTGTGTATTTTAACTGCTGCAAAAGAGCTTGTGTGAAATTTTCATCAGAACTCTGTCATATGTTCCAATAAAAGATCCTGTTTGTTCACAGACAAACCTCTTGTATTTGTCTGCTGGCTGAAACATATTTTTATAGTAATGTTAAATGTGGGAGAGTAGATTATGCCTGGCAATATATGTTTATCATTGTTTGTTAAGGCTGTAAGAATAAGCAGTATGACTAGGAAGCTTAGAAGTTGAAAATAGCATGTGGCGCTTCCTCTCAAAACCTCACTATTCCTGCTGTTTACAGATGTAAAGATCGTTGTGCCACTGCCACTTGAGAAATGTCACTTCAATGTCAGAAAGTGCCAAACCACCAAAGTATGCATGCTCAGACATTTTTGTACATTCAGTGAAATTAGATAAACTGCTTCTACATCTGAATACTTCTTGGAGGACAGCAGACTGAACACGTTTGAAGAGAGAGACCTCCTAAACAATGTACGTGACACAGAAGCGGAGAAGACATACAGAGTTATTTTTACCCCCGGTACCTTATTTCAAAGCCAAACATAGGGCAGACAGAACCGTCAGGAGGATGTTAATGAGATTCTCTCATCACGAGGCCGTCTAGTAAGGGGATTGTATGTAGGACTATCTTGTGAAATGATAAATACTAATGAGTCCATGCTCTAAGATAGCACAACAGCATGGTAATTTTTTTCTGCAGAGATGTCAGGTTGGAAGTATACACATAAATACTTGTATTTCCTTCTCCTTAGAAACAGCAAAATTCCAGCCCTTAAGTGTTGCCCATAAACCACAATGCAGAGCAGAATTCTGCTAGCTGGGAGTGGTCTGGCTTTGTAAGATGATTATAGCTAAATGAATTGCCTACATTAGAATCATAGAATAGTTCGGTTGGAAAGGACCTTAAGATCATCTAGTTCCAACCCCTTGTTCCTTTTGCAGCAAATTGTGGGATGGTTAAGTATGTCAACAACTAGTATGTTTGTGGTTTTTTTCTTGGCTGTGGTGAGGCAAGGGCACTCTGAAGCAATCTGGTGATAATATTCTGGGTTGGTTTAGGTGCATCTTGGCTTCCACCTCAGCAGAAGCAGCAAGCAGTTGCAGAGAAATTGCACTTGCACTTTCTCAAAAGAACATATGGGCTTTTTGTTTGTTAGCTCCTTCAACAGCATAGTAGACATTGTCTTTTTTCTTGCAAGCTGATGAAATGTAATGGTATGTTGTATGTAGTTTTTAGATAGTGCTATATAGCTACTCAGTCATCTAGTTTCCTCTCTATTGCTTCATTTTGATAATAAATGTAATTATTCTTAAAGTGAGATCAACGTTCTTCCTTGTATACAGAAATTAGTGTGCAACAATAAGAATTTGCAGTACATGTTTTGATTTTGTATGGCCATGATGGTTTTCACATTGTATTAATTTGTAAAAGATTATTTATCAATATTAAATGAGGTACTAACATTTAAATGTAGTCTTGTAATGTATCTTTACACCACCTATCAGAAAGATCAACAGTTTTATTCTGTTTAAGAAATATATGGCTTAGATTCAGCCATTCTTTAAATTTCAATGTTTCTACAGTTTTCATTTTTTGTTCTAGTTGTAGAAGCACCAGCTCTGTAAAGATAATGGTTTAAAAAAGTCCCGTTTCCTTTTCACAGAATCAGGTTGAATTTCTCCTTCCTCTAGGACTTCTGAAGCTGCTTGTAATTTAAGCAAACAAACAAACAAAACACTGTAACAACGAAGAAAATGAATCTTCCTTAATCCTAGCTACTATCTATTTTACCTGTTCTTAAACCTGAAATTTGCTTAATTTGCCCTTTGAAGGGATGAGGATTCTGCGTCTCTACACATCTGTTTGGTTATTCATATGGCAACCTTTTCTAAACTGAATGACTGTTACCACAGGTAGTGCTGTCCATTTTCTCTCCAAAACTCTTGCCTCACTGTGATCTAGGTTTTCTTATTTGTGTACATCTTGGTTTGTGTATATTGTGCACAAACAGAAATAGATGCCTGTAATAGATTAGTGTCTGCTGGGACATAATGAATACTCTTGTGCCTGTAACACTTGCTGTATTATATCTCAGGAGGAAAAAAAACCCTTGGACTCGCAGTTAGTTTTCTGTTTGGTATCTCTTTGAGATGCTTTTCGTCAGAACAGAATGACTGGTTAATTTGTATTTCATATAGATGTGCCTCATTTATTCTAAAAGGTACAATGTGTTCTGTTTGTCTTAGTGAATTTTATGTTGTGCTTTTTGGAGCACTTATTGCTACAATTAATTTTGAATTAAATCTTCAAAAATAGTGTGTCTGCAGATTTTATATAGCTATTGTATTTTATCACTGAAGTTAATTAGAAGATTGAGTAGAAGCAATGCCAGGAACCTGTCTGAAATGTCTGTTCAATTGGAATAGAGCAATATAGGTGATGTAATGGGGAAACTGACTTTTGAAGAATTAAGACTTAAATCTGCGTAATTAACATAGAATAATTAAGTGGCATGAGAATGAGAGAGGGAAAACAGTGTCTTTGGAAGAGGAGCTATACGAAGACAGTCAAATAAAAAATTATTTGCTATAAACTTTTTAAATGTTAGAACCTTTTTAGCCTTTTGCCAGCAGATACGGTGTTACGATCTTGATTTATTCCATAAAATACTTCTGAGATCAGTAAGTTAAATGCTAAGCTGTATATTCAGTAAACATTTACAAACCCCACCAGCTTTCAAGGATAGAGGAGCTGTGTTAGTATGAGGGTTTGGGGTAGGGTGGTGTTTGTTTGTGGCTTTGGTTTGGGTTTTTTTAATGCCCTCTTCAAATTTTGGCTGTGCCAGGTTAGGAAGGATCCCAGTTATAACCTTTTCTTAAGAATACAATCCAACCAACTGTATTTGAGGTTATGTTTCCTTAGTAAGGACAGATGGAAGAAAGGCTCTGTACACACACAGATATGAGCAACTGCAAAAGTTGTCGGAGTTCTATGAAGTACGTTAAAGAGAACACTGAAGAGCATGGGCTTTTTTTAAATTGAAATTGACCTGAAAGACATTTCTGTAATATACATACTCTTTGTCTGAAAGTAAACAAACATGCAACTAATTTTTTCAATACAGACTTTGTATTTTAGCCACCTGGCAAGTACTTTCCATTTCCTGTTTGATGTGTGCTATAATCACCATGATTTTATGAGTCTATGTGGCAACTGAACTGAAGCACTTTCATTCATCACCATCTTCTAACAGAGGTCAGCACAATTCTACTCAGTGTTAGCTTTTATTTCAATTTTGGGCAACCAGTGAAGGGAGAAAGGATGTGCCTGGGAAGAAACAAATGTTTTTTTCTGAGCATGTTGTTTGTGCGTACAATTCATTTCAATGGCAAAGCAGTAAATACAGTAGCTGCATGTTAATGGTCTGTTAAATATAGTTCAAATAACTAATGATTCTAATTCCGTTTTTCTTCATAAATATGAGTTTCTGCTTATGTTTTTAAACAGAGCTAAAGTTCATTCTCACAGGACTTAGCTTCACTTTGGTACCTGCCTGGTGTCTCAGTAAACTTACAGGTGGCAGCACTGAAAAACAGGAAGGAAAAGAAGACTTGTCTGGGGGGGTTGGGGTAGGGGGGAGTCCTTTAAAAGATCAAGGCCACAACCATTCTAAATTCTTTGAACTGATGCCTTTCTGGATTTTCATTCTGTAAGGGGTCATAAGGGTTGCAGAAAGGAATAGATTTCCAGGACTACTTTTATTTGGAGAAATACCGAGTTTCAAGCAATGAACCGCAAAAGGTTGATCTCTACTCTCCAGAGGGACTATCATTTTAGCCACATGTTAAAGGAAATGAGTTAATATTTTCTATCAAAATGTTAGCTTCCTCTATAGAAAATGTCACTTGTCAAAAGCATCTTTTCCTCATTTTGCACAATCTAGTAGGAAACACCTTGTTCAAATGCATTCATACTTCTGTTTCCCTGTGTTAACTGTTGCAAGGATAAACTATTGTCTACTGATAGAAACAAGAGAGTGGTGGTAAGACATAATGATTTTTAATTCTTGCTGTTAAGCCTAATTCCTCATTGGCTTTGAGCAATTTACTTCAACCTTTTTTGTTCAATGTATAATTTAACCTATGAGCTAGGGAGAGCAGCAGTAGTTACTATTTCATATGCTAGGAGGATAAGAAGTGAACCTTTCAAGTTTAACATCGTGTTTGGGATTGTGTTTTTTACTGCTTTAGAATAGTTATCATCAGGAAATCAACATACCTATAACGTGTGGGTGTCTGAAAAGTATCTTCCATTCTTATTCTTTCTGGTCTAATTAAAGTTCTGTCCTCCTTTTAACATTTCATTTCATATTTAACTCTGAGAGAAAAGGGCTTGATTAAGGAGCATCCTTCTAATGAACAGATGCATTCTCCAGATATCTTCTCCTGAGTTCCCTTCTTTGTCTTTCTGGCGCTCAAGGAAAGCCAATTTTCTTATTTGCTTGCTAAAGGAAGCTGGCTTATGTCTCTAGTGTACAATTAATTATTCTTCTAGAATAGAATAGAATATCTCAGTTGGAAGGGATCTACAATGATCATGTAGTCCAACTGCCTGAGCATTCAGGGGTGACCAAAAGTTAAAGTATGTTGTTAACGGCATTGTCCAAATGCCTCTTAAACACTGTAAGGCTTGGGGCATCAATCAACTCTCTAGGAAGCCTGTTCCAGTGCTTGACTAGCCTCTCGGTAAGACATGCTTCTAAATGTCCAGTCTAAACCTCTCCTGGTGCACATTGTATGTTATAGGATAGGCAGTAATTTTTGTCAGACTGGTACGGCTGGAAATGTTTAACAAGTTCTTCAGGCTGGAAGTGAAGATGAAGTTGCTCTGGTTGGTGCTGAATTTTTCTTGTGTGTTGCCCGGTCAGTGGTGGCTTGTTGCTCTCTGCATGCTTCCCTGGAACTCCTCACTGCCTGTTTATCTAGCCTGTGCTTTTTGTGCTTGTCATGAGGGTGTTATTCAAGACAGTGTCAAAACCTTACCAAAGTCAAGGTGAACAGCATGTGGTGTTCTCTCCTATGCTGAGCTAGTCACCTCTTTGTAGAAGCATATCAAGTTGGTTAAGCACTATTTACCCGTCATAAATCCATGCTATCTACTCTTAGTGACCTACTTGTCAATTCCAATGAAAATGGTTTCCAGGATTACTTACTATATCACCTTCTAGGGATTGAGGCGAGGCTGAGCAGTCTGTAGCTCCCTGAATCCTCCTCCTTGTCCTTCTCTAAGATAGGAGGTGATGTTTTCTTTTTTCCAGCCTTTTACAAATGCTGTGGAGAAATAATTTTGGGAAAAATCTTTCTAGTTATCTTTAAAAAAAATATGTTTCTTTATATAAAGGAAAATCTGCTTTCTCTCTAAGCGATTTTTTCCCATTTTTCTGCAATTTGAATTCCTCTAGCAATGAATGAAAAAATGAGACATTATCTTGCATGATTAGCAAGTGTGCATTTCAGTTACTTCAGTTGGTAAGACTGAAGAAAGCCTGGTGAAGACAGGATTCCTGAAAAGCCTTTTCATTAAAAGGAAAGGATTGGAAGCTGCTGTAGGAGGCTTGTCTAATCTCTTCTGTAATACAGGAGTGCTTGCTGATATTTGGCTTCACTATTTAAAGTATGTGAGTTAAATCTAATGAGAAGTGTGTAATGGAGCCATATTTCATATATGTTGTTGCTAAGTTAAACCAGCAGTATTGCCATGCTTCTTAAACTAAAGGTAGGAACTGATACAATAATGGTCCTGTCTAAGTACCATGTAACTCTGCTGCTAAGTTACCCTTTTTTCCTCTGAATATGCATCTAACTGCAGCATTGATTAGAGTCGCATGTTCACAAAAAGGGAAAATTGACCCCTGCTGAAAGTAAGTGGGAGATTAGGGGTTTTTTTACTAACAAACCATCCGCTTCTGTGTATACTGAAGACATGTTGAATGTTTTCTTGAAGATAAAGTGACAATTTGAGTCAAGAAACAGGTTCTACTTTCATCTGATTCTTGGAACAGAGTTAATTTATCTGCATATTTGATGTGATACCATCACCTGCAGAATTAAAAGTTGTTCTGCTTTTATTCCTCTGTGGTTTATTTTTATGTTAGTCTAGCTATGATCTTATGTGTCAAGAATGCTTTTGTTTTAGCCATGGGTTAAGGGGGGTGGCGGGGGTGGTTTCTGTTTATCTTTTTGTTTTTCTCATTACTTCAGCTGTAGCTCTGTAAGCGCTGCTGTAAAGATCAGCTATGCTATTGGTCAGGTAGCTGGATCCTATTATAATTGGGTAAAAATGCCAGTTTATAGATATTTTTTTGTATGTAATTATATTTTGCTTTAAGACTTACAGTAGGGTAAAGGATTACTGATTGAAAGAATTTCCCCATACTTACAAACTGTGTCACTTGGCTGATTTGATTCTTTGTGGACTGGCATTAAGTACAAGGTTATGTATCCATTATAATATATATATTATAAATGCTTTTTATGGTTTTATATTTTAGGTCTAAAAATATCTGAAGAGAGATTAAGTGGTTCAACAAGTAACGCTCTAATGGATGACAGAGAATTTCCACCAAATAATCTACAAATAGACTCAAAGGACAGTCTTCCTGCTGACTATAGGGTGGAAAGTTTGGCATCACATTTGGTTTCTTCAGCTGATGAAAATGAAAATCAACTTGACAATGATGGCAATGAGGTTCTGACCAGTAGCAGCTTTGCTATGGGACGACAGGAGAAAGGTGAGCAGGACAGCATCAATAATAATGAGAATATAGACGCTCGAGACTGTACCCTAACCTGTAAGGAGGAGACTGAGAAGAGGTTTGTGAAAGTCCATATGGACCCCCAGCTGGAGGAAAAGCCAATTGCAGAAAAGCAGCCAGGTGGAAAAAGAAGTCCAAGAAGCAAAAGAAGCTCCAGTAAAAAATCTAAAGGTACTTGATAAAAAACTGTTATTGTGCTGTTTGCTTAAAATAACAATACTGCAGTTCTAATTCTGTGAACTAATAAACAAGATGTATTTTAGTTGTCATACTAATTATTTTTAAAATGTCACTAAATGTTTTGGGGGTTCTGGGGTGTGTGGTTGTTGTTTGGTTTGGTTGGTTATTTGGGTTTTTTTCTCAGAATTGCTAATAGTCTTAAATCAGATCCAACTCTAGATCCTTCTGTATTAAAAAATTGGTTATGTAGCAAATGGAACATATCAAGGAAGCACGAGCGGAGGGAACTGCGGTGTTTCAGTATGGAAATTGGGCTGACTTCCAAATCAGAATAGCCAGAATTTCAGGCAATATGGTTCTGTTAATTTGAACATCAAGATCCAGTGTCAAGATTTGAAATCTTGGTCACCAAGATTTCAAACTACCAAATAGTTTGATCTTGGCCTGTTGTTGTCAAAATTTACATTGATTTTTCAAAACTTAACAGGTACTCCCAGGAAGTGCATTTTGGGTAAATGAGCTGTTCAGAAATGTGTTTTATTTCTCCTTTAGGTCTATTAGATATGAGTTGGTTAAGGAAAATATAAATGTTTATTACTTGCTCTTACTTGGGAAGCTCCTTCCCTTTTTGAATAAGTAGGATTTGTCTACATCAACTCTATTATTATATTGGCTTCTCATCATAAAGCTTATGTCTGTAGTGCTGCAAATATATTCATTAAAATCAACGTGTATTTCATTGCATAGGTATCTTTTGAAAGTTACTTGGAACAACTGAATCATGCCTGGGTTTTTTTTTTCCCCATTTTTTTTTTCCCCCCTCCATCTAAAGATTGAGAAGATGGGGAATTTGGCTACTTAAAATAGATAATTTTAAAATACAGTTTTCTTGATAAATGGCAAGTCTTTCATGGCCTGATTTGAAAACTGATGAGGATCTTAAAGGATTGCAAAATAAGTAAAGAAGAGAAAGGAAGGAACCCTTGTGTTTCATATCTTGCACATATAGGCAAAATCTGGAAGAATTGTATCTTCTAGTGAAGAGGATCCTGATATCTGTCATTATAGGGAGAATGAGTTCTTATTAAATGATGCAGAAAGTCATTCAGTATATATTTAAACTGTAGATTTTATGTTAGGAAAGAGAAGAAAATACTTATTTAAAATAAGACTGTCAGAAGTAATTGAGAACCGGTCATCTGTATGACAGGAATAACATAAAAGAAGTTGAGGAAATGTGGTACAGATGTGTGGGCAGAGATACCTAAAGCATGATCAGAGGAACAGAAGGAAACAGAGGAAAAGGAGAAATTTGCCCAAACACTGAAAGTTAATACAAACTTCTTTTGCATTCTCTCTCTGTTAGTGGTGTTGTTGCAAAATACCATCAACTGAGGCAGAAATACCACAGAATGAGCTGTGCACAGTAGATGTCAGCTTTTAGGCAAAAAGCAGAAACATGAAATAATAGAAAATTTCATGGGAAAATCTGGAAATGTGAAATGCCAGCACAGAGAACATCCTGCCTGCAAAAGTCTTAAGAGTTTTAATTCCTATGAACAAACTCTTTTACTACGTTGCTAATGAAGACCCTTGACTATCATAGAAGGACGATCAAAATACAAAATTACATTTTATTTCCCATTGATTACAGGCTAATTTAGCTTTTTAGATGTTCTCACATGATGGTTCTCCTGTTTTCATGCAATGCAGTGACTGTGTCACAATTTCTTGGTGTTACGAATCTATTTTACTGAGAATCTTCCATTTAATTTTTAACACCAGCTATTTTAAGCAATTCCTGAGTATCCCTCTTTCTAGTCTTTATACCAACTCAGAGATAAAGGAGAGAATAATCAAACCAGAGAGGAAGACCCCTGAGTGGGTGAGTGCCACACAAGCAATCTGGAATCACAACCTAAATACTTGTGTGGCATGTAATGGTGATTTTTTTTTATTTTTAAGTATTGAGAAATTGTGGCTGAGTGACTTATAGCTAAAGAAGAGTTTTATGAATCTTCTGTTTTCCTATAAGCAAACGTGTTAGGGTTGCTATTAAGTGTTGCCATTCTGGAAAAGATGGCATTTTGTTCATATTCCTTCTGCTAGTGACTAAAGCAATGAAACTGGAATACGTAAGACAGACTACATTCTACATGTTTTTTATTTGGGACTTTGCTTAGCAGAAGATTGGTGATCATTGGAGGAGTTAGTCCTCTGCTGTGGACGTGCTTTTTACTTAAGAAAGAGCGAGTAGTCACACTTCCAATGGGTTTGACATTCTTTAAGTATTTGCTTATAAAGCATAACAGTTGTAAGTTTGATTATTATGTTTTTGTAGATGCTTAGAATGTGTTGGAGCTATAATTATTCTAGCTCCTACAATCAGTAAACTGGAATGCAAGATTAAGAATCGCTATATCGGGTTGAAGATTCGCCTAGTTCAGTATCCTGCCCCAGACATTGGCCAATAAAGGATGGGTAGGAAGATTATAAGGACAAAGCAAAGAGGTAGTGATTTTTTCATGTCTTCTACTTGCCATCAACAATGAGTCATTCAAGATTTCCCCATATGGGAACTGATAGACTGTAATAGCTTACAGTAAATTTGTCACCTGAGTGGCCGTTGGGTTTTTGAGCCCATTTCCTTATCCTGGAGTAAGTAGCACCAAAGTTTCACCTAAGCATTGTTTGATGAAGCACCTCCTTTTAGCTGTCTTGATGCTGCAGTAGAGTGAAATGACAGGTCTGTAGATCCCAGATCCCAAATTTCTCTCACATTCTTTTTGTACTCTAATAATAGTTTTGAAAAGATTCTTGATTATATCTCTTTAAGGAGGACACTGGTGATCAAAGAAATGGTGTAAATTTAAATTGACAGATTTAAGCTTCGGTGATTATTCATACTTGGATTCCCTGTAATGAGTCGTATTAACTTCAGTGCTGTAGATTCATGTAGTGATTCATAAAGTGTCAGCTGCTTCAATGCATTTTTGTAAATGTGGACTTCAAATTATCCTTGTTCGCTGAAAATAATTTCAGCTTTTACCAAGCGATCAGTGCCGGCATAAGTAGTAACTTAATATTGTAAAACCACAGTGTGTAATTGCTTAAGATAGCATAGCACTGTAACTTACATTTAGTAGATTTTCCCAAGTTAAATTCGGCAACATAGGCTTTTCCTCTAAATTATTCAACTTATTTCTTGAAGCGGCTTGAAGGTGGGGGAAGAAAGTGGAGTGGTTGAGGATGAATTTGGTGTTGCAGCAAATGAAATATATGAATATAAATTAGTCAAATTCTATTAAAAATCAAGCAGTATTATTTAATTTAGGGTCCTGTGCTACACTAAACGAGATTTGGAGCTTGCTCAGTTAGAGCATCCTTTCCACCAACACTCCTGTCTGAAATATCTTCTCTTAAAAGCAATATTTTTTTATATATATATATAAAATATATATTTTATATATATATATAAAAATACTTCATGGTCTTTTTTTTTTTTTTTTTTTTTAAACAGCTCTTGAATGAATCAGTCTGAGCCAGCTTTCTGGTATTGAATACCAAAGAATGTTTAAAAAGAGAGATTGCCATATGTTTTCTATGCTAGAAACTAACATTACTGGTGGCTTGAGCAAATGTTACTGAATGTGAAAATTAAAATTCAATTAAAAACCAGAGGGCAATAGCCATAATTTTATTTTGATAGCAAATGCCTCATATGTGCACCTCTGACTTCTTCCTAGGCAGGAGGCAGAAGCATCTTAATTTCATGTGCTTGCAGTACTGACAGAACAAAAAATACGTGAATAAAAATGACAAACATCTTTTCAATACAAGGTCTGTCAAAATTGGGTTTTTTTGCAAACATGGGGCCCCTTCTGTGAACTCTTAGGTAAATTTTGAGGAAGTTTGCTTCTCTTCATGTCTTGTGAAAAACATTGGCTCACCCAACTGGGCATAGAAGATGTCAGCTGAAACCTCTGTGAGTCTGGCAGAAACTTGAACCTAGCTCCCTGCCACATTCCTACTGAGCACTCTTTGGAGAACTGATATCTTCTGTGTTTTTTTCGCATTTATTTTCATAAAGGTTTTGGTTCCATTCTAGTATGGAACCAAATATCAATGTATAGAGTAAATATCAGTGGTTTGCTAAGTGAAAAAGGTCAATCCTGGCCTCTTAAAAATATCAGAAATGTATGTCTCTACTGAAAAATATATCATCTTTACTAAAAAAAGTAATCTGCTTCGGACAGTAAGATTGAATGATTCCAGGAAAAAGTCATGTTGTGTGCTGCTTTCAAGCACATGGAGGAAGATAAATAGGGATCTTAACCCATAACACCTTTATGATGAAATAGCATTACTAAGTGCAATGAAATAGCATTACTAAGTGTTACTGCCTCAAGGTAAGTTTTTGGTTAGTGCTAAGGTACAAATGCTGTTTTGTGTTCAAAATAGAAGAAGGTAAAATTAACCTGAATGGTTATAAAGGCCTTGCTTCAGAATCACAGGAGTAGTTTGAGGGCAGAATTTGATTCCAAGTGAGGGATAGCTCAACTATATGTAGGAATAATGTGCAGTTTATAAACTATGTGTTAGCAACAGAGCCGCAGCAACATTACAATGAAGATTTTGCATGGTAGTTGCTATTGAGCATGTTTCAGTCAAAGTTTGTGTTTTATTAGGATGGATAATTATTAACTGCTTAATATAGTGCAGTTTGAAGGGCTTTTGTTTGTTTGTTTGTGTCCATGTTGTGTGTGTGTGTGTCCCCAAGAGAAAACGTTTGCCAGAACATGTCCCTCTTTTCTAGTTTGTGCTGAACAGAAAGCTGTACTTTTAAAAACAACCTTAATTTCTTCTCTAAAAGTACTTCCTGGTTTGTGTTTTGCATCCAGTTGTGTCTGTTGTTGCTTTTGGCTCCCAGGAAGCCCAAATAAATAGTGGAAAAGCAGAAACATTCATGAATATTGAAAAATCAATGTTAAGTTACAGCCATACTTTGTTTGGCAGTAAGCATTGTGGAAATAGCCACCCATGGCAATTATTAGTACTCCTGACCTGGATAGTTTACTTAATAAAGAGTTTAAAATGACCAAAAATAGAACGGTGGAGCCTTCAGTGGACCAGCTGATACCTTTCTTAAGCCCTAAATCTTCATATAGGGTTTCAGTTGCAATGAACGCAAGGGGGTCTGAAATATGCTGAGTGCCCAAGCTGCAGAAACAGTCGAAGTATGATGGTTACTTGAAAGTGCCCCCACCTGTCCTGCTTTTAAATGAAATCACGATTTTCAGCAAATGAGTGCAGCTGGGGGAGAATAACATACTCATCATAACTTAAGTTTATAAACAAGTTTACGGTGCGCATTTTGGTGGCCAAATTTCTCTAAATTGTTTTTTTTCTCTAAATATGAGGACTTTTCAGAAAGTTCAGTCCTGTGTAAATGTATCAAATTCAATATTGTTTTATGGGAAAAAATAAAGTTCATTAATTGGAGGAATAAGTCCCCTTGGACATTTATGCTCCCCAGTAGAATCATTCTCTATCATCATCTGCTTCCTGCTATCCTGAATCCTAACTTAAGTGCTTGTTTTTTTTCAAGGAGTTCCTACAGTAGGAACCACAGCAATCAAGGAGGAAAATACTCTTATTACAGATACAGATTCTGTGCATGCTGAAGGTGCTGTTGAAGCAAATGAAAACTTTCACCAGAAAGAACAAAACCACACGTTGCAGACTCTTTTCTCTTTGCTCCGTGAAGAGGTTGAGCAGATGGATTCAAAGATACTGCCCCTATGTCTCCATCAGGTACTTCCTATGATTCTGAGGTGTTGCACGATGTTTTTATTTGAGACCTTTATTCGCTAGGAATAAATGCATTAATTCAGTATCTGCCAATATTCCTATCTGGACAGGGTATTTTGATTGTATAACAGGGAATCGCAGCAAGTATCTCCTCTAAGGTCTTCTAATATATGGTAAATTATAAATTGCCTTGAAGGTATATTCTTCAGTTAAAGGAAACTCTTAAAAGATGGGTTTTCCAATTCCATAAGGATGAAATTCTAGTTTGGCTGAAAGATTAGGAAGATCACTCTTCATTATAACTTAAATACGGTTTGTAAGACACTGGACAGCTAATATCTAACTAACATCTTAAATCTCAAATTTTTGTTGCTGTTACAGACTTTTCTAGCATGAATTTCATGCATGAATGCTAAGATTCAAGATTTCTTTGTGTATACCTTTTTTTTTTTATAGCATAGTTGCTGCTCACTTTCCTTTAGCAAGACCAAAGGAAATACTGTATGGTTTGGAAAAGCAATATTTTTTACTAACTGGTCAGTACAGTTTTCTTTCTGGAGATTATGATGCAAGATGAGTATGTTGATAGGACTTGATGTAATATTAATTTGTATTTAGTTGTGTCACACTAACAATGGGCTAGAAGACATTTTGTTTGGCTATAGTGTCTAGTGTAGGCTATATAAATAGGTACTATACAATGTCTGAGTTAACTTAGTTGCATTGTCTTTATTGTAGAAAATTAGACAACTGTGATATTTTAGACTCCTAAACCACAATGACAGTCCTACATTCTTACTATCTGTGATATAAAGAAGTGGTTATATTTGCAAAAGAGGTTTCTCTTTAGTGTTGCAAATTACAGATAATTTACATCTAACCTAGAATTTTAAATTATTTTTTTAATCTGTGTTTGAGTGAAGGTGTTTGATACCATTCCTTCATTTATTTGAAAACTAGTATTAGGGTTGACCATTTATACCTTTAGCCGCACCAAATTTGGTGGTTGTTCATTAGTTAGTACAAAGGTCAGTTTTGAAAAACAACACAGTTAGGGCAAAAACTTCAAAAAGCTTTACAGACATTAAGGAGTGCCATCAGACATGATGGAGGTGCAGGTGAAATCTGTCCGGCTTTTTGGGTGTGGAAGCCAAACCCTAAGGGTAATAACCTCTTGAAAGTCATACAGGGACTGTGACAGAACTGAGAATAGCATCTACATTTCCGGATTCAAACATGTAATGAATCACCATCTCTTTTTTCCTAAGAGATATCAAGCATTTGAATGGAGTGTTTGAAAGAAACAGAACTTAGAAGGATCATAACACACTTTTTAATCTGGGAAAAAAATAAAGGATTTTAAAGATGGGATTCATGTTTTCATGTGAAGTGAGTCTATTAAAAATGTTTTTTTTTCCTTTTCCAGAAAATTAACCTGACATCTTCAGTCTTTTTTTGATCATTAATACAGCCTGGCATTAACTTTCTTTTATGCCAAGTCTAGCAAATACTCTTGTACTTTATTTTAAAGGGCTTTGTCAAATGTTCTGGAGTGTTAACAATCCATGTTGTTAGTGGAAAGCCTGTATGGAATATTTAAAGGCTGTGGGATATTAGGGGCTGTTCTAAGGGTTAACTTTTAATTGAAATAAGATACCATTTCCTGCCTTGAATGGGATTCGTGTGACTTGTTTAGCATTTGTTACAGAATCTTAGAAGTACTTATATTTAAAACACAGATGCAGAGCTTTAGCAGTTCCTGAAATACTTAGGAGGCTACTGTAGGTAGCAGAGAAATTTTTTAAGACAATAAAAGACAGTGAAATACAAAACTTCTTTAGAAAGAACCCTAGAAGTTGCTTAACAATTCTGTTTTGGAGGTACTGAACTCAGAATGCCCTAGTGGTTAGTGATAAGGCTGAAAGCCAGGGATTCACAACTTGTAATCTAGACTCCTCTATCAAGTTGCTGTCTTTTTTGAGCAATCGTACTTAGACTTTTACAAAAGTGCCCACTTGTCAAGCCCTTCAAGCTATGAGGCCCTAAATTGATATGCCCCAAAGATTTTGAGACTGAATGTTTCTGTGCTGCCGTGGAAGTCATTGGCATATCAGCTATGAGATGTCTCAACCTGAATGTTTGTGTATTAGGGTACCTACAATTATGGAACACATTTTGCAAGCATGGCCCTTGCCACACCATGCATGGCAAATAGGAAGACTGCCAGCATTCGCTGTCCCTCAAGATTGATTAGTTAATGCTTGTAAAGGTCACTGATGCTGTAGAGTTCTGTGAAGCAAAATATTTTTTACTTCTGAAGTTTCTATATTTTATTGTATTTACAAACAAATCCATCCATATTCTTCAGTTTTCTAGGAAAGCTTGCCCAGTTTTTTAGCAAGCACAGATAAACCATTGTTGCAAATCTCAAAGATTATTTGTATACAGGAAGGAATTGGAAGAAAACGTTTAGGTTATTACGTTAGCTTTTCTATGCAGTGTTACACCTTCTCCTTTGCAGGCACTGGCTCTATCTTTTCTGTTATACTTCCCACCACCAACTCAGAGTCAAAGTGAAATTCTCTTTCTGATTAGAAAGACATTTTCTGACTGTCTTTGGATACTTGCTTTCTCCGAGTTGGTTTTATGGACTGTAGTACAATGGTTTCTTTAGCCTATTAGTCCAAGAAATAATCCTTTATGTGAGTTGGGGCGAAGAGGCGAACCAAACAAACACCTGCCCACCCCCCACCCCCAAATCCTGAGACCTTTACTTGATGAAGAGAAAAAGTACTTCTTCTAACTGGCATCTTGATACATCTTCTGGAAGTTCTACCACTTCCATGCTTTTAGTTTTGGCTTTGACATAGCTGGTTGAAAGCCAAGGCATCACTAGGAAGAGGATAGGAAAGCTATTTCTGTAGTCTGCAGTTAAAATATGTAGCTCTGATATAGCAATAACTTGGTATACTGGAACATAATTTTCTCTTGTGTTTCCATGACTGTTCTTGGTTTATACACAGCCTTTCATTGTATAAACCCTTGGTCATCATATATTTACAGTTCCTTTTTGCAGTGATCTGTTAAAGTTAGAAATAATAAAATTACCCGGCCAGAGTAAAGTTGTTTTTAAGATGTTGCAGCTAGACATCTTGAATGCTTCGGCAGAGATCCCTTGTTCAATTCCTAGCCGTTGGCTTACATAGCAGCTGCTGCAGCAGCATTTAATGTGAGCTTACACATTTTGTAAAGCTAGAAGGTACCAGAGATTCATTTAGGTGTTCAAGTGTTTTTATGTAGCCTGTCTTAGGTTTGATTTTCCCTCTCCTTAGAAACTACTTTGGAATGATTGTTTTCTCCATATTAGACCTCCTTAGCACTTTGAGCTTTAAATGCAGTGGCAAAAGTTTGCTTATTTCTTGCATCAGTTCTCTGGTATTTCTTTGTTTTGATGTATCTGTATAAACATCCATCTAAGAGAATAAGTCTTGAAGAGCTGTTGTGATTTTTAGGCTTGTTTGGTTTTTATTCAATGGTCCTCCTTGGCAGAGCTGTCTTGTTACAAATCTAATTTTAATTGTTCTGTTATAGAAATGTCATTCTAAAGGAAGAAGAGCCACAGTTTTGTTCCGTGTCGTAACAACTACAGAGCAAATCAAAGAACTGCCGTCTGGCTTAACTGCATGACTTACTCTATTGTTGAAGAGCTTCAGATATTAAGATGTTAGTCTTAGTGAACTGACACATGAGGTAGAGGATCTTTAAATCTTTTTAACACAGCGGAGTAGCTTCAGGAAAGGAAGTGGCAGAAGGCTGCTGCAGTGCTATTGTCTGGCTTCTGTGGGTGGTCTAGGAGTAATACAGAAAGAAATTAAGAACTTGAGTCTGTTTGTGTTTATCTCATGAATTTCAAATATTCATATTATAAATTTTTCAAATTTTATGTACTTGAAATATGTGGTGTAATCATTTATAGTAAATAGGATAAAAGCAGGAAGGTCACTGGTGTGTCTCCGATGCAGTGATATGCGGTATTTTTAGAGTCTTTTATCCAAAGATAGTTCTTTTCTCATCAGTCAGGAAACCTCAATTTCTCTGTTTTATCACGATGCTCAGGAGAATTCGGCATTGATCTTAATTTGGTCAAACATAAGGAAACAATGATCAGTAACAGAATTCAAATTCTTCAACTCGTATCAGTGAACACAGTGCTTCTAGGTATTTTTAAAACTTTCTAATATGATAATTCAAAAAGTTTCTGAAATAGTTTTTTGTTGCTGTAACAACATAAGACCCAACTAACATTTGAGCAAATCCATTTGTGATAACACTTTGTATTTCTTTGTTGTTTGGGGCTCTGGAGCACAGATTGTCTTTTTGTCAGTTCTCCAGGATACAGGGCAGGACCTTAAAAAGGCTAGGAGTATTGGCCAGGTTAATAAATGGTTAGAAGGGTGGTGCTATAGTCAGGGGTTTGGGTACCTTCAACATGGGACTTAATTGTAGGCCAGGTCTACTGGGGGTTGGTGGAGCTGGTCTGGCAAAGAAAGGGAAGAGTGGATTTGGTAGGAGGCTTGCCAGACTGGTCAAGGATGCTTTAAACTAGATGTGCTGGTGGAGAGGGGCATCCTTCCATCCCACCACACCCAATCACTTGCCAGCAACTATAGTAAACGTTCAGAGCTATGTAGAGATATTGCAGCTGCTCCAGCCAGTGAGCCGGCTTCAATTGGAGCTCGGCTCAGATGCCTCTATACAAATGCCCGTAGCATGGGGAACAAACAGGAGGAATTAGAGATGTGTGCACGTCTACAGGGGTATGATATCATAGGCATCACAGAAACATGGTGGGATGGCTCCTATGACTGGTGTGTTGGAATGGAAGGTTACAGGCTCTTTAGGAAAGACAGGCCCAGTAGGCGGGGAGGAGGAGTTGCTATTCAGGTTAGGGATAGGCTGGAGAGTATGGAACTCTGTCTGCGGACAGGTGAGCAGTCACCAGAGTTTGTGGGTCTGGGTTAAAGGGAGAACAGCAGTGGGAGACATTATTGTGGGGATCTGTTACAGACCGTCTGACCAAGAGGACTCGGTGGATGAAGCTCTCTATAGACAGATAGGAACAGCCTCATGCTCACAGGCCTTTGTCCTCATGGGGGACTTTAACCACCCTGATATCTGTTGGAGGGATGGTACGGCCTGGCACAAGCAATCCAGGAGGTTCCTCGACTGTGTGGAAGAGGGCTTCCTTCTGCACGTAATAGAGGAGCCGACAAGAAGAGGTGCCATGCTTGACCTCGTCCTCACCAACAGGGAAGGGCTGGTTGGAAATGTGATGCTCCAGGGCAGCCTTGATTGCAGCGATCATGAGATGGTCGAATTCGAGATCCTCAGGACAGTAAGAAGAGTGTGCAGCAAGCTCACTGCCCGGGACTTCAAGAGAGCAGACTTTGGCCTTTTCCAGGCACCTGCTTTTGAGGTTCCATGGGATATAGCCCTAGAGGGCAGGGGGGCCCAAAGCTGTTGGTTGGATTTCAAGGATCTCCTGCTACAAGCTCAGGAGCATTGCATCCCAACAAGAAGGAAGTGCAGCAGGAGGGCCGGGAGACCTCCTTGGATGGATAAGGAGCTGCTGAGGAAAATTCAAAGGAAAAAAGAGGCTTATAAAAGGTGGAAGCAAGGACAAGCAGCCTGGGAAGAATACAGGGATGTTGTCCGGGAAGCTAGGGACCAGGTTAGGAAAGCCAAGGCCCACTTAGAATTCAACTTGGCTAGGGATGTTAAGGATAACAGGAAGGGATTCTCTAGGTACATGCAAATAAAAGGCAGGCTAGGGACAACTAGGACCCTCTCCAGAAGCTATCGGGAGAACTGGCTACCCTGGATTTGGAGAAGGCTGAGGTTCTTAATGACTTCTTTGCCTCAGTCTTCACTGGCAAATGCTCTGACCATACCACCCAAGTCTTGGAAGGCAAATGCAGGGACAGTGAGAATGAAGACCCTGGGCTCACTGTAGGAGAGGATCTGGTTTGAGACCATCTTAGGAACCTGAATGTATACAAGTCCATTGGACCTGATGAAATCCATCCATGGGTCCTGAAGGAGCTGGCAAATGAAGTTGCTAAGCCACTGTCCATCATATTTGAAAAATCATGGCAGTCAGGTGAAGTTCCTGATGACTGGAAAAAGGGAACTATAACCCACATTTTCAAGAAGGGGAAAATGAATGAGCCGGGGAACTACAGAGCAGTCAGCCTCACCTCTGTGCCTGGCAAAATCTTGGAGCAGATTCTCCTGGAAGGCATGCTGAGGCACATGACAAACAGCAAGGTGCTTGGTGACAGCCAGCATGGCTTCACTAAGGGGAAATCCTGCCTGACCAATCTGGTGGCCTTCTATGATGGGGCTACGGAACTGATGGACAGGGGTAGAGCAGTTGATGTCATCTACCTGGGCTTGTGCAAAGCGTTTGACACTGTCTCACATGGCATCCTTGTATCTAATTTGGAGAGACATCAGTGTGATAGGTGGACTACTCATTGGGTAAAGAACTGGCTGGATGGCCGCACACAAAGAGTTGTGCTCAATGGCTCAATGTCCAGCTGGAGACCAGTAACGAGTGCTGTCCCTCCGGGATCGGTGTTGGGACCTGCCATGTTCACCATCTTTGTCGGTGACATGGGCAGTGGGATTGAGTGCGCCCTCAGCAAGTTTGCCGATGACACCAAGCTGCGTAGTTCAGTTGATATGTTGTAGGGAAGGAATGCCATCCAGAGGGACCTTGACAACGCTTGTGAGGTGGGCTGATGCCAACCTGATGAAGTTTAACCATGACAAGTGCAAGGTCCTGCACCTGGGTCAGAGCAATCCCAGGCACAGCTCCAGGTTGGGCAGAGAAGAGATTCAGAGCAGCCCTGCAGAGAAGGACTTGGGGGTTTTGGTTGATGAAAAAATGAACATGAGCCGGCAGTGTGCACTTGCAGCCCAGAAAGCCAACTGTATCCTGGGCTGCATCAAGAGGAGCATGACCAGCAGGTCGAGGGAGGTGATCCTGCCCCTCTACTCTGCTCTCGGGAGACCTCACTTGGAGTATTGTGTGCAGTTCTGGTGTCCTCAACATCAAAAGGACTTGGAACTGTTGGAACAAGTGCAGAGGAGGGCCACGAGGATGATCAGGGGAGTGCAGCACCTCCTGTATGAAGACAGGCTGAGAAAATTGGGGCTGTTCAGCCTGGAGAAGAGAAGGCTGCGTGGAGATCTCGGAGCAGCCTTCCAGTATCTGAAGGAGGCCTATAGGGATGATGAGGAGGAACTCTTTATTAGGGACTGTAGTGATAGGACAAGGGGTAATGGGTTCAAACTTAAACAGGGGAAGTTGAGATTAGATATGAGGAAGAAATTGTTTACTGTAAGGGTGGTGAGGCACTAGAATGGGTTGCCCAGGAAGTTGTGAATGCTCCATCGCTGGTGGTGTTCAAGGCTGGGTTGGACAGAGCCTTGGGTGGCATGGTTTAGTGGGAGATGTCCCTGCCCCTGGCAGGGGGGTTGGAACTAGATGATCTTAAGGTCCTTTCCAGCTCTAATTATTCTATGATTCTATGATATTTTTTCTGTACATCTTTCCTAGAATAAGAGTGTGTGTATTTACTCTGAACGTTAGTAATTTATCCAACCTAAATATGAGCCTCCAAAGCAGATGTTTAAAACAATAATAAAAATTTCATATTACATTGTTATGACTCTCATGAAAATGATGATTCAATTTTTTTTTTTTACTTTTGCAGATAGCTGAGACCTATTTTCAAGAGGAGGAATGTATCCTTTTGTTTGTTGAAATTGTTACCCAATATTAAAATAATCTGGCATTATAACTTATACAGGACAAATGCTTTGTCATTGACTCACAGGTTGTGGGTCAGGGTTAATAAGAAGTGAACAGTCATAATTTACCCCAAGTGAATATACAGTATGTTAGCAAGTCCTTCTTAAACAGACAGCTGGAATTTTAATTAAGTAATAAATCTACTTCCAAATGCTGTACTGATACAATCATTAGTAGTTGTGCACAAACAAGGAAGTCAGAGAATATTTTCAAAAGAACTTCTGTTTTCATAGGAGAAGTTCTGTTCTAAGCATTAGTAACTGGGAATAAGTCCAATCTAGATAGGGTATCTGTTCTATCAAGTAGAGCATAGTTATAGTAAGAACAAAATTATCACAACTGTTTATTAGAATATGTACTAGAAGTGTCTAGATTAGAATAAAAATACCAAACACACTGAGCTAAGGGAGATCAGGAACCTGAAAAAATAGCAGTGTTATTTGGCAGGTAATTAGTCAAAATTGTATCAAGGTATTTTGAGAAACTGTCGTAGGAAAATATGGGTAATAGCTTCTGGGAACAGCCAGTTCAATGGTCCAGTTTGTTTTGATTTGTTCCCGGATAATAAAATTAAGTTTGGTCAAGAAGTTATAACAGCTGAACTGCTGCTAAACACTCTGATTTTTTTTTCAGTAGTTGTGGGAGAGATTAATCATATTAAACCGTAAAGTGAAATTACATTTTTAGAAAAGGTGGACGGGGTTTTCCTCTGTTTGCTTTGAAGGGAATGTAATCGGACTATAAAAAGGTGAGAGTGGTAAGCCCTTAAGGTATATGTGATTCACTAAGATGCATCATAAATTACAGAATTTGCGCATACAGATTATTATGTAATTTGTTACTAGCAAAATACAGCAAATAGGCAATTGTAAAGGTTAAATAACAAAGTATATGAAACCTGGAAAGGTATCCTCAAAACCTAGACAAATTCTGTTAGCCTATAGTACAAAACCAGAGAAATAAGTCTGGTGGTAGTATAAAAGCATATGTAAAATAAAATACCCTTCACTGTCCTGGAAGACTGTACTTCTGTCTTGGTCATCCTAATTCAGAAGCATCCAACAGAGAACGCAGAATACACAGCACTAATTAAAGGCATGGAAAAATCTGTAGTAAATTATGGCTCTGCATGGGGAAATACAGTAAATTTAAAATGCAGTCAGGAGAATGATAGAAAGACAGTTTCTCTGTCATAGAAGTTGCTTTAATCAAAGGGCACTATTTAAAGCTGATCAAAGGGAATATTTTTAATGCAATGTACACCTGCTGTGTGGAATTCAACACCACTATATAATACATATTTATGAAGGATCTCTCTGTACTTGCAAACATCAGTTTCCTGAGGTTAACAAAGAACTTACTTGGTCATGTTGCACTGTATTAATTATCCGCGACAGACTTTTTCATTCATCTAATGTAGAACTTAACAATAATTCAGGGTTTGTTGCTCTGATCCTTTAAGGCTATCTCTCTGATCTGTAATTCTGTTTCTAATACCAGGTTTCTTGAAGGCAAAGAATATTCTTTGCATTAATGTTGTTCATAAGCCATGGTGTATATGAGGCTAACAAGAATAGCAAGTACTGGTTGCGTTTTTGTAGTAACTACTCCTGTGTTTTAATGAGCATGAATAATGGAAAATATTTTTCTGTAGAAGACCAAGAACCTCATTCACTGTACTTCTTTTCTCATTCTACTGTAGAATTAAATTCCAAATAGCTGGCAAAACATGGCTTTAAACAGAAAACCCAGCAACTCCAGTTTGATGGAACTGGAATTATCATGCATATTTTGAAAATATGTAACTACCAGTATACCTTTGTGATTATATTGATAACCCGAAAGGAGGGGATAGAGTTCTTCATATAGAAGTAAGCAGAATCTTCAGAAAGAAGACAGGAAGAACTCAGGTGTCCAGCACTGTTCTATACAATGGTTGAAAAGGGGGAGGGTGGGTATTTCTTGAAAGTTTGAGTTGGGGGAATTTTTTTAAATGCTGCCTCCAGCTGGTCAGTAGAAAGGAACCATATTTTCAGGTAGTTATGGTTATTGGCTTATAATTGTATTTCTTGAGAGATACGTGCTGGTATTTGATTGTTTTCCTTTTCATTTTCTGATAAGAGTTGTTGGCGTAAGAACATTTTGCTTCTTTTCTAGAAAAACTTTTGTTGTGTTTAAGGCAGGTGGGAAGAGGTAACTACTGAAGAGAATAGGATTTTCATTTTTGGAGCTTTTCTCAACTTTACTTTTTACTTGTTGTTTTCATGCCTCCATTTTGTTCTTCCTTCGACAGAAATCTGGATGCTAGCTATTTTTCATTCTGATCCAGTTATCTAAAATTTCAGGTACATAATGATTGCCCTTTCAAATATGCTGCTGAATATAAGTAACTCATAACATGTCCATATATGTGTGCATTTTTCTTTAACCTTCCATTCAGATGAGAAGGCAATGAAGTTTATTCAGCTTGAACGACTGTATCATGAACAGCTGCTTGCTAATCTTTCTTCTATACAGGAGCAGTGGGGTGAGTACAGGCTAAACTGATACGGTAGAAGAAAAAGCTAATTTGGTTTGTATTTCTAAATAATGGAGTATACTTTTTGCCAGCTTAGAAATGTTACATAGCAAAAGCAGCATTTATATCAGAATTTCTCTGAGCTTGTTACAAGAAGAGTATTCCTGCTTTAGATTTCTTCTGACACATTTCATGAAAAAGGTGCAAATAGTTTGTCATTCTTTATTAATTAAGACTTTGATCCACAGTTGTTTTGGTCTTATTTTTGGTTTAGGGTTGGTGAATCTGATGCAATGAAAATAAAGTGTGTTGTGAAAAAATACAGTGCTTTTTTGCACAGTCTGAAACGAGACTGTAGAGCACACAGAAGAATTGTCAGTATTTCTCCGTTAGTTTCATGTGTATGTTAAGGTAATAATACTTTTTTAAAAGTATTTTGGTTAAAATTGATTTTGGTTTAATTTAGAAAGAAAATGGAAAACAGCAGTTCCTAGTCCAGTTACAACACCGAGGAATTCAGCTAAAGACTTGAGCGGTGAAGAGCTGGAAAAGCTTACTAGAGTTTGCTCTTCACATCAACAGTATGTATAAGAAAATATCTGTATTTTTCCAGCACTTACCTTAGCATAGCTGTTTTCTCCTTGCCAGTACAGGTCTTGAAAAATGATCAATGTCAAAATAAAAGTTGCATCTATTGGCTGCAATGAATTTGGTTATAAAGTGGAGGTTCTTTTGGATATGTAACTAAAATTTGTCCATTTCCATGCATTTTCACATGTTTTAATACAGTTTAAGAAATGCATAGGGACTAGATCTGGTTTCTGCAAATGATTAGCTTGGCAGGAATGAAGTTTTCAGTTTTAGTATTTTCAATCAAAATAAAAACTGAGTAGTGTTAATTTAAGAAGAGAGAGGCTATGGAACTGACGATGGTGCTTGTGTCTAATACCTATTGATTTACTTGTTGTTTTTAAATTCAGGTGTCCAGTATCTCAGACTCCAGCATTTACCCTAAAGAATTTAATTCACAAATTTCCCATGGTTTAGGACTTTTCCCAATGCTTTAAGTCATTCTAGTTATCTTCTCTTGATTTCATATGGATTACATAAATTTTATGAAGTAGTGATTCTGTAGTTCTGGAGTGTGGCAGTACTCTGAAAAGATGTGAAATCTTAGTTCATACATGCTTTGCCTTATCTGTCAGCTTCCTGAATCAGTATATCACATTATCAGAAACTTTTGGACAGGGTCTAGGGTGCTCTTCTGGGTAGTAACACATACAGGATTTTACCCATCAGGAAGGAGAAGATCTGTTATTTCATGGGTGAATGTCCTACCTTCCTACCTGCTAGGCATTGAGTTTAAGGGACAGATGGGAAAAATAAATAAATAAATAAATATATATATATACACCAGGTGCAATCAATAGAAAATGATCAGGCAACAATAATAAGGAAACTAACCATATTCAGATGCTGTGAAAAGACCAACCTGTGATGAGGGAGATGCTCCCAATCAGATGGGGAGAGATAACTTTTTCAAATACATTTGCACTGGCTTAGTCTGGGTGTAATAAAAGCCAAGATGCTCCTGTTGTTCATAGAGAATATGATTATTTTTTTCTTCAGGATGACACAGAGAAGTTTGAGAACAACCAGGCTGATAGCCAGAGCCCAGCAGGGATTGTTTGTTTGGGTGGGAATCCTTGGGAAGTAAACTCCTACATATCCTTAGGAGGAGGGAGTAGCCCTAGCCCCCTGGCTGTGTGTTTACACCCAAAGCCTGCTGCTATTGAGAGATTGCCTCCGAGTGCCTGCAGGGTTCCTCAGCCTAAATTTCCTTGCATGTGACCTTGCAAGCCCACAATAAACTTGAGATCCAAATCTATTGTAATTTATATACTGCATCTAGCAGCACCTCCCTATTGTCACCTGATTGTCACTATTTTGAGACTAACTCTGCTTTCTCCTAATTCTTCCATGCAGCGTCACTTAAAAATACAAAATTTCAGTTATGTAACATCATTCCTGGTTCTGAGAAACACTGCAGTTTGATAAAAATTAAGGCTTGTGTTCTTTTGCCATGATTAGTTCTGTGTATTTAGTAGTATTACCCTTCCAAACTCTCTAGGCAAAAGATTTATTTATTCTTTTTTTTCCCCAAACTTTAATCTCCATTTATTTTGTAATTAAAATTATACTTTAATTTTTAATGAATGGCATGCAGGTCTCAGAAAACCTGAGCATTTTGCTTTTGTAGTTGAAAGTAATGCAACTCTTTCTGATACAGCTACATACTGAGCATGTTTGTTCTTTAAAGATAGTTTTGAGTGTCCCTTATTTGAAGTTTAAATGGTAAAATTTAAAAGTCAATGGAACTTTTAAACATTCTTGTTACAGAGCGTGAGCATGGGTACTTTTGCCTCTTCCCTCTCCTACTTTTTTTAGTAGTTGAAAAATTACTGATCATTTTGTCTTCGTTGCTGTATGTAAGGCTGCGAGGCAGACACTGCATGGTAAAACACATTGTGCATGAATCTCTACACAGTTTGCAAAGTCCACACATTGTTAGCAGTGCTGACTCACCAGTGAATCCCAGTGGAAGCTGCTGTGTCTTAAGTACCCAGAAACGTGTCCAATGTAAACAGTCTGTGGAGGGGGAAATATGTTTTGTGAGGATTTTTCCATTCTTCAGTCTCTGTTAGAATGATTAGTAGTTGTAATACTAGTAGATACTGAGTCCTTATATGATTTTTTGAGTTGGTTGAATTCTGTTTGACCATAATGTTTTGCAAGAAGTTAAATCCTGTGATATTTTGCAGTAAGTTTTCTTTTGACTGCTTTCTTGATTAGGTGGAGCAGTGTTTGGGCTAATTAGTCTTCTCATGATATTCACATGTACGGATCTGTGCTTGAAAGTATGCTAGCATGCTGATGCTGCTTCAGTGTAAGAAAAGTTCTGTGCTAGTAATAGAAGAGAGCAAAGGTTTATAAGATTTCAATTATATTTGTTATGAAGAATGTTGCTACTAAGTT
This sequence comes from Ara ararauna, assembly GCA_028858755.1. Classification (NCBI taxonomy): domain Eukaryota; kingdom Metazoa; phylum Chordata; class Aves; order Psittaciformes; family Psittacidae; genus Ara; species Ara ararauna. The sequence continues at coordinate 99,084,677 of CM054379.1, forward strand.
GTTTAATTTATTCTTTTTTTCTTTGTTGCTGCAGACCACAGGCATCCAAAACTAAGGTAAGCAGCTGTTTAATTGAATCTGTTTTGTCAAAGACTGCTATAAATATATATTAAATATTATTAGATATAATGTTTCCAGTTTACTACAAAAACTATTTGAAGTTTGGATGTTTCAAAAAGTCACAGTGTTCCAAAACTTACAGGAAATACTATCATCTTTTACAGCTACCAACTGCGGGAAATACATGGGAGAGCGGTTGTTTGCTACAGTTAACAGAATCAAAACATTTAAAGGAAAGAGAAGCTGCTGCTTTTAAATCAGGTATTTGTGTGTGTATGTGCATGTGCATACATTTGCTTTAAATACTACACTGTACTGACATATTCCTATAAATACTATGAAACTATTTCATTTGAAGCTACAGCATTTGTTGGATTCCCACGGATTCATCCATTTATGCTAATATATGTATTTTCTTCACAACTGCACAATGGATATACACTGCAATTGTAATCAGATGTTGATATTCAGAATTGTAATTAAAGTAATTTTAGCCTCCATCAAAAAAAGGTCTTTTAAATGTGCATACATTTATAGCAGCCTACATAAGATACGAAACTGTGTAGAACTAGAGATGAGATACATAATTTGGATGCATAAAACATAAGGGAAACAATCTGATGACAAATATTCTGAGTTGTGGCAATTCAGTATATATAACAATTCAGTAGTAACTGTTTTAGTAACTATTGTAAATTATATGCAATAGACTGATTTTGAGACACATTTTTCTTGTAGCAGCGCAGAAAATTAGGAAGCTTTTCAGGGGTCTTGAAAAGAAAAGTATTCTTCAGTTACTTTTTTTCAGTACACACTTTTATGTCTGTTTCATTTTCTTCCTCCTGCTTTGGCTGCTTTGTTTAATTTGTTAAAGTCACTGGGTTCTTATGAAGCATTTAAAAATTAATCGGTTGTTAAAATGGAGACGGGGAGCATTGGTAGGCTACCAGGCTGTGCTTTACCTGTTTTCTCTTTTAAGCAAGAAGTTTATGGGTTTTTGTTTTGCCACATTCCAGTTGCCAAAATTGGCCTAAACTCTGTGCCTTTCCTCAAAAGCAGCAGAATTTCTCACCAGAAAAAAAAAACTAGGTTGGCCTAAGTGACCTTTCAACCTAAAGAATCCTAAAAGCCTGCATCAGCCTGATGTTCAGGAGAATCAGGAACTAACAAAGATACAGTGTCACAGTTCTTTACATCTGTGGATCCTTCTCTTCATCCTCTTGACCCCTGTGCCGCCTTTTCCCTGTCTTTGTTCTAACTAAACACAAAACATTGAAAACACCAAACAAACATGTTCTACAGCTCAGAAAGCAGATAAAATGAAAGAACCCAATGCTTTTTTATTATTGGATGGCTGGGAATTCCCATGGAAAAAAAATATGCACTTTTATTTTATTCTAAGTGGGAATAAGAGCTTTCCGGAGAGCACAATTTCTGAAAGCTTGAAACTGCTGAATTAAGAGCATTTTGTGCCAATGCTTGAATACAGTAGTGCAAGCTTAATGTGGAAGTTATTATGGTATAAATGGATTTTTTTGGTGCCTTTCTCTTAATGTAACTCTTCTCAAAATGTCATCAAAATCTTTGCTTTCCTGTGAGATGCCTGTAAATTAATAAAACTGTGCTATCCAATAGAATGACACAGAGAATTTTCCAGCAACGCTAAATACTTTTTCAGTACAAAGATAGGAATAATTCAATCCTAACTCAAATTTAAATTTGCAAAAGATGCCTTTCGCAAGATCAGCATGTTCTTGAGGAAACAATGAGTTGTCACCCTGATAGGTCTCTTCATCTGTTAAGTCAGTGCGTGGTAAATTAGCTACTGCTGCCCCTCACTGAGTCAGCGCGTTTGCAGCAGGGGGCTGAATGTTTTTGTTGCAGTTAGAAGGACAAGTTGATCCATAACTCTGAATTTGCGTACACCACTCAATGGGCTGCGCAGAAAATATTTGAGCTGTGGGTGAGTGATCCAGCTCAGGACTATAAAGAATAGGGGCACCTGGGGCTTGTTCTTGATTTTTGTCTGAACCCCAGCAGAATCCTGTACTAGAAGAACCATCCAGTTCCTAATATTTAAACCTGTTCAGCATTACCCTAAATGCATGGGCCTTCTAATTGAAAAATTAGAAAGCTTGTCTTCTGCTCTTTTGGGTGGGTTTTTTCCTCTACATCATGAAAAATGAGAAGTAAATGTGTAAACTTCTGTCAGAAATGTATCTGCCAACCTTCAGAACTACTTAATTCGCTTTGCTGGTAGAATTAGTCTGACACAAAGTCAGAAAAGGGAAATTCTCAAGTGGTTTGATGACTGTCCTTCATATGAATTCATATGCCCAAAATAAGAATTTATATATCAATTATGAGTAAGAAGTATTAGCTTACACAGATATGTTACATTGTAGAGATTGTTGCACTGTACTAAGGTAGCACCTTCAAAGTAAAATCACAGTTGCCTTACTGATCTAAAGCAAAAATTACTCTATTGATTTATTGCAAGCATTTGGGAACATAGTTGGAGTCTCTGTAGGCAGTTGATCCTAAGATTTTACGATCTCTCTTGGGGATACAGTGATCAAGATAAGAAGCTGGCTAGTCCAGATTCCTGGGACAGTAGCTGAAGTAGTTTTCTGCCCTTCTGAGCAAGGGTTGTGAATGGTCTGTTCTGCTACATATTTCTTTCCGTCAGATTTTCTCTTTGAGTCTACCAGCAGAGAGACCTGGGCCCTTAAAAGTTACGTGTGCATATTAAAAGATGAGATTTGATGCATTTTATGTCCATTAATTTCTTCAAGTTCTCACTGAAAGCCTTTAATAGTGTTAACTAAAGATAATCAAATCCATGTGTTTCATGAAACTCTTTCTAATGATATTATTAATTTAATAAAACTGTGAGCATAATTTTGCAGTGTGTACATATAGACCCATTTCCAAGATGGGGGGAAACTGCTTATAGCCTGTTTGCTATTAGATCATATGATATTTGTTTTTAAATGGAAAGATGGAGAAGTGTAAGTTCTCCAATGATAGAATGTCATAGTTCAGTACTCTCTCTGCTAGGCTGTCTTGGATTAACAGGATGAAAAAGTGGTGACTACAGGTTACTGTGATGAACAAAGTGTCAAGTTGGAAGTAACCTGGGGGGAGGAGGAGGGGGACATTTATTAAATTACCATAAGTGCTTTTGCGCTAGATTTCCAGTAGACACTTAACTATATCTCTGACAGTCAGATAAAAATTACTGCCATGTTGGTGGGTACATCTTCATTAACTTAGTAGGAAAAAAGTACTTGTCTTAACTTGCCTTGAGTCTATAGTGGGCATGGCTTGTCTAATGCAGGTGTTTTGAAGTAGGTGTAAAGAAAATACTGAAAGCTGCTGTATGTCTGTAGTTAGATAAGGATGCTAGGAGCATTTATTACTCTCTTAGGAACAGAGTCCTGAGCTCAAGGGTCACCCTTTATGGTAAATTCCATTTAATCTTTGTTGCAGTTGGAGCTGCCAACAACTGTCTGTTGTAATGTGGCTGTATCCACTAAGGAAAAATTGACAGATGGTAACAAAATCTTGTACCAATAATCCAGGCTGTGTTTGAACTCATGACCTGTATGTGAAGGACTCGGTATCCCATTACAAATCCCTTGAGCTGTCTACTCATCTGTGTCTAATTTTCAAAATGTCCCTGTCTCCTATACTCTTTATATTTGTTAATGTTGTTCTGGGCTTTTTTCCTGCATTTTGAGATGGCTGGGTATTCCTTTTTTCAATTTTCAAGCCAGTCTTTCCTGTGCTACCTTGTATTTCATTATCCTTTAAAATGGGGATAGTTTATCATTTAATAACATTGTTCAATTCAATGAATGAATGCAAGCATTTTTTTAACGACTAACAAATGTGACCCTGTTTCAAATAACAAGTTCAGGAAGTTGCTCAGATTTTAAGTGAGATTTAACTGATGAGGAAGGATGAGATTGGCATAGAGATCTTTAGTCATTCTTGTGAGAATGTACACAGTTAATAAGGGCATTGCTTCATCTTGTCATTAACCTATTCATAGCTTTTCTGCTTTTTGCTATGACAGAAAAATGCAAATGAGTGTTTTCTAGAAATGTTCATTTGTTGTTTCAGGTTGTTACAGTCACTGTAACAATAGTCCGACTATAGCATAGGCTTAGCCTAATTTTTATTAAAGTATGGAATAAAAGACAGTTTCTGTCATAGCTTGCTTCAGTGATCTAATTTTAAATGTCCCCTTTCACTCTTCATAAGCCTAAACAACTTGGGCTTACCATCTACTTCATGAGCTGATAATGCCAATAGTAAGTGATTTCACATGCTATGTAGCATTCCCCTGGTTTCTTACTCACAATTCAGATAAGAAAAGTCAGTTTTCATTTGTATTGTAAATGTGAATACAGAAATAAGCTGCATCCAGTTGCATTTTTTAAGATGTAAACTAACATATTTATCCAAAAGTAACAACTTTTTAAGCAATTTGTTGTGTAAAATATTGAATATTTAATATAGCTTTAACCAGAGGAGCTAGTTACCCACATAAAAGAAATGGAACTTAAAATTCATTAAATTAGTATGATTTCAGCTTCTTTAATCAAATACAGGTATCTCTGTGTGTGATAGATACACTAGCATCAAAATGCTATTTTCTGTTAAGTAGATTTGTCTCCAGGTCTCCATGAGATGCACTCACATAAAATATGCTATAGAAGAAAGCTATTCAGCTATTGAGAAATATACACACATATTGTGCTTGAAATATGGGAGTAACTCTTTCCAGGAAGGTACTAAAGCACATGCTTTGCCTGCAAAAATGTGTGTGAATACTTTGCTGAATCGGGATTCAGCTTTTCAGACTACTAACGAAACTTTTATGCTGTCTAGAGCTTAAAATACCTGCCCTTTATGGGAATGCATTTTAAAGCAGTAGGTTGCAGTGTTATCAAATCACTGTATACTCTTTCGCCTGGGCTGATGTTTTGAATCATTTAAAAAACACTGGAATTGTTTTTCCTGTTGAACTTAGGTACTGAAACTTGTCCTGGCATTGGACCAAAGAAAGAAGTTCAACAGCTGAGCACTAGTTCTCCAGGTGAAAATGAAACTGAGAGACAGATGGAGACAGAAAGTCTTCGGGTAGCTGCAGGAAAGGACCACATGGAGGAGCAGCACTGCAGTGCTGAATCAACATCGGAGCCACACACCCAGTCCACAGGGACAGTGGGCAGGCCTTCTTCGGGCTGTTTATCATCTGGGGATGCCAGTAAAGATAACAGTTTGCAGCTGAGAGGAAGGCCGCTCTTTAAGGATGTGGAAGAAATAGAAGGCAGGGCTGGGGAGCCTGGAGTGAAACTCCCTCTTGAGCCAATGGTAGATGCTTTGGTTCTAACAGATGCTGATTATATGCCTACTGATTTAGTTCCTACTGATAAAGATGTGCAAGCTGATAGAAATGTGCTCAGATCAAAATGTGCTGCTGGCTCTTCAGAAATTACTAGTGGACAGCTTGGAAATAGTGATTTAAAGCAGCAACAGGAACAGCCTGATGATGAAAAATCTTCGCAGGACAGAACTGCATCAAATGTATGCTCTGGGTGCAGTAAAGTGTCTGAGACTGAGAGCACTGCCAATTCACAAGTATGCAAGGAAATACAGGGAACAGCAGGAGAGGAGGAGAAGGTAAATAATGAAGAACAAGAAGACGTATTTCTCAGATTTTTAAATGGTGACTTAATAGACACTGAAGAATCATTTGCAAACTTAGAAAACCAAGAGGACTTTGATACTGTTCCAGACATTTCACCTGAACGAGCATCTTATAACTCATTGGAAGCTTTATCACTAGATGACAGCTTTTCTTCTCTTGATGAACTTGCAAGAAGGATAGAGATTGCTGAGGTAAATACTGTGGATCCTATAAAATCTTCCATGTTTATCTTAATTAAAGTATTTTAGGTATTGCCAACTTCAAAATGTGTTAAATATCCCTTTATATACAATTTTTCTTTAATCTGAAAAGAAATCTATACTTATTTAACTGTTCCAATTCAGAAAAAAAGTTTGTTTGCCTGTTTGCCTCCTTAACCAGCAGTCCTCTGTTTCTAAAATTAAGATGGATTTCTACATATGGGTGTGAACACCTTTTTTTTTTTTTTTTTTTATAATTCTGACAGAGACTGTTAGGAGGTGAGCTGGCAATTCCTGTTAAATCACAATTTTGTGTCTGAGATCTACATAATGCTTATGATGTAGCATGTGCTTCATTTCTATTCATAGAATAAAATTCGCTTCTCTGTGCCTGTCTACATAGGTGAAAGCTACATATGTAATAAACTCTATATAGTGTGTGGGCTTCTAATTTTGCCAAGTTTAGACAGGTTTGTTGCTCAACAAAGACTAAGGAAAAGCTTCTCAGCCTGAACCCACCTTTCTGAAGCACTGCTGATGGCCACAACAAAGATAAGTGCTTCATAAGCTGAATCGCTCTCTGAAAATATAGATTTATTGTTTTGGGATTTTTTTTGGAGAGTGTATGATGACATCTGTGCTTTATTTGTCTTCTGGTTTTGGTGCGTTTGCAACCATGGGACCTTAAAAGCTTTTTCTTTAAATGAAAAAATGAGATTACTGTGCAATGATGTGATTACAGATGCTGGAGGGGGAAGACTTGTAAAAATGGTTCATCTCTGTTTTTTTTTTTTTTTAATGCATTTAACAATACAATATCCCTTGGCAATAAAGTGACTACTTTTGTATAGATCAGAAGCTAATGCACAGAGACCAAGAACTGCCATGATCACTCAGGGACAGTAGCCACGCGTGGAACTAAATACTGGAGATCCATGCTGATATTATTATGTGTTTGGCAAAATCTCCAAAGCTGTAAACAGAACATTTTCTTTTTCTCCCCACCTAAACAGCTTCTTAACTCTTTCCAAGATCATTCATCCTGTCCTGTCACTACAGCGCCTTGTCTTTCTGTGGGATGTCAGGAAGCATGCCACATACCAGGGCCATGTGCGCAAAACTGTACACAAGCTCTTGACAACACGCAGATGTGGAAAACCACATACATGTTCAGACATGTTATCAAACTTTTGCCCTAAATCCATTGGCTTCTGTTTGCTTAGAGGATGGTCTTGAAAGAGAGCATTTTCTTGACAGTCTGTGCTAAGGTTATTTACATGTGTAACAGAAGAATAATTTAAATATCATCCCTCAGGATTAGATTTCTTTTGTGCCCACTGGAAGTTTGGTGTTTTAGCAGGAGAGAACTGTTCTGCTTCATGTAGGAAAAATCCTAAATTAATCCTATAACAACTATTTTTAAATTGCTATGTTTGTACTATTTGCATTTCAGAGGATGCAATAGGAAGCAGCATGTCAATACTGTTAGAAAAGATATGCTTGTATTGATTGGCCTGGTAACCAGTGATGATACTTTATGGGGAATCTAATTTTATTTCTTATTTGCTGTCCCGATACTAGGACTGCCAGTACTCTGATGGCAGAGTTGAGTCTCTGGAGAGGAAAAAGTACCTTGAGTTCTTCCATAGTACTTCTTCTGGCCATACAAGGCACAATCTTGGCTGGCACTCTGGGAGTTATGCATGAGGGAGAAGGATTAATCTCAATACTGATTAACATTTGTAATATGCAGCATCTGGTGCTGTTTCGCAATATTTGAAATTTCTGGGTGCAGCAGAGTGAGTTAAGGACAGCCCAGCAGCTTGTGGTGTCTCATTAAACACTTACGTTTTGGTTTCCCAGTATCTTATCACCTATCGTTACCGTAGGCATTGCTTTTCAGAAGTGGTGAGCATGAGCACCTACAGCTTTCCTGAAAGACACCAGGAACTGAGGAAGTTTGGCACCTCTGAGAAAGCAGCGCTGTTAACTTGCTTTCACTGTTGTGTCATCTGGGCCGATGGGAGGGCTCCGTGCTAAAATAAGATTCCACTGGTGTTTTGATAAGCAGACTGATCTTTGCACCCAGCCGCAACACTTCCTTTCTTGTACACCTGAAGGCTTTGAATTTTCATTGTTCAGGCTGTTGCCATCTAATAAGATAACAATGTTTTCATTTCATACAGTAGTTGTGAAAGAAACCACACCAAAAAAAACCCATACCAAAACAACTTGAAACATAAATCAATTTGGCTATGATAAAACTTGTCATGGAGGGCATATTGCCACAAATAAGTTAGAAGGAAGGCAGAGTAAAGATTATTATGAAATAACCTAGGTACAAAGATCATACGGTAGGACAAAATTTCATAAGTGTTCTTCAATGGAGGTGTGATGTTGACTTCTTGAAAATGGGGAAGGATAAATACTTGTGTATGTATTTACAGTTAGGACAAGTTTTGTTTGACCACATAGTGAGGTCAAAGCATTATCTTATATAGTTCTCTAATTTAGATCCTTTATGTCATTTGCTTTTAGTCTACCATTTACAGTAACTAATTATGAGACTGAAAATCTACAAATTCTGACTCTGACTTTAAGTAATTGCAGAGCTAAAATGGTACTTTATATATGATGCACTCCTTTATATTGGGTGTTTCTTTTCTAGCAGAAACAGTGTAGCATAATGTGCAAATGATGGAAGGTCGCTGTCATGTCATAGAAACTAGATTCCTACAGCTAACAAAGAGCTTTGAAGCAGTCAGCAGTTGGCAGCAACAGATATCGGAAGTGTATAACCTCTTCTTAGATATCTTTGCTGTTGCTTCTGTGAGAATGACATGACACACCAGAAGTCAAACAAATGGTAACCTAAATCATGTAAGTTGCATTTTGCCCTACAAATTCGAAGTTTATAACGTAAGGGTTTTGTCTGAGTGAACACCAGGGCAACAAGTAAGATCTTTATGTTTTTTTCCTACTTGAAAAATTATCATTTGATATTTTTTTCAGAAGGCAAAGATAATGAGACTCTCTACCCCAACACAAGGTAGTAGCTTTTGGTTTGCACTGGTTTTACACCAAGGCTATTTAAAAGTACTGAGTATGTACTGACTAGCAGCAGATTTGGTTGCAGAAATGAAGTCTTCACCTGTATTTACTAGGTCTAGAGACAATGCCTTGGTGAGATCTCCTGTTCTCTTGTATGGCTGGGGTCCTGTACTTTTGAGTTTGCAAGAATTATGCTTCTGTATGAAATGCTTACATGGTATCTGAGCTATTTATTGCTGTAGAAAGGAGTCCTGGTACTTGCAGGGCAAGCGTATGAGCAGAAAAATAGTTGGAGTCAGATGCTGTGGTATGAATACTGAATCTGTTAAGTCAGTTCCTTTTCAAAGTCGAATTGCTTATGCACCTGATATATTTTATTAGTGGTTTGTCTGCTGCTTATAGCTTAACCCAGGGCAGTCTTGCTTTTTGTCAGTTTGTTGCACAGTTATGGATTCCCACTTAAAAAAAAATCTGGTACTGCTAGGAATAAAACTGTAGGCCTTTGCCAAGTATCTGAATAAGAAATACTGTCTACAGAAGAATACATAAACAAAACTCCTTGAGTGGTTCTCTTCATTCAGACCAAAATACATCATACAGTGAACTTCTCTTCCTGAATCCCAGTTTGCAATGCCTCCAGTTTTGGGATTTTTATTTATTTCTGTATGCTACAAGTTATTCCAGTAGTCAAGTCTGATCTGTTCTCTCTAGGAGTTTGAAGTACAGGACCTTATTTTCATAGTTTGGTCTGATATGTTTATAAATATATACATTCACACACCATATTTGCAAAAATGTGCATAATGTAAGAAGGTTTTGGGTTTTTTTTCTATTGGCAAATTCTGTTTGAAACAGAGAAAAGACGGGAGGTTTATTTAGAGCTTATGTTTGTCTTTATTTACAGCCAGGATATAAAACTTTATCTAAAGAAGTTTAGAACTTTTCTGTGAAGCACAATCACTTTGTATTAGTAGTGGCAAAAAGAGACAAGCTGATATCAACAGAGTTTCAATTAACCAACAGTCATTGCTGCTTTCCTTTTTAACTGTTGCTCAAAATGCCACCACATACCTGTGTGCCATTTTCAGTTCCTGTGGAGTACTTATAGGAGCTCTGGTTAAAAGACTTCTGTGAAGGCCGCCAGAGCCGAGTGAGTAAGCTTAGTTGCACACATGCTCCAAGAGCATCTTTTGTTAACTTTGTAACTTGGACTTAAGAAAATGTTCAATGTTTCAACAGGGTCCTTTATCCCACTCTCTTTTGTAACAGAGCTGTGTGTGGCCTGGTGCGAGCCTGCATTTTTCGTCCTGCGGCTCAAGCCAAGCAGAGGCTTGTGGTCAGCTGTATTAACCACAGCTCCCTCATTAAATTCCAATTTAAATAATGTAATCCGCCTTTTTAAATTCCTCTTGCCTCCTAAAGACTGGAGTGGAAAACTTCAAGTCTTGCATGGCAGCTAAGTCCCTCTCCTTGGATGTTTAATTAATTGGAGATGGACCTAATACAATCAATTCATATATTGCTTTGAAATCTTTCTAACTAAAAGGTATAGTAGAAAAATGCATTTTACAGTTGTTTTAATTGCAGGAGATTTTGCTTTACCTGATAGTCTTCCTCACAGCAATAACAGTTTTATGAAAGAAAATATGAACAATAAAATGTGGTGGTGCTTGCGTTAAATATTTTTGAGCTGCAGTTGAGAATATGGTAGAAAAGAAGATGTAAATATTGCTTTATACAAAATTCCAGATATTTGTATTTGTATTTGCACTTTTAGCAATAAAGTGTATTGTGATTAGGAGGCAATAGCATTGTGGGTCCTTTGCAAAACAAAACAAACATCTTAATTATGTGACTCATGAAATTCAAAGGTGGATGAAATATTCTAGGTATGAATTATATATCATGTAAAAGGGACATTCTTAAAAATACGGTCTGTGGCTTTTGTTGGGACAGGAGAGTAACAGCAGCACACTCATACTGTTGTGAAATCAAAAGCTCCCCTCTTTTCAAGCAAAAGATGTTCAGAATAGAGAAACTGGTGCTGTGTCAATTAGTTCTTTATACATTTAGAAGTAAATCCTGAAACAGAGCTGTGTAGGCTGACAGGGAAAGTAAGTGAACCTCCTTATAGCAAGACTTTCCATCACAAGCCTTTTACGTAACTGTAACACACATTTCCACATAATCCTGTCAAAGGCAGCCTCTGGTTTTAAGCTTGGAGAAGACAGAGCTTGTGACAGTCATTCAAAAACTACCAGGAACCAACGGACAAAACGAAGTGTCTCAGTTTGAAGTGACTGCTGGCAGAACAGACCACCATATACCAATGTTAGGGCAGAGTGGTACAACTGCCCTGCTGCCCCGAGTGACATTGCTGCCATTGCAGTCCAAGCCACCTGCAGACACGTGTGCCAGGCAGCAACAAGCCTGCTGCTGGGGCGGTGCGGGAGGAGCATTGATCCTCTTTACGAAAGCAATGCCATACGCAAAAGATTAAAATAATCCACTCTTTTAAAGGACATTATTTCATCTCTGCCCTCCCCAATACATAAATCAAATTAATACACTCTTACATGATCCCCCTTGCTTGTCACAACAAGGAACGCATAAGTTTTCTGGCTGGTCTGATAAATTTTCATGGCAGTTCTGGGGGGCTAACTTAATGTTACCAGTCAAAGCTCACCCCAGTGCACTTGTCTGTTGTGATGAGACACTTGCGGGCTGTTATTTCTGGTTCAGTTGTGCCAAATAGTGGTCCTCCATATGTTGACATAAGCAATTTCTTTCCACACTTTCACAACTTTAAGTATTTTGTTCAATTGTTTCATTAACTGATCCATGCAAGCTCTTGAGCAGATAATCAGAAGTGAAAGTCCATATGAAAAGGGGAAGTGTGGCAGAGATTGATTTTATCCTATTGGATTGTGCTCTGCATTTCACTGTATTCAGTGCACCATCTCTGGTTACAGCATGCATTGCTGCATTGCATAAGTTTGTAGCATGAAGCAAGTTTAGGGGCGTAAGTCACAAAGTCACTTGTTTTATGTTTTTCTACAGCTCTTACAATTGCCAAGCAAACAAGTTTTTATTCATGGTCTTCTAACTTGGTTTGGTTGTGGGGAATGTGAAACAGTGTTCTGCAACTACAGTGTTATCTGGAAAGCTGCTTATTTTCTACTTTGAGTTTATGTGAAAATTACAGGCGTTTGGGGTCATCTCCTATGTAGATGAGTTGCAAACTCAGTTGCAAATGTGATTTGTTTTCTTAGCTGTAGCACAAATGTATACAGATTACTTTTCAATTTAACCAGTGTCATTGATGATCTACAGAGTAAGTGCTACTCAGATTTACAAAGAGATAACTAATACCTTTTTCAGGTAAAGATGATCTCAAGGTAAATGAGGGCATGTCTAAATATGCTTCCTGTTTTAATTTGTTTGTTTCTAGCACACCGGGAACTGCTTACTAGGAAGGTGTTTTTCTCCTCATACTTCCCCCACTTTCATTTATCTAATAACTGGAAAATTACAGACTGTTCAGTCTGGTGTAACATCCTAGTATGGCTTAGTATATACTCTTGCAGCTAAGCCAAATGCTGTAGCAAATGAAAGAGAAGTTATGAGTTATTGATTTGTTGACCGTATCGCTGTTTCTGCAAGCTGTTTGGGTGACCAGCCTGTGGGAAGGATTTTTGAACTGCTGCTGTATCCAGAGAGCTTATGACAGCATGGAGCTGGAATCTATCCAAAGTGGTGAAGCTTTCTTTTTTTCCCTGGTGTTATCCCTTTTTGGTTTTGTGGCCCTACTGTAACTGCTTGTTCACCCTGGGGGGAACCAATTGCAGTGCTGGAAAATTAATCTCACAGTAAGTATTTGATAGCCTTTGCAGGATTTTATCTTTGGAGAGGCAACAGCAGTGCATAATGGGGCTTCTTATTGCCCTGTCATGATAGCATTTTTGACGTGAACCCTCCTCACCACGGCCCCAACCCATTTGATTTAATGTGAACTTGCAAAGGAACTGTTGCAGTGAATACAAAGTATGATCCAAACAATAAATGTATGTGTATTTAATTTTGATACCAATTAAGGGCAAGCAGTGTCAGCAGTCAGCAGAATGATAATGCAGCTGTCCTGCATGTTAAGGAATTGATGTATTCAAGAAGGTTTCACAGGTGCTGCAATTTTAAGAAGAGTTTTTAAGATTTTTTAACTGTTTAACTCATCTCCTCCTTAAAGGATCCCACACTTGGATTTCTCACATCTCTTGTGCCACTCACTGTCTTTCCTGATAGATTGCCCCTGCAGAAGGATTGGTGTCTATACTAAAGAAGAGAGATGACAGGGATGGAAAAACAATTGCTCAAGTCCACCAAAGGCAAACAAAGAGAAGAGTGCGATTCCAAGAAATGGAAGACACATTGGATCAAGGTAGTTTAAAGCTGTTAATTCACAGTTGCAGTCTTGGGGTGCAAATAATGTTGATCTTTTTGTTCATAAGAGCAAAATGTGCATTCATTGTACATACTGTCCTGTTTTTTTAAACTCAACCAAGTAATAAATGCAGGTGATCAATCAAAGATTATTCTATACCAGGTGCAAGACAACAGAAGGATAAAATAAGTACACTTCTGTTTTAAAGCTTGGTTGAGACTGGTGCCACAAGTTTTTTCCTCTGGCTGAGTGATTTGCAAGTGACATCTAATGGGTGTTCTTTCATTAATCTTCAGAGTCTAGAGGTGGGAGGGGTAGGCTTTCTCCCTAAATCTAGTCCATGTAGGTAAAGAGGAATGCAAAAGAAAGAATTCTGTTGTGCTTTGTCCTCAGGTAGCTTCCCAAGCTTTTCTAGTAGACCATGGGATTGGAGGGTATCAGATTTTAACCTTGCTTTGTAATTAAACATCCACATATATTTGCTAGCTGTTATTAATTTTTGCTAAACACCTTACTGCCTTTTTAATGGGCTAAGTAGCCTTATAAGGAATATAATATATTAGTTTGTTATGCTTTTCTTGGAATTTAAGATCCTTGTTATTCAAACCAAAGAGATGTTAAGAAAAATACTTTTGGTTACTAATGATAGTACTTTCTATATCATACTGTGTGTCCCAGCCACTAAACGGAGGAAAGTAAAACCCATTCACTTCCCAAAAGAGACCTTACCCCATATTTTTCTTGAAATTATTTTAAACAATTTAGGTTTTAAATGAAATTTCAGTTAGAGTTTCTTCTCTGATTTTTTTTTTCTTGCCCCAGGAATTTAATGATTCAAAGGAAAGTTGTTATTATTTTAAATCTGATTTCAAAGCCACAGAAAAATGCTTGAATGTTTCCTTCTTTTTTTCTTCTAGAGCCTTGAATCTGACAGAAAATGCAGATATTATTCATGCATACAAGTTACCAAGGACAAGTGAGGTTGTGAGAATGTAGCAGAACCCCTGCAACCTCTTTATTGTTCTTACTCTGGAATAAGCAATTGTGCAAAGAGTTACTAAAGAGATGTAAGCTAACTCTTCATGTTAGCCTACCCTGAAGGTTTTGTCTCTATTGTTACAGTTAGAATGTGAAAGCAAATACAAATTGTTCATGGTAGTGCAGTCAGTGTCAGTATAAATGAAGATTGTTTCCATTTGTTTTAGTTTCAAAGCTTTCATTTCATTCCAAGCATTTGCATGATGGAAGGCTTTGGTTGAACGGCATTCTCAAAGTTAAGTTTATTTACGTCAGTGTGGAATGACCCCGCAAGCAATATCAGCAAGGACAGGTACACAGGTTGCAGAAATGAAGCTATATTATTTAGGTTTCTGAAAAGACTGGGTAGAGTAAGGTACAGTTCCTGGTATGTATTATGGTCACTTTGACACGGTGAGCATTATTAAATGTATTTACCTCCTGACCCATTAATGGTAAAACCAGTCTCAGATTTTCTCACGAATTCTTTGTATATCATCCTTTTTCACTTTTTCTTCTTTTACATTTACAGATGAAGTAGCTGGTGGCTCCTGTATTTTGCTGATCCTGCTGTGCATAGCAACTGTTTTCCTTAGCATTGGAGGAACTGCGTTGTACTGCACCTTTGGTGACATGGAATCCCCTGTGTGTACTGATTTTGCAGCCAACATGGATTTCTATTATACCCAAATATTGCAGCGTATGGAAGAACTTAAACACTGGATAGCGTCCTCATAGCTGAAATGAGCAGAGACAGCCCATTAAGAGATCACCAGTGGTTACTGGAGATAGTCGAAAAAAAAAGTGATTTCAAGTTCTCTAACACTTGCCGCCTGCAGGTGATGTGTATTTGATTATGTACTTACACTTCTTCTTAGAAATCAAGAAAATTCTAGTTTAGCAATCAGGTGGCAAAATGTTCACATCTGTTCTTAACTGTAGCAGTGTGGTATGGGAGAATAGGAAGTTATTCTCATCACCCTTTTGAGAGTAGGCAAGTAGCTTTTCAACAACTTGAGCAAGTGAAGAAGAAAGAAGAAAATCAACTGTCTTCTGCTCTCCCATTGCCACACATTGTGTAAGCAATCTCTGGAAGCTTAGTAAAAGACAGCTTTAATTTACAGCTGTTTGTGCAAAGGTGTTGCCTCCAGCTATCATGCAATAAGTCTGTGTTTTATGGAAACATTGTTTTTATTCTAAGTCTTACTATTCTTCTACATTGTTTTTCTCCATTTTAATTCTCCTGGTGAGCCATGTAATTATTTGGGTGGAGTGAGAAAAGTGCAGCAGCATTCACAGTGCTCTCATTTGGTGATTAACAGTCTGACCCTGTATCTTAAAGGTTATAGTGAATATCATGAGTGGGATGTATCTTCTGGCAGGCTTCACTAAATTTCCTGGAACTTTACTCCCAGTATTGTGGGGGCTGTTTGAGAAATGGGAAGTTAAAAATAAATCATCGGTCTCACTTAAACACAGAAACAAAAGTAAGATGTTTACTAAATTATTCGTGTTAAAGTGGCTTTGGCCAATTTTAAAGCACCTGGTAGCAGGTGTGGGGCTAACTGGGTTTTCTGTCCAGGTACATCACTGACTTTGAGTAATCACTTTGTGCCTAAGATTCTCCTCCGTAAATGGGGAATAATGATCCTTGCCTTTGTCTGTGAATTTTTATTGCAGTTAGGGCTCACGTCTGATTCATCCCAGATGAGTGCACAGGATCACCAAACTGTGTGGCTGCGGCCTCTCTTGGTGGGTGAATGCTGATGTAAAGTGGAACTTAACCAACAGAAGAGATTCAGAGGCTCACTGCAGATCTGCAGCATGGTAGTAGTCCAGGGCACTCAGTCCAGCAGATAAAACACATTCACATCTATTTGCCCTGCAGTCCTGAGACCTGTGTTGTGAAATCTGTTCTTTTTCTATCACCTATACAGATTTGAATGAGTACAAAGAATCATTTTAAATGGGTATTATTATCACTTGGTGCTTAGTCCTTCCTGTGTGGTATGTGAGGGGAACACTGACATGACTGTGAACGTGAAACTTAGCTACACAGAGCTCTGGCCCACACTCTGGTCAAAATATGGCAACTGTTCTTGTACAGAGCACAGTGTCCCAGCCCTGCTGAGGGCGTTAGTGTGAAAGAATGCCTTTACACCTCAGGAAACAGCATTTTTGAGGAGTCCACTCCAGTCTGTGATTCCCTGCTAACTAACGTTGTATGATGCAGTGTGTTCAGGTTTAGAATATTATTTTGTAAAATACTATGAAATGAAATCTTCAAGATATGGCTCAGAATTATGACATTAAATGATCATGCTTTCTGGCATACGCGAGCAGATTGTCCCTCTAGTGAGCTTCGTTGTTCCTAACGCACTCTTACACTTCACGGGTTTTTAAAGTGAAAGTTAAAGTAACTTTTTTTTTTCTAGAATAAATTGCATGTATGATTTGTCTTCTTGTTTTCACCGCAGAGGCTTAGTTTATCTGTACCTTAGGGAGCCTCCTGTGCAGCTTTGTATTAAACTAGCAAGTTTTAAATGCCCAAATTAATGAAACTTTGGATTTCAGAATGAAACCTGAGAACAGCAGTTTGGTGTATTTTTTGTTTGTTGTCCTCAGAGTATTATAATGCTGGGCTGATCTAAAGGAGAAAGACACTTTTGTGTTTTAAAGTGTTACTGGCTGGTTCAGTTTATTATTTGAAGTCTGAATTTGTTTATTTATTTAGTTTTTATTTTAAAGAGAATCTTATTTTTCTTTTTTGGTTATTTACTCACAGAGTAATTAAAGCATGCATTCAGTTAAAATATGTATTTCTAGAGACTGTGTAGTCAGAATATATTTTGGGTTTCTGTAACTTTGCATTGAGCGTTTCAGGATATTAAGTTTATTGCTAAAAAGACAACTGTTGATATCAGCTTACATAAAAATTTTAAGCTTTTGTGCACTTCATCACCAAAAAGATCAAGAGGTGTATATATAGAATATTTATTCAAAAGTATATCAGATATGGAGATCAAAGATCCTCTACTTCTTGGTTCATTTCATTAAGACTATTTAAAATAATTATTTTATTTAAAATTTTAAAGCTATTTAAAGTCAAAGTGATTTTTAATAAGCAGTTCAGTTTAAAATCAGTGGCCCAAATCCTGGTATGTCCGCTTTGTGCTATATTCCCAGTGCAAAGACTCACTAGTATCATCAGAACTGCCTACAAGAAGATCATGATGAGGCTGGACACCACTTTACTTACACGTACCTGATGAACAGCCAGGTGTCTGTGTAAGTCAGCTACCTTACACTTGTGTTGTAACTTGGAGCATCTCTCCAGCCTTCCCAACTATGCCAAGGTACCACACATGCAAAGTCTCTCAGGATTTGAGGGAGCAGAAGGGGCACATATGCACAGGCTGCCCGGCTCCTGATCTGAGCTGCTCACTCCTCAGTTGCAACCAAGTGGCTGAATCTGGACCTGATTTCTGTTGGCATTGCTTTATAAAAAGCTGATGGTACTAACTCTTGCTTCATGTGACAGTGCTCTTGGATTGCTGGTGACGTTGCTTCTGCCTGAGTTACCTGAAGGGTTAGGATCTTACAGTCAGGTAAATTCAACCTAAAAGGTATAGCTGAAGTTAATTCTCTTGTCTGAGTATTTTGAGGTAAAATAATCCTGAGCAACAGCTAAGATTGTTATAAGGAGGAAGAAAACAGAGAGAAAAGGCTTCCTACGCACCCCGTCCATTTTAAAGCCTTTTGCATATAGGTATTTATTCTTCTTCCTTGCCTGCCACTGTCTTTAGGACTGTTCTGCTTTGCAGTAGGGGTGACACACTATGCTGGTATACAACAATTTATAGTTGGTAGGAAAATTCAGGGAATGCTTCAGTACTTGAGAATAGTTAAAAATAATTTCTTAAAATGTGACTGGATTTCAGGCTCATGGTGTACCTTCAAAGAAGTTGTGGCCACTTAATCACATGCCGCACTCTACTAGAAGCCTCCAGTTTATTCTTTGAGCATAATTATTTTGAAGAGATTCTTATGAAAACCAACCAGATTCAGCATATGCTGCAAAAAAGAGCTTTCTGATGATAATGGTTAACACCCTCACCCCAAAGAGCCTGGACGACACCAAGAAAAGCACTGTACAGTAGCATAGCCATACTATACTGCAGTCTTGTTTTCTAAACAGTGTCAGTAAAGAAGCAGGTATTCTGCAGCCCAAATATGCCAGCAGAAGTTTGTGATCTAGACGCAGCCCATGTTTTAAAATTTTCCCAGTGTCTTTGCTTTCATACCTGAAAAACCCATAGCCCTGGTGACAAGCAGTAGGAAGTAGTCTGACGAAAAGGGAAACCCTTTTTAGTGTTTTCAAGAGTAGAGGGCAAGCTTGAACTATCAAACAAGCAGAGTAGATTGGAAGTCTAGATTCTTGTGTGACGGGGGACTGTAAGTCACTTGTGTGACTCAGTAACCTAAAGGGATGTTACTCTCCTAAGAAAACACGTTTGCCTGCTGTAATGTAAAAACAAAGACCATCTGAAAGGACTAAATGTAACAAATTCAGCTTCCTTTAACAAAAGGAGTAAATAATTGTGTTTGAAACCATCACCCAAGCTTGTAATTTAAATACTGTAGCAAAAATAATAAAAACTGTCCCAAAGAAAATACATGAACCTTTTTGGGTACTGTGATTCCTAAACATATAAAAAGACTGAGAAATTTTCTGTTAAAATCAAGTAAATGAGCAGTACCTCCAGTAAGAATTTCATGGTCAAACCCGAGCCAGAATGGAAAATGAAGATAAGATGCGTAAGGTTTGGTTTGGTTTTTGGCGTAATGCAGTTTTTCTGAGGGAGGGGTGTGGTGTGTCTTTGTTTTTTAATAAGGTCATTCAGTTAGGAGTGGACCTCAGTCTCTTAACTTTCAAGGCAGGGTCAACTGAGATCAGACCTAATTGCTCAGGGCTTTGTCCAGTCAGCTTTTGAATCCCTCCAAGGATGGAGACTGCATAACCTCGCTGGGCATATTCCACTGCTTGGCTGTCCTCAGGGTGAAAAAGTTATTCTTCATATCCAGTCTGAACCTCTGTTTCAGTTTGTTGTCTCATCCTCCTGACATGCACTGCTCTGAATTGCTTCTTAGTAGCCTTTTCATAGTTTCTGGAAGGCTGCCACTACGTCCCCCAAAGCCGTCTCCTCTCCAGACGGAATACTGTGTTTTCTAACAGTGTCCTTCTCATCCTTCTTACTTTCTTGTCCACAGCATCTTCTCTCCTGATAGGGATCCAACATTCTTCTGTTAGAATAGGGATCATGTATGCTTCTCCCTTTCCTCTTCCACCTCACACTCTCATAATCAAGATTTTAAAATCAGTAATGAGGCCACAACAAAACTGAAATAGCAGTGACAACTACTATTCCATTAAAAACTACCCATGACTCATTGATTCCTTAGTGATTTCAAAACTTATGCTGATTCTCGTACTACTCTTTAGCAGCTGGTGTCTGAAGGATCACGTGCTGACTTCCACGTGCCTTCATGAAATAATCTAATTCTCTGAAATAGTTATCAGGGAAGCCCAAAGTATTTAACTATAGAGACCTTTTGTAGAAAAATGGTTTTTTTAGACATTGCATCTTTAAGGCTGCTTTATATCATTTGTGATGTGTATTACTTTGAATTAAATGTTGTGGTAATTCTTCTTTCACATAAAATGAGCCTAGGGTTTACTGCATTCAGTAATGTCCAAAACTTGTGGTCATCTCTTGAAGAAAACAATGATGGGGAGTCAATGCATGGTGTTTTACAGATTTGCTCTGTGACACCTAAGATGCTGCAGAATTGATATCAGTAGATTTCAGCCAAAGGTTGATTCTGCACTTGAGCTTGTTTTTAATGGCAAACAGACTAAAATTAAATAAATAAAATTAGAGACAGCACCGAAGCACATCCAAAATTTCAAAGGCATGTCTACTATTAGACACAAGTCCTCTGTTAACCTAAAACTGTTGAGCTGCCCTTTCTTGAAAACAAGTTTGAATCCAGCTTCACACGACAATAGATCCGTCAGCTCTCTCCTTTTGCTTTTTGCCAAGAAACTGTCTGGCAAAATGTCATCTTTTAGCCAAGATGGGCCCCTGATGTAGGACTCATTTGTTAGGCTTTTGGGGAAGTTTCCAGTAACACTTCTGTCAAATGGCAGTTAATGATTGCATCTCATTTCATTGCTTGGCACTAAAAATGAGTTTAAACCCCACTTTTGTGCTTTCACAGACTGATCAACATTAAAGTTGTTGCAAAAAACCAACTTTCAGAGTGAGAGCTTACAGTCTACTTTTCTGTTGGCTGGTTCATTGGGGTTAGTTGTCTGGGGGCTGGTTTTTGCTTTTTTTTTCCAGCAAGTGCCATGTGCTGAGTACTGCAATGAGAAAACTGTACCGGTTTTCAGAGTTTTGCCAAAACATGACCGGATTTTTCCACAGTTGCTGTTTGCAATGCATGGAAGTGGTGCCAATCCAGTGTTTCAGATAGCGCACCCCTTCAGCTGGTTGATATCCGTTCTGTTCTCCTGAACTGAATTGGCAGCCTGGCACAAGAGGGTGATGGTTCCATAATGGTGAAACATTCATGAACAAGAAGTTGAGAAACATGAGGATATTGTTACTTCCACATAAACCTTACACCTAAAAATTTACACATTTTTCACTCTTCATATAGGAACCATTCACCAGTTTTCCCTGACATCTTTTTATGAAGAGCAAGACAGCATTAAATCAATTTTTTCCACTGCTTCTCTAGGCTCTGAAATTGATGGGTTTTGCCAGAGATAACATGAATCTTGCCACTTGTATGTGATGCTGAGAATCTTCATGCTTGTACAGCTTAATACTTCTAGCCTTTGTGCCAGAATTTCTAATGAATTAGCAGATAATCTCTAAGGCTATGAAAGTAGTAAGAATATTTGCACACTACTTTGAATGAGCTACCTGAATTCAGTGCAATATAGAAAGAACATGCAGAAGGTAAGATAGTGAAAGGTTTGAATCCCTGAGGATCTATAGCAGTCAGTTTCAGCAAGTCAAAATGTCAGTATCTACAGACACTAGCAACGTTGCTCCGAAAAGGCCCACCATAATTAATAGACAAGAATATATTTGAAAAGAGCTACAAAAACAAAAAATACATACTGAGGTTTCTTAGTGCCTGTTCAAAGACCTGAGGTTTCATGTACAAGTTAGTAAATGGAATAAAGGGAAACAACTTCTGAAGGTTGTACAAAGGTAAAGACTTTGCTTCTTATGGGCAAAAGGGATGCAGAAAGAATGTAATAAAGACCTTTAATCAAAGATATTAAATATTATTGGTAAAGGATGAAAATTATTTCTGATAATTATATCTATCATTTATGTTAGGGTTTTTTTCCCAATCAGATTTTCTAGAAAGAGAAAAAAAAATGCATGATAGTTTAATGACCTCAGGGAGGAGAGGGACTGACAGTTAAAATATTCCTTGTTAGGGCTCCTTTGGAATAATTTAAGTGGTTTGCACAATGTCACGGAGGAGGAAGAAGCAAAGCAGGACCAGAGCTTATAAATCCTATCTTCTGATCTTTTGTCTGGTCCTTGTTCCCACTAAGGCAACACAGATTAGAGAAGATAAACAAGCACCCTGTTGTTCACATTATCTTTGACTTCACACAGCTTTAAAGACTTTCTTTAAAGATATTTATTTTTTGTATTCTCATAAATTTTATGGTGATCTTTACGGAATAAAAGTGATTTAAGAGATTAATTTTCTTCCTAGTATGCAACACTAAGTCCAAATGCCATTTTAGCATATTTTTAGTACATACCCATGGTAGCTGGTTGCTATTTATGTGTATTAATGCAAGTTGTATCAACAGACTGCATGGGAACGCACAGTATAATGGCAGCCTCTATCATCAGAAACTGAGGTTCAAGCTGTCTGTAGCTGCTGTGTTTCACCATCTAACCCTTACTACCTGTGCTCTGTTAACTACCAGGAAAGTAACAATGCTTAGCAGAGCGGGCCCTATTAAAAAAGTCAAGCCACAATCCTGCAGCTCTGCTGGGCTTCACACAATACCCATCATTGTGCCAAGAGTGAGGAAACAAAGCGATGTGGAAAGACGTAGCAGTCACCAGATTCTGGCTCCCAGCAAAAATCAAGTTCTTGAGAGGCGCATAAGTGTTTTGACCATAAAGTGGATGTTGTCATCACTGTCTGCAAATGTGAAAGATGAAAATAATTTCAGATGCTCTTGGCATCCCTCAAAATGCTTTTAATAACCTTTTTTTCATTCCAATTTTTGTATTATTGAAAGCTTTCCCTCAGTTGAAGGCAAAGAGGAAGATTAAGCAATGGTAATTTTTTGTGTGTTTTGTTTGCTTTTGTTTTGGCATATACTGTCTCTCCTATTTTTCTATAAATAAGGCATTGCTTTTCTGAGTCAATTCACTGCTGGAGAATAGCCCATGGTTTACCTACAAAGGCAAAATAGATGGTAATTAGCAGTAAGTGACTGATGTATTATAAAACAGCCCCATTAAAAAGAGCCATGGCTATCGACTCATGCAGTAGGATGATAAAACAGTATTTTCAGTGAACTGGCTGAATTTTGCAATGCAGAATAAGCCTTGCAGAGCCCACCCTCACCACCAGCTCAATCTGCTCATCTTTGTACTGGGACCTTTCACAACTACAATTTCCCAGTACAGAGCAGGCAGGGAGGCAAGTACTCTTCCCTTTGCTCCTTGGACCACAGAGATGACTAGCAGCTGTATGTCTCTCAAAACCAAACAGAACAGCCATAAGCTGTCTATAAAGAAGTCCAGAGTTTCAGTCATAAAACTCCAAAACAGCAAGTCAAATGTATTGCTGGCAGGAGATCAGCAGTGTCCTTCAGGACTGAGCTTGAGATTGTATTGCCTGAAGTCCAGCACTGAAGAGACTGCAAAGTATGTCCTGTGATCCTTCCAGAAGTATTTCGAAGTAATTTCTATCCCGAGCACACCCAAAAATGAATTTAAGAATCTAAACCTGTTGATTCCTTTTAAGTAGAAATATGTAGAAGGGACAGAAAGCTTTAGGATCCCACAACAAAGGCACTGTGGAAACCATAAAAATGCAGAAAGTTTTGAGTGGAAGAAGTGCTGCTGAGACTGCCTCAGGATTTCAACATTATTCAAATATGAACAAGAAGGGCAGACTCCAGATAGTTTCTCGAGGAAAAAAGGCTGTGCTCTGTGGCACTTGCCATCACAGAGCACTCAGTATCACAATGATGAATTGAAATATGGTTTAACAGGTTATGCTAGGACAGAGGCAAGGCAAGTTTAATGTTACTTTTTTCCCGGCTATTATTCTCACCCGCACTGTTAAATAGCTGACCACTTGCTTTTCCGTTCTGTCCTTATGATCTTTTCTATTTTATTTTCCTAAGCCTCCATTCTTGCCTCTCAATGACAACCCTTTTAACCAACTGGATCAGGATTTTTTTTGATGGGGCAAGAGAAAAGAAACCTGGCTGTGGCTGAAAACAGCTGTGCTATGGTTTGAAGTAGGTGGGAGAGTTGAGTAAGTGATAGAACACAAAACTGGAACTTGGGAGGGTTTGATTTAATTGCCTGCTCCCCCGCAAATTTCCTGTGTGGTCTTAAGCACATCACTTAATTCTCCTGCGTTTCAGTATCCCATCTATGTAACAGGAACAATCCTCCCTTGATGATCCCTGTGGTGATGCAGCAACACACATTCTAATTTCCTTAGAGTGGGTGTGGTCATGGGAATAACAGAAGTAGAACGTTTTAAGCGATATCAGCAACTTGCTAGTCACACTTTGAAGTGGTTAACCTGCATTTCCACAACTAACTGCAACGAACCTTGCATCTGAAAAAGGAAGGGAAGAAAACCCTCCTTGTTCTTCACCTTTTTTTGAGTTTTCTATGAATGGGATAGCTGTTTCAGGGGGCTGCAGGAGAGAAGCACTGCAAAATAGGAAGATGCATTTTAGTATTCCTGCCAGGTTTTGTGCTGTGCTATCAGGTAAAGAAATTGCATCTGGTTTTATTTTTTGTGAGGTTTTTTTAGCATCATAATGACTAAACTGTGAGTTTTTACAGCTCTTTTAAGCTACCTGTAGAGCTATAGACTGCTTTTGCATCTTAGTTTTTCCTTATGGGAATGAAGGGTAAAACCAATTGCTTGATGGGTTTCAGTATCTGGTATCTGCAGTATATAGGCTTATTGTTAGTCCTTCCCACTTGATACTGTCTGCAGTGGAGTAGAGATTTTAATGGTCTTAATATTACCACTAGCTACCTAAGGGAGAAGGAGGGAGGGACGAATGGACAGGAATAGACTGTGGAAAATACGACCAGGTTGGTTTTTAAAGTGTTTCTACTAGAAGCTGTCAGAGACAATCTGAAAGGCTCTCGCCATACTATTCGCATTTGCAGCAATTAAGCTTTTTGCTACTGTGTGACTCAGTGTAGTGACAGGATTAGGGGAGATTTACTGATTTAGGTGTATTTACTGATTTAGATATATTTAGTGATTTAGATTCTTACAGTCACTAAGAAATTACCCATCACAAGCTATTCACTGGAAATCTTGAAAACAATGTCTGAAGGATGACATAAAGTTAAAAATGAGCCAAATTAAGGTACAGCTTCTGGACCAAACAAACCCTAGAAATTCCCCAGTGCATCCACCTCCAGAAGCACCTTTCTGTCAGAGATACTAGCTGTGGAAACTGCCCTTACCTGCAGGAAGATTCAGGCATCTTACCAGCTGGTTCTGGTTTCTTCTTTTTTATAAGGGAATGCTTGTAGAAGGTAGAGGTTACAGCTTTTGTCCTTTTTCTTCCAAATACATAGCCAGGTGGTGGCAGAGAGCATTGATGTCATCGTAATCTCTACTGGCATAGAAAAAAGAATACAGTCACAGCAGATAGCACCCATTTTTGGTGCTGTCATTACACTTCTGTATGCCCATTTTTTGGACCCATGCACATCCTATTCTTTCCAGTTGATGCTGGGAGTACTAAGTACATAGGGGCCACCATTTAATGGTCCCTATCCATATGTCACATAGGAAAACTAGAAATGGACATTAAATGAATAACCCTATAAGGCCCTATTAAAATTCGTTGTGGGATCTTCTAGAGCTGAGGTACTCAGCACATCTCACTGAGGTACCTGCTTTTCAGCACATCACAATTTCAAGGAATATAGAATAGTTAGGGTTGGAAAGGACCTTAAGATCATCTAGTTCCAACCCCCCTGCCATGGGCAGGGACACCTCCCACTAAAGCATGCCACCAAGGCTATGTCCAATCCAGCCTTGAACACCACCAGCGATGGAGCATTCACAACTTCCCTGGGCAACCCATTCCAGTGCCTCACCACCCTTACAGTAAAGAATTTCTTCCTCAGATCCAATCTAAACTTCCCCTGTTTAAGTTTGAACCCATTACCCCTTGTCCTATCACTACAGTTCCTCACGAAGAGTCCCTCCCCAGCATCCCTATAGGCCCCCTTCATGTTGACTAAATGTTAAAAAAACCTTTTAGCAGGGGAAGGGGAAAGGTAGGTCATGTATTTAGATGAAAATAGGTCATATGACTGGGATTTTCCTTGTGATGGAATACCCTCTACTGCAAATTTATTCCAACTGAGGAGGGAGAGAGGAGGAAGGGATGTGACTGTGTTGTCCCTTCTTCAGGCTACTTCTTGTTTCTCATTGTCTCTTGACCTCAAATATCTCATTCTAAAAAAAAGTCAGACTCCTGCTGCTGCTGCTTCTTTTGCTGTGAGAAGCATTGCTTTCTTAAAGTACATTACTGATAGACTCGACTTGAAATGTCACCAGGAATGCATATTATCATTAAGAGACATTATTTGTTTCCTTTTGAGTTTTCCTCCTTAGGAAGGGAATTTTATTTAGATTTACTGCAGAGTTCCAGTTTAACTACATCTGAATTTCAAAATCATTTCAAAACAAGAAATGGCCCATGCATGATATATGTACTTGGCCCAACTTGCACTAGCTTCACGTACATTGTAGAGCATCCTTCTCTCAAATTGTGCAAACCTGTTGGCAGAGATCAAGTCTTCTGTCTTTTTAAGGCAATACCTCAACATTTACAGGAAAGACTTCAAACACCGTAGTTAAATTAGTGCTAATCCATAACTTCAAGTGAATAGCTTCATAAGCAGAATCTGATGTGGAGGAGGCATTTTAACTAAGACCTGAATCCACTCATTAGTAAGGAAGGCAAAAAGAATACTGAGTAGCTTCCCAGTGACTTCGTGATCAAGAATCCTTAGAGACAACAGGATATGTTAATGTAATTAAAGACAACATCATAATACATAGGTATCAGAACCCCAAATCACAAAGTATGAGCAGTTTTATTTCTGGGCTTTGAGGCCTAGTGCTCTTCAGAGAAGCAGCAACAGAGCTACCTTCCTTCAAAATATGCAGCCGCATTAAAATCAGAACACGTCAAGTATTAGTCTGTTTTTTTCCAAAATAAAATCACAGCAAAATGGGAAAAAGCCTTTTGAGAGTCTTGCGACATCACCTCTAGCTACTGCAAAGCCAGATTTTTATATTCTCACAACTACTCTTGCACAGAAATTCTTGTATGGGTATGTTTGATCTTCTAATCTTGGAGGTATGCACTTTATTACTATTATAATTGATGTTTAAAACATCTGTTTATAATTAGTGTTTAAAGCACACACTGCTTGTGGTGCAAGGTCATGATACCGTGAGGCTTCTGTATATGCTTCACTCCTAAGTATCTGTCTGCATCTCTATAAATCAGAGCCACTGAGTACACAAGCAGACCTTGCTCCCCCTTCTTCCACTTCCCACATACATTGTACAGGGAATACCAGTTGTAAGAACAGCCCTGCTCCCCAGGTGCCGCACTGCTGACCCATACTTTGACAGGACATGGCTGGGGTCTAAGGGTGCTTAATTTCCTCCCACGGTTGTAGTGCAGCCCTGTAGAGGAATTTAATTTCCACTGCTTTTGACACCTACCTAAAAATAGTGAAATGTTTTGAGACACTCTTGACTTAAAAAAAGGTGCTAAAAAGAGGAAAACATCTTACTGTTGTGATTTGACACCAGCATGAATTAAGTTCAAGCTATCCCATATTTTCTCAACGAAAGCCATACTGAAAGAATCCCACAACCGGCTGCTCTAATGTCCTTGTTGTTTCTGTATCTTACCATCCTGGTGTAGACTTTATATCTCTGACTCTCATAACACTGCAATTCAGAAACCGGAAATCAGCATGACCCTGCCTAATTCCTTTTCATGACACTGACATCCTGATATTACTGCTTTTGCCCTTCCAGGTGGGTTAGCAAGAGGGGCTGGAAATCAATTTTAATGGCAGGTTTTAATTTTCCTGCAATTCATCTTTTTCATGCTGGCTGTGTAATTTAATTTGTTGTTGACCTCGTTCCAGTTATGAAAGGTGAGACTATTCATTATCGCAGAAGTTCCACCCTTTGGCCCTAAAACTAATTAGACTTCTTTAAAATATATGCTGTAGATTATTAATAAATGTTACACTATTTTGCTTATTGAGTTCCTTGTTTCATACGAGCACAGCGCCTACACACAGCCTTGAGGATGATTCTTTTTTGATTGTAAGGTGTAATTACCACCAGGAAGGGTGACACTAAAATTTAGCCATGAACTAGTTTTGATCAGCATGGCACATGACGCTGTTGTCACAGATACCATGGCTTCATTGCGCGAATGTTTCCCTCCAGCAATATTGAGGCAGAAGCACCCACTGTAATTAGCAGTTTGAAACCTGTGTTGTGTAATTGGTTCTGCTACACTGCGCAGAGTGAGTGTCCCTTTTAAAAAGTGGAAGAAGAGAGAAAGGTAACCTGAGTGATGCTTGCCGGCTCTCTGCCGGTTCTGCCAGCCCCTCTGGGTGACTGACTCTTGCTTGCTCACTCTCACTTTGGCAATCATGGGGGGAGCAGTCAGGTCTCTCAAAGCTTCTTGGCAATTTGTCTGACTTCTAACAGGTTTTGGGGAGGAGCTGGATCCAACCGACCTTGGACACAAGGTTGCAGCTGGAAAGGTGATGGCTATGATTTTTTTGGTTCCACCCATAATGGGAATTTGCCCTGCTTCCATCAATGCATGACTAATTTCCTGGACATCTGAGCCAGCATAAACGTCTGATGTAGGTGAGGAAAACAAAATTACCACTAGTTGTAAATTCCAGTGGACTTAAGGTAAGTTCAGCTTTTCTTGACTACACTTGAGATTTGGATGCAGGCACAAGGCATTTCTGCTTGGCCAGAAGTGTGCTGGAATCTTGGAAAATTTCCAGAGTGCCTCAGGAAGTTTCTAGGGTGGCAAGATCCACAGAGCAACATTCCTGAAGCTGCTTAGTGATTAATGCTGAAGTCTGTAATAACACATCCACTATAAATTTTTCTGCTGTTTTCCCTTCCACGCATGTATTTATAAGCAGTCCAATGAGATCTTTGTGCCATCCATACCCACCACAGTCCTTTGCCATTCTATCTGGCTGCCGTAGAGAACAACGTGAGTGTGGGAGAGAGGCAGCTGTATTTAATAGCGAAGCTAGCTCAGCCTGTGAGAAAGCAAAAGGGCCCAGGGGAATGGAAGGGAATAAACTGAAAACATTGCAGCTATGGCTTTTGGAATTGAATGAGAGAGAAACTCCTTGTGGGCCTTATTTGTAAGGGTCGTTTAGGGATATCCTTCTTGCAGTCCAGAATCCTTATTTGCCACTAAGTGATTACACAATATGTTAATTGAGATTTCAGATGTTTTACGCAATCAGTTGCCTCCAGAAGACTGATAATCAGAGCTGAAGGTCTCTTCTGTGTGTTTTATTGCCAACTTTTCACGGTTTACCCCAGGTCCAATGATATTTTTGTAGTCTCAGCTAATGGGTGTACATTTTTACCAGATTCTGATGTTTTTAATATAAAAATTTCTGTCCCTTGTGGCTATGGAGAAACAACTATTTTAAGAAGCTTGAGAAACTACAGGTTAAACATAAAAAGCCACATCTTCACTAGATTTGTTTTAGTGCTTTGACTACCTACTTACCGTATTTGGATATTTCAGGGTCAGTATATATTGTCCATTACAGTGTGCACAGATACTGTTTATAACCATAAAATAGTGTTAAATCAGTTACTTAGCCAGCAAAACAGGTATTGCAAAGATAAAGAGGTTATTAACATGTCTTGCATCAAACCCTAACCAAAGTCCTTTGGAGACCCTCCAAGTGTTATCTGAGGAAGATAAACGTCATACACACAGGAGGATTTTTTAGTTATTTGCAAGCAGAAACTTGTGCCTCCAATTTTTGAAACACACTTGTGAAGAATCAAAATGAA
Source organism: Ara ararauna (assembly GCA_028858755.1). Classification (NCBI taxonomy): domain Eukaryota; kingdom Metazoa; phylum Chordata; class Aves; order Psittaciformes; family Psittacidae; genus Ara; species Ara ararauna. The sequence goes on from CM054379.1 coordinate 99,114,615, forward strand.
TTCTTGGCAACACGCTGCCACATCAGACCAAGGAGATTCCCTCTCCCGCCTTGCCCATCAGTAAAATGTGGGTAACTGTGTGTGGTCATGTGGTCCATGTCCTTTCTGCAAATCTGGCACTTCCAGGTGCACCAGAGAAAATGCAAAACCGAAGCGAATTAGAAGAGGATACAAGCGGAGTTTGGAGACAGAGGGAGTGAGCTGTGGGCACAGCTCAATGGCTTCCAGGAGCTGGAGGAAGACAGAGGGGAAAGCTAGAGACAATTTTGTTTGAGCAAGAGGCCAGATATAACAGTATCTTCTCATTGTGTTTAGTTTAGCACTGTGCACATTCTCAGTCTTTTATTTAGCAGAAATTATCATTTTCACCTTATTTCCTTCCCTCTTCTCTGCTGTCCCTTCGAGAGAGAGAAAACAGCGCATGTGCATGGGCTGATATTTGAGAGCAGAGATTACTGAGAACTCCTACAAAACGGCCAACTACAGTCCCTGAGAATGCTGATAAGCAGACACCTCAAACCCAAAAAGGCACCCAGATTTTTATGTCAAAACAAATGTTGACCTCTGTGCTGCAAGGACTTTACAGACTGCAGCTTAAAAAATAAAACCTTTTACACACTTTGCCCTGCTTTGGATTTTTCCTATTCCCTCCCTACTTACATCAATAGAAATAACAACAGCTCTGCAGTCCTGGCCTTAATGAGGAAAAGCAGTCCTAAATAGGACAGAGCACATCTGTGAGATCCATGCACTAAAATCAGCGGGATATATAAAGGTTAAACCATTGAAAGCCAGAGGCAGCACAAGCAAGCGGTGCCGCCTGCTGGCTTTGTGGCAGCTGGGCTCACTCCTGGAGTGCCCGAGATCTTGTCTGTCCCCCAGGATTGCGACACAGGGGCCATGAAGAGAAGTTGAAGAGGTGCCTTGTATTCAGTGATGCAAACTGAGGTCTGTGAAACAGAACCGCTTGAAGTAACAATAGTCTTTGTTTCTGTCTGTGTATAATACAAATCGGTCACATAAAAAAACAGGAAAGGACTGAAATGTTAACGAGAGGAAAATAAGTCCACATTGCATGACTGCAATAGCTGCTAAAGAGCACAAGTCTGTACCCCAGGTCTAAGCAATGCTTGGTGATTTCTCTGCTGCAGCTGATTTCAGTACTCAACCATGTGATCCTCAATTTACCTCAATGCTTGGGAGTACATTTCAGGTTATTTGTAATGTTCTCTGAAACAGACATGCACATTTAGCACCTCTTCTTAATTGTTTAAACTGATGAGCATCTGTGGCCTGTTTCAGGACACTTACATGCTTAAATCCTAATAAGGCCTTCTTTTAAACTAAAATGTCCTAGTTTCAGTTTCAGCTTCACCTACTAAATCTTGTTATTTATTCCTATAAGGAAGCTGGGTCATTTTTCATAAGAAGTAAAATTCCAGCTCGTTCTATAATTAAATAAAAGGGCAAGGACAACCAAAGCTGTTAATATTTACTGGCGTATGGAACCATTATCAGATATAACAGAGTGATCATTAGAAATACTCTTCCTTCTGTGGAGGCAGGTATTGCTGTTAGGTACATAATGAAATGTAAGGGCACTCTTGTCTCCAGGCCCATAAAAGAGCCTTTGGTGGTGCTACATCAGCACTTGATTTCAGTGATGTCTCATTTTTTTAACAAGGCTCTGGCATGCTGCCATTAACTTGGCTTTATGTCTCTCTTGTGTTTTCACAGACGCAGGCTAGATGGTTTCAGCATTATAGTGCCTTCTCTGATACGGGATCTGACCACATTGCTCCAAATTATTTTTACGGTACTTTTCATTCCACAAGCTTTTTTCCTTGTTATATAGCACAGCCCATTCAGCATTAGTCATTTTAGCTAAAATCAAACCTAGAAACTTTGGCATATTGTAGGCAGCATGGAGAGCTGGTGACTGAGCACAGATGTCAATGGGGCTGCTACTTTCCTTGGAGGTCTCCAATTACCACTGGATTTGCAGGACAGGATAAGGCAACTGCTTTGGAAAATTCCATTGAAACGCTTCGTGCATGATCAAATCGTGAACTACCCTGGGAGGTGGAGAGGCGATGCAGTGGTTTCTACTACCACAGCTTTTTGTTGCTTCCTCTCCTTTTGAGATCTTTTGCAAAATCAGGTGGACAAACCTACAAACCTCCTATGAGTAAGCCTATGACAAGTCTGATATGGTGGGCAGGGAAATATTGCTGCTTGGTAATGTCAAATGCAAAGCTTCAGTTCTTCATTCTCTTCCTTATTTGGGTAAATTAATTTCCCCTACAGCTTTCACTCATCCTTGGCTGATGGCATAACAACTTTTCACCCTGCTTCGATTAACTTTATGGCTGCTGTCATGCCCACTCCTTAACATGTACTTGGATCTGAGAACTCCAGAAATGAGTTTTCAGTGAGGTAGGGCAGTGTGAGGACAGGAACTTTAACGGAACTACTTCTCTGCTGTACCCAGAAGAGTTAAGGAATCCAGAGGGACCTTGACACGCTTGTGAGGTGAGCTGATTCCAACCTGATGAAGTTTAACCATGACAAGTGCAAGGTCCTGCACCTGGGTTGGAGCAATGCCAGATTCAGAGCAGCCCTGCAGAGAAGGACTTGGGGGTTTTGGTTGATGAGAAAATGAACATGAGCCGGCAGCGTGCGCTTGCAGCCCAGAAAGCCAACCGTATCCTGGGCTGCATCAAAAGGAGCGTGACCAGCAGGTCGAGGGAGGTGATCCTGCCCCTCTACTCTGCTCTTGTGAGACCTCACTTGGAGTATTGTGTGCAGTTCTGGTGTCCTCAACATAAAAAGGACATGGAACTGTTGGAACATGTCCAAAGGACGGCCACGAGGATGATCAGGGGACTGGAGTACCTCCCGTATGAAGATAGGATAAGAAAGTTTGGGCTGTTCAGCCTGGAGAAGAGAAGGCTGCATGGAGACCTCAGAGCAGCCTTCCAGTATCTGAAGGGGGCCTATAGGGATGCTGGGGAGGGACTCTTCATGAGGAACTGTAGTGAGAGGACAAGGGGTAATGGGTTCAAACTTAAACAGGGGAAGTTTAGATTGGATATGAGGAAGAAATTGTTTACTGTAAGGGTGGTGAGGCACTGGAATGGGTTGCCCAGGGAAGTTGTGAATGCTTCATCGCTGGCAGTGTTCAAGGCTGGGTTGGACAGAGCCTTGGGTGGCATGGTTTAGTGGGAGATGTCCCTGCCCCTGGCATGGGGGTTGGAACTGGAGTACCTTTAGGTCCTTTCCAACCCTAACTATTCTATGATTCTATGATTCTATGACTGTAAGAGGTTGTTAGTGGTACACATCTAGGAGAGAGAGGGGTTTTTTTGATGGCATAGGCATCTTGAAAAAGGATGAATATATGAACAGGAATTAATTTGTGGTTTTGGCTGAATAACACAATAAAATGCAGTCCCGTGGGCATAGCAAAAGTGACAGCAAGCCAGAAAACAGCAGTAGCAGGGAACAGTAATACTGATGTCCACAGCTTGCAGTACCAGAAGTGCCCAGACAAGAGGCAACAATCAAGACAAGGGGACCTGTATGCTACAGACACATGAAGTAAACTCACAGCAAATCACCAGTAGAGCTGGAGAACACACATCACAAGATAGCTGAGTGTTGTTTTAACGCACGTGCTCCTTTTCTCCTCCCATTGCGAGGAAAAACATAGGTAGATGTGTGTGCCTGCATGAAGTGGAGTAGCACTTCATGGCCTCTGTAGCTTAAGCTCATTGCACAATAAAAGGTCCCATCCATTCATCATTCCAGGAGGAAATAAATAAACTGTCAGAGAGTCAATTTGTCATGTAGAAAATTGAGCAGTCTGATTTTTCAAAACAGTGATTCACCCCTTTGCTTATTCTATAAGGTATCAAGTGAACTGATCGGTATGCCAGCCTTAATCTGACAGTTGTTTTGAATTCATGATGGTAAAAACCCTCTACCACACTCCTTTCTGTGTTTTAGAAAATATTTATGTTACCTGCAGTAGGAAGTTATACAAGCCTGCTGCTTCTGTTTTGCAAGTGCTTTGCAAGCAGTCTAGTTTCCATTTGTCTCTAACACCGTTAAAACTACATTTGTTCTCTTTACTTTTCTGGAAACTTCTGAAAATAAGAACTTCGCTTTGTGAAGCAGAATTGATGTGAACTCTTATAGGACAGGCACAAAGATCGTTTGCCTGTTTGTTTTAGAAGTATTTGGGTTTGAATTCAGCGATTCAATCAACAAGGTACGCGAGCTTTGAGCAGTGATCTTTGAGCGTAGAAAACGCACACAACTCACTAGAGGGAGCTCAGGCACAGTTTCTGAGCCTAGCAAGGAGCTACCATACCTCACCCTGTTACTCGCCCTGTTTCGTCGGTAACTCTCCCCGATTAACATACCCTTTCTGTGTGAGCAGGTACATAGCCTGCACTTTGAAAGGTAAACTTTCAATTGCAGATAACTTGCAAATCAGTACTGAAGTGAAGCAGGCACATCTCAAACTTTGTCAGCACTGTAGTTGCTACCTGAATACTTTTTTCCAGACCATAAGAACGGGTCAGTAGAGGTTTGTTTCTCCTCCTGCCTGCCTCTTCCCTCCTAGTGCATTCCTTCTCCTTCATTAGATTCTCAGGTTCATGCACTGAAATCCTGCTATTGCATGTGCTACTCCTACAAACCACGCTCAACTTTCCTGTCTGAGTAATGCACCTTCCTCAGATACCAACCTTTCACCTCTGCCCACCTATTGCACAACCCCAACCTAATTCACTCGCCCACCTAAAACACATTAGGTTTCACCAATACCATATGCCTTATCTCATTCTTTCCCCTGATCTTTCCTTGCCTTAACATCCAGAGCTGCAAGTGCAGGTTCAAACATCACCTGGGCTGCTGCTGGGGACATTCTGAGAGCACCAGTTGAACACGCTATGCACAACAGTGAGGTTCTATTGACTAGCTGTAGTTGCTGTTGTCAAAGTGTTTATCTAATGTTCAGGAAGAGTTTAAGGAGTAAAGACCTTTGCCCCATGGTCAGGCAACTATCTGCCATCACGCAGTCACCGTTCACATGGAGGTATTTGTTGTTCAGACAAGAGCTGGCGCAAAGCAGATTTGGAATCTGCTGTTGTTGCCATGCAAGCTCATTTTTTCTTTAAAAAATACTTGTAAAAACATTTGCATGCCACACCTTGGAGCCTTTTTGCTAGAGAATGCTAAAATAGTAGTATCAGTTACAAAAATCACCCAAACCACTTCAGACAGTCTTAGGCACCCTGATAAAGACAAGCTGCTACAGGAGGAGGAGATCCGATTGAGGCTCTTTACCCTCATCACCCTCCACATGTTTATTGACATAGTGAAAAAGGTTAATAAAGTCAATTCATTATTTTGTATCAATCGATTAAGCTTTGTTATGTGATAGGTAAGATTGTTTTACTAAAGTAATGCCTTAAATAACCGATTCTCAGTCCAGATTAGACACCTTGATGCTATCCCAGAAATTCAGAAAGATGGGAGAGAATTGTCTTCGAATTGGTAAGTGAGGCTATGTCCTGACACAAACCAATGCAGGGCTCTACACAGGCCCTGCAAAGAGTCACCTGGGGTGTTGGAGGTACGTCAAGAACATGGCAAAATGTACTGCAGATACTTCCCACATTGTAGTACCATTTGATTCTTTAGTACTTCTCAAGGTTCAGTTACTAGCCCCACACACTGGTGAGCAAACCAGCTCTATGATATCAGGGGAATTTGCTGTCTCTGCATTACATTCTGTGGTTTTGTTCTTTCTATCCTCACAGTGAGTGCTACCTGTGCCAACTGCTCAGCTCTAAACTCAGTCCTAAGGCAAGACACTGCTCTGAAAGCTAAACTTCTGCTTTCTACAGAATGAACAAAAGGATATAGCTGATCAGTCTTTTGGCAATTCTCCATAAACCTTCTTGATGAGATGTAGTTATGAACCGCAGATTTTGGAAAATGTGCCCCATTCCAACATTACAGAAGCTAGAGATCTGCGAGGATCTTTCCTGTGAAGGAAGATGGAAGACATCTTGCCTTGTCCATGTTACAGACAAATCTAAATTCAAATGCAACTATCCTGTGAGAAGTTCAGTTAGGGGCTATTGAATAGTAGTTTGTCCTGGTTTTGGTTGGGATAGAGTTAGTTTTCTTCCTAGAGTAGCTGGTGCAGAGCTGTGTTTCACCTTTAGTCAGGGAACAATGCTGACAACACACCGATGTTTTAGTTGTTGCTCAGTAGCGCCTACCCTGATCAAGGACTTTCAGTCTCTCATGCTCTGCCAGTGCGGATAGGCAGAGGAAGCTTGGAGGAAGCAGAGACAGGACACCTGACCCAAACTAGCCAAAGGGATATTCCATATCACAGACCGTCATGCTCAGTATATATAAGGGGAAGTTGGCTGTGAGGGGCTGATGGCTGCTGGAGTCGGGTATCAGTCAGCAGGTGGTGAGCAATTGTATTGTACATCACTTGTTTTGGGGTTTTTTCAGTTTTGTTTTTTTTTTTTTTGGTTAACACAGTTTGCAGTTAAAGCAGAAGCCTTGCACACAGGCAAAGCAAACCAAGGAATTCATTTGCTACTTCCCACTGGCAGGCAAGTGTTGGGCCATCTCCAGGAAAGCAGGGCTCCATCACACCTAACAGGTACTGGGGAAGACAAAACATAACTTTGAACATCCCTCCCTTCTTCTTTTGCCCAGCCTTTATTGCTGAACATGACATCATATGGCATGGAATTGTCCCTTTAGTCAGTTAGGGTCATCTGTTCAGCTGTTTCCCCTCCCAACTCCTTTTGAACCCCCAGCCTACTCACTCGTGGGGTGGTGTGAGGAGCAGAAAAGGCCTTGACTCTGTGTGAACACTGCTCAGCAATAACTAAAACATTGTTTTATTATCAACACTGCTTTCAGTGTTGTAACAAAACATCTACTCATACTAGCTACTATGAAGAAAATTAACTCTATCCCAGCCAAAACCAGCACATAGCTACATGGGAGACACAGAAGAAGCAGCTTTCAAGTGTTGCTTGTCACCCATATTTCAGCACAGAAATACCTCTGCAGGGGATGGTGGCTGAGAGCACAGGATATTTGGCATTCTGCTCTCACTCCCAAAGCTCTGCAGCAATTCTCCTGCACAAAACATCCACACAGAACAAAAGCAGCTGCACAAAACTAAATGGTGGGCTTTCTTCTCTCACTTTCTTTCGCAGGAACAAGAGGGGAAAAGCTCTACCACTGCACCATTTCTTCTCCCCTTATCAGGAATTCTCTTCCCTTCAGTCTCTGACAGTTTATGCGGATGTCACATTAGTGAGAAAGGGTAGCTTCAAGGGAAGCTTGATGGTGCAAATGTGTTAAAACTGATACAGGGTTAGAAAGAATAGCTATGTGTAGCAATTTGCTCTGCTTGCACGCACACACAGAGATTTGCATTGAGCTGCTATGGTTTCTGGGATGAAAATCTTGAGTTTTGTGAAGGAACCATTGCCCTGGTTTTGTCTGGGATAGAGTTAATTTTCTTCCTATGACAACCATCCTTCCTAACCCTTTATGTAAAGAAAACAGGTGCAGTGCAGAAATGGCCCCACACAGTAGTTGTACAAGATAGTACTGGGAAAAAGAAGCCTTTGGAGATCAAAAGATGAAATACGTTGCCAATTTGAAGACAGCTACAAGGCTTTTGAGGACAATAATACCTGTGTAGCTTAGCTGTGATTTATAAATGTAATAAAAATGAGTGGTTGTGCTTTTGCCAGTGTGTAAAACTGGACAATCTAAGTTTCTCTGCATGTGAACAGGCAGTATACAACCTGAAAGAAGGAAAGTTCTTCTGGGTATTCTGCATGAACACTGACAGAGCATAAAAATGCACTGAACAGAGGCCCCTGGGCATAGGGCCAGGCCTTAACTGGCCCCCAGGAAGTTCTGCAGGCAACTGAAGTTGGTAGAGTAACACTGAGGAACGGTATGTTTTTGCTTGCAAGCACTTTTAGCTAATTAGAGCATACGGATGTTTCCCCCGTTTTTTCCCCCTCTAATGACCTTGCTTAAACAATATACAAGGAATATTTTAAGAACTATCAGACTGCTGTTATACTCACAACACAATCAAAGGAAAGATAGCTAGAGAATTTTAGAGTTCAGTTTAATACTGATGACTGCAGCCAGTAAAGAACAGATGACCTATCTAGCCATCCACTTATGCTTGAGGCATTGCATAGCGTCCTCACAGGTAACAGTCTGGTGCTTGGTTTCAGATGTCCTGTCCATTGGCACTCCCCAAATCATTGGTCTCATTCTCTTATTGACACCTCCCTTGTTGCGAGGCATGGGCTGTGCTGGTCACTCTCTCAGCCATGTCTGCTCAGGTGTACACCTCTTTTTGCATTCCAAGTCCTTCACCTCCACCTTCAGATATTTGCAAAGCACTATTGTGCCTCTGTACTGAATACATACCTAGAACTTTGGATTTGCCCTGTAAGGTGTCTCCATTCCTACTCCTGGATAATTCATTATTTCCTGGAAGATTTTCTTGGAATTGTCTGCAATTTGTCAGTTTATTCCTTGAAGTAGGGGCCCACATTAGTGAAGTGGTTGAAATGGAATGCAATGCTTTACATAAGACTTCAAAATGGAGACAGATTTTTATTTCATTATATGCAGTCTGATGCTTCTACATTGCAAATATCTCCCATTTGCCATCCACTGACAAAACATATATCCCCACTTCTTTTAGGTAGCTGTATTCCAGGCTTTAACTTCTCCAGTACAGATTAGTGTGCGTTTTCTGAATCTGATTCTATGATTCTATGTCTTAATTTACTGTGCATCCACTTTTGTAATAGAGCATTCTACTGCAAGGTTACTTATTATTTAGTGTCATCAGAAAAAGGTGCTCTTAGAAACATAGCATCATAGAATAGTTAGGGTTGGAAAGGACCTTAAGATCATCTAGTTCCAACCCCCCTGCCAGGGGCTGGGACATCTCCCACTAAACCATGCCACCCAAGGATCTGTCCAACCCAGCCTTGAACACTGCCAGCGATGGAGCATTCACAACTTCCCTGGGCAACCCATTCCAGTGCCTCACCACCCTTACAGTAAAGAATTTCTTCCTCGTATCCAGTCTAAACTTCCCCTGTTTAAGTTTGAATCTGTTACCCCTTGTCCTATCACTACAGTCCCTCATGAAGAGTCCCTTCTCAGCATCCCTATAGGCCCCCATCAGATACTGGAATGCTGCTATGAGGTCTCCATGCAGCCTTCTCTTCTCCAGGCTCAACAGACACAACTGTCTCAGCCTATCTTCATACGGAAGGTGCTCCAGTCCCCTGATCATCCTCGTGGCCCTCCTCTGGACTTCTTCCAACAGTTCCATGTCCTTTTTATGTTGAGGACACCAGAACTGCACACAATACTCCAAGTGAGGTCTCACAAGAGCAGAGTAGAGGGGCAGGATCACCTCCTTCGACCTGCTGGTCACGCTCCTTTTGATGCAGACCAGGATACTGTTGGCTTTCTGGGATGCAAGTGCACACTGAAGCCGGCTCATGTTCATTTTCTCATAAACCAAAACCCCCAAGTCCTTCTCTGCAGGACTGCTCTGAATCTCTTCTCTGCCCAACCTGTAGCTGTGCCTGGGATTGCTCTGACCCAGCTGGAGGACCTTGCACTTGTCATGGTTAAACTTCATCAGGTTGGCATCAGCCCACCTCACAAGTGTGTCAAGGTCCCTCTGGATGGCATTCCTTCCCTCCAACGTATCAACCGAACCACACAGCTTGGTGTCATCGGCAAATTTGCTGAGGGCGCACTCAATCCCACTGTCCATGTCACCCAAAAAGATGTTGAACAAGACCGGTCCCAGCACCAATCCCTGAGGGACACCACTCGTTACTGGTCTCCAGCTGGACATTGAGCCATTGAGCACAACTCTTTGCGTGCGGCCATCCAGCCAGTTCTTTATCCACCATGTGGTCCGTCTATCAAATTGATGTCTCTCCAATTGAGAGACAAGGATGCCATGTGAGACAGTGTCAAACGCTTTGCACAAGCCCAGGTAGATGACATCAACTGCTCTACCCCTGTCCATCAGTTCCGTAGCCCCATCATAGAAGGCCACCAGATTGGTCAGGCAGGATTTCCCCTTAGTGAAGCCATGCTGGCTGTCACCAAGCACCTTGCTGTTTGTCATGTGCCTCAGCATGCCTTCCAGGAGAATCCGCTCCAAGATTTTGCCAGGCACAGAGATGAGGCTGACTGCTCTGTAATTCCCCAGCTCATCCATTTTCCCCTTCTTGAAAATGGGGGCTATATTTCCCTTTTTCCAGTCTTCGGGAACTTCACCTGACTGCCATGATTTTTCAAATATGATGGACAGTGGCTTAGCAACTTCATTTGCCAGCTCCTTCAGGACCCATGGATGGATTTCATCAGGTCCCAAGGACTTGTATACATTCAGCTTCCTAAGATAGTCTTGAACCAGATCCTCTCCTACAGTGGGCCCAGGGTCTTCATTCTTGCAGTCCCTGTGTCTGCCTTCCAAGACTTGGGTGGTATGGTCAGAGCATTTGCCAGTGAAGACTGAGGCAAAGAAGTCATTAAGAACCTCAGCCTTCTCCAAATCCAGGGTAGCCAGTTCTCCCGATAGCTTCTGGAGAGGGCCCACGTTGTCCCTAGCCTGTCTTTTATTTGCAATGTACCTAGAAAATCCCTTCCTGTTATTTTTAACATCCCTAGGCAAGTTTAATTCTAACTGGGCCTTGGCTTTCCTAACCTGATCCCTAGCTTCCCCGACAACATTCCTGTATTCTTCCCAGGCCACCTGTCCTTGCTTCCACCTTTTATAAGCCTCTTTTTGCCTTTGAATTTTCCTCAGCAGCTCCTTACCCATCCAAGGAGGTCTCCTGGCCCTCCTGCTGCACTTCCTTCTAGTAGGGATGTATCGCTCCTGAGCTTGCAGCAGGTGATCCTTGAATATCCACCAAGAGTCTTGGGCCCCCCTGCCCTCTAGGGTTATATCCCATGGAATCTTACTGAGCAGGTTCCTGAAGAGGCCAAAGTCTGCTCTCTTGAAGTCCAGGGCAGTGAGCTCTTCCCCTTCACTTTCTTGTTCCATGTCCATCTACTGAAAAATCTGTACATTTATTAGCCTTTTCATACCTCTAAGTGTTTCAAATTCAGTGTGAGAAGTCATGGCTGCAGTTAATATTGAATGAGAAGCCTGGACTCCAGTGGCAGTCAAAAGCTTTGACTTCTGCTATCCTTCTATGGGTCAACAGTGCCTTTATTTCTTCTTTTCAGAGCTTGTTTAGATTTGTGCATTAATGAGAATGTGTATGCAACTTATTAAAAAATAGAAGAGAGGGATCTGCAGGTGTCATAGACTGCCATCTGTTATTTTGTATTCTCCAAAGTTAGAAATAAGTGAAATAGGTAAAAACAACCTTGTTCATTTATTATTTTATTTGGCTGAATATACATTTGTTTGAATATGTATATGTATGTATACAATATACACATTACATATGTGTATGTATACATATATATTAAAATGGTCCTGCATTTAGGCCACAACAGCCCCATGCAATGCTACAGGCTTGGGGAAGAGTGACTGGAAAGCTGCCTGGAGGAAAAGGACCTGGGGGTGCTGATTGACGGCTGAACATGAACCAGCATGTGCCCAGGCAGCCAAGTAGGCCAATGGCATCCTGGCCTGTATCAGAAATGGTGTGGCCAGCAGGGCCAGGGCAGTGACCATCCCCCTGCACTGGGCACTGGGGAGGCCGCACCTCAAATCCTGCGTTCAGGTCTGGGCCCCTCACTACAAGAGAGACATTGAGGCACAGGAGCGGGTCCAAAGGGAGACAAAGCTGGTGAGGTGCCTAGAGCACAAGTCTCATGAGGAGAAGCTGAGACAGCTGGGGTTGTTTAGCCTGGAGAAGAGAAGCAACTTTGTTGGATTCTCTGCAGTTTTTAATTTCAGGATCCTCTTTTTTTTGTCTCAGTCTAAACAGTTTTGTTTATTACAAATTCTAAAGTTATGTATTGAGCAGCTTTTTAAAGCAAATTGCCCCTCAATTATAAAGTAATATTCTGCATAAATTCAGGAAAAGATACACCACGACACTAAGAACTGCAGGCTTTGTTCCAGAAGTATTTGTTCTCACAGCCTTACAGTACTGAGTCACTGCAACAGGTACACAGATGCCTTTTCTTTTTAAATCACTTATATACTCACCCACATAATTCTTCATACCCTGCAGTGAATTATCCATGCATTGTTAATCAACCTTGTTTCCCAGGTTCTCTGCCTACTCTTGCGCTCTATTTTTCTTGCGTTCTGTTGTAACTTTTGAAATGAGGCAAGCCACTGATCTTATTTCACCCTTTGGGGTTCAAGACAATTACCATGCTGTGTTTAAAATAGTTGCCTTCCTACAGCATTATGCAATTGACATCATATTGCACTCTTTCTGCTACCTTATTATTATTTTAATTAAAAAGTTGTCATTTCATTTCCACTCCTAATAAACAAAACGCACCCTAAAATTATAAATGAGTACAAAAAAATTTACCACAAAGATTGGTGTCTGAGAAGTCTGCAATATTGATAGGAAGGATTTTATCAGGACACCTACTGTATGAAAGGAAGGGACACACAAGTGCTCTTATAAATGATTACACAGATCCCTCAGATCCTGCCAGAGGCTTCAAGTAGAACAGGAGAAGCTAGCACAGGGAGGCGTGCCCCTTTTTATGGAATGACTTTGAAAAGACAGGGCTCATGTGTGTTTGTGTGCCCATGCGCTTTTGTACTTCTCTGTCTCACAGAAATTGGCAAGGAGCTTTAGACTGAGGCAGTCTGGCTAAACAAGGCTTTGCATGCTGATACACGTGAAAAAATAAGCACCTTCAAACCTGGAACACAAGATTTTAAAAGAAACAGCAGTGTCTTCTTTGTGAGCTTCCAAAACTGATTGAGGTGGGAACCTCCTTTGTGGAACTGCACTTGGCAGCAGATCTGGCATTTCTTGCCTTCCTATTGGACAGGGTAAAACTGTAAATCGTCCTACTCCTTTCCCACAGAATAATTTTTGCAATCCTGCACTGAGGACGCTAACTAGGGAGACAGGTTAACCTTTGCCTTTAGTCAAGACTGCTGTTAGCTCTACATTTAAAATCATTGCCTTGATGTTTGCTATTCTGAAACCTACCTATCAACTTGTCAGTTTCAAGGGCAGGAATGTAATCTGGTTTAGAGACTGATTTTTGTTCTCTTCTTACCCAGCGAGAAACTGGAGATGCCTGCAAACAGAACTCTTCCTGTTGTCAACCACAGGTCTCTCTCGAGAAAAAATGAGTTGGAGCTACCATCATGATGTTTATGTAGGCAAAAAACCCTCAGGCAGGCCTCCTGTTTTGATGCCCCCCAGTTGGTTTTCAGGTGTCCCTCTGCAGCTCTGAAAGCCTGATTTCTTGCCTGTGTAAGCTGCAATTTACATGAATTATCTTGCTCCAACAGGTATGTTTCAAAGAAATGCAGATGACACTGTACGAGTAGATGGACTATTGAGAGTTGTGGATTGATAAGCAGGGTAAGTCTGCCCCTTTTGGTGTAACATTTCAGTCACTGAGGAGGCAGGTTTCTCAACACTGCATACAAGCTTGTGCTTGCCAAGCCACTGCCTAACACAACGATGCAAGTCTTATCAAATACATATGGCCCAAGAAAGATTGTGCAGTGCTGGTTCTTTACAAATAGTTGAATCAGAGTCATAGGTTTATAAATTGCCTTGTATTTTGAGAGGGACAGGGGATTAGATGTGATAAAGGGATAATATGGAAGAGGGTGAGAAGGCAAGAGAAGCAAGCTTCTGGAGCAAAGGGATAAAGAAATCAGGCAGCCCTGTGAGCTATGTCAGAATCCCTCTGCAATTTGAAGGCTCCTTACAGCCTCATGCCACTGAACAATTTTAAATGTTAATGCAAAGTCTGAAGAAAAAACAATTTTTGTTAACTTCAAATTGGGGGGCAGGGGGAAGGGAAACATCCATTGCTTATACTTGTACATTATTTTTTTCCAAAGCTTTTTCAAAGGAGAAATGAGAGTGGAACACCAAAGACAGTGGCCTTGGAGAAAACAGCCTTTACTTTGAAAACAGCTGGAAATTATCCCAGGAAGATAGTAAGAGACAAGCTTGACTAATGAGATGTTCAGTGACCTCAAACACAAGAAACTGGTTTTGCAGGTTTGCTCTGTAAATCAGATCAACAAAATGATCTGGATTAAAAAAACCTACAAGAGCCATCTTTGTCCTCCCCTCCCCCTCTCTTTGTTGTTTGTTAAGCTGTATTGTTTCACTGGTACAGCTGATTGTGTAGGCCTACAAACAGCTGCATCAGCAGTACTCAAGGAGTTGATGCTGATGCTTTTAGAGGTGAGGATCTCTCGTTGCCTCGGAGACAAGATGTTTAGAGTGTGTTCAGAAAGGAGATTAATCTTCAGTACAAATGTAAACCAGCTGGAAAGAAGAGGAAAAATGTATGTGTGAAATAGCCTGTGAGGAAAGCTCAAAAGAGTTATTGATTTTAAAACTAAGGATGACCGAGGAGATGCATGGAAGTTTCTAGCTTTGCAGCATCTTTTTATACCCTCCTCAGAGATTAAATCTTTTACTAATGTCCTCTAGAAACAGAATAGCATGGGGGCAAAACTACAGGATGTACAGATCTAGTTTCTTATCTTCAGCCATATGTATAACACTGTGCAGGAGGAGATTGCCTGGGGAACAGCACGAAAGCATCAGTCACTACAGGTTAGACAGGCATCTCTTTGGAATGGTTTTGATAGGGGAGAAACTGCCTGGAAGAAAGGGATGCATGAGGTGGGCTCCCACATACTTGCCGTGAGCCTCTGGAATCCAGGTGAGCAGCCTGGCCTTGAAAAGCACAGGAGCCATAACCATGCCTCACCACGCAGTGCAGTCATGGATGCTCCATACCAGCATGGTTCTGCAGGGCCACGGCCTCTCCCCACCACAACCATCTGCTGCAGTTGTGAGGCAGACGAGAGCATTTCATTTGACTCCTAAGTGATTAAAATTTTTGGGCTACTGATGGTACCTATTAATCTTATATTACCTGTGCTGAAACGCTTAAGGCAGTAACTCAGCAATGGGCCGTCCTCAGCAGGAGAATGTCTGCTGTGCGGCCGGACACAATGGTGTCTCTCTACAAACGTTGTCGCTTAAACCGCTTGACTCCATAACCTCCCGGCAGTATCTTGGTGTGTTTTTATCTGCTCACGGTGTGTGTCAAATATGCTCCGAGACAGCACCTCTCCCGCTTTGAGGAGCAAAGGTCACTTCTCCCCAGGCAGGGCCCGAGGGCCAGGCCGCCGCCGTCACCGCAGGTACGCAGCACCAGCTGACGCTCTGCGCTCGGGGCGGGGCGGGACTCAGCACCACCGCCCCTCAGCCGCTGCAACGGCCGTAACGACCGCCCAGCGCGGGGCGGGGCCGCGGCCGAGCGGGGCTGACTGGCTGCGACCGGCGGTGCGGCAGTGTCTGTGCCTATGGCGGCCGGGACCGGTGGGCACGGCGCCGGGGCGCCCGAGCGGCCCTACGAGCTGGTGGTGTTCGGTGCCTCTGGCTTCACCGGGCAGTTCGTAGTGGAGGAGGTGGCGCGGGCTGCCGCCAGCGGGGAACTGCGGGGCGCCCTGCGCTGGGCCGTGGCCGGGCGGAGCCGGCAGAAGCTGCAGGCGGTACTAGACCGGGCGGCAGAGAAGCTGGGTACGGCCGCGGGTCGTGTTGCGCAGCGCCGTCGTCCGGGGCCGGGGGGGCCCGCGGGGCCCCGGTGTCGCGGCTCTGTCCTTTGGGAGCCGCTCTCGAGCGGGTGTGAAGGGAAGGGCCGCGGGGAGAGCCGCGGCAAGCCCGTTGGTGCTGGGGAGGCGGTGGCTTGTCTCGGGGTAGGAAGAGATGCTGCCGGGGGGCGGCGGGACGTGTCAGTGACGGCGATCTCCGGTGCGCAGGGAAGGCGGCGGTGGGGCCGGAGGTCGGCGTGCTGCTGTGCGATGTGGACGACGCGGCCTCGCTGGCCGCCATGGCGAGGCAGACCCGGCTGGTGCTCAACTGCGTGGGCCCGGTGAGTGCGGCGATGACGGAGCCCGGGGCCGCCTCTCGGCTGCTTGCGGCTGTGCTCCTCGGGGCAGGCGGCGGTGTGGCAGGTTGGCGCGGCGAGGTTTCCGTGTACATGTATGTGTAAGATAAAGCGCGGTGGGTGAGTTGTGTGGTGGAACGTTTATTATGCGTGGTGTTCTTTCCTTCTATAGTATAGATTCTTTGGAGAGCCTGTGATAGAAGCTTGTGTTGAAAATGGTGCAAGCCACATTGACATCAGTGGAGAGCCACAGGTATGTGACAGTAGAAAAATGCTACCTTATCGCAATGTGTTTATTTAGTATGTTTCATGTTCCTGTTAATGTTTATGAATAGGAAGACAAATTCTTCTTCGTGATCTACAATTTTAAGATGTGTTAATTATTTTAAAGTACAGTGTGTCAGCTGTTAGGTGAGAGCTTCTAAGGTTCTTTCCAGAAATCCCAAATATTTGAGTTCTGATTCAAAGCTCAGTTGTGATCCTATGTAGGGAATTTGTGTAGGTCACATTTCTTTGTCTGTCTTAAAGATGTGTGTAAGTGGGTTGAAGTATGTAGGGTGCTATGATATGACACAGTAACACATGGGTGGTTTATATTGGGTATGGCCAAATAGGCAGTTCTGCTTAAAGTATTTGTTCTGTGTTTTAGTTTCTGGAAGGAATGTACCTGAAATACAACGAAAAAGCTGCAGAAAAGGGAGTATATGTCATTGGAAGTTGCGGCTTTGACTCTATACCAGCTGATATGGGAGTACTGTACACCAGAGACAAGTTGAAAGGTGACTTTTAAGTGTGACTGTATGCTGAAAAAGAAATGCAGGTTATGTTTTCATTTGGTTTCTTAAAGCAGCATTACTTACGTGGGAAATCTTTCAGTCTCTCTTTTTGCCGGCCTTTAGCAGCTGATCGGTTTCAACCAGATCTGGTAGATACAAATTTTAAAGTAAATCATATTCCTGTTAGATTGAAGAACATTGGTTGTTAGGTAGAAGAGGGATTCAAGGAAACGTTGCTCACAAAGAGAACAGAACCTGCAGTTGTCAGGAGTGGGCTGTTGAGCCAGAGTGTGGTTGTCCCTTGGCAGTCCTCAGCACCCTGCCTCTTGTGCAGTGAGACTCTTTGTAGGGAAGAGGCAGTGGGAAAGGTTTTGCAGATTGGTGGGTAATTGGGTTTCCTAAATTTTGTTTTTCTACCACAAGCACTGAGAAGCTGATGGATGAGTGTAGGCGGACAGTGCCATACAATACTTTTTACTTTAGGAACAGGTAGACAGTAACTGAAAGAGCATAAATACATTTGAGAAAAGATGTGAGATGTTTGCATAAATTCTGGATCAAATTAGGATCCTGGATGCATAAATTAGGATCGAATTTGCATTTGATCCTCATCTCAAATGAGAATGTTTTGTTCATCAGATCTGACTTTCAATTGAAAAGGCCAGTGAGTATCCAAATGTTTTGCTTTTATGGACTATTAAAACTGCTGTTAAGCGGGTTTGCTTCGCATTGAAGTGCATCATCTGCTTTCAGTTTAAGAAAACTCAATTTGAATGTGATTGGAGGGAGAGGAGAGGCCTGGAAATGAGCATTTGTTTTTTCTTGGGGTTGTAATTTGATGTCTGATACTTTTTTTGAATAAAGATGTCTTTCATCTCTTCCTGTTTTGACTTTATGGTGTTATCACCTGTCCATCCAGTTGCTTGCTATTTTGAAATTTGCTCATACAAGTACAGTTTTATAATTTGGGAAGGAACTGTGCAAAGCAAAACAGATCAGAATTTTGAGGAACTGTTTCGTTTTGCTGTTCATCACAACTAAGCATTCTTCGCGGAACACAAGATAATATTGCATGGTTTAGGATATCTTGTGAGTTTAGGGTTCTCTCTGGGTTTGTAGGTTTGTGATTGGTGCTTTGTGCATTCGGGGGGTTGGGGTGTGCGGCGTTTGCCCTTAAGGTCTACCCCAAATCCTTAACTCCATCCTGGTTTCCATAGCCTACATCATCCTTTATTTTGAAACTTGGAGGAAAGCTAAATATGGCTCTTAATATTATTTTCCCTTTTTTATTGATTGTTTACATTATGTCATTAAGTCAATAAGACATGAAAAAGGTAATGAGTAAAACTAGCATTGGTGTCCTTTACTGAAGTACTTTACGTAAGAAATTTGATACTTGCTAACTGAAATAGCTGTGGAACTTAATCTTAGTTTACTTTAATTTGAAACAAAGATGTGGCTCTGCCTTTTCAACTAATAATGTCAGTGGTCTGCTATTTGAGGTTACCAGAGTGTATACTATGGCTTTGTGAACTAGTAATTGTATATACCAAGTAATGTTTTCTCTTCCCTGAAAGGTACCTTAACTGCTGTCGAAAGCTTCCTGAAGGTGAAGTCTGGGCCTGAGGTTAGTTGGTTTATACCTTCTTGGAAAATCAGAGGTATTTGTATTCCCACAGCCCCTCACAATAGCTGTTATTACATTGATTCAGACCAAGGAACAGGCTGGCATTTCCTTGATGATGACTCCAAGAGCTTTATTTTTTAGGAACTAATAAACGCATCCCACGCAAACACCCTTTTGTAAGGTTAGTTAGGCAGGCATTCTTATAACGAAAGCCAGAAGTCTGTTGCATTAAGCTGTTTCAAGAAATAGATTTGGTAGAGATGTGGGAGGATTCATACCCAAGTCAACTGTAATGGATACATGGTGTGTTGCCAGTAATTCTAGCGTGTGTTTGTGTGTCTGTTTGGAGGGGTATTTCAGTATACTTCATGTAATCATAATACATGTATTGTACATAATAATTATAATAATTTCTTATATATATAATAATCAAAGATCATTATTAAAACAATGCAAGGATGGCCCAAACTAGGTTGGATTGGTGCCCAACTGTCAGACATACTACTTCTTCTGTCCTGATCACTAATCTTGAGAGATGGGGCCAAGTCATCATTTGTTCTTACGAACATCTGGAGTAGAAGCAGCCCATAGAATGGAGAGTAATATCTATCTTTTAAAGGACAGGAAATAGTTGTTAATGAGAATGTGTTTGGCATAAAGATGGCTTAAGTATGTAGCATAAGTTGTAAGTGTTGGTGAGGAGGGATTTCAGTAATGAGAATTAAATGTAATAGGATGGTTAGAAGATACATGTATGTATGTGTATAAACATGTATTCAATTATGTGGGGCCTGAGCATGACACAAATCATGTGGAGTAAGATGTGGAGAATGCAATGGGTCTGCCTGAGCTGGAGTTAATTTTCCCCATAGTAGCCCTCATAGCGTTGTGCTTTGTATTGGTAGCTAGAAAGGTGTTGGTAAGACACCAGTGTTTCAGCGAGTGCTGAGTAGTACTGGCACAGCATCAAGGCTTTCTCTCCAATGTTCCTCCCACAAGTTGACCCAGAAGTTGGTTGTTTAGGGTTAGGGGTTTTTTTTCCCCATCTTATTTGCTCCCGTCACTGTCCAGCAGAGGAGGAGTCTTGGTGGCCACATGGTTCCCAGCCAAGGTCAACCCACGATATTTCAATGTAGTTCAGTGCATGTAATCATAACACACATGTGTAAACTAAGAACATGTAATAGTTCTAAGGTCATTATTAAAATAATACATGAAACCTTTAGATATGGAGTTAATTAATGTTTCATGGTATGTCAGGGGGGGGCCTATAGGGATGGACTATTCATTGAGGACTGTAGCGATAGGAGAAGGGGTAACGGGTTAAAACTTAAACAGGGGAAGTTTAGACTGGATACGAGGAAGAAATTCTTTACTGTAAGGGTGGTGAGGCACTGGAATGGGTTGCTCAAGGAAGTTGCGAATGCTCCATCGCTGGCGGTGTTCAAGGCTGGATTGGACAGAGCCTTGGGTGGCATGGTTTAGTGGGAGGTGTCCCTGCCCCTGGCAGGGGGGTTGGAACTAGATGATCTTAAGGTCCTTTCCAACCCTAACTATTCTATGATTCTATGTCACTAGGGAACTTGTATACATGATGGGACCTGGAAGTCAGCTGTTTATGGTCTTGCGGATCAAGACAACCTGAAGAAGCTTCGAAAAAAGATAGGATATGCCCCTGTTCCAGTAGTTGGTGCAAAGCTTAAAAGGAGGTATAAGTCTGAGATGGGAAACATACTGTCTTCTAACAGTTCCAGTATTTATTGTATAGATTTTTAGCATATTATTAAATACTAAAAAGATACATTTAGGACTTCAGTATAATAGGACAGAAATGCTTGTCTAGTAGAACTGAAGCTCAGTTTTACAGATTTGCTTGTATTTACTGAAAACAGAACATGACCCAGCATTTACTGGGTCTCAAAGTTAAATTGTCCTAAGGGGCTTTTAGTGGTGTGGTACAGTTTTGAACTTCAGAAGTGATCAATAAAATGGAAGAAAGAAATGTGAGGAGAATATTATTTTGGTTTTCAAATTCTTTCTTGCTGTAGTGCATGGCATCTTGAGTTGAGCCACAGATGGTTTGCTTTTGGTGAAAAGAAATGTCATAAAAATGCTTGAGAAAGGCCAGTATTGGTAGGGCTGTTACATTGATAAATTTCTTCCGTTTGTGTGAACATTTGAATATTTTTTCTGATCTTGTTTTGTCTGGGGCTTTTTTTTGTCCTTTTACAGAGGGCTTGTGTTCTACAGTCCGGAATTCAAAGAGTACTCCATTCCGTTCATGGGATCTGATGCTTCTGTTGTGAAACGGTCTCAGCGTTATGTACACACAGAGTTGCAGGAAACACCTGTAAGTTGCTGTTATTAATACACTGTATTACTGTTTTCAATTCATTTCCTTTATGTAATACTGTTCAATTAGTAGTAGTAGTGCAGATCTGCATAGTAGGGCTGCTGTAGTTAGGTAAACAGTAATGAACAGGAATGTGCTTTTGCTTCTGTGAATAAGGAGGCTTGTTCTCTTTATCACCTTTGGAAGCTGCTTGACTTGATGTGGTCCGGGTTCTTCTGGGCGCACTGGCCTATTTCATACTGCTTAATCCTCTGCCTGATGAGCTTGCTTATTGCTGCTAGCATAATAGTTACAACATTATCTTCTGGGTTCTTGAGCTGTCTGATTTCTAGGTATGTATTTGTAGGGAATAGGAGCCCTAAGTCGCAGAAATATTTGAATGTTAGGCTTCCTGATTTTCAGGAATGATAAATGCATTAAATTCTCTTCTTGCAGAGGGGCTTTTTTTTTTTTGTTGTATCAGTAAAGCTTCTGAAAGGGTGAAAAAATAAAATAAACATCTTGATTTTATTCACAGCCTCCTCCTTTATTGCAGTGTGTCAGAAAAGTTCAGGTTGGACAATAGAGAAGGCTGTTCTGTGAAAGGTGGTCTATCACTGGAACAGGCTCCCCAGGGAAGTGGTCACAGTACCAAGCCCTTCAGGGTTCAAGGAGCATCTCTGGACAATGCTTTTAGTCATATGGTTTAGTTATGGGTAGTCCTGCAAGGAGCAGGGAGTTGGACTCGACGATATGTATGGGTCCCTTCCAACTTGGGATGTTCTAAAGTGTAGCCATAGTTGCATCAGTCTAGTGTAGTAAACATTCTGAAAAAGAATTCATAGGCTGCTCATATGTAACTGGAGAGTAAAGGCAGTATGAAGTGGTGGTAGAAAAGATGCTAAGTTTTTTGTTTTCCTCATGGTTTCATGAGAGGTGACCAGCACCAACAATCTGTATAACAGCTATGCAGAATCACAGGCATCAGCTAAGAGATGAAGGTGAAATAGTGCTCTAAAAATACACATGGAAGGCACAAATGAGAAAGACTTGCTACTGTTATTTCAGATTTGAAAAGTAAGGCAAGGCCTCAGTTTCTCTTAAGCTAAAGCACAGAGATCTTGGAGAAAAAGCTTTAAATCAGATACCAAAACACAACTTTCTTTAGGGTTTTCCACTCTTGTTTACTGTGCTCATTTCCTCACAGTTTTGTAGTTATATTCAATTCTCAGAATGAATTATGAAATGAAGCATTATTTGAAGAGTTGTGTGGTACTAAGACAGTCGTTTAAGCCCCTATTTAAGCAGCTATCTATTTTATCAAGCACTTGCATCCTAAACTGGGGGTAGATTTTACAAATGAAATGATGCATTTACGAATGAATTGATGAATTTGCGAATGAACTGATGCAAAAATTTTAATGTCAGTTCTGTCTCTGAAAATACATTTTTGCCTCAGGTGCAGTATGGTGCTTATGTGAACATAGGTGGTCTTGGTTCTGTTATGAAGCTGATGTTTGCTGGCATTTTATTTCTTCTTCTTGTGAAGTTTAGCTTTGGAAGAAAACTTCTGACAAAAGTAAGTGTTCAAAACACAAAAAATGTTTGGAGATTATTTTTTTTCCTATCTAGTTTACTGTTGGTGATCTTTTTGTTTTGTTTTTCTCCCCTGCTTTGTTATGCAGTACCCAGAATTTTTCTCTGCTGGACACTTCACAAAGAAAGGACCAACCCAGAAACAGGTAACCGGCTGTTTCCCATCACAGTTATTGAATAAATGTGTCATAGTAATGGTGAAATAGTAATTTAGAGTCAACTGCATAGAAATAATGTCTGAATACACAGTGTGTGTATTCACACAATTATCTGTTCAGATGGCTTTGAATATTTAAATGCGTCTTTTGTTACTAGACATCGAACTATGTAGACCCCATACGAGGATGGGTCTGATGTATTTATGTGATGCCTAGATCTAGATATTAGGAAGAAATTCTTTACTGTGAGGGGTGAGACACTGTCTCAGGTTGCCCAGGGGAGTTGTGAGTGCTCCATCCCTGACAGTGGTCAAGGCCAGGTTGGATGGGGCTTTGAGCAACCTGCTCTAGTGGAGGGTGGCCCTGCCCATGGCAGGAGGGTTGGAACTGGATGAGCTTTAAGGTCCCTTCCAATCCAAACCATTCTATGATGATTTACATGAATGGCTTACAGCACTCAGTCTGTCACTGATGATGACAGAGGGAGACTGAGCAGCAAAAACGGAGGGCTGAAAGCACTGAGAGAATAAATGGACTTTAAAACAGTAACTGTTCCAACACAGTGGAAGTGATTGAAAACATAGATGAGATTATGCCTTTTAAGCAGTGTCTCAAAATAACTACTCTCATGTCTACATGGTTCATAGAATTTGGCATAATAGATTTCTTCTATTTTCTACCTGTGTTTGCTGGGAGTGAGTTACTTTTTTGGTGACCATACTTGTCTTGTCTACTACAGATGGATGGAACCTCTTTTACAATTACTTTTTTTGGTGAGGGTTACAGTGAAGGGCAAGATCCCCAGAGTGGCAAACCAAATGTAAAGATCTGCACTGAAGTGAAAGGACCAGGTATGTAAGTTAGTAGGAACTAACTGCTTTTGCCTCATATTCTCTACTTTAAAGTAGGTTGATGGTTCCACTGCTCGCTCTTTCACCCTTGAGGAGCATTTGCAATATGGACAAAGTTAATAGCCTTTACATACTAGCCTTGGATACTAGCACTCACTGAGACCTGTTTTTTGAAACAGCCAGTTAATTTGTGATCTTCTCATACTCTTTCCTTCTGACTTTCCCATTCAGATTTTCATTTTTGCAGAGAAGAGCAGTTAGAGGTAGAGTGCTTTAAGCATAGTTTCCAATTGTTACAGCCTGGACTTAGTACTAGTTTGTTTCTAGTCCCCTGTAAGTGAACTTAGAGGTAGTGTGGTATCAGTTCCAATTATAACATACTTGTGCTCAGAATGTTCCCTTGAGGGGAGATGACACCTGAAGTAAAGTTTGGAGATGGCAAAAAAAAACACTCAGAAAGGAGTTAATAAAGCATAGCTTCTTTAAATAACTAGTGATGTAGCAGCAGCAAAGGTCTGAATTCCAGGCAGAGGCTGGGGGAAAGCTCTTGCTGTAATGGAGAGCCTTCTGTCACTGTGAGGCGATGGCTTGTGGTTGTGTCATTATAGGCCTGTATGTGAAACATATTTGTCCATCTTAGATCTTAAGGATTTCACCAGCTACTTGGGAAGATGACCATGTAGAAAAGCTGATCTTAAATGCAGAAGGCTGCTTCATTGCCAAAGAGATTATTCTTCAGCAGGCTGTAGGTGAAAGCAAGATAAAATTCTGCATTTCAACACACTGTACATAGTTGGTGGTTGGTTTTTGCTTTGTTTTTGTCAGAGCCTGGCTACATTGCTACACCAATTGCAATGGTTCAAGCAGCTGTGTCTCTTCTGGAAGATGCAACTTGTCTGCCTAAACAGTAAGTACTTTCCCATGCAGAGCAGCTTGATCTCCCTTGAAGCTACTGTGTGCATTTGTTTCTCTTTGAAAATACAGATCCCATAACCCTGTGGATTTCTGTGTTACCTCACTCAAATGGCTGTGCAAGGGAGATCTTTCACCACGAGCTGCTTTAAAGCCGCTAATTCTTCATCTGCCTTTCAATTTGAAAGGATGTAGTTCATAGGTTTTTAGTAGTGCTTTTGCATCATGTATTGCATCAGTGTTAAGTTTGCTGCGTCCAGAAACAAACCTATGAATATGACCAGCTTGCCCAGTTTTTCACAGGCTTTCCTGTGGGACAGAGTGGCTTTTTTTTGGCAAGGAGCGTACATTTGACTTCTAAAAAAGGTGTCACTCAATTTCATTTTACCACTGATATTTTTATTTTCATTAACAGGGGTGGTGTATATTCTCCAGGAGCTGCTTTCTGCAAAACAAAGCTGATTGATCGCCTTAACAAACGTGGTATTGAGTTCTCTGTTATTAGCAAGCCTGAAGTCTGATCTCAAAATATAACTGTATGAACTAACACCTTTCCTGAGTCTAGCTCCAATAAAACTCATTTGGCTGCAAAAGCCTGATCATTAAATAGTTACACTGTGCTATTGTTTACAGCAGAAACAGAATTAAAAATAAACGTAAAGTTATAATACTATTTGCTATAGTGAACAAACCCATAGAGGCTATTGAGTTTTAATTCACAAGCCTATTACTGGGTGCTAGTTCTAAAATTTTGTTTGATGTCTTTCCATCTGAGTTTTAAGTTACTACATAATGGAACTGCTATAGCATCTGCTTCACCAATAAACACAGCCTTCTTTCCTTCACCCTATTCCACCACTACTAAAAGCAGGCAGGCCCCAGCTAACAAGTGCCTTAGCAGATGAAACCACTAGTTGGTCCTCTTGCTTGTTTGGGATGGTTCCTATAACTTCGTGGTGGTCTTCCTTCTAATGCCTTCATGGCCATGGTGAAATAAGGGAGGAATGGTGGTTTCTCAGAGTTTAGAGGAATAGTTTTGTCGTCTTGTCCTAGGTTATAATAAAATGAGCTGCCTCTGTGCTGTTGTCTTAAGATGTGCTGACTTCCATTCTTACTAGCTTACCTGTAGTGAGCTGTGCTAAAAAAGGAGAGAAGAGAAAGCCGAAAGAGTAGGGGATGTCAGTATGACTGTGACTGCATTAAATTCTGTTCCTGTGCCGAGGTATGGGGTTTTTTTTGAACCAGTAAAGCTTCTGAAAGCTGTGAAACTTACTCTGAGATACAAAAAACCTCTCCACCTCCCTAAGGTGCATGACATTCAGCGTCTTTATTATTGGGCAAATCACATGTAAACTGTTGCTCTCTAGTATGATAGCTGTACTGAAGATTATGTTACCTTATGGATGTAGTTCATTGTATGGTGAGGTTTCAGGTATGTCTTCAATCATAGAATCATAGAATAGTTAGGGTTGGAAAGGACCTGAAGATCATCTAGTTCCAACCCCCCTGCCAGGGACAGGGACACCTCCCACTAAACCATGCCACCCAAGGCTCTGTCCAATCCAGCCTTGAACACCACCAGCGATGGAGCATTTACAACTTCCCTGGGTAACCCATTCCAGTGCCTCACCACCCTTACAGTAAAGAATTTCTTCCTCGTATCCAGTCTAAACTTCCCCTGTTTAAGTTTGAACCCATTACCCCTTGTCCTCTCACTACAGTCCCTTATGAAGAGTCCCTCCCCAGCATCCCTATAGGCCCCCTTCAGATACTGGAAGGATGCTATGAGATTTCCACACAGCCTTCTCTTCTCCAGGCTGAAGAGCCCAAACTTTTTCAGCCTATCTTCAATGACTTGAAGTTAAAAAGTATCTGTTGATGCATTATTAAATACCAAACAGACTAACTTCAAACAGGGGTCAAGGAGCTGTTTCTTAAAACCAGGCAGTATTATGGAGAGAGCGTGGGTTTTAGATAAAACAGGTGATTATAACTTTTGTACCTACATTCAAATAAATCTGAAAATATGAAAAAAGTTTTTAAAAAACTTTAACTGTGAAAAGAAATATGGTCAAGAGAATTTAATCAGTGAGTAAAGACCTTTGCCCAAGACTCTTAAGTCATAGTGCTAGCCAGCAGTGTCAGGAAGGAGGAAGCCGCTCCACAGGAGTCTCTATAGAATCTGACTTTCTTGCCTCCTGCCTTGCCAAAAGTTGCTGAACTGTCACAAAATAGCAACATGCTGTCATTCAAAACTCAATTTAGGAAAAACTTCCTTTCATGCTTATGTATCTATGAACAAGAAAGCTGCAAGTAGTTTGTCCTAAATTCAGTGAAGGTGGACAAGCAAAAACCCAATGTGCATGTATAAATCAGTAAGCACCAGTTACAACAAAAGCAGAAAAACCTTCATGGTACTGCTATCTGAACGATGCCAGAAGCTTTGTGACTGCCTTCCCCCAAGTGATATATCTATTCCCAAGGCAATAATCATAAAATCATAGAATAGTTAGGGTTGGAAAGGACCTTAAGATCCTCTAGTTCCAACCCCCCTGCCATGGGCAGGGACACCTCCCACTAAAACATGCCACCCAAGGCTATGTCCAACCCAGCCTTGAACGCTGCCAGCGATGAAGCATTCACAACTTCCCTGGGTAACCCATTCCACTGCCTCACCACCCTTACAGTAAAGAATTTCTTCCTCATATCCAACCTAAACTTCCCCTGTTTAAGTTTGAACCTAATACCAAGCCTGACCATGCAGTGCATCCCCCACCCTTCCGGGTCTCTGCTCTTCCATCCTGGGCATGACATGCTGTGGTATGGAATAACCTCTTTGGTCAGTTTGGGTCAGGTGTCCTGTCTCTGCTTCCTCCCAGCTTCCCCTCCTCCCTGGCAGAGCATGAGGCTCAAAAAGTCCTTGGCCAGACCAAAACATCGCTAAGCAGTAACCGAAACACTGGTGTTATCAGCGCTGTTCCCAGGCCCAAAATCAAAAACACAGCGCTGCATCAGCTACCAAGAAGAAGAAAAATGACTGCTGCTGCTGAACCCATGACAAATCCTCAAGCAATACATCTTAAAATTAACAACCCTATTACTTCCATTTGTCATTCCTGCAATGAAGAAGTCTGGTTGTTCAGGATATAGTGATATATTGATCTCTAGTCTTTGTACCATATTCAGCTTGGCATTGCTAGAAATCATCTAAATACACACAGGAATACAGGTCTTAAAGCCTACTTCTAATGTAACAAATCTAAACCATTTCGTTGCTACTTTATTAAATTCACTGCCTTGGGCAGGGACTTGGACTTCAACAAGAAATGAGCTTAAAACAACACTGCATGAGTAAACAAACTTTTATGTGCTAATCACAGACAGAACTTAATGCATGTTGCTTCACTGAACTACTTCAAGCTCAAAGAAGTATTAACCCAATTACTGCCCCTACACTCAGGTAGATAAATTCTACCTGGTCTGAAAAGAAGCCTACACATATGCATAGGCACCCAGCTCTACCTTCAGATCATCTAGAAAGTCATCTACTTACTCTGCTTAGCTACTTTCAGCAACTCTCACTGGGTACCCATCTGCATCCCATTAATACTTTGGAAATACAGCTGTAGCCATGTGCAGTGCTACCCTCTCCCTTCTGATTTTATTCTGAACAGAAAACAGGGGCTTTTGCCTCTCTAACACTGTAGAGGAACTATTGCTGCATGTGATGTTATGATGGTCCTGGAGCTCGAGCTGGTACAAACCAATAGGGCCCAGAACATCGCTCTTACTTTTTTGAAAACCACCTTTTCTTTAATTCAGAACTGGGGAGGGCCAACTGACTCAGCATGTTAAAGGTAATTATTTTAATAGCACAAGATTGATAGGGGCTGTTGTAATTTTAAGTTTAACTGTATTAATGATTTAACATTAGCATTTTTAATGGCTAAAACATCCTTTTCATCCTCTTGGAACTTGATGCATCATAACAGCACCAGCTAGACACAGCTGATGCTACAACCCTATGCTTCAGGCAACCTCCAGGCAAGAACCAATTTCAACAAGATCAAATCTAATGGAAAACGCTCACCTCCAGAAAACTTCCCATACAGCACAGAGTCCAGGCTTATCTCATCTTCCCCAAGTGCCTGAATAGTCACCTCTGGAAACCGCAGCAGACCGCTCGTTGCCCGAGCCCTTAGGTCTCGCATTCTTCACTGTAAATAACGAAAAACATGCAAAACCACACTCATGTCAGCAATCAATGGTTTTGAGATTAACCAAAGTTTCATCAGCATGCAGGGAAAAATCTCCTATGAGTCTCCTGAAGCTCTTCTCCTTACAAAAATGGCAATCAGGACAGGTTTTGATCTCTCAGCAGAGCACACACAGAATCCTTTGCTTTTCTGACACCTGTGAGATCACCAACAAATAGTGATGCGCAAGTCTTGACAAGAGAAGTAACAGAAAAAAGACAATACACTGAATTCAAGTTCCAATCTGCTCACATGGGTTTGTGAGGTGCAACCTGAGAAGAACTGTCTTTTAAAAAGCTTCTCAGTAAGAGGTGTAAGTTTCCATTTGCCATTTCCCTTGATTTTATGCTTTATTGTTTCTTGTCAATTGTCTTCTAGCAGATTTCATGTTATCGTTTATGTCTTGGTTACTTTTGCATGTTCAGTTTGACCATTAAGGAATACTAAGTTCTTCACTACCTCCATTCCCCAAAATTCTTCTGGAAAATGTGCTGTTGATATTTCCACATCATAAGCAATACAGGCTTCAGAACAATGAAGTCATGCAGAGGTAAGCAGTGGAAGGTAACAGAGACAATTTCAAGTCTCTCTTGTATTCGCATTCAAAAAAGAGGAAGGCCTTCCAGCAGCACAGGATGGCTGAGGTTAGAAGGGACCTGCAGAGGTCATGTGGTATAACACCCTGTTCAGGCAGGGCCACCTAGAGCAGGCTGTTCAGGACCACATCTAAATGGCTTTTGAACATCCATCTCCAAGTATGGAAACTCCACGACCTGTTTGGGCAACTTGTGCCAGTGCTCGCTCATTGTCAAGTTTTTTCTGATGTTCAGACAGAGCCTCCCACCTTCCGGTGTGTGCCCAGTGCCTCTGGTACTGCCATTGGTCACCACTGCAAAGTGCCTGGCACCGTCTTCTAAACCCTCTCCTTTCAGGTATTGATATACATTAGTGTGATCCACCCTGAGCCTTCTCTTCTGCAGGCTGAACAGTACCAGCTGTCCCAGCCTTGCCTCACAAAAGAGATGCTCCAATCCCTCCAAACACCACTGTGGTCCTTTGCTACATTCCCTTCAGTGCCTCCTTATCTCTCGTGTGATACTGGGGAGCCCAGACCAGGACACAGCCCTGAAGGTGCAGCCTCCCCAGCTGTGCCTCCTCCTCGTACAGCCCAGGGTCCTGTAAGCCTTGTTTGCTTCAGGGTCACACTTCTTACTGAGGGTGCACTGCCCCATCTCCCAGATCACTAATTAAAATGTCGAACAGACAAAACACACACACCCTTACCCACAGTAGCCAGGTTAAAGAGTTAAACTGGCTTGCAGAGATAACTAGCAAGAATAACAGCTGGCACAAAGAAGGACACAGAACAATGCATTGGGAAGAAGGAGAAGAATGTCTATCTCCATTTGTCGTGGTTTAAGCCTCTCAGCCACGCAGCCCATTCTCTCACTCACTTTCCCTCTTTCTCGCCCCCCACTCCCGGAGGGATGGGAAGGAGAATCGAAAAGAATGCAGCTCCCACAGGTTGAGATAAGAACAGTTTAGTAACTAAGGTATAACACAAATCACTACTGCTACCACCAATAATAATAATGACAAGGCAAATACAAGGAAAGAATACAATTCTCACCACCCAATACCAAGCCCGACCACGCAGTGCACCCCCACCCTTCCGGGTCTCTGCTCTCTGCTTTCCATCCTGGACATGACGTGCTGTGGCATGGAATAACCCCTTTGGTCAGTTTGGGTCAGGTGTCCTGTCTCTGCTTCCTCCCGGCTTCCCCTCCTCCCTGGCAGAGCATGAGACTCAGAAAGTCCTTGGCCAGACCAAAACATCACTAAGCAGTAACCGAAACCCTGGTGTTATCAGCACTGTTCCCAGGCCCAAAATCAAAAACACAGCGCTGCACCAGCTACCAAGGAGGAGAAAAATGAGTGCTGCTGCTGAACCCATGACACCATTTTATGGCAGTTAAGCTGCTATGCTAGCTGGTACACAGGTGAAACTATACGTTTAGTTTGCAAGGAGAGCTAAAGACCCCTTCGCTTTTAGGAAGGACACTACCCAAAACACAGTCGATTTTTAACTCATTCTTGCATGAGAAAAACAAAGTTCTTCTGAGAAGTACAGCATCCACTTTGTTGAATAAACAGCCAAGGGATGGTAAAAGCATCACAGAATTTTCTGAATTCCCATTCATGACCAGTTCAATGACATTCTCACCAGGAAAGCAGGAAACAACTCACAAGCATTGGAGGAGCAGCAGATGGAAAAGACACTTCCTGCACATCAGTAGTCAGGGCCAGCAAATTTGCACTTCGCCATATTTCACTCCTGTAAGTAGAGGATTTAGCGAGTAAGTCAGCAGGTGATTTAGGGAGTACCACTGTTCCACCTTAGGCAGAAAACTTCCCCCAGTGTGTCAGGCAAAACCCTACAATTAGTCCAAAATCTATGTTTCAGTCTAAAAAGCCACTCACAGTACTCTGCACTAGACTAAATCAAGTGACACTGCTGTAAGAATACCTCCGCCTCTTGTCACGTCCCGCCTGTGAGAAGAGGAGGATGGCGACGATTTGCAAATCCCCTCAGCGTGGATGAAGGTGAGATAACGCTCATGTTCTGTACATAGACACCATCTTTAAAGGAGCTAATATTCTGTAAACCTCAACCCTCTCACAATTATACTCCACCTGAGCTATGCGGCTTTGTGAGAAGTCAAGGTAGTGCTTTTGTAGCTTAACAGCTTTAAGAGAAAAGAGTGGGAGGGAGAAGGGGGGAGGAGGGGACATGTTGGGAAATGGCCTGTCCCGGGTACAGTGCCGGACCTGTCAGTGGCAGTGCTCTGTGTAGACACCCTCACAGCGGCGCACAGGTGCCCCTGTGTATTGGAGCCAGGTCCTGGACTTCGGGATCCTTCTCTCCCCTCAGTTCCAGGAGTGGCTGGGGCACCAGCCAGTCAAGAGTGACACCAGGCCCCTCCCTGGGGCTGCCCTGTCCTGTTGCTGGCACCTTCCCTCGGGGCACTGTCCAGGCTCACGCCACACTCACCTGGGCCTTGACCTTTACACCTCTGCATCTAGAGGTGTAATAGAGAGGTGATTCTTACCTCCAGTCATCCAGACCGATGGGCCGAACCAGGCACTTGAACTACCATGCTTGGCCCCACACCCCAAGCAGCGTCAGCATTCCCATCGGAATTAAGTCCCTACATTGCTCATCATTTTACCAAACACAATCAGAAAAACAATATTAGATCTGAAAGGCTGACACCACACTGCTTTCTCTTGGGAGAAGCTCCAGACCTGGAGTTATTAAAGAACAAATCAAACTTTAAGTGCTTAGCTACCGTGGAGTTAGAAGCAGACAGAACAGTCTGATATCTGAACTCATGAGAGGTTTGATATTTTATTGTGGGCCCCTAACCAACTGGCATATTGTCAGTTTACCCAAGCTCAAAAAGCCCCCGGAGGGCCTTGTCAGGGCAATACTGACAGAGCTGTGTGTGAGTAGTAAATAGTGAAGATGACAAGAAAGGGAAAACATCAGGCTCAGATGGCCAGAGGTTTAGGAATCGGGCCATGATGCCCATTACTTGTTAACTTGCTTTAGGAAGTCAAAATCTACTTGCTATCTGTAGCTGTGCTTATGCTGGAATACCTACATGCTTCAGCAGCTATCAGTCACCCTGTGCTACAAAGACCAGCCAGTCTGGACACTAATTTGTTATTTTCAGCCTTCAGCTCTTTTACAAGCTTCCCATGGGGATTTGCATTCACAGATGTTTTGTTCCTATTCTTTTTTGTCGCTTTACACCTGAAAGTACATAGAAGACAAAAAAGAAACTGTTACCCAGACAATCCCAGCAAACCACAGTATTTTCTGTCAAATTCTTCTTCTGATACAAAGGCAAATTCATTAGCTCTTCATTATGTATTTCCAGAATACTGAAAGTAATCTGCAAAGACTTGATTTCACTAGTAGGTAAAATGTGTTTGAAAAAGACCCACAAACTTAATGGGTCATATCAAAACTTCTCTTTGTCCTAGACCATTACATGAGCTTACTTCATGCAGTTATTATCACATCCGTGCTGTTTCATCGCAACAGTTTCTTCTCCAGCATTTCTTCCACCTACCTTTACATGCAGAACCCTTATTACTGTCTAGTTAGAACCCACCATATGTTTCAATAAATCATTTTGCTTAAGTATTGTTATTAAGCACCTAGACAGCGCGGTAGAAAATTCAAGAAGGGCAAAGGTTAATTTTCGATAGCAGTGCAGGTTGGTTCTACCACTATTTATTTTCGAGGCTATTTGAAGAAAGAAAAAGCCAAAATTCCTGATTTCTGAATGAACAGCTCTGGTCATGTATATTACCTGCATCAGGGTACATGCAACGTGAGAACATCCGCTGTTATGGTGGTTAGATCATAGGAGGGTCCTGATGCTAGCAACTGATGGTGGTGGGGTGACTGAGTTAAGTGCCAGCAACCCAAGTCAGGTCACATGTGACAAAAGCCCACATGCCTGTGGTGTCAGCAGTGACTGTCTCAGCGCCAGCAGCTGCAGTGGGAGCCACAGTCACAGGGCGCATGTGCCCAAGGCACAGCAAGGGGAGGAGGCAGAGCAGCTGTACTTTGCCCTAGCCACATGTGCGCGTCTAAATTGGTAGCAGAGTCCAGGGTGGGCGAGAGAGGGCTCCCGGGGTGGGGGGGCACAGACCATAGCTGGGCTCGAGGCTGTGCTGATCTATTGGGGCTCTGTAAATGTGGGTGTGCATGGGAACCTACAGCGTGACAGCACGCCTCTGGTGTCAAAGCATGCATTGCAACACACTGGGGGACAGATTTGTAACATCCCTTCACTACTTGGCAGGCACTGGCATCAAACATTAAGCTTTGCATTAATAAATTCATTAACTTGCAAAAGAAACCTGGTCTGTAACACTAAGGGTATGGTTAAGAATTAAAAGTAAAAATAAAGATCCAGGGCATAATAATTCTCCCTCTATCCAAGAACTGTCTACAACAGGAGTAACTCAGCTTCAGATAAGCATTTTGCATTTCCATGTT
This sequence comes from Ara ararauna, assembly GCA_028858755.1. NCBI lineage: Eukaryota > Metazoa > Chordata > Aves > Psittaciformes > Psittacidae > Ara > Ara ararauna. Next base: position 99,148,415 of record CM054379.1, read on the forward strand.
GATATGGTGAGCAAGATAGGAAGGAATGAATGAGTTTTCACTGTGGTGTTTATCACAGGAGCACACAGTGGATGATGTTAAAAGCAAATAGAAGCATGCTCACGTATGGCATCCTTGCATCATTTCTGCTGGCACAGAGCTGCGAAGGCTGGTTAGGGAAAAAAAACAGTACTCTTTTGGAAGGGAAGTAACACAGGAGTAAATTACAAGCAGCCTTCAGTAATCAGGGTGATACTTTGGTAGACACAGGAACTACTGCACAGGAGTGAAGCTTTTGCTTACAGCAGCGCTAGAACACTAGCACAGAAGGATGCTGATGGAGTGAGAGCATCCAGCAGCTATAAAAGCCTTACCGCAAGGCTGAAGACATCACTCCTACTGTACAGGGGACATGTGGTACTCTAAAGCTTCTGTATCGTATAAAGGTGTGCAAAAGAAAACATTAATTTTCTTTACTGAAGTGCTGCAAAGACTCACATGAATACCCTGGGCAAGAGTGAAGTTAGGAAGCGTAACAGCTGTTAAAAGATCAGCTTGCTTTATGGTAAGTAAATCAAGATCAGTGCTTGAACAGTTGGTAAAAAAGGTTTAACAGTCTTTTAAAGTACAAGCTGGAAAGATCTTGGAAATAAATGACACTATGTGATAATCCCACCTGGCGCTGCTCATTCTTTTCCCAATTCCACGTGCCTTTGAAGAGCTCTTCACACACACAGGCATCAGGCCTCTGCACCATATCTGATCAACGCATGGCTGTGCCCTGAGCCAGTCTAATTGTACACCAGCAGAGCAGTGTAACACCTTTCCAGGCATTCTCCAGCACTCCTTGACCATAACCACAAAAGATCTGTCTCTCAAAAATTACCAAACACATGTTCATAGGTGAGCAAGCACATGCCTATGCAAGCACTGCTGCTTGGTACGATTGCCCCCGCTAAGAGTTTAATTGGGAACCAAGATTTGCAAACACACTTGAAAGTAATACTGAGCTACAAGATGACAGAAATGCAGATAAAATCCAGACAATGTTTCAAACCAGTAAACTGATAAATGCCAGTCATTTGTATTACACTTACATGAATGTTAATAACAGGAAATAAACAAACTGACCAGTCTGCAACTGTGTATTAGCTAAGATCGCTTTTACTTGGTTCTTTGAATAAAAGCTTACCTGGCCTGTGTAAGTGTTGGAACCTGCCAAGATGAGCATACAATTCTTATCCTTTAAGAAGCCACTACGAGACCAACAGGCCAGATTAAAAGTAAATGTTTTCCTGTGTCCTGGATTCCCAGGGTCATACATGCTTGTGCTGTTGGGGTTCACAAAAACACATGTACTTCCTGCATCCTTCTGTCTTCGTTTGTGAAAACTAAATTGTAGTATCAAAACAAAAGCAGTCAGTCATTCACTAATAACTCACGTTTTAGTCTTGATTTAAACAAAGTTCTGCAGCACTGCACACCCCACTAATGACTGCTGTGAGACAAACACAGCCATGGAATAAGTGACCTGAACAAAGAGACATATCAGTAACCATAACTTCCATTTTTTCTCTCTACCTCACATATTGGTCATCCACACAGCAGAGTGCATTGGAAAATGTATTTTATTTTAGGAACAGCTTTACTTCAATTCAAAAGGTACCACAGTACATTTATCTGCAAGCATATCAAAGAGACTCATTATTCTTGACGGCTGAAAAAAGCATTCCTGAAATGAAAACATGGAAGTCTTGCAAGGAGAGCAAAAGTACAAACAAAAGAGGAAACAAATGCTATCTTATTACTTGAAATTCTAGCGTTTCATAAGATTTTCAGATTGCCTAAACTAATGGGTTACAAGTACTGCCTAACAACTCATGAGAAACTGTGTATTGGCTTCTGCCTGTAGCTTTTTTTTTCCCCCACCAGAAACCATCAGCTAAGCACTTCCTGATTAGTTATGTAGGAACTGATGAAATTGCAGCAAAGAAATTTATTGCACTAACAACCCTGAGAGTAGTCTTCCACGAGAGGAAGTTTGGATGGGGGGATTACATCATTCATCTGCAGCCTTATTTGCACGCTGGCTATATACAATATTAAGGCAAACAAAGTCAAAGTGAATCAGTTAACACTTTAAACACTAAGTGGCTTTCAAAAGTAAACCAAATTTGCTTTAATTCTCTTTCATGTTACAACCTAGAACGAGTATTTTCATCAGCCTTGGCTTCTAAACATTTGAAGAAAAGGGTCTTGGGAATGAACATTATCTTGCTCTCAGGTACAAGAGCAAACACCTGCAATTCTCTATGAAGACTCCTAGCCTGCTCAGTCACTCAACCCCAAGACATTTTAATCTTTTAAAAAGCAATTTCCTTCCCCATCCTGTTAAGAAGCACTGCCCATGCACTTCGGCATTCTCACCCTTGTTGAAATGATCTGTTCCACTGTATCCTTCATGTACCTGTCGCAAGCCTACGCAAAAAACAGCCAAGTTAAATCCATTTTCTCCACTTTGTCACAAACCTGCCTTTGAGTTGCCATCTTATCACTATTAGCTAGCTACTTCTCCTTTACCAGGACATTAAAGAATGCACAGTGCCTTATTTTGGTTCCATTTCCTTCAGTCCTTTAAACTCTCTGAAATCCTATTCCTGTGACACATGAGACTTACAGGCTTCTTAAACTGCTCCCTAGGGAAACTGGTCAGCACCGAAGAAAGGTGCATTAAGTAAAGGGAAAAAAAACCAAACCAAACCAATCCGCAAAACCCCCCCAAGCCCTAGAGAACATATAATTGTATTAAAAATCCTTTAAGATAAAACATGACTCAACTACTATAAACCTTAATAGGAAGTAACTAAATCTCATGCCAATATACCTGTTATGACCATTGCTTCCCTCTTTCCCTCCAAAGCACTGCCAAATGAGGACAATTAAGCTAAGATGGTTATAAAATAAAAAGACTAAAACCTGCTAAAAATTAATCATAAAATCATAATCAACCTCACAGTAAAGAATTCCTTCCTCATATCCAGTCTAAACTTCCCCTGTTTAAGTTTGAACCTGCTACCCCTTGTCCTCTCACTACAGTCCCTCACGAAGAGTCCTCCCCAGCATCCCTATAGGCCCCTTCAGATATTGGAAGGCTGTTCTGAGATCTCCACACAGCCTTCTCCTCTCCAGGCTGAACAGCCCCAACTTTCTCAGCCTATCTTCATATGGGAGGTGCTGCACTCCCCTGATCATCCTCGTGGCCCTCCTTTGGTCTTGTTCCAACACTTCCATGTCCTTTTGATGTTGAGGACACCAGAACTGCACACAATACTCCAAGTGAGGTCTCCCGAGAGCAAAGTAGAGAGGCAGGATCACCTCCCTTGACCTGCTGATCACTCTCCTTTTGATGCAGCCCAGGATACGGTTGGCTTTCTGGGCTGCAAGCACACACTGAAGCTGGCTCATGTTCATTTTTTCATCGATGAACACCCCCAAGTCCTTCTCTTCAGGGCTGCTCTGAATCTCTTCTCTGCCCAACCTGGAGCTGTGCCTGGGATTGCTCCGACCCAGCTGGAGGACCTTGCACTTGGCATGGTTAAACTTCATCAAGTTGGCATCAGCCCACCTCACAAGCGTGTCAAGGTCCCTCTGGATGGCATTCCTTCCCTCCAACGTATCAACCGAACCACACAGCTTGGTGTCATCGGAAAACTTGCTGAGGGCGCACTCAATCCCACTGTCCATGTCACTGACAAAGATGTTGAACAAGACCGGTCCCAACACCAATCCCTGAAGGACATCACTCATTACTGGTCTCCAGCTGGACATTGAGCCATTGAGCACAACTCTTTGCGTGCAGCCATCCAGCCAGTTCTTTATCCACCGAGTGGTCCACCTATCAAATTGATGTCTTTCCAACTTAGAGACAAGGATGTCATGTGGGACGGTGACAAACGCTTTGCACAAGTCCAGGTAGATGACGTCAACTGCTCTACCCCTGTCCATCAGTTCCATAGCCCCATCATAGAAGGCCACCAGATTGGTCAGGCAGGATTTCCCCTTAGTGAAGCCATGCTGGCTGTCACCAACCACCTTGTTGTTTTTCATGTGCTTCAGCATGCCTTCCAGGAGAATCTGCTCCAAGATTTTGCCAGGCACAGAGGTGAGGCTGACTGCTCTGTAGTTCCCCGGGTCATCCATTTTCCCCTTCTTGAAAACAGGGGTTATAGTTCCCTTTTTCCAGTCATCGGGAACTTCACCTGATTGCCATGATTTTTCAAATATGATGGACAGTGGCTTAGCAACTTCATTTGCCAGCTCCTTCAGGACCCGTGGATGGATTTCATCAGGTCCCATGGGCTTGTATACATTCAGGTTCCTAAGATGGTCTTGAACCAGATCCTCTCCTACAGTGGGCCCAGGGTCCTCATTCTCACAGTCCCTGCGTCTGCCTTCCAAGACTTGGGTGGTGTGGTCAGAGCATTTGCCAGTGAAGACTGAGGCAAAGAAGTCATTAAGAATCTCAGCCTTCTCCAAATCCAGGGTAGCCAGTTCTCCCGAGAGCTTCTGGAGGGGGCCCATGTTGTCCCTAGCCTGTCTTTTATTTGCAACGTACCTAGAGAATCCCTTCCTGTTATCTTTAACATCCCTAGCCAAGTTGAATTCTAAGTGGGCCTTGGCTTTCCTAACCTGGTCCCCAGCTTCCCCGACAACATCCCTGTATTCTTCCCAGGCTGCCTGTCCTTGCTTCCACCTTTTATAAGCCTCTTTTTGCCGTTGAATTTTCCTCAGCAGCTCCTTATCCATCCAAGGAGGTCTCCTGGCCCTCCTGCTGCACTTTCTTCTAGCAGGGATGTTTCTCTCCTGAGCTTGCAGCAGGTGATCCTTGAACATCAATCAGCAGTCTTGGACCCCCCTTCTCTCTAGGGCTATATCCCATGGAATCTTACTGAGCAGGCGCCTGGAAAAGGCCAAAGTCTGCTCTCTTGAAGTCCAGGGCAGTGAGCTTGCTGCACACTCTTCTCACTGTCCTGAGGATCTCAAATTCGACCATCTCATAATCGCTGCAATCAAGGCTGCCCTGGAGCATCACATTTCCAACCAGCCCTTCCCTGTTGGTATGAGGTCAAGCATGGCACCTCTCCTTGTCGGCTCCTCTATTACTTGCAGAAGGAAGCTGTCTTCCACACAATTGAGGAACCTCCTGGACTGTTTGTGCCGGGCCATGCCATGCCTCCAACAGATATCAGGGTGGTTGAACTCCCCCATGAGATCAAGGGCCTGCAAGCATGAGGCTGTTCCTATCTGTCTATAGAGCGCTTCATCCACCGAGTCCTCTTGGTCAGGCAATTTGTAACAGATTCCCACATTAATGACTTCCATTGCTTTTCTCCCTTTAACCCTGACTCACAAACTCTCTATTGACTGCTCACGTGTCCCCAGACAGAGTTCCATACTCTCCAGTCTATCTCTAACATAAATAGCAACTGCCCCTCCCCCTATGCCAGGCCTGTCTTGTCTAAAGGGCCTGTAACCTTCCATTCCAACGCTTGTCATAGGAGCCATCCCACCATGTTTCCGTGATGCCTATGATATCACACCCCTGTAGACATGCACACACCTTCACTAGCCTTTCATCAGCCAATTCTGTCTGATCAGGAATTGGAGTGTTTTATAAATAATCTTGTGAACTACATAAAACATATTCAGATTTGACAACCGCTTTCTATTCTAGTTTGGAAAGTTTGATCTTTTACCCCATTTTCTGAGCTATTCACTTCATTTCTGTACGATGTGAATTTAAAAAAAGTACAGCTAGAACTCCCCCCACCCTTCCTCTTTGACCATATTTATACTGTAGAGTTCAAGTACAAAATATTCAGAGTAAATAACTACCGACCTGACCGAAAGGTATCACCTGAGATGCCACCTTCACAGTCAACATTTGGCTTCTTTAAATCTCGCTCAGCTATGAATAATCCCTAGGAGAAAAAAAATCCAAACACATGCAACTACTTCTCTAGAATGACCTGTTCTGAGATACAAAATCATGGCCCCAGGAGGAGTTTCTTTTCCAAGCTCAGCCTGTTATTAATGCGTTCATCCACTACGTACAAGGTATTAGCTAACCAATAAATTATTTCTTGGAGTAACTGTAGTAGTTTTTACTAAATGAAAAGTTTAATGTCAGGTTCCACCATTCTGTAGTCTTCAAAGTTGCATCCATATATAAATTAACATACATAAAAATAATCCATTGTCTAAAAGACTGCACACCAAAATAGTACTTCCATGTCCGCTTTTAAGAGAATAGGTTTTCTGAATTTATTTTTACAAATTGAATCTTTATAGGGACATTTACTCCATTACCCAAGATTATTTTTGAATAATTGCTTCATTAATATGGTTTGTAACTAAGATTTCTGTACATTTTTGTACCTTTTCCAGACTATTATTTTAGCTTTACCATCAGGTTTTCAGTGCTGTGATATGCAGGCTTCAAATACTGCAAACTGTGCTCACAGACAGGAATTATTTCCATGACAGTAGCATTTCTATTAGCCTTATGAAAATAATTTTGGCTGAAATTTCAAGGTATGTGGGTAATACTCCCTTAAAAGTGCTATGCTACCGTAAGCATCACACCCTCTGCAGTTAATTTCTTGCTGACAACAAACCGTAAAAAATAGTGAAACATCTGAGGCGTGATCTAGTTTTAGGAATTAGAGAGCAGCTTTCCCAAAGTTTTAAGACAATACAAAAGAATATTGCACAGCTCAAAATACAATTGTTTACATTCTGACTTCGATACAGTACAACTCAACCGTGAATGTAAGCGATTACCCCTCTGCATCGCGAACCCAATTCTTTGTGCCAGAAGGTCAAACAAAACTTTTCAAATTTAAACTACTATGTTTCAAATGTTGACTTGCTAAAGGAATTCTAAGCAAACTTTTCAAAGGCTTAAAAAGCTTCCGGTCTCACTTTTGAGGGTCAGCAACTCACGCAAACCAACGGTAAAACTTCTGAGCGAAACAGATCACTCAACCACTATTCCCTCAAAAAGCTGTAAGACAGTAAGCATATTTGAAGTATACATTTTTATTAACATTCCTAAAATAAGCTGTATTTACATATTATATAAATGTATGAAGTCTTAATATAAAATAGAAAACTGCATTGACTGAGGATATCACACTCCATATGGAGTTACTTATTGAAGACCATTTGTTTATGAAATTTTACAATAATTTATATAAATTAGCTCTTCCAAATTAGATGATATTTTTTCTTTTTACTAATCCACACAATTTTGATGACTTTACAAACAGTGGTGTACAATATAAACTTAAAAAACAGTTACAGCATCCTCCGGCGCACAACTGGCTTTGGAAAATTAGACAGTCTTTTTTTGCTCTTTCGTAGAGTCTTCTCTGCCATGTCTGTGGTTTCTTTCTGTTTGCTTTTTGTTCCATCCGCCGGACTTGCAAACGGAGAGATGAATTTTATTTCCACTGGTGGAGGTGACCAAGAACCTTCTTTTCTTGTGGTTCTGAAAAACAGGATATCAGTCTGTTACCTCTCTCATCACTAACAGTATTTAGCAGAGGAAAAACCAAACAAAACTGAATCGCAGAAATCAATGCAAAGGACTTTTTATGGGTTTCTTTGGAGAGGGTATCAAGATAGAAAAGGTACATAAATAAGCTTCCTTTTGCTTTCATTCTTTACCAGACTGTCCCAAATATTCCCAGTCGCTATTCATTCCAGCCTTCAGAACACCCCACCACAGCTTTTAAAAGGCAAATGCCCTCAAACAGTTTTCCAGAAAGAATAGAAATAAGAAATTCTCTTTACTCATTGTTGGACCTCCTTCTGCCTTGTAAGGGGAACTGAAGACCTTAAGAGTGTGGTTTTCATACAGTAGAATAAGACATTGAGGAATCATTGAACGCCATCATTGCAAAGATCCACTTGCCCTTTTTTATCCCCTCCCTCTTCTGTTTCCATTAATAAACTACACCATTAAGCAGAGAAAAAGGTGCCAATTGGACCAGCAAGATGGGCAAGATGGTAAAGTCAGAGCAGAATTGCTCAGCCAAGTGAGGAACAAGTTGTTAGGGGCTAACAGCTGAATCACTACCACAATAAAGGAATGTAAGTAAGTGTTCAAGAAGAATTTCATACTTGCTTGTTTTCTTCACTTTTGATTTTGCAGTTCTACCTCTCTTCAATTTTTGCTTTCCCACAGACTCTACGGGTTTGGTATCCTCTTCCTCTTTAGTTGGAAGTTCCTATGTTAAGACAACCAAAACATTAGTCGTGCACGAGTTCTTACACTTTTACAGAATATACATGAATGCTTCTTTTACGAAGAAGTCACGCCAAAGTTATTTCCAAAAGCATTACAGTTTGTCTCTGCAAAAAACAAATGTTCCATCTCAAATTACTGAATTTAGTCAATAAAAAGAGGTTAATTTCAGAATTTTACAGGTAACACATCAAGTAAGGTTTAAGGAAGTCCACTGTGCCTTTTGTTAAATGCAAAGAAATACTTATAAATTCCTGATTTACAGAGATTCAATGTTTATTTTTGAAGCTAGTTTTCATAAAGGAAAAAACCCTGTTTACCTGATTTATTTAAAGATCTCTTTTTAGATAATCTTTCAAGGAAAAAGCCAAGGCAATGCAAAGCATAATTTGAAAAAGCAATACAGAGCAAAAATCCAGAACATGAGACAACCAGAGTTTTTACTTACTGATTCTGTCACAATTCGGGAAATGCTAGATACATTTTTGCTTCTTGACCTCAAAAGAGGGGGTGAAAAGACAAACTGGGAAGACAAATCTGGGTCTATATCCTTCAGCTGCACAGGATGGTCTGCTTTCTCAGCTAAAATGACAATGCATTGTTAACATGTATGTACATTATACATAAAGGAGAGTGACATTAAATTACGGCTGATAATCAAGAGCACAACAACTTTCTGAAATAAAAGATCTAATCAGGCTTACAAAGTAACTCGTCCACAGTAACTCGTAAACCAAAAATAAGCCAGAGTAGTGATTGTGTCTGCACTTCTATAATCAAAAATATTATGTAAATATCAAAGATATATGCTCGAGAGATATCAGAAGTCCTTATAGATTTCAAAATAAAATTCTTACTAGGTACTCTGATAAAATGACCCCTTTGTACAGTAACTTCACTAACAAAGTTTATGAGCAAGAAAAAACATCATGTAAGTAAATGGCTACATAGTTTGTTGTAAGATGCAGCTCATTTTAAGTTAAAAACTGAACAGAATTTGGAAGCACATCATCTTTATTTCACTGTTGGAGGGAAGGGAGAGCAATCACATATTAACAGATAATCTCCAGTTTTCAAAACTGATAGGAATTAAGCTCATGACAAAAATTCAGCTTAAATTCCATTTCACTCTACTCAGACCAGCCTCCTCATCTATTTCCACCACAAGGAGCCATCCAGCCATGTAGAGTTCAGAAAGATTTACTTAACTCCTTTCAAATTTTTCAGTCTGCACGGTTACATTCTTTACAATACTTAAAGCCATGCTCAAAATAGCAACATGCCCTGTTTTGTGTATAAACATAGTGCACCTACCTTTAAATTTCTTTGTCAGCTTTGTGAGAGGAGGAGAGAAAAGGAAAGACTCATTTTCCTCAACTGACAGTTTCGGATGCATGGCAGTTTTGTGGGATCTGGTTCTTGTAATACGATCTGTTGAAGCTCTTGATGTTTCACTATATCCTGATGGGTTTGTGTCTTCGGGTAGCAAAGGACTGCCACCAGGTCCTTGGGGGAAGGCCTCCTCCCCTGTGCTCTCCTCTTGTATTGATCGTTTCTTTCTGCCCCGTCGCCCTGTCCTAACTGGAGTCCTAGGTGTGGTTGAGTCCTCTTTTGACTGTGCAGGTGTCTGCTCATGAGTATCTGTTTTTTCTGGTTTAGCCTGTAGAATTCTTCTTGCTCTCCTCCTAGGAGCATCAAGGACTGCCACTTTGCCACCTGAAGGTGTGTCTTCTTGAGTGGAGACAGATTCTGTGTCTGCCAGGAGATTCTGTGCCCCTTTCCTAGCACTTCTTCTAGGAGTGACAGGAAGTTTAAATTCTGTTTGAGAAAGCAATGATTTAGACAGATTAAGGTCAGAATTTTCTGACACGTCTGATGGACTTATCTTTCTTCTTCTGCCTCTTTTAGTTGGCACAGGTGAAAGGAGCTGGTCACTGGGCTGCACCTCCTGATCCTTGACAGTATTTTCAGGAAACTGTAAACTAATGCTTTTTGGCTTTCTTGCACTTCTACTGGGACTGACTGCTGGTTTTTTCTTATGATCAGTGTCAGTCTGACCAGTTTCTGGATCTCTCACTGAACTTTTCCCTCCTCTAGTCCTTTTCGGAGTAGCAGAAGCAGTAATGATACCTTTGGCAAGAGATGTTTCCTCATTTGCCTCTTCCAAGAGTGCAGATGCAGCTTCCTTTGCTCTCCTTAAACCTCTTCTTGGAGTAACAGCTGTGGACTGCGTACTGACGGACAATGTTTGATCATCAGAATGGCCACTTTCTACTTTTACTATATTAGCTTGCTTGGGCTTCCGACCTCTCCTTGGAGTAACAGGCGTCACAGGTATTTGCTCCTCTTGAGCAGTTTCTTCTGTTCGAAGGCTAGAAGTCTCAGATGCTTCTTTTGTTCGCCTGGTACTTCTCCTGGGAGACAGTCCAAACAGAACTGGTTTCTCTGTGTTCCGTAGCTGCGGATCACCTGCAGACGGAATATTCAGACTTCTCAGCTGTCCCCTGGCACGTGTTCTAGGAGTGATGACATAATCTACTTGATGTCTGCTGGTTTCATCTTCCGCTCCTTCTGGCACAGCTGTTAAAGGAGCTTTTGCCTTCTGGAATCGAGTTACCTTTTTACCTATTGTCTCGTGAATAGACTGTTCCACAGCTTCCGATGTAAATTCTTTACTTCGTGTGTCTTTGATTACATCCAGTAAGTTCTCAGCAATGGCTACTTTAATGGGTTCAGGCACATACGGGAGCGACTCTGCAGTATTCTGAGATTCCTGATCACTAGTTACAGTAGACACTGAGTTTGTAACATGTTCTTGGTTTTCAGTATTTCCTAAATTGCTCACACGTTTTTCCTCTGTTGTTGTGCCAGCCGCTTTAGAACCATTTGCTAATGTAGGGTCTCCCATCTCCGCTTCACCTTCATCTCCTTCTAAGACTAAAGTAAAATTACTCTGGGGTATAAAAAGCTCTCCATCTCCCTCAGCTGCATCACATTCATCACCTTCATTATCAGGCAAGTCACAAGCCAGCTGTTGCTCTATGGTATCACAGCTGTGTAGAAGACTGCCTGGCAGATGTAGTTCACTGTATAGTGATGTTTCAGGTGCATCTTCTGAGGCTTGTGCCTTAACCACACTATATTCAATAACCTGAAATTAAAAAATGTCTGTAAATACATTACCGATTACCAAATAGACTAACTTCAAACTGAGCTAGATGAAACCGAGGACAGTGAAATGCTGCTACTCCTTTCCAATCACCCTCTAATGTAAAGTTAACAACATACAAGTACTCTCCACTACAAACACAAGTTTACACGTTTAAGGGTCAGAGAACAGAATATTCAGTGTATGCAGTCATGTGCTCTACTGCTGGTATTTCTGTTCCTGACTAACGGTTTGCCACCATCTGTGAACAAAACAAAGCAAGCAGTTTTACAACACAAGCTGCATACACAACTGGCAGTGACTGTCACATGGCAGTACTTTCTGGACTGACTACAAATCGACACAGAGTAACCATCCCTGCACCTGCCCATGCTCAAGTTTCAGTCATGATAGCTGTGACCACAACACTCAGCCAAGCTGGCCAAGTATCACATTTGGCAAATCAGCCCTGCATTTTAAGGAGTCACCTGGATTGCAAGAGGCAACGCATATATTCTAAATAGCTCCATCTCATGCTTTGTAGTTCCCTGTCCTGAGCAATTATTCTTTCCTTTTAGATCCACCTGAGATACACAAGCTTGTATGTTGAGAACAGAAGTACTACTCGTTACGTATTTCAAGTGACTCAAATGGTCAAGAGAATTGAATCAATGCGTAAACACCTTTGCCCAGTCCTCTAAGTCATAGTGCTAGCTCGTGGTGGCAGAAGAAAGAAGCCACTCCACAGCAGTGCCAATGGAATCTTTTTTTCTTGCCTCCTGCCTTGCCAAAAGCTGCTAAAGTGTCACATAATAGCAACATGCCATCCTTCAAAACCCAACCGAGGAAAGATCTGTCTGCAAAAACTTTCCTTTCATGCTTACATATCTATGAACAAGAAAGCTGTAAGTAGTTTGTCCTAAATTCAGTGAAGGCAGATGAGCCAAAACCCGATATCTACATATAAATCAGTAAGCACCAGGTATAACAAAAGCAGAAAAACCTTCACTGTAACTGCTACATGAATGACCCCAGAAGCTTTGTGACCACCTCGGGTCCCTACTCCCTTCTTCCCATCACAAATTTTTCATTTCTCCCCATAAGTGATTTATGTATTCCCAAGTCTATAATAATCTCTACAGCATTGGCCTTAATTGGAAAGCCATGACAAGTTAAATAAGTGACTACCCATTTGACTTTATCTGAACTCTAGGACATTGAAAAGCATCTTGTGTTACTTAAGACCAATCATTATTACTAATTCCTGTGATTATAATCCTATCAGAAATTGACAGTATCCTTCAATATGGCACTTAGAGGACATCCACAATGAATTCAACTCACTCATCAGCCCCAGTAGAATAACAGGGGAAAACCTGGGACAGGTGGAGAATCCCCAGTTCTGACTTTCAGTCCATATGAACAACCTTTTAAAAATCACAATTCACAAAAGTTTAGATGTTAAAAGGTATGGAAAAAAAATAATAATAAAAGATTAAGTAGTTGGAAATACCTCAACCCTGAAATTAACTCATTACGGGGAATTGTTTGTGTCAATAAGGAACTGTTTGCTACTACAGCTCTCAAAGTCCCAAATCTTGACAGATTCCATTCTGTGCTACAGGTACAGAAAAACATATCTGCACTTACATAATGAGGTTTTAACTTGTATTAACCAGCTACAGAAACAGAGATGTTTTTGTGTGCCTTCTCATTGTCAGGAAGAAAGGACTGCCCTCCATTTGCAAACAGTTTTCTATTTTAAAGAAAATGGGAAAACAGTTTACTTACATTAATATCCTCAGTTTTAGGAAGACTTTTAGCAACAGTTGTTTCTTCCTGTGGAGAAGAAACTTCAGCTTCAACTTCAGCTGCTTCTAGGTTAGGTTCTTTAGGCAAATCCACATACTTCTCCTCAAGGTGTCTCTCTGAATAAGCACTGACCACATCCTCACTGTCAAGGATACTTATCACAGCTGGAAGAGATTTATATAATTTTAACTTAACTGCTATATAAATGACATAGGTTTAAGCAACAGGAAGTAACAAAGGGAGCAGGAACAAACACTTTTCCATCCTGCCACATATATTGCACTTACTCCACAAACTAGAAGCCAGAACTATCCATCTCGCAAAGGAGGCAACCTCACAATTTAAAAGAGGAAGGGGTAAAATCAGCTGCTAAGTCCATAGAGGAAAAGAACAACAGAGAAAATGGTGGCTGGAAGGCTAGTTATTTTTCACAGCCAGGATGCATCATCTTTTAAAACAGTAACTCAAGCAGCAGATCCCATAGTATGCAAATTAGCAGTGGTGCACAACAGCAAAGTAGAGAACTCATCTCCCCTTCTAATATGTTTAATACTACCAATTTTCTCAGTATCTTTATCAAGAACAGGAACATTCACTATGCATTTTCCAGAAGCACTGTCTTTGAGGGAGGTGGTCTCTCTGCAGTTTAATGGAAGTTACCAGTAACATGCTAGTACTGCTTCAGTCTGAGACACCTATAATGGTATAGCAAACCACACATTTTACTTCAGGAGTTCAGCTACCTTAACTTGCATCACCTCTCCAACATACTGTACATACATTCACTGTCTGCTTCTGGGGATTCAGAAAGCTGTGGATTTGTTGCAACTGGCATGACTTTTTCTTCCGATGAAGAGGAGGGCATCTTGGACTCCTGGTGGTTTGTTTCACTTCATGAAAAGAAAGAGAAAATCATAGTTTCAAAGCAAACCTTGAAGAGCTTTACATATTACTTTCTTACTGTAAAACCTTCAAGTTGCAAACCAGAAAAATAAAAAAACCCAACCCAGAAATTCTTTTACCAACAGACCTCCATTCAATTCATGACTCATTGTATGCAATGAATCAAGTATTTAATAACCTTCCCAGCTATCTAACACTAGATAATAACAACAGAGTTGTATTAAAGCATAATATATTGTCTTCTGTAGAAAGAATGCAACTGCTGTATTGGAGGTTTAGAACAAATGCTGGTAAAAAATTCCTGTTCAATAAGTTACCACATGAAATTAAGGGTTCTTTCATTGTTAACATTCTGTCTTCTTCACTAAGCACTTGCTAATTGAGCACACACAGGAAATAGAAATTAAGTGTATAAAATACTGCCAGAAACTCAAACCCCAAAATGAACCTACTGAAGTTGCAGTAATCTCAGATGTAATTTTTAGCCACAAAATTCTCAGACAAAAGGAGGGCTTCTGTTCACAGATTCTACTCAGTAACCCCCAAACTGTAAAAAGGTTTATTTAGCCCATTGAATGAAGTCTTTATCACCATACTTTGGGGTCTGCAATCATTTGAGAAAAAAAGGCTCAAATTGACAGCTGGTCACTTTGACTTGTATTCATGCCAAATTAGTTCTGTTCACAGACAGGAACAGAAAAGCCATTATCTATAAGAACACAGGAAAGAACCAACAGCAGCTCAAAATTGTAGTTTTTCAAAGCCAGGGAAGCCAGCAGTTACATGTTGTGCAAACCCAAAGAGGTATCTATTTTATGAACTTACCCTTCACTTGCAGTCCCAAAAGCAGCAGCCTCAGCAGCTTTAAACATCAATTTACCACTGTCAGGAAGGGTAAGATATTCAGCATTTGATTCTTCCACAAATCCTGCAAAACCAGGCAGCTGGATTACTTCCCCATTGCACTTAACATAACTGTTTTTAAACGTACAAATGATTGTAAAGTGAGCCTTTATGCATTTCACACAGGAGAGTGATCTAACAAAAAAATGCTACCAACACTTCAACTGTACAGAAGACTTGAATTCTTTCCAGCAAAACAAGAAGCATGATGCATAATTTCAGTTCAGAAAACAAAATGACTTGATACTCTGTTTACAAACTAAACTTGGTACGTTACTGACCTAACACATACAAACTTCATAAAACATCCTTCCTCCTTAAAATTGGGCAGGAATTTTTCTTATTTCTGTTTGGATAATTTACCCCATTTCAGCAATGTTTCTTTCCTTTCTTGACTCCATTTCTGCTCTTCTACAAGAATGTATCTAAGGTCTTCCCTTGTTTTTTTTTTTCTGACGATTGACTGGTGTCACCAAAACCCAACCACCTTCTAACCTGTTCTTATTTCAAGAGGGTCAATTTTAGAAACATCTTCCTTTTTGTTTCTACTGTCTGTTTCCTCCAGACTCAGCAACTACCTTTGCAGATGAACTGTTTCAAGACCTCAGACACACAACTCTGACACTTGCAGACGTATCTCAGGAACAGCAAACTTTTTTTTGTAGAGTTGAACGGACTCAGCTCTGTTTGTCACTGACTGTAGCTGTGCTTCCACATCTCCCTCTTCCTGCACTACTTTCCTTCCCAGCTCTTCACCACTCCTCAACAGCTAGTGAGCCACAACTCTGCTAATCTGCCAGCAGAACTGTTCACATGAACACATCCTCAGCAACCGGACGGTCTTGAATGAATTGAATTGAGCTAAATTTCCAAACACAAGTGAAACAGGGTTAGAAAAAGCTGCATAAGCTTTTCAGCTAGCAAAATGAGCAAGCACAGCTGCATTAAGCAGCAGACACAGAAAACAGACTTACTTCCTGAAGAAAACTATTTTAACTGAGCACTAACAAGGTGGTTTATAAAAGCAAAAAGAAAACTATCTAGTCAAAGCACGCCATACACCCAACTTGCTGAAAAAAACCTGCAGCCTACAGAAGTACCCCTAAAACATAACCAAAAGCTTCAGTTTTCAGCTTGCTTCCCTCCCAAAACTCTCTACAAATCACTGCTGCTTCTCAGCTGTAATTACACACAAGAGATGCCAACCCAAAGTAGTGTTCATTCATAATATCCAGGATAACTAAAAAAGGACCCTAAACAGTGGCAATTTTAAAGCCCAGGACAAGGAAGTGCCTAGGACACCCGTGAGCACTCATTGTTAACTGCTGCATTCACCAGAAATTTAATCTTTTGAAGACATTTGAATTAATTCAGAAACTTAGGTTATCATAGTATGAAACGCACCAGCTTCTTCCCTTCGCTCTGATGAGCCTGGTTCTTCCATCTGGAAAGGCTTATCTTCAACCATTTCACTGTCTTCTTCCGTCTCCGACTCTTGAAAATCGGCATCCTCTTCAACGGAAGAAATAGCTGGCTTCGCAGCTATAAATATCACATCATCCTCAAAATCGCCAGGTGATTTTGCATCATGATACTCCAAAGTAGTTTGGTCTGACCTGGCAGAAACATTACTATTTTCTTTGCTGACATCCATATTCTCCAAACCATCTCCAGGTACACTTTCTGAAGACTCTTCCATTCCAGCACCATCTTTCTCAGGACTGCTCAGAGCGAAGAGAGCTGTTTTAACTCTACTTTCAGACCAAGCATCCTCCATCACTCCGCGATGATGATCAGATGAAGCTTCGGACAGCAGTTTACCTTCTACAGTTACCTTAAAATAAATAAAAAATAAATAACATGCATATTCTTTTGTCAAAACAAGACAAAAAAAAAACCACCCAAGCATATACCAATACTTGTAAGTTTTAAAAGTGGCACCTTAAAAGCAAGGAACTAGAAAATTAAATCTCATTCTAACACTAATTTAGCTTTTAAAGCACAGTGTAAAAAATAATCACACTTTTGACTGCCTTCCACAACCTTGGAGAATTAAGATAAAGTGGGTCTCTTAAATACTTCCTTCTACTGTGATATCAAGCCTGTTCACTGGGTTCACTATTACATTATCAAGAAGAGGGAGCTTTGTATAGTAAAATCATAACTCATAATTTCTCTTTTTCCTCTGCTCACCTTTTCAGCTTCCATGCATCACTACAACATTTTAGGAGTCACTATGCTGATAGCACATTAGAAGTAAACTAACCTGGTCACACTGCATTATTAGTAAGAACTTCATATATGAGAGAGAACCTCTTATTACAACTCAGTAACAGGCAAGAAGTATAAAAGAACTAGACGATGACAATTTGTTATTATACATATGGAAAGCTCATACAAGCACATGCGCCTGTTCAGCCCCAATTTTAAAAAGTTCTTTCACTAACTGCATGATGAGCTGAATCAGGGAATCCAACTGTCGGAATAGAAAAAGGAGTAGAAGTGGACAGCTTCCAGAAGGGCAACACTACAAATGCTGTCCATGGTGCAAGGTGAGAAGCAAATCTGAGAATGCTAAGGCTAGGAAACAGCCAACAGTACAGCTCTCTTCATCAAAAGTCTATTCTTAACCACAGTTGAGGTAAACTCAGCCTGGCAAAAAGAGAACTGCGTTTTCTTTCAGTCTCATGAGTTCTGCTGCTTTCCAAGATGTTTAATTCCCAAAGCTTCACAAACCCAAACAGCTGGCTCAATCAGTTCCTCACATTCGCGCTGCACCACCACTTGAAAAGGTACAGTGGGAAACTGGAATAATCACAGCTCCTAATAGCTCTTGAATAAAAACCACCAAAGTCACTGACATTTGCTACAAATCATGTTCCTGCAGGCACGTGGTGCTCCAGACGGTCTAACATAACCTTTTTTGACCAAATTCAAGTCTGCTGCTCTGATCTGCAATTCCAGTTCTCAATCTAAGGAGTTTTGGGAAGCTCCAGGAAAAGCTAAAGCAAATCACAGTCTAGAAAGCCTTTAACTGCAAAAATCGCTAACTACAGCCCAGCTTACCCCAACGGTCCATTTTGCACTTGAGCCCTCTTCCCTGAAGGATATCCTAGGTTCCTTAGCTCGCAGAGGAGGAGTAACTGATCGTCCTGGAGATGCAGAGGGAGTTGCTAGGGGTGTGGTGCGAAGGCTGGATCTGAGGATAGATTGAGGAGTAAACCCAGGAAAACCAGAAGCAGACATGGCCAAATCTTTAGCTCTCTATGAAAAGAAATAGAAACATTTAAACTCAGTTCAATTCCAAAACAGAGGACTGCACTTGTCAAATCAATTAATTTTAATTACAACCTGAGTGCGGGGCAGCAGAGAACACAAAGTTTTACTTCCTCACTGCTCTTCTTCCAAAGGTACAAAACCCTCACAGGTAAAACCACCGGCTTTTTATGATCCTTTTGGCTTTCCACTTCTTTTTTTCTTTTGTTTTTTTTTGTTTGTTTGTTTTTAAGTGCCAGTGTAAAATGTTACTTTTCAAATTCCTGAAGAACACGGATATGGAATCTTGTTGTCTGGCATCTTCTCTCCCACCCCAGTGATTTTTGCCATTTCTACAATGCTCTTCCCAAAGCATACAGTAACTTCAAACTTTAGCCCAGGTACAGTGACTGAGCACACTGCCATGTGCATTGGCAATCAGCAAAGCAACAGCTGATTTTTGACACTTATTAATCAATCTGTGCACCAGACTACATTGAATGACACTGCTGCAAAAATACCTCCACCTCTTCATTTAGAAGCGTTCAGGTCTTCTTAGCTCAGCTCAGTAAAGGTTTTACAGGGGGTTAAAAGGAGGATAATGAAACCAGCTTCATGATATGGACAATATTTAAGAAGAAGAAAATAGAACTCCGAGAGATCACAACTGCTTTTTGTTCAAGCAGGCAAAGGCAAAAAGATCAGCACTGAGATGACAGGTCAAATGTTATTTCTTTTATTGTAACATCATGATGGCTGTGAATGGGAACACTGTTGAACTCAA
This sequence comes from Ara ararauna, assembly GCA_028858755.1. Lineage (NCBI taxonomy): Eukaryota > Metazoa > Chordata > Aves > Psittaciformes > Psittacidae > Ara > Ara ararauna. Next base: position 99,167,510 of record CM054379.1, read on the forward strand.
ACAGCTAATGGATAAAATTACTGCAAAAAGCCATCAATGAATTTCACGTACACTAACATCACTTAAGCTACATCGCTTAGCTGTCATTCACTGAACTGGATAAGGAAACTGAAGCGTATGCCTCTTGCTTGTGCGTCAAACTATACAGAGCTATCGAACACTTAAATGATGAGATGGTTAAGCCAGAAATTGCACCTTTAAGGATCTAAGTATACTGAAAAGTCCAATTTTAACTTGGATCCGTGCAATGAAAGCAAGTGGATTTCACAAACCGATGGGACATCGTGCATACTGCAACTAACTCGGAAGTAAGCTTTCCCCATTCAAAACTGTTCCCAACATACTGCTGCCAAAAATGGCTGTACAATAACTGCATGCATGCTGAAAAGATTCCACAATTCGAATCCAACAGTGTTTGCGTTAATACTTTGGTGGGTTCATTCTGCACACAGTTTACTGGCTTTTGTCTTGGTTGGCTGTTACTGGTCTTTTAGAACACAAACCTTAACCACCAGAGGAGTCTCTAGCAAATTCAGCTCTGACGCTCTTGAAAACTTCTGTGAGATGGAACCATGCAGATTTGAATGCGCTGGGCTAGACCCCATGAATGAAGTAGAATCTCTGCAAGGTGACCGCCAGCCACCACCCTGCTCCGCAGAACATGAAGGAACAGGACGAACCACCGAATCCAGCAATCTGTTAAGATGCACAATTTCAAACAGAAACATAAACAAATGCATGAAAAAGACTGTGTTCAAGAAATCTGAGATGATACCTAACAAAAACACTCACTGAATGAGAAATCACTTCGTTGTACTTCATGTGCTAAATCTCTGCCTCTGAGGCAAGAATAACCCAATTTTAAGTTGCACAAGTGATGTAATGCTCATGTCCGAAGGAAATTCATCTACCTGTCAATGCTGGGACCACTTCAAATTCTCCATTTCTCATTGTGTCCCCCTCAGCTGACCTTTTCTTTAACAGATACAAATCTCAGTGCAAACAGAACACTTCGCAAAGACAGAAAGAATACGCACACAAAGATCCACACACACACATATACGTTTACAAGTAGGAACCCCTTCTTGAAACACCCGTTCTGTAGATCTACTATACCTGGAACGTTTCTGTGAGAATTCTGTAACTGGTGTTCCAACAAATGCATCGGGCAACTCTGCAGCAGGTAGAGGATGTGCTGGTGGCTCTGTAGCTCTAGGGCTAGAATTAAAAGGAAAATGTAACTGATGATGATACTGATTCTTAAATGCTATATACTATATGTGCAAATAACCCAGACAAAGCTTTCTTCAGGTCACCTTCCCTCCAAAACACTAACATAATTGACATGGCTTTCTCTTTCTCTCTCTCTTTCCAAACATGTAGCTCAAGATGAAATGTTATTTAAAAGCTCCTTACCTATCATATTGTGAGAAACTGGTTTTCTGCTCACTTCCTACCCACACTTCTCCAATTTTGGACAACACGTTACTGATGAAAGTTGCTCTTGTATGCACATGTCCTGCGTTAGCTTGTCTTGCTACTGTTGATAACGGCTTTGGTCTTGCGACTGTAATGCAAGGAGCAGAGAAGATCACCCTTGTGGAATCAAAGTGATGGTTACTTGTCCAGTATATATGCCCCACAAAAATTACCTTCTCTTACGACTGATGAAAACAGATGGTAAGGCTTAGCTCTCTCTACAGCCAGCTTCCTTTGAACTCTAGGAAGGATCTTGCCATACTGTTCTAATATAGAATTTCTGGCAACTGCTCTCTCTCTTAAGCGAGGATCACGATCACCCTGACAAATGAAAAGGATAAAGCAGAACGTTAACTAATTATAACTTCACTGCACAGCACCACATGCGCCCACATCCCTGAATAAACTTTCTCTACAGATAGGGTAAAATACATCCACTGCACAGAGGAGCAGCAAATTCTTACCCAGCACCACACACCAATTTCATCTGGTGTTTGTGGCAAAGAGGAAGGAGGACTAAATCATAAGAGAGATGACAACTTTAAATTAAAACAATTCTGGCACTCCACAGAACCTTTTTCAGATACACTTGTTATTACCTGCAATTTTCAAACAGCTTACAAAACAGCAGGCTTTCCCTACTACACAACACATTTTAGCTGGATGAAAGACTTCAGCTGGAGAACATAAAGCTTTCAAGACCACCTTATATCTGGGATTCACTGGAAAACTCTCATTCCAGAGAACAGCAAATTTTTCACAGATTCATAACAGAAGTTCACAAAATTGAAAATGGCTGTCTTGACAGAAAAGAGTTAGATGAGAATTTCTGTCAAGAAAGTAGTAAAATGAAAGGTGTGGAATTTAAAAACAAAAAAAACCCCACATCAATTTTACCTGTGGACTGGCATTCAGACTGGCCTCAACTAGAAAAATGAAGTTGCGTGCAAGATACAAGAGATGACATACATTGCACAGAAATGAGGTGACATACAACATACCCTTTATTCCACAGAAACGAGTGACACAACAAACTTGCAATTATCTAAACCACACAACACATACACATCTGAGCAACTGAGTGATAAAGCTGACTGACAGAAAAAATTGAGAGGTTTAGTCCACAGATGCAAATGAACTATTTTAAGCGGAGGCAACAATGGTGTGCATTATTTAACTTAGGTATTCAGAGCAGCTCAGGAGAAATTCTGTTAAAGCTTCATGCTCAGATGTAACTTAAGGTGTAAAAACTTACTCCTAATATTTCAAAAAATGGTTTAAAAAGCAAAGCAGGATTTTTACTAAGTACAATACAAAGCAAGTGAGTAACTACTAACAGAAAAGTTCACACCCCACACAAGCCTTATGCTTACCACAAGATTAACCTTCATTGACTGATTCAACTGCAGTGCTGGGATATAATTGGAACGCTGCAGACGGTGGACTAGAAGAAATTCATGATTCTGAACACCAGCATTGGTCTGCAGAAACTTCTCCAGACACTCCTGTGGGAAAGAACACGCTGTAAAAATCTACTGTGCTCCTGCCTCGTCTCTTTCCAATTCACATTTATTTCTTGTCCACACTTACTTGTTCAGTGTCTGTGAAAGGCAGCTTCAGCAAGTCTTCCATTAGTCCCATCTCCTGGCAGAGCTCATACATGTGCTTTAACAGCTCTTCTGTATTTAACTTAGTCATGTGATGATGCAATAGACCCCAGGCCTCCACCATGCACCTGCAGTTCATTTTGTTGAGATATAAAGGAATACCAGTAATTCCTTTTGCTGAGTTGCAATGAAATACTAATAGCATAACCGAAAAATGCCCCAAACTACTGTAGTCAAAGCTTAAAGGAAATGAAGGGGCTGGAGATTTGTGCCGCCTTTTCTGCACCCTTCACAATACTGGAGTGCCAGAATGGAGGGACAGGTTCTTTACCTATTGGACAACAACACAGTGAGGAAAAGCCGGACTTCACTACTGCTTGACATTGATGGCTTCATCATCTGTAAGTATCTGAGGGCTCGTCTATGCTCTCCTTGGATCATGAGGGCTTGAATAATCCTCCTGTGCTGCCATGACACAGTTTTGATCGTAGCTGGGTGAAACAGCAGGGACAGGGAATTCTGTAGACCGTAGAGATCAGGTTTATTACAATACATACAGCCACATGTGAAACAAAGATATTCAAAAGTTTCTGACCAAATCATTTAGCCACACAGAAAAAAGCAAGTGTTTTAAGAGGAGTAATTCACACTTGTCTAGGTTAATCACCTGTCTGTATACAAACAGCACTCCTTAAAAATACATTACTAAATAATACATTATTCTGTCAGACAAACAGATTTTATTAACAGCATAAAGAACAACCTCAAGCATCAGAAAGGACATGAATTAGGTTGAAAAGTCACTTTTGCATCCTTTGGTCTCAAAGCTTGCGGCTAGAATCATAGTTCTCCTATCTAGAGTACCTAAACCATTGTTTTGGAGGAAGTGCTCAACTGGTCTGCTGAGAATGACCTAAACAATGGCTTTGAAAATCAAAATATCATCATCGAGCATTATGAAACCTGATTTCTTCTTTGTGTTAATCCATTTCCCGACAAAGGAGTTAAAACTGAACTTCAAATCACAATTTTCTGTGAAGATGTCGCAGCAGTATTACAAAATTACTTCTAATGTTTTAGTATCTCATCTGTACCATACTTACTTCATAATCGTTGTGATCGAGAAGCCAGTAACCTTGAATAAGCTTCACAAGACCCCAGGGGATACCAAAGGCCGTTGGGAAGGAGTCAATTGAAGTCTCTGTTTTATTTGGAAAGGAATGCATGATATCTAGCAGCAAGTAAATTGTCTGACATCAAGTATCTAATTAAGGCAAATAAATTTGCTAGACCCAACACACTGCATTTAGAAAACAGAAAAACCTAAAATAAATGAAGAACTCAGAAGCGGTGGGAAGCAGAAAATACAACAGTTTTAGTCTTGCCAGTTTAAGCCATTTTCACCTGAAGATACTCTGCTTGCAATCAGAAAATTGCATTCTAAATGAACAGCCCAACAGAAACACTCTTGGATTTCTGCAAGGTATTCCAAAAGAATCACTTCAGATATTTAAAACTTCCATAGTCTGCTCCGGCTGGAAAAGGGATGGTTTTGGCAAAATTCAGCTACTGCTATGCCACTGGCAGGAAAACTTTTGCTCTCAAGCAGCACAGCTTTTTGCATCAGTCCAGTAAGGAGTCCAGTAAGGAGCCATTGGCCAGAGATAAAAGTGCTTCAGCTAATCAAAAACTTGGTTCCATTTTGAGAAAAACTAAGGGACGGTTTTGTCTTTGGCACTTCTTAGTAAACCTGCTCTCTCATTGCAGAAAAGATCCGAATGTGCATGGTCTGAAGGTGCAATGAAAATTACTAGAAAGGATACAATTGCGTGTTTGTAGCTCTCTTCAATGCTTTCTAGCAAATAGAGATCCAGCAGGGCCTGAAAGGGAAAGATACAAGTTGTTAAAAAGCTCCTGTCTTGCAGAAATCACTGGCTTTTGGCTGGGGCATTGTTGGTGCTGCTGCTGTTTTCAGTGAACATAACACCTACGTGTAAACTAGCGGGTGGGTATTTCCCAGTTCCTCCTTCATCTCTCTGCCACAGCTTCTCGACTTGTTCTCCTAACTGGGAAACCATTCCATCAATCATCAAGCAGTCAGAATCCCATTTTCCTCTGCAACAACAGGTAGCAAGGATTTGGATAGAGACACTCAGTGTAAGAATTTTCTCCAGTCAACAAAGAGCAAAAGCTCCCATAAGTCAAGAAAGTAACAAACACACAGAGGCCTGAGTATGGCTTGAAAGGCACATGAAACACATTTCCAACTCGGGTAAAAAACATTTGTTGCACTACTTGTATTACCCAAGGAAAACTAAGCTTTTAAAGTGCCAGAAATAACCACACTCATCCTAACAGAGGAAACATAACAGTACCAAAGTACCAAGACTGTTCCTTATGCCAAATCCAATGCCTAAGATTTAAGTGTTCCAATACACAGGTGAGAGACAACATAAAGGAAGTTTCAGATTTGGTTTTCAGCATCTCACTTTGGTTACTGAAATGAAAGTGACTGCCACAAAGCTGAGCAAACATGAAATTTTAGCAGCATCTTAACAGCATCTTTTACGTTTCTCTACACACACCACTGCAATTACGGATGGCTGAACGTTCTTCAAAAGTCCATCACAGTCTTCTGCTGACTGCGACCTACTGACTGCGACCTACCCTGTTATTTCCTGATGATAAAAAGCAGCAAGAGCACACCACAAGTTGTATGCTTATAAGGAACACACAAGACTGCCTGTAAGTTACCTGACAAGTAAGCAAAGTGAGATGAACTTCCAGTACCTAACACCCTGCAGCTTCCACCTTGACTCATCGTGCAGCATCTTGTTCACCACACCATGGACTAAGCTTCTTCGGGTCGTTAGTCAGTTTTCAGTACAATTTTCAAAGAAGAATCTCCTATCATCTAATCCAAAGGATATCACCCATGGGCTAGTAACCCACTCCACAAGAGTTTACATGAGGAAGTGAATTTCATTCAACAGCCACTAGAGTGCTAGGTGTGCCAGCTACACATAACTGACACTATCTGACTAAACTACACAAATGTCCTTGTCAGTAGGAGGCTTAGGCCAGAACAATTATTACCTTCCATTACCAGTCAACAAGACAGAAGATTTTCTAATTTATTTAAAACCAAAACCAGAACCATGATCTCTTCTGTGTCCAACTGCTCTGTGAATGCTGCACTTTGCTGAACTGGAGGTGACTGATCCCATCCTAAACACATGGCCCTTTTCAGTAGCTACGAGTTGTACAGATTAGCCAATGCACTAAGTACACTACAAGAATGGACAATACCAATAAATGGTAATAAGCAGACCTATACATAAACATTTAACAGAAGAAAATAACCACTGTGACCAACAGAACACAAACATCACTCAAGTCTATAGCATTGCTGGCCAATGCACTGAGCTTAGCAAATAAAGCTGTAGTTACAAAAAGCCATTCACTTCCAAATCTGCATCTGCAGTGGAAGTGTACTAGAGATTTCCCATAAGCCTTACCCAGATAAACGTTCAAGTTTCTGTCGATGGCCAGTATAGTATCTCTGAATCAGAGGATAGTTGTAGAAAGGTCTAGACAAATGCATATCATCATCTACAGGCAGTAAAGTAAAAGCAAGTTAAAGAAATAGTATGACATTGTTAAACTAAAATATTTGACTCAAAAGACAGAATGATACAAGCTAAAAATCAAGAAGCACAGGCAAGCCTCCAACTCTGAAAGAAGTCACTCCTGATTCTAACTTTGCTAAGAGATGTAAGGCACAAGACTCAAGAATTCAGAACACGCAGTGTAAGCTCTAGTTCAGTGTATCAAAAAAAAAAAAAAAATGCTTCAAGGGATACTTCAACAGTAAAAAATCTATTCCAGAATTTACTGTTTAATAGCAATTGGATTAAAACCCCAGGCATTTTAAGCTGTGGACACAAGCAGCTCCTTGAAGTCAGAGGCATACTGCTCTCTACATAAAAACATCCAGGAAAAAAAACTGCTTGCATTATTCTACACTATGCATTTGAAAACCCAGTAAGACCTCTGTTTTACCCATAAAACCTCAGCACACACTGACCCTGAACCAACACAACTTGGAATTAGTGAAACATTTACACGAGCACGGCTAAGAATGAGGTGGCAGAATTACTTAGTGCACATTCTCCTTATAACAAGAGTTATTACACTTGATACTTACCTAAACCCTCTGGGAGGAGACTGGATCGACAAAACCAGATGACCACTTGTGCATACAAAGAAATGAGGCTGGTTACCACCTGCTTATTTCTCAAGTCTGCACAACCTGAAAAAAGGCATGGCATGATTTTTGCTGCGGAATTCCTTTCATTCTGACAAAACTCTTTTCATCAGACCAATAAAAAGTATAAAAACGTCTTGGCATTTTTCACTCTGTATCACATTTGTATTTGAAGAAAACCCCACAACAATCACCAAAGCAAAAAGCAATTCCAACAAAGAAGCAGATTCACTAAAGATAAAATAAAAAATAATGACAATAATAAAGCCTGAGCTGTTAAATACATTCATGAATAAGGCACCTGTTTTTTACATAGCAGAGATTTTTACAACAGCAAAGGGATGTTTATTTCCTCACTCTGCCAAGAAGAATTTGTAACATAAAAAGCAATAGAAACTCAAGTAACCTACATTACAAGTTACTCATTATGCTTCCAGCATGGTTTTTAGTAATCTGCATGCAATTATCAATTGGTAGCTAAGAATTAAGGAGATTTTCAGCATTACCACATTCAACGGCTGTAAATTCAAGCCTGCTGCTTACAAAGCTCCTTGCTGAATGCAGCATCCCACAGCCCTTGTCTGGGACCAACAACAAATTATTTCCGTTGCATTAATGCATATTAAGATGTAGTCCACACTTCACAGATTTAAGGCCCTCCTGCCAGCTGAATTGGACAGTCTTCCAATCATCAAAAGCAGTAAAAGCTCACGTTTCCACCATTACAACCCAAACCTAATTCCAAATCATAGTAAAACATACCAAAAGATTTTGTAAGACTCGTACAAACCTTTTTCTGTAAGCTCCTGTGCTTCTCTTAGAAAACAGTTTAAGATTGTGCTAAGGTTGCTCAGAAGCAACTGGCAGTGCTGAAGAGACTGTAATGTCTGTGGGTCAATGAAGTTGCAAGAGCCATCAAACAGGGGAACACCTTTTCAAGAAGAAGAAACGTCAAACCATCACATTGACTGAAGGAGCTCAAGTAGAAACAAAGACTTTCTGTGTGCACAACGACTACACTGGTACTCACCGATTTGGTCAAATTCATGTTTTGCATAGACCACTTTGTTCCATGTCCACTCAAGAACAAACCGTAAATTAGCAGCAGAATTTGGCTGCTCTGTAGAAAAAGAAAACCAAACAGAAATGAATCCACAATCTCAAGCCAAAAAAAATATATAACATAAAGGCAACGTAGGAAGTATTACCTTCAGATGTCCAGTGTTTAATGCATCCAGTCAGAAGCTCTAAAGAACCTGTGTGGACAGCAGCTGACAATACCGCTTGTAACTGCTCTTCCTAAACATAACAGACAACATAAAATGAGAATCTTATGCACTTTCAGTACCTGAACCATGAAGAGCATTTCCACCCCTGTACTCCTTCAGACATCACAAAGTCAATTAGCCACGAGGATAATCAGGGGACTGGAGCACCTCCCGTATGAAGACAGGCTGAGAAAGTTGGGGCTGTTCAGCCTGGAGAAGAGAAGGCTGCATGGAGACCACATAGCAGCCTTCCAATATCTGAAGGGGACCTATAGGGATGCTGGGGAGGGACTTTTTGTTAGGGACTGTAGTGAGAGGACAAGGGGTAATGGGTTCAAACTTAAACAGGGGAAGTTTAGATTGGATATGAGGAAGAAATTCTTTACTGTAAGGGTGGTGAGGCACTGGAATGGGTTGCCCAGGGAAGTTGTGAATGCTCCATCGCTGGCAGTGTTCAAGGCCGGGTGGGACAGAGCCTTGGGTGGCATGGTTCAGTGGGAGCTGTCCCTGTCCCTGGCAGGGGGGTTGGAACTAGATGATCTTAAGGTCCTTTCCAACCCTAACTATTCTATGATGCTATGATTCTATGTGTTAATAATGCCACATTCTTTTGCTTCATTCCAGACACAAGCAAGACTGCTTCCTGACCTGAAGAACACATTGCAGTTTTCCTGACATTCCAATTTATGCTAATTCTAAACTTTTTGCATGCCTCTGCATTGCAGTCTTAACACACTGAGATGCAATTAACTCTTCTCAGTAACATCCTCTGCTAATACCCTTTACACGCATTGTGCGGTAAGTTTGCCATCAGGAAAGCATGAAGGGGACTGAACAAATACAACCAGGAAACGTTTCTGTGGAAACAGTCAAGCAAAGCTCAAGCAGCTTTCCACACTATGAAGACATGAAGTGGTTCTGGCACCTAAAACATTAAGTTGGCATTTTCTAAAATGACATAAGTGAAACATTTCAATTCTAGTATGTTCAAATTTTGGGCTATTGAAACACAGTATAATCATGTAGTGGTGATCGCTGAGAAGTAATCCATCCCAAGGATGTCTATGCACAGGTATGCATAGACTTGCAAGATTAAGTAGTAGCTCATTTCAGCTGCTGCTTTGATACTCCTCCATGGTGAAATGATCCTTCATAAAATTTTACTTTTTCTTAGTTTGGGGTTTTATAAACACATTTAAAAGTTATTCCAAGACAAAGATGCTCCATGTTGCACATGACCAACATCTGCTTCAACTTCCTTTTGCATCTCTGTTGAACAGAATTAACAGACGGGTCTCTAAAGTGTATGGGGACTGTTCTCAGTCAAACTCAGTCATCTGGATGTGAGAATACCAGTACTAAGTTAATACCAGTTCATGACCAAGAATACTAACAGGCTAACTAAGGCAACACCTGCATTTCAATGCAACTTGTACATAGCACAAACATCAGATTATAATGTCTTGCAGCCCCTACAGCCCTACCAGACAAAATGGATGTATTTCCCCCTTCATTTCCTCATATGCACTCACCTGACTCAAACTGGAGGGCTGGACATCCGCAAGTCTTGGAGACAGCAGGCCAGCGGCAAGACACCTATTGTAGCTATCGTGAATGGCTTCACTTACTGAAGGGCCAGATTTCTTCAAAAAATTCAAGGTCTGAAAAGCCAGGTTAAGACAGCATTATTATTTAATCACTAAGGTTCTGGATGACCACGAGGAGAAGTAATGCCAACGTTCCCTGCAGCTGTCAGAAAGCTTGTGCCAGTAGCATGCTTGAGGTTACCAGTCTGAATAAGCATGCATTCCTCTGTAGTATTAAAGACAGCAGCAAACCAAGAGTTCCAGTTTATACAAAAAAATCCTGTAATAAAAAACATCAGCCCTTGCAAGGCTGAATTATTTCCTAGCTTCTCTGTCAGGGCACAGGGCTTCCCTTTTCCCCAAACACTGACATAATGTTCATTCCCAGCTAAAACTAGCACACAACTTCAAATCACACGCCAGAAAAAATCTCCTTTGCTTACTTGTGCAGAAGCTGATTTATGCTAGAAACATTTAGTGAGCTCAAACTTAATTCAGTTTCAGAAACTTAATTCAGAACTTTAATTCCATTACCGGTCACAAAACAGTATCTCAGAAGCTATAATTTGGCCAAGGCAGCGAGACACAACATTGATTTCTGCTTAAGGAGTTATATCATTTTTCATTTTCTCCATTCTGTCACCTTTTTTCAAGCTACTCGGGCATCAAAACCCAATCTCAAGACTATGCAGGCACCCTGGCAGCTGGGTAATAAAGAGGTAACCATGTGCCCTGACTACTGCAACATTTTTGTTCTTGATTCTTAAGCAATGCTGTGCTCCTTTCCAGATATTCAGTCCCTGCTCGTGCTTCTACAGGAGGCAACTGCAGTTTTACAGTCCCAAGATGGGACCAGAAACGTTGCCGTGGCAGGATACACTTGCAATGATGCATATGGATGGGCAGGATGAGCGTAGTCTCTGGCACTGAAAGCAGTGCACTGGAAAACCTAAGAAAGGTGCATCTCAACAAAGATACAGGAAAAGATCACCTCCTTCTGGAAGCCGGTGCAAGTCATATGAACAACTCCAGACTTCAGCAAGCAAGTACCATCTGCAGAAACAAGGAACGTTTGAGAGACTGCTGTTATGAGCAGTTTACATGTTTTAAATAGCAGCACCTGCAAAGATAGACCTGAGCACACATTTTCTTCATCAGACCACTTACAAGCTTTTTCTACTATGTAATTACTGCCTGTAGTAATTTTATCTCTGGTGCTATCAAGGTGCTGTGCTTTGAGCTGCAGTTCAGAGTCATTTCATTTGCTGACCATCACCACTTCCCAGACTACATTACAAAAGCAACAAACCCCAAAACTCAGCAGACTGCCAGAGATGTTTCACAAGATTCAATACCTTGTTAGGACAACAAAACTATCAAGGTATTGAGTACTGCTACTTATTGGATTGGTGGGGGTTTGGTGTTCTCTGGTTTGCTTTGCTTTTTGAGCCACCAACAACAAACAAAAGAACCAGTAAGTGGCATCTGACCTCTATTTTAGCTTATCACTATCAAAAGCAGGGAAATACCTACCAAAATTATAGGTGCTTGGATTAAAATACTGCTCAGGTGGTGGATAAGAAGGAGGAACTCCCCGACTTAGACTCCGCTCATGTACCACAATATCCAAAATTAGGTTTGGAGAAGTCATGCTTATTACAGAATCCAGTGACCACAAGGCAAAGTAGGGGCAATCGTGAAGGAATTCTTCTGGCCTTAAAGAAAACAAGTGTGTAAGCGAAATGCTGACTTTCCAATGAATTATTTGCTGGGATACTGAAAAGCACTACATAAAAATCTACCTTAGTGAATCTGGCATTTGAGCATGGTACCAGCGATTAATGTCAAACACACCCAGATAGGTAGATGGTTTTGCCTGACCATAGGTGTTCACTTGCCAGCTGAAGATTGATACGCTGGTGTCGGGAGACACTACTGTAAAAGACAAGAAATTGAGCATATTCAGAATCAAAGAACACAATTAGCACACAAAAGAAATAAATAAAATAACAAAACCCAAGAAAGAGGAAATTGGAATAAAGATTTTAACCTCAAACATTCACGGTGTTACTCTCCACTTCTCTCAACAAGTGGCACGGTCTGTCTTCTCAAGGGAGAATGCATACTCCAGAAGTAAGCAAAGCACGTGTATATCATTTACACTAATAAGAAAAAGACTGTTTGGGAAAATATTTCTCTGTACTCTGTTAAATTCATCATCATTACTGTTCAGGGATGCTCACACCCTTTACTATGCTCCATTATGCACTTCTTTGCTGTTTCAGTTTTGTCAGCTGCTGAAACTGCCTTTGAAGTTATCATGTTTTCATGACTTAGAGGACAGCTTCACTGCTGGCTTCAACCGACACACAACAGAACCTACAACTTAAACTGGGCAGGTTCTAAATAAAAGCTAATTAGAAATGACCAGAAAAATTACAGGTATTTCTCCATGCCTCACATCACTTTTTATTATTGTTTTCATTTGTTGGATTTTAGGTTGGTTTGGGTTTCTTTTTTTTGGGGGGTAGGGGGTGGGTTCGAAGAGGTGTTGTTTGTTGAATCATCTTATTGTTCAAAGACAACAGCTGGAAGAACAAAAGAACTAACCAGCAGTACACAGATGACCCCATCACACATAGCCATAGCATGTCAGCAAGCATAAAAAAACCCCCGTATTTTTTCCCTGATAGAAGTCTCCTGTGACAAGTTTTCCTTCTCAATGAGCCTAAGAAGCTAGTCCATACAGATACTCAAGACTTGCACACTACGGGTACAGAAAAGCATTCACGGCTTAGATTCCCAAACCCTTTCTTTTGCAGTAAGCAAACACAGACACCAGAACAAACCTTCATTAACACTGTCCTCTCTGTCAACGTGGTTGCGAAACTTTTCCACAGTCTGACAGCTGAGTAACTTAGTATTGCTGGTCTGCCCTCTCAAGGGAAAGACTCCGCCCGTGAGCTCTAAACTGTACCTTTCATCACAGTATTCCAAACCCTGGGGAAAAAAAGAAGAGAGAAATAGTCACTTTGAGATAAAAAAAACCCATACGTTATACTTAAATAGGAAAAAAATGTGTATTTCTGATACAGCATGTGTATTATACTGAGCTTAATTCTGATAACAGAAACTACATTTGACATGCACAAGAATTAAGTGTAATGGGCATGATTGGCTGTTAGGCTTTTTACATTTTCATAATTTAGCATTTCCAAAACCAAACTTTGTTCTGAAGCATGCACATTCCATTCAAACTTCAGAAGTAACAGACATGAGCAGAGTAGGTAACAAAAATCAAAACCACCCCTTTGAAAAATTAGCATTAAGCCTAATCAGAGATTCTCATTTTTTGTTGTAGAATGAATAATCCCTAAGACCAGTTTCATCAGATAAAGTAACACAACTCCACAAATCTGTCAGAGATTCATTTTAACAGCTAGAAATTTAAACTTTGATTCATATAGGAAGAATCAGTCCCCCACAGTGTTGGTGCAGAGGGGAAGAGAAAAATAACAGCACACAATCCTGCCTAAGACAACTCCAGAAGCAAACCAGTATACTTTAGATTTTCCACACCATGGCAAACAAATTTAAGTTTTTACTCTAAATTAAGTTTAATCTTAACTTAGTCTAAGTTAAGGAACTCCACTGTATGTAAGATATTAGGGAATGACTTCATCAACCAGGAAAATATGAAGACAGTTTCCAAATGAGATGCACTGGTCGGACTCTGGTATGAAAGTAGAGACTGTAAGCTCTGCCAATCCACAAGCATTGTGTAGGACCAAGGCAAAGATGCGCTCCATGATTTGATGCACCAGATTTAGAAACTGCTGAGATGATACTAAAAAAGATCTTTGAAAGCATACCTTTATGTTTAATTACTTGAGCTGACTTGCACCAGCCTTGAAGGCAATCAAGACACAAGCTTGACACACATTTACAAAAACACAGTGCCACATTTTCCAAAAGTCCTCTTTGTGTCTTTTTACCATGATACAAAGTCCAAGATGCACTGTTGCATAGCCTCAACTCTGATTCCTGGAATGTAAATCACTGCTGTAGTAGACAAGTCTTTCAAGCTCTTATGAATTCTATTCGATGAAGAAGGATCAACAGTTTACTCCTCATTTACTCAAACTTGGCCTGGTAAAGGGGAACTACTCTCAAATTTTCTGCCACTGAAGATGGACAAGAAACTTGACTCAGACTGCCATGTTGACAGTCAGTCATGTAGTACTGACCAATCTGCGACTACAAAGAAATATTCTGAGATCCACTGTAAAGGACAGATCCTGCCTTAATGCATCTTTGGTGGGGGGGAAGGGGTGGGGGTTGGTTTTGATGGCTTTCTTTTGCAGTAGGTGTCACCAGGTCCTGGTATGCAGCTATGAAGACAGGCTGAGAAAGCTGAGGCTGTTCAGCCTGGAGAAGAGAAGGCTGCGTGGAGACCTCATAGCAACCTTCCAGTATCTGAAGGGGGCCTATAGGGATGCTGGGGAGGGACTCTTCATGAGGGACTGTAGTGAGAGGACAAGGGGTAACGGGTTCAAACTTAAACAAGGGAAGTTTAGATTGGATGTAAGGAGGAAGTTCTTTACTGTAAGGGGGGTGAGGCACTGGAATGGGTTGCCCGGGGAAGTTGTAAATGCTCCATCCCTGGTCGTGTTCAGGGCCAGGTTGGACAGGGCCTTGGGTGACATGTTTGAGGTGTCCCTGCCCAAGGCAAGGGGATTGGAACTAGATGATCTTAAGGTCCTTTCCAACCCAATTCTATGATTCTATATGGGTAACTGGCTCATCTGAAACCTAGTTGAAGAACCTGTCTACCCTCCTCAAAGAGTCCAGCTGTTTAGTTCGCCCTCTGAATACCTTGACAGATTAGCTCCTGTTTCAATCTTCCACCACATTTCATCACACAGAAGCAGAAACAGCAGGGGAGAAAAACACCTCTAATCCAGACTCAGGTGTCTTGACACCTCTTATAAGCCTGTGAATGTGTTACTGGTTGCAGAGTCTGTAGAGGGTTAAAAGTCTTCCATTAACTACACCACGGCTTTCTCAAGTCACAAACACAGTAACATTACTTAATCACACTGGGTGCTTTTTATAGGCTGGCTGCTGGAATTTCTGGAAGACCCATTTCCAAAGGCTGATGAAACATCTGACCCAGAGAGATAACAACTGACATTCACTTAATCTGCTTCAGGAAAATAAGGAAACCAAGACAAAGAATTGCCAAAGAATTAAAGGTCTGACATTAAAACTTTAAAGGGTTGAGACAAAATAAAGTAGCCATGAGAAGAATGGATATAGAAAACTGTTTTTCCAAAGCAGCATATAGCACAAGGTATTGTCTTTGCCGCTGCAAAGACTGTAGCTAAAAAAGAACTTCTAAAAGACAAAACAAAGAAGTTCAACAGTAAAATGAAAGAAAGATTAAAGACAGTTTCTCCTATCAACCGGCCAAAGTGCTTAGAGCACTAAAAAGAATTGCAGCAGAGAACTGTAATGAAAATCTTGTAAAATTAAAAATCCCAATCAGGGTGCTCTGTTGCTCTAGAGCACAGTATTAATGTCAGTAAAAAGCTGTACAACAAAGACAAAGACATGACTTCCATATTTAGAACACACTCAATCAGTTGTCTACTTTGTCCCCATGATAGAGAATGCCTTTTAAAGAAACATTACCATTTCCAAGCACCAAGACTGTAGCTATTCAAAAGCTACAATTACAAATGAGGAAGGAGCTTTGCTACCTTTAATGAAAAAGTAAAAGTCCAAAACTTAAACTCAGGCAAAAAAAGAAAAAACATACAGTCCCTACAAAACGAGTACCACGATACAAGAATCATTCCTATTTCATTCCATAACTATTGAGAATATGCGAAAGAAAGTATCAAAATAGGAGGAAATATTTACTCTGAATTAATAATACCTTCTCCTCAGAAAGAGTTCCACAGAGGTGAAGCATACTACGGAATAGACTTACGCAGTATACAGACACGTTATCTGTTAAGATATGACAGATATAATGATATCCTATCTGTATTTTAAACATAAAATCTCTGGAGCCAGTTTTAAATATGTGTGTACACCCTTCTGACCAAATCAGGTACTCTTTACTGCATTTACATATTCTGCTGGCTTTAAGAGTAACCCAGTCGACAATTAGAAGTTCTCTTTCCAGCTACTAAGCTTCAGGAGCAACACTTAAGAGACACTCGAGGTACATTTCACTTGACGTCCAGTTGGCAGAGCTCAAAATACAAACAAGAATATAAGACAAAGGGCAGAAGTGAACACAGAGAGACAGAGAGAGAGAGAGAGAGAGAGAGAGAGAGAGAAAAAGGCAAAACCATATTTTAAGAAAGAAGCTTCTCTGGGTCTAAAGTTTGGTTACACAAAGGTATTCAAAGCCCTGTCTTCTTGAGCTACACATCATTAATTTGCTGTTTAAATTAAGAACAATTTTATTTCTAAAGGCTGTTTCCTGTTGCACAATTGTATTTATTTGGGCTCTTTGCAGATGACTCTAGTTGGAACACATGACACTGCAGTATAAAATTGTGGCTTGTCAAAAAGCACAAAGGCCAGGCCCAAGAAGACTCAGAAAAAGATCCTTTCTTTTGTCAGCTCTGAATTCCAATGGTTAAACACCACCCCTTCCCAACTTCACTAATTCTCATTCAGAGAAAATTACTGTTTTCATCTTTCCACACACATTCACCTCTTACCTCATACATGACTTGTCCTGAAGCCAAGCGTTTTCTGTCACCAAATGCTAACTGCAACAGATGTAAACTCACAACATCACCTTCACTGAAAAAGGTATAAATGATGACATTTGATTACAAAGCTGCTCTATAGTTCTCATTATTATTTCATTAGGCTGAAATTTTCTTAATAGCATTCTCTTGCCAGAAAGAAACACCATTTCCCAAAACATGACCAGTGGTCACATTTAGCCACTAAAACACATCGGAGGAAATGCGGACACTAACAGCTTCGGTGGCAAACGCCAGCCATACCATATGAAAGCTTTAAGACGTTGCAGGGACCAAAATGTCTTGGAAACAGTTCTTCACAGTGAAGAGTTTGTGATCAAAACTGCTTTAAAGTCAAACTTCATAAGACTGCAACTCTGTGAAGAGCTGAGCTGGTCATATAGCTTGATGATGCTGAGAGAGACAGCTTTCTCCCTCTCCCTTCCCACCAAAGTCCCAGTCCCTCTCTTGCATATTCTGCATCTTTCACTTCTCTCCTGAATAGAGATCATTTTCTGCCACGTGAGTTGAACCAGCTCACAAAGGCTCCAAAGAATGCTGAAGCAGGTCAAGGCAATCAGCAATACTGTCACCCCCTCCTTCAGAGGCAGAAGGCTGCTAATATCAGCACATTTAGTCTTCCAGATCTGCAGCCTCAACTACTTTTATTGGTGTTTTGATACCATGGTGGGAAATGCAAACAAATTGTGAAGCTGCCATCAAGAAACAAAGGAAATCATTGAAGAATGCAAGCACAAAAGGACAGCCACTGTTGCTCTGCCTTTTTTTCTGAAGGTAGGAACTAGGAACTGTTCACGTCTGCTAAACCCTGTGAAAATTGCACTGTAAGCTTAACACCTCTCATACATGAGAGAACCTCCTGCACAGCTAAGGAGGTTCTAACTGATACACATGCAGAAACTGTATGTTAACAAATATATAAAAAGGTAATAATTCAGTGGCTTCTACTAAGGTTTTATTCACCTTTCTTGCGTAGACTGGACAGCCCACAAGTAGCAACAATTGCGAGGGTCATTCTCAGGCTCTTGAAAAGTAACAACATAGACAGGAATCCTTCCTCCTTCAAGCTGAGAGTGGTGCCTACAGGTTTTAAAGAAGAAAAAGAGAAAAGCTGAGCCTACTGGCCCTAACTTTTTGTAGAAGGGTAGAAGCATTTTCTGAGCAGAGCACCTTGCGTCCTTATCCCCAAAGGACAGAAGGGCACACCTCCAGCTCAAACTAGTGAGACAAGGAAGCAACTACTTTGTATGCAACGGTCAAGATGTGAGGACATTACTGCTCATCCAATGCAACAGCTTTGGTTTATGTCCTCCTCCACCTGAGGAGCAGGAACATAAACGCTTACTTCAGCTGCCAGGCAAAAGACTCTTCCTGCTGGTGTAGCCTACTTCAGTATTGAACTAAAAATGCAGCACAGCTCCTAAACCTATTTAGAACAGCGCCAAACAGAAGCAGTTTCTCTTTTCTTTACTTGTACTATGGAAAGCGCCTTTCATCCAGACTTCTGAACCTTGTTTGCACCTTCACAATCTATGCTTGCCACCTATTTATTCCTCCTGTCTATTAATGCACCCAAGAGCTTCCGCTGAGTCACTGCAGATTTGCTAAAGTGGACAAATGAGATTTCAAGTGAGGCTGCTCGTTGGTAGATTTAAGATCACCTCTTAATTCTTCTACTCCTTATAAATTCACATGTCCCTCATTCTTATTTCCAAGTGTTCCAAGCAAACTGTCATGAACAGGCATCTCTGCACTGGAATGGCTCAATCCCCTATTTCAGTCCAGGTTGAAATGTAGGAAAGAATTTAATGTTATGCACTGATCAGCTGCTGATTTTTCATGTCTCACTAGTTTCCCCCTTTTAAAAAATTCTGTCTCCAAAATCACATTGTATACTTAAGCTTTTCAACATATGCCCAATTTCAGAAACTGGTTCTGAAAAATAATTTCCAAAATCTGTTTCTTCAAAATACACACTTTTCCTGGTTTCACTGAATATTACCAATTGAACAAACTGACTTAAAAAAAATCAGCTCAGCTATCACATCCAAACTGCTTGACATAACCCAAAGGAATATGCTTCCCACAAATCTTCCATCAACAGGCAGAATAAGGAAAACCACCCTAGCACCCTGCAGAGAAGGTGGTCCATTTAATCCATGTATGACTTCGTAGCTGTTTTTGAAGACGATTTCTAAACATTCCAAGATCATATTCAACATTTTAGTCCCTCAAGAAGTTCTCTTTACACTAAGATACTTCCTGAAGCAAAAAAATTAGATTCCTGGCAGAGTGTGAAGGCCTACTCACTCCCTCTTTAAAGTTTTCATATTCCACAGCGACAGGTAGCCATCAGAAAAACCCACAGCAAGCTGATTGCTTCTGCTTATGTAGCACAGCGTTGATATTGATGTTCCTGATGGATTTTGTAATTCAAAACAGAGATGTCTCCCTTCCCTGGTCACAGTTTCTCTTCTTTGTGGAACTTCAGCAGGAATTCTGGTGACAACTTCTAGATCTACATACACAAAACCACAAAATAAACAACTGCGTTAAGCCACTGCAGTAGCATTTTAAAGTCCAATGCGACAGCACATGTAATCTAATTTTACTGTTGCTATTTCCGTGTTGGTATCTTCAAATAACAGAAGAACTCCCTGACCAGACAGGGATTCTTCAAACCCAGTAAAAGGGCAACCCTCCCAGACAGATTTTTCTTGGACTCTGTAAAACAGGAGTTTGGGCCTCTTGAAGAAGCTATTTCAATTCATATGACTGCAAGCTTACCTGATGCTTCTATTTCATTCTGACTGCAAGATAAATCATCCAGGCAAAGGTCAACCAGAAGTAGATGGCCAACATCTGTAGCCACCACTGCCACCCCAAAGAGCCATCGCAGACTCTGATGTAGGTGTCGAGTGCTCACACTGGCTCCTCCGTCATTAGTTATGGGTTCTATAGCCGTTACCTACAGGAAAACAGCAAGGGAACATGTAAGCCATTTGACAAGCTACAGAGAAATTACTCCCAAGTGAAGCCAGAATTAGCACATCAGAAACAAAGCCTCAAAGACAAAGCATTGTTTCCAATTATACACGAAAAAAGGAGAAAGAAAAAAAACAAAATCAAGCCAAACAAGCAAACAAAAAAAAAAAAAAACACCCAACAAACCCATGCAAAAAGCTGCTCCTGCCTTCCATTTACTAGACTTCTTACTTAACTGAATTAACTGCCACTTAACTGGTGCATTCTATTACTACAGCTTACCAATTTCCATTTCCTAGTTAGAAATAATTAAGAAAACACAGAAAATCAGTTATGTGAAAGAAACTTTATCATATGTAAGGGACTTAAAACTAAATCTAGTTCTCTCATTGCTCATAGCCCATTAGCACTGCAACGCAGTTGATGCCACCTCTGCCAACAGCTATTAGGATAAATCACAGCTGTCAGACAGATGAGGCAGCAGTCAAGCGGCATCACAGACGCACCATTCCTATGGGAATTAAACGTGTTTATGTTTTTAGAAAGGGCTGAAAGAAGACAGTAGCTTAGTCACATTTACACTAGTCCTCATTTAGAATAAAAACAACATCCAGATACAGTAAAAAAAGTTTTAAATGCACACCAGCACTTCTAGGAATATTAACCTAAATTTTAGAACAGTGGCAAAAAGAACAGCAGCTTGATAGATAAAGACGTAACCCCAACTGAGGAAGAATAGCACACTTCTCTTGAACATATGAACCAGTCTGTGAGCAACTTTATTACAAGGTGAAGACAGACCTTTCAGCACTTGCAACCCACCCCAGGGAAAATACTGACTGCTACAGCAGAGATACAAGCACACAAAGATTCCTGTGGTTAAAGCTACACAACAAAAGAACACAGACTATCTTTTAGCCTGCTTACAAATGCAGCATAATGAAAACCGGAAGCTATACAACAAGTGTTCCACATGAAAATAAAAGAACTGAGCAGCACAAGGGAGACAAAGGTTTTTTACCTGCAGAGCTGGGGAAAAATAACCAAACCCCTAAGCCCCAATGTTTTCTCCTCTCCCTTATCAAGCACTTGTTATGACTACACTGCCCTGCAATCTACTACAGAATTTGCCTTTCATCTTGGTCACAACAATTCTATCTTAGAAGTACCTATAGAAATGTAAACAACTTTTAGTTTCAGATTTCCTGTAAATCAAACTCAATTTCCAAACTTCCCTGCTACTAAAAGGACTATCAAAACTGTTCTAATTATTTAAATTCTTCCTGTTCCAAGCCTTGATGACAGTTGTGAAGAAAATAAAAATACGGTATACCTATCTTGCTACAGAATTAGGGAAGTTCAAGTGTTACTTCTTTTTCCCTTAGGATTTTTTTCATTGTACAACTGGCTCCAAATGAATCTTTCTCATTTTTGCACACAGTCTTCCAAAAATGCTTCCCAGTTTTAACACTTCAATTTTCCACAAAGAAGCTCCTGAAACTGCATATTTTTCTACTGTGCTATGCACTGCCTTTTCATATTCTCCTAGACTACTGCCAACTCATTCTGAGAATTAACAAAGAAAACTTTTCTCAGCTCACTGAATCTGAATGCTAGTCTTCTGCCTCACACAAACCAGGATAACTCATGAAAATACCATTCAATAGTTGTGAAACACACTATCACTATAAACCTACTTAATCATGTTTTTAACCAATATTTGCCTTTACTAGAATCCAATTCAAAGAATACTCTACTAATACTTTCCCTTTTCTGCTAGATTTCACATGGATATCTAAATGCAATGAGATGCTCCCACCAAAAACAAATTATACCAAAATTCATTCTAAGCTTGTGAGTTCGGTTTTCTTAACCCATGCCCTTACTCTCTGAATGACTACATACATACTGTTACGCTAAATGGCAGTCATACAGACACTATAACAATGCTGCATTAACACACTAATGGCTTCACACCTTGAACAAGAGTTGCTCTAGAGTTACCATTAACCCATACAACTTAATATCCACAGAGATAAACCAACACAGCAAACAGTTCAGAAACTCAGTTACTCATTAAAGTCTTAAACCAGTAATGACATAAACCGTAGAAAGCAATGTTAATAACAGATCTACATTTTACCTTTACAAATAAGATGTCTGGAAATCAGAGAAACACTCGAGCAGATTAAAAACACGTATTATGTTACATATAATTTGGAAGTAAGAATTACAGAATAAATTCAAACCACATGGACAATGGCCAAGCACAAGTTTTATCTCCTTGGTTTCCCTTACCCTTATTCACATCCACAACTTAGAAGTTACCAGACCAACTAGCAACACCTGTGTCCTGGCAAAGCTTATCTAATTAATATAATAGCAAAAAGAGAGGAATCAAATTGAAAGCAACAGATCAAATATACTTGTAGTCAAGAGCATCCAGGGCATAAGAGCAACACTTCAAATAAGCTTTGGTTTTATTCCAAAACTCATAACCTTTATCAGACATCAGTCAACATATCCCCCAATGGTTGCTTCATATATTCTCCTTTCTTATGGTATAGAAGTCCTTAATACAACTGGTAGTTAGAACCACATTCTATTCTGAACCACTTCCGTAGACAAGGATTCGCTATGCGACACCATTTTTCTAAACCTTTCCTTTTCCGATTCCCAGCTTACTTAGATTTCAGAAATAAAACTTAAAGCTATGTCATCTTTCATAAACATAATTTACTAATTGATTATTTGCTAATGTGAGCACACTGCCTGCCTTTCCTTCTAGACTCTAAGGTTTACCAAGATGACAGGCAAACAAATACAGCGAAGTACCAACCCAACTCATACCTGTAGAGATTACTCCAATACAAACCATAGAATCATAGAGTAGGTAGGGTTGGAAAGGACCTTAAGATCATAAGGTTCCAATCCCCCTGCCATGGGCAGGGACACCTCAAACACGCCACCCAAGGCTCTGTCCAACCTGGCCCTGAACACCACCAGTGATGGAGCATTCCCAAATTCCCTGGGCAACCCATTCCAGTGCCTCACCACCCTCACAGTAAAGAACTTCCTCCTTATATCCAATTTAAACTTACCCTGTTTAAGTGTTAACCCATTACCCCTTGTCTTATCACTACAGTCCCTAATGAAGAGGCCCTACCCAGCATCCCTATAGGCCTCCCCAAATACTAGAAGGCTGCTATGAGGTCTCCATGCAGCCTTCTCTTCTGCAGGCTCAACAGCCCCAACTTTCTCAGCCTATCTTCATACAGGAGGTGCTCCAGTCCCCTGATCATCCTCGTGGCCCTCCTCTGGACTTCTTCCAACAGTTCTATGTCCTTTTGATGTTGAGGACACCAGAACTGCACACAATACTCCAAGTGAGGTCTCCTGAGAGCAGAGTAGAGGGGCAGGATCACCTCCCTCGACCTGCTGGTCATGCTCCTTTTGATGCAGCCCAGGATATGGTTGGCTTTCTGGGCTGCGAGTGCACACTGAAGCCGGCTCATGCTCAGTTTCTCATCAACCAAAAACCCCCAAGTCCTTCTCTGCCCAACCTGAAGCTGTGCCTGGGATTGCTCCGACCCAGGTGGAGGACCTTGCATTTGGCATGGTTAAACTTTATCAGGTTGGCATCAGCCCACCTCACAAGCATGTCAAGGTCCCTCTGGATGGCATTCCTTCCCTCCAACATATCAACCGAAACACACAGCTTGGCGTCATCAGCAAACTTGCTGAGGGTGCACTCAATCCCACTGTCCATGTCACCAACAAAGACGCTGAACAAGACCAGAGCCAACACCAATCCCTGAGAGGCACCATGCTTCCTACTAGTAATCACTCTGCAGCATTACAAACAAAACTCCACCTGAATTCTAGCAAGTTAATCCAAATCACATTACAGAAAGCTGAGTAACAGTATTTCTTTGTTGAGATTCTAAGATGAAAAACAATGGTGAAGCATAATCTTCTCTTAACCCATGCTGACTCTTGTTTAAGAAAATGCCTTTTTGCGGAAGTGTAGAATTAGGTAACTGTGTGTTCTACAATAAAACAAGAAAACTTGTTTTAGTAACAGTAAACTCAAAAGACAATGTTACCGTTAAGACTAAAATCTTACATTAAGGCTCTCTTGACTGGATACTCTAAAGTGACAATACATTAAACGCAACATAATAAAAATACCTCCGACAAAGATACTCCAAAGCTTTCCCTGAAACATGGTTATGCAGCACCTAACAACTTAAAAGCTTTGTTTTTCTGATTAAAAAGTACGTACCCTTCCTGGAAGAACAACTGCTTTAACCACTCTTGATATTGCAAGGTCGTACAGACAGAGCACACTTCCCTCTGCTTCTTCCAACCCAACCAGCAGTCCAGTTCTCTTCTGCCAGGAAAACTCCTTCACCACACGAACAGTGGGGGGCTGTTCATTTACTCCACCAAAACGATAGGCAGAGAGCCGCTCTCCTGTCACAGAGTTCACTACCTCGAGCTGAGGACCGCATGCCAACCAGGCCAGGACATTTCTCCCTGGAAGACAAAAGAAAGCTGACGAAAGCAAATCTCCAACAAAAGACTGCAACAATGGAAAAGTCACTGTCACTGCCCCTGCCCTTCAAGACATGGACCTAATAGAGGAAAACCAACTTACCTAATTCTCACCAAGTATTTAAAATCACCCACTGTAATCCTCAAGCAATACATCTTAAAATTAACAACCCTATTACTTCCATTTGTCATTCCTGCAATGAAGAAGTCTGGTTGTTCGGGATATAGTGATATATTGATCTCTAGTCTTTGTACCATATTCAGCTTGGCATTGCTAGAAATCATCTAAATATACAGAGGATTACAACTCTTAAAGCCCATTTCAAATATAACATCTAAATCAATTCATTTCTATTTTATTATTTTCACTGATACATGCTGCTTTGGGCAGGGATCTGGAGCTTAAAACAGGCACTGCAGGGTGTTGTCATTTAAAGTTTAACTATATTAATGATTTAACATTAGCATTTCTAATGGCTAAAACATCCTTTTCATCCTCTTGGAACTTGATGCATCATAACAGCACCAGCTAGACACAGCTGATGCTACAACCCTATGCTTCAGGCAACCTCCAGGCAAGAATCAATTTCTACAAGATCAAATCTAAAGGAAAACGCTCACCTCCAGAAAACTTCCCACACAGCACAGAGTCCAGGCTTATCTCATCTTCCCCAAGTGCCTGAATAGTCACCTCTGGAAACCGCAGCAGACCGCTCGTTGCCCGAGCCCTTAGGTCTCGCATTCTTCACTGTAAATAACGAAAAACATGCAAAACCACACTCATGTCAGCAATCAATGGTTTTGAGATTAACCAAAGTTTCATCAGCATGCAGGGAAAAATCTCCTATGAGTTGCCTGAAGCTCTTCTCCTTACAAAAATGGCAATCAGGACAGGTTTTGATCTCTCAGCAGAGCACACGCAGAATCCTTTGCTTTTCTGACACCTGTGAGATCACCAACTAATAGTGATGCGCAAGTCTTGACAAGAGAAGTAACAGAAAAAAACCAACATACTGAGTTCAAGTTCCAATCTGCTCACATGGGTTTGTGAGGTGCAACCTGAGAAGAACTGTCTTTTAAAAAGCTTCTCAGTAAGAGGTGTAAGTTTCCATTTGCCATTTCCTTGATTTTATGCTTTATTGTTTCTTGTCAATTGTCTTCTAGTAGATTTCATGTTATCATTTATGTCTTGGTTACTTTTGCATGTTCAGTTTGACCATTAAGGAATACTAAGTTCTTCACTACAATCATTCCCCAAATTCCCCATTCCTCTGGAAAACATCCCATTGGTATTTTCACATTAGAAGCAATACATAAGCATCCATAGCTCATCAGTTAAAAAGTTTCCATTACTTATGATAGGAACATAGTAAAGCACTTTAAAATACTAATATATTTTCTCAAATCCATTACACACAATGCTGACCCACTCAAGCATCAAAAAGAGCCCTTACGCTACACTACTAGCCCGCACAACCTACCACTCTAAACACATAAAGCCTGCTGCATCACCTGTACCATACCTGCTCTCCTGCAAATGAAGTTTTATGACTGTTTCTTAAAGCATGCACTAATAACCTACTTCCCTTACAGCTAGTTTTGAAGACTAGACTCTGAGAGCAACATAAAATTACTTAAGGGAAATGTTTATAAAGAAACACTGTTTATATTAATTGTTACTTCTTTGGTGGAAGATTATGTCCTCAACATAAGAAGGACATGGAACTGTTGGAGCAAGTCCAGAGGAGGGCCATGACGATGATAAGGTGGTCTTATACAACCCATATGAAGACAGGCTGAAAAAGTTCGGCTGCTCACTCTGGAGAAGGCTGTGTGAACACCTTATAAGAGCCTTCTGGTATCTGAAGGGGCCTAAAAGCATGTTGGAGAGGGACTCTTCATCAGGGACTGGAGCAACAGGACAAGGGGTACTGAGTTTAAACTTAAAACAGGTGAAGCTCAGCTTAGATATTAAGAAGCAGTTCTTTACTGTGAGGGTGGAGAGGCACTGAAACAAGTTGCCCAAAGAAGCTGTGAATGCTCCATCTGTGGCAGTATTCAAGGCCAAGCTGGACAGAGCCTTGGGTGATATGGTCTAGTGTGAGGCATCCCTGCCCATGGCAAGGGGATTCCAACTATATGACCTTTCCAACCCAAACCATTCTATGATTATGCTCTAAAGTCTGGTTACTGGAATCTACCATACATTTCAAGTCATAAACACTCTATTTAAAAGGAAGTTCCAGCGTCTTCTGCCAGAATGAAAACAAAAAGCATGTAAAGCTTGGGAAGCGTAAGTCAGGGTCCCATACCAAGCACAAGTCAACATTTGGATAAAGAATGTTGCCAATGGAAAAGCCAGTACTGCAGGATGCTGCCGAGGCCAGCCCACCTGACCACTCTGCCAGCGTTCACAACTAGCACAGACCAAGTTCCAAGTGGGACAGCTCAGCCAACAGCAGCTTTGTTGGGTTTGCTTTTTGATACCTGTCATCATTTCAAAGTGACAGCAGGGTGAATTTTTGCACAGCATCCAGGGGCTCCAGTGAGTAAAAAGAACCACAACTTGACCAGCATTCCGTCTTAGTTTAATTGAAATGATTTAATGAACATGTTTTATGAGTAACCTGTAATACCAAATACAAATATATACCGATATACTGAGCCGGTGAACAAGTCTGTGCCCAGTGCACCACTGCAAAGTGCCTGGCACAGTCTTCTAAACCCTCTCCTTTCAGGTATTGATATACATTAGTGTGATCCACCCTGAGCCTTCTCTTCTGCAGGCTGAACAGTACCAGCTGTCCCAGCCTTGCCTCACAAAAGAGATGCTCCAATCCCTCCAAACACCATTGTGGTCCTTTGCTACACTCCCTTCAGTGCCTCCCTATCTCTCATGTGATATTGGGGAGCCCAGACCAGGACACAGCCCTGAAGGTGCAGCCTCCCCAGCTGTGCCTCCTCCTCGTACGGCCCAGGGTCCTGTAAGCCTTGTTTGCTTCAGGGTCACACTTCTTACTGAGGGTGCACTGCCCCATCTCCCAGATCACTAATTAAAATGTCGAACAGGCAACACTCCTCCTCATGCACCCCAGGATACTGCGAAGCCTTTTGCCTACAGGGGCACATTGCTGGCTCATGGTCAATTCAGGGTCCACCAGGATGCCCAGGGTCTTTTTTGTCAAGGTGCTTTTCAGCTGGGCAGCCCCCAGAGTATACTGAAGAGAGAACAAGTATCTTCCAGTACGGCAGGAAACAGAATTCATGAAAGCTTCTCAACTGCATGCTCTCCATGAGTCACCCTGAGTCACCCTGCCTTCACCACTAAATACCTGGACAAGTCAAGAACACACAACTTTATGTGGCCAAACTGGAAATAAAATTTTAAGCTACTCTACTGGGGAGATCTGAATTCGAAAACAAACCAGCCACCACCACAAACTCCCCACCAAATCAGATTCTTCTTCTCTGGTGGAAAGCTCACACCTTGACGCAGTGTAGTCCTGTCTACAGTACACACCAAGTGTGCTAATCAATCCAGTCCCACCAGTAAGTACCATCAAATAAGTAACACTCCAATACCTGGAGCATTCACTTTAAATTTAATCATGCTACAGTTGTTAACTGCATATGAAAGCATATGAAAATGCTACAGATCATCAGGCATGCCCAAGTTTCATCTAGTAAGACAATGGGCATTTTAAACATATTTTTTTTCTAAGCACCTGACTTGACTATATGGAACAAGGGCAATAAACTTCATAATAAATTATGAACAACATATAGTGATTTGGTTATTAGGATGTTTTACTTGCATCATTCTACTAAGTTAAACCAAGGACTACTGAGAAATCTGACAGCAGGAAAACAGCGCTAGATTATACAGCCATGAAGCTTCTGTTTTAAGAGATATATCCAACATTAACTGCATTACTGTCCTCTTTGAAAATAGCAACAGCGACAACAATCACATCCCTAATTCTATCTGTTAGAAACCAATTGATGCAAATACACCACAGGCTTACTCCACCTCCAGGAGTAAACAAGAATCCTGTTTTAAACCTCTCACCTGTGTCCTAAACCAAACTGCTCTGTGCAAAAGTTGCCAAAACGGCCATTCTTCAGCCTTGATACATACACCTTCCAAACATCACGAACTACTTCCAAAGAAAGGAACATGCCACAAGTCACACACTGATGACAGTCGTGATAGATTTTTGCATGAAACAGCTTTAGGGTAAAAAAAAAAAAAAAAAAAAAGTAAAGGGAGAAGCTACACGTTCAAGCAGAACCATATACAACCAAGTTAAAAGAGTTCTGGGATGTCAGCTCTGACTGACAGTAGTGCATGAAAAGCAGTTTCAAAGGCCAACAACATTATGGGCTTACTGAAGGAAAAGCAAAAAACATTGTCAATCACAGCTGAAGATGAGATTTCACAAAATGTATTGACTTCACTGTCACTAAAACAGAGGCCTTGTGGCTACCTCCCTTCTCCATCTGCTCCTTTGTTCTACTATTGTACTCCTGTGGCTAACCTTGCACTGACTTGAACACTTCTTAAAGCACTTTATAAGCAAAGTCAGGCCACAAAACAGCAAGGAAACTAATCCAGAAAAGCAGAAAGTTTTCCAACAGGTTAAAGAGTTAAACTGGCTTGCAGAGAGAACTAGCAAGAATAACAGCTGGCACAAAGAAGGACACAGAACCATGCATTGGGAACAAGAAGAAGGAATGTCTATCTCCACTTTGTGGCAGTTAAGCTGCTATGCTAGCTGACACACATGTGAAGCTATATATTTAGTTTGCAAGGAGAGCTAAAGACCCCTTCGCTTTTAAGGAAGGACACTACCCAAAACACAGTCAATTTTTAACTCCTTCTTGCATGAGAAGAAGAAAAACAAAGTTCTGAGAAAAACAGCATCCACTTTGTTGAATAAACAGCCAAGGGATGGCAAAAGCATCACAGAATTTTCTGAATTCCCATTCATGACCAGTTCAATGACATTCTCATCAGGAAAGCAGGAAACAACTCACAAGCATTGGAGGAGCAGCAGATGGAAAAGACACTTCCTGCACATCAGTAGTCAGGGCCAGCAAATTTGCACTTCGCCGTATTTCACTCCTGCAAGTAGAGGATTTAGCGAGTAAGTCAGCAGGTGATTTAGGGAGTACCACTGTTCCACCTTAGGCAGAAAACTTCCCCCAGTGTGTTAGGCAAAACCCTAAGTCCAAAAGCTAAGTTTTAGTCTAAAAAGCCACTTGCAGAGCAGAGACTGTATTGAAATTCTAAAAACAGGTTTATTTCACTCAAGTGCAGCTCTTGCAGAGTGTGTGTGGATGCTCCATAAGCTCTCCAAGAAGCACTAATCTACAGCAGAGGATGAGAATTTCAGCTATCTACCCAGCAGCTAAGATCCCATATCAGATGGGGATCACAGGTTTGATTTTCCTTCAACTGAGAAATCAGTCAAACCCCACACAGACTAGAATTTGACAGAAACGCCAGTTCACCCAGCTACCTCCAATGGTTATTCTCTAACATTACTATACTTCCATTCAGGAGTTGTCTCCATCACATAAGTAAAACAGCTCCACACCAGAAAGTCACCATTATTTCTCTAAAGCTATATCCGTTAGCTTACTAGGGAGAAAACATAAAAACTGAGAAAAGTCTGAGTAAGTTCATTACAATGTCTTAAAAACGCAAACTTCAAGCAAGTCAATGCAGGAAGACAATGCACTAAGTGAAGCAGGAGCTGTCCTCAGCAGAACACAGTACAGTGTGCCCAAACACACATGACAGCTGCCAGCCAAGACTGATCCAGGTTGAACAAGGCACCTAAACTTCCACACCTGACCATGCAACTCAAGCAGGGTTCAGCATTCCAAACAGAATTAAGTCCCTACACTGCCCATCATTTTACCAAACACAATCAGGAAGCAATTACTAGACCAGAAAGATTCACACCACGCTGCTTTCTCTTGGCAGAAGTTCCAGACCTTAAGTCATGGGTTATTAAGGAAAAAATAGCCTTTGCTTCAGTCGGCAGCTCTGCTGCTCAATGCATGCTTCATACAATGGTCAAGAGACCCCCACAAACTGCGCTGCATTACTGTAAAGCTGTGCTCTCCTTACTAAACCCAGCCCTCTTCCCGCGATCGCCGCAGACAGTGAATTTCCCGCCTCCTCCTGCAAAAGAACACGGACAGGAGGGACTAAAAGGAGACTATTATTAGAAAGGAAAGAAAAACCCTCCAAAAAGTGACCGAAGGCCCTGCGGGAGGCGGCCGGGCGGAGGGAGCACTCCCGCCGGCAATCGCTACATCTCGCACGCCCCCCAGCCTCCGCCGGCCGCCTCCCGCCTTCGGAGCCTCGCACGCCGCCGCCTCCCATGTGCGCTGCCCAGGCCGTGCCGCCGGCCGCCCCGGCCTCTCCCTCCGCGGCGGGGCCACGTGTGGCGGGGCACGGCGCCGCGGCCCCTGGGGTCACTTACATAAGGGGACGGGCGACGGCAGCCGGGCCCGCCCAGGGGCTCCGCCGGCCCGAGCTGCGCCAGCGGCGGCGGCCTAGCCGCCTCAGGAGCTCCGGGCACCTACCGGCACGGGGGAAGGAAGCAAGACGGGCAACCGGAGGTAGCCTCGGTCGCCTGCCCCTTATGCCCCCCGCGCCGCTCCCCCCTGGCCGCCCACCCCAGCCCGCTTGTCCCCCGTACGTGCAGATGAGGGCGGCGGCATCTCCCGCAGCGGCTGCGGCGGGTACAAAGGCCTGGGCCCGCCGCACGCCGCCCGGGCCGGGCCGCGCCGCGCCACAGTCGCTCCCTACGTCACCGCGCGCCCTGCCCGGTGCCGGGCCGCGCCGCGCCCCTCCCCCCGCGCGCGGCACCCACCTCGGCCGCTCACCGCCGCGCGGGGGGGGGGGGCGGGGCTGGCACGGGGGTCTCGCGAGAGCGGCGGCGGCGGCAGCGGGAGTTTTCAAAGTCGCGGCACACGGGCCCGTGGGCGGAGCCCGGCTTCCGGTTCCGGTGCGGGCCGGCTCGCGCGGGGCGCGCCGGGAGCTGTAGTTCCTGGGCTGCCCGCCCCCGGCGGCGTTGGCGAGGCGGGGGTCTGGAAGGAGACGGTCTTGGAGCCCTCAGGAAGCACATCCCAGCCGCGACAAAACCACGCGCCCTGCAGAGCCCGCTCTTGGCCCACAGCGCACCGTGCTCCGGGGCCTGGCCTGCCCCCCTGGCCCGCCAAGGGGGAACGCGCTATGGCAAGGGAACGGTGTGCTCGCCCAGCCTGCGTGCCCCTCTGGGAGCACGGGCCTCCTGCCCTGCTTGGGGTGCATGCTGAAAACGTGCTTCAGAGGAGCTCAGCCTTCCTTATGTGTGAGGCCCCGCGGTCAGGGGAAGCGTCCCTCGCCGCTCGGTCCTCCCTCAGCAAGCCCAGCCTGGAAATGGAACTCCTCACTAGGAGCTTGCAGGCTTTGTCTTTTCTTACACCTCAGTACGCATTCTTGCCAGCACAGCTGTTCCCAACAACTGCAATGTTGGCAGTGCCAGTGAAATCTCATGAGGAGAGGCAACCATATTTCAGTGAAGCTTAAGCCTGGTACCAGCATGTGAAGTGTCCGAAACGGCACTTTAAAAGTGACTGGATTAGCATCCTTCAGCAGTCCGTATAGGTATATGCCAGGAGTATTTGCTCATGAAATAAGTGCCAATGAGAAGAAAACTTTGTACATTTTGTAAATATACAGGTTTCCAGGTATGCTTGGTTCCCAGTGCCCAGTTTATTGCAGTTTTTCCTACTTGATTGCAAAGGTCTAAATAGCAAGGAAGTAGAAATGTAGCTAGATTCTAATAAAACTATACTGGCAATTAAAAATACTTAAAAATTATAGCCTAAAAAATACCCATATGACAGCATAAATAAGCATTTCTTTATAAATAGAAACCATTATTATTGTACGCATTCACCACTGGGCAGCTGGAGGTACTTACCTATACAAAATTATTATTTACAGCCAGCATGATGATAGTTCTTCTCATTGATTTGCCAAGCTGATTTATAATCTTCTTCCCATTTACTTTACAACATAAGGTGCGTCACCATCACCTTGGCAAGACATCCTTTCAGGTTTTGCCTTTTGAACATCGCAAAGTTAGGAGAGAGAAGTATCACTGTACTTGTGAATTACTCTTAGCTGAATCCTAGTTTGTGACTTTTGATGTTCTGGATGTTGTTTCAGTTAGGATGTGATGGTGATAACAGACAGATAAATCTCATGTGCTACGTTGTTTATGTGAAAAGAATGAGCAAAATCCTGCTTTCTTTCAGTGAGCAAGAATTAGATGACAAGATATTTTCAACTCCCTTTCCAACTAACAGTTGCCACTAGGAGCCCATCTTTCTCTCCAGTTATCCAAGTACTAGCCATTTTGTTCTTTTTTATCACATGTTCAAATCTCCATCAACCCTTGCCTGTTAGAATATGGTATCTCTTTTATTTCAGATACCAAAAGAGCTTAATTTCTTTTATACCTCTCTTCAATAAAAGAAATCCATTAACCATCCCAGCTTTAACAGAGCATAACACAGTCATAGAATCATAGAATCATAGAATAGTTAGGGTTGGAAAGGACCTGAAGATCATCTAGTTCCAACCCCCCTGCCATGGGCAGGGATACCTTCCACTAAACCGTGCCACCCAACACTAACATACTTAAATGGCAGCCACATATTTTCTTTTACATGAGCGTTTCGCTGTTATCACAAGTACAGCTCACTGAACTTACAGTATGCCTGCAGCATTTCTTCTCATCCTTCAGTTTAAATTAGGAGCTCTTCTGTTTTTATCTTAAAAGCAAAAGGAGAAAATTTGGTCTTTGACATTTTAACAGAATTTACACTTTCGTGCTGTTTTTTTCTCCAACCCACATACTATCCTTCACAAAGAGGTTCACTGCACATCAGATCCAAGATAATTTTCATTACAATTTACAAATTGTCCAGAAAATACCAGAGCTATTAAGTGTCACTCCAGAAGTTTAATACATACCTTCTCTCTCACACTCCCACATGTATGTCCTAAAATACCCCACAAATCATAAGTGTGAAAATCAGAGAACAAGCCAGTTATTGCATTCCAGACCTATCCAGCACATTCATAATGAGTTTAATTGATTTTTGAGCAAAGCAGCTAAACTCTGAGATGAATGTTTAAACCCGCAACACAGTAATACATGCTCAAAAAGCTTTACTGGAAATAAAAAACCAAAACCAGAACAAAGCAAAACAGAAAACCAACCTGGGTAATAACATTAAATGATCCTACTTGAGATTTCTATATACTCTTTCAGAACAATAGCTTGTAAGCAAGGACTAATTTGTTTCCCATCACAGCAAGGACTCCCATGTAAGACTCAGAGTTTCTTTAAGGACACAGATTTATTTAACACAAAATTCAGAAGAAAAACCCCTCAATATAAAACATTTCCACTGAACGTTCTAGAATATAATCTACACAAACCATCTAAGGCATGTGGTTCAAAGATGACCAGCAGGCACCCACCTCTTTCTTCACCTCCTCTTTCCCAGGAGAGGAAGGCCCTGCCACGATCCCAGACTTGCCTCCCCACCCCCCAGTCCCTCTGGATTTTAAAAGTCTTTGTCTTTATAGTAGACATTTTCAGCTATTAGTAAACAAACCTGCAATGCTTCTAAGTGGGAGGATCATCAAAGGAGTGACAAACACATTCAGTTTCTCCCAGCACTACTAACATCATGCATTACCTCTAATTTACGGCTGTGCCTCTTAGTAAGTCTACCATACTTTAAATTATTATGCAAATGTTGATCGTGACTTGGTGACTGCTGTTGCCACTTTAGAGCTATTAATTTGTAGCATAGGAGAGCACTGGTCATGGACAAGAAGCCCAACGTGCAAGGCAATGAAATTGCATGGGACAGTTCCTGACCTAATGGGGGAGGTTGTGCACACATCACAAGGCATCAGTGAGACAGTATTTGGCTTCACAAAAGGAAGCCTGACTTCTCAAGTGTTTCTAGCAAGGAAAAGGGGAATTTTCAAGGTGCATTACTTTTGCAGCTGTGTGCAGCAGCTCCTCCCAGATGAGTTGGGCAGTGTGACACCCACAGGACTGTGTATAAGAACATACCAAGTGGGTGATACCACCCACTGATGGGTGATGGCAGGGTTGCCTCTGTCATGTGTGAAAGGCTGTGCCTGAGACTGACAGAGCTGGCGTAGGCTATGACTTGAAAGTGAGGACAAGTGTCTCTCATCTGATGTGACAGAGTAGCAAGCTAGGGAAGGAATGCAAAGATAGGCACGACAGCGCTGGAGGACCAGCTAGAGTCATATCCTTTGCTGCGGCATTTAGAGTGATTATCTGCAGGACAGGACTGCATTTATTAAGGGCAGGACAAGCAACAATCATGATTCAGAGTAGCAACAGCTTGGAAGAGAGCCTTAGCTGTACGGATAGAGACAGAAAGGCTTTGTGTCAGGAATTATTTATAGAGCAAACCTTGCAAGGCTCAGACATAACCTGAATAAGGACACAGAGGTCTGAACCAAAGATGTGCCCCCAGTTGTAGGCATAAGTGAACACTGGACTAAACAGCAACTGAATTGCTGCGTGATGAAGTGGTCTGGTTTAGCTGAGCTTGAGCTTGAACTGGTAG
This sequence comes from Ara ararauna, assembly GCA_028858755.1. Lineage (NCBI taxonomy): Eukaryota > Metazoa > Chordata > Aves > Psittaciformes > Psittacidae > Ara > Ara ararauna. Next base: position 99,202,742 of record CM054379.1, read on the forward strand.
CAAGGCTTATCTGAGCAGGCATCAGAGAGGTGGGCAAGGCTGTGTTTGGAAAGAAGGTCTGCTATTCATCTTACCCAGTTTTAACTGTCTGCAGTGCAGTCACCAGCATCAGAGCCTGGTGAGGTAGGGAAGGGAAACAGGTTTTTCCTCTGGCCTGCTTTAGATACATCCTATAGGATTAGCTGTAAAAGGAGATGGTGTTGCAGATGGACACACCTACACTGTACCCTTTTATTTTTGGTCAGATTGATCTCACCTTGAGAGAATAATCTGAATAGAGCACTGGGTCTTTAAGTTGCTCAGCAGCTGAGTTTATGTTTGCGGTTGGGATTAGGAAGGAAGGAAGGGAGAAAGATGCTGCAACTGAAATTGTATGCAAATTGCATACAAATTGCAAATGTTCAGCTAAACTGGAAAAATCATGCTGCTACAAGATGTGGACAAGCTATATTTGAAAGCTAATATTCTTATTTAGCTAAATTAATGATTGATAGCCAAATGTAATTGTTAGGGCTGGGTAAGGAGCAAGTGGAGTCACAGCTGCAGCAACACAGAAGCTCTGAAATGGGGCCCCTGAGACCTGGGCACTAAACTCTGCCAGTGCCTGGGAGCAGGGTGCTGATGCACCTCATGGGGGTACCCAGCCCCAGTGATACCCCCTCCCCAGGGAAATCTGGAGCACAGCACTGGATCTGGGGAAGAGCTCCATCACCCTGCCTTCTGCACTGAGGCTGACCTCCTTTGGGAGAGCTGTAGGAAGAGCCTAAAAGCAGTTTGTGAATTACAGGGAGTTGGAGGTGGGATTTAGGCTTCCCTGTGACATCCTGGCCAGCACAACCTTCCAAGTCAATAAGTCAATATCTAATTATGGGTGAGACTTGCTAGCATGGTCTGCTGCTTTATGCAACACCTGGCACTGCGGTCTGGCTGTTGCTCCCTTATATCCAGTCAGCATCCATTTTTGCCTTTGTGTTACATTTGAGTATGTGTGAATCTGCCTCAACAAGCTAAAATGGAAGTGATGCATTTTTGATAATATTTTTTTCAAATCACTGTGAAGAGCTTACAGTAACATCCTCTATAAGCACTTCTCAGTTGGTGCTCACAGCCTGAAATTTTTGGTAAGCTGTACCACAATTAAGCAAATCCTCAAGTGAAGAAAGCTCTGTGTTAAAATGAAGTTCAGACTGTAAGCATACATCAGGGAGATAAAGGTGGCACAAAAAAGAAAATACTGCAGTGGTGTAATAATTATATTCAAGCACATGATTGTTTATAAACACAGGATGCTCAGAGATGTGGTTACATTTAGTCAAATATGTAATTATAAGTATACAAGTTTGAAAAAGAATGAATTAAATACTGCCTTTCAGTAATTACATAGGAGGAATCTATTTGGAAAACATAACCCGTAGCTTTAAAGCCAAATATTAGAAAGCCTCAGACACAACCAACAGGGGCTTGGGCTCTTTGAAAGGCTTCACTGTGAATTGTTTCAACTGAGATTTTTTGTATTTAGACTGTTTCGTGTTTTTAAAAGCACTCAAATTTAGTTTCTTGGATTCAGAATGCCTGGTTATGAGATACTAGCAATTAGTTCTATGCATTTTTTGCACTTGCATAATTTATACATTTTCTCAGCTTTTAATTCTACTATGTATTTAATTTTTTCCTGTAAATTGTATAAATTCAATTGAAGGGCATTACTAACACTACACACTAGAAACATTAATTAGTGATTTCAATATCAAAATCAAAGTAATTAGAAACTTAATGAACCAAAAATAGTATAATGGGATCTCTTCCATTCTCCACTAGAGCGTCAATAATTTAATATAAAGAGGGGCACTCTAGAATTTCCCAGAGAAAGAAAAGATTAAATAGCTGTTGGATCTGCAATTGCTGAAGTCATGCAGCCATAAAAATAAAGAGGAAAAAAAAGGAGAGAAGAGTCTGCATTTCAGTTCCGGCAGAAAAAGCGACCTTAAGAGACCTTGAAAACTGCTTTCTTTAGCAGCAGGCTGTATTGGTCACATTTCAGCTTCATCTATAGAAAATGTTACATCTTGAGTTCAAAGCTACGCTGAGTACATTTTATGCATTTCAAAGTTATATATTGCAAAGCTTTGGAGGTTTGTGGCGGTGGTGATGGTTTTCCTCCTTGGGGTAATCATTTGATGCATAGACATCTTTCTCTTACTGATTTGAAATGTGACTTTTCTTCCTGTAAATCAGCTTGGGACAGGAAGGTGCTTTCTGGGAATGGTCCTCTGTCACTTCTCTGCCTGTGTGCATGGCAGCTGAGGAAGTGCTGTCATTAGCAGGTTTGGTGTGAGCTGTGGCACTGAAAAGACCTCTTTGCTCTAACACTTAGTTTGCATACCTGTGTTCCTGAGCAGGAGAAAGAAGACGAACACCGTAAAGTCTGGCTTTAGGGAGGTGGGAACCTCTGTATAATATTAGTAGCTTGACTAATGCCATTCAGGCTTTTAATTTCATAATTTAGGGATACCATGTCATCTACTTAAAATCTGCAAAAAGCAGTCACTTAGATGTGAGGAAAGGAGGGATTTACAATATTTTACATTGGCCACATAAGCAGATTTATTCTCCTTAAGTATACACATTTCCTTAGAATGCAATAACCTTCATGTTAACCCAAATAAATATTCTGACAACAGCAAGGCTGAGCAGGAATGCAGATTTACCTTCAAGGGAGATGATTGCTTCTAAGAAACTAACTGGTCATTATGACAAGATTTATTTCATCTAACTTTAGCTGTGTGAAAGATGCGTATCTGGTTTAAGTGTGCCCAAAAGACTTTTTTTTCATCTATGCTGACTGGTCCGTAAGTCAGATTTCCCTCACTTAGAATCCTGCAGTGCCTTGGACCTTACATCCTCCCAACTACAGCACCACTGCCAATAAATTAAAGAAGACAACTCGGCTCCCTCTCTAACTGGAAGAAAGAGTATGCACTTCAGGAGACCTTCATTGCAGGAGAGGCACCTGGGTGGGTCAGCATGAATATCCCTCTGGGGTGCCTGGGTCTCCCGCTAACATTAGAGGGAGCCTAGTAAAATTGCAGGGAAGGGTGCTTCATTTTCAGATAGCTATTGATAGCTGGGAAGAATTGCGCTGTTCATCAAGGGTTGGGAAGCTGCTGCTTCTACACCTCGTTCAGTGGACAGACAATTAAATCGCCTTAAAGCGAGCTTTGCCCATAAGTTGTACTTGTTAGGCTGCTTCAAGACCTCCCAATTATCTATACTGGTCATGGAATGGAAGGCAAAATAACTCCTCCCACATGCAGGAGTCTCATGTAATTATATATCACAGTTCTTTATAGGGAAGCTCATGGCCCATATTTGTTTACCCTTTGTTTTATGTTTCTTTTTAGGTTCTTGCAAGTAGAGGTAGGTAGTTGCTTCAGTGAGTCTAAAATGACCAACATATCAAAACAAACTAAGGTTAAGCTGTGGTAAGGTGGATATACCTTACACCAGGTAATTCAGAGCAGGCAGTTTGTTTCTTTTCTTTTTTTTCACTAACCAAGTGCACAATAAATACCTAAGTTTTTCAGCAGCATTTCACTTGACTTTTTTGGTAACTGATGACCCTTATTGTGCAATGTGAAGGTCACAAGGAAAGTACCCACCAGTCAACAAAGTGGGGTATTCACGTTCTGGTGGTAGCACTTGGTCTGCATTGCACGTCTTGAGAAAATTGGTGTTTATAGTGAATGGTGTAAACAACAGATTCTTCTTTACACAGGGAAGAAATAGAAGTTCCTGCATAGCACGTGTGCAATGTGGCTGAATTAATCGTACTGTTCAAGTGCAGTGGGTTTTATGCCTACGGTTTTGCTGATAAATCTCAATGGTCATTAGCACAAAATTAAGTTTTTCCCATGAAATAAAAAAGATAATTTATTCAGATCTGAGGTTGCATTTGTGGTCCCTTTGATGGCTCTGACAATCCCATCACCTTTCATATTTAAACAATGGAATAATGAGTTTGCACATTTGGAAACAAAACCCCAAGAAATTAATCGTAAAGAGCAAGGCCTTAAAATCCAACTTTGAAATACAGTTTTCCCATGATTTCTGGTGCAGAGGGATTTTTGAATTTGGTGTAGGCAGCACAATAGCAACAGGCAGTACACTGGAACTGGCAGTGGGTTGCTATGCTGAGGTGCTGCAAACTAGCCTGCAAATGCTTTCTGAGGTCTAAAAACAAAAGCAGCCGGATAATTGAGGGCAGTTGTTTCGCTGGCACCAAAATCACTCTACTGACTACAGTTCAAATACTGCATGTGTAAGGTGGTTTATACCGTGCTCAAATTTGGAGTGCCCGAATTTAACACAACTCAAGCTGGAAAGGGTCAATTTGAGATTGTTGATATTAGGCATTTTCTTTGATGATTATAGTGTCTGCGTGTGACCTTAGGTCAAAATAACAAAAGGTGCGAGCTAGAAAACCAGGAGGCAAACTTCCATAACAAAAACCTGAATGATGGAAAATACAACCTAAAAAAGGAAAATTAATGAGACAGGCTTTTGAAAATATTTGAAAGAAAGAGCCATTTCCCCATGCAAGTTATGTTTAATGTCAATGTGCCCAGCTGTGTGAGAAGCACCGCTGAGTGTGAGTGACTAATAGGCTTGCCAGCACAGGAACCGTGATGTCTAATTTATTGCTGCATGTGCTGTCTGGGTAGTTCAGCCCTGCAGCCTTTTATTCTGCCAGATGCTGATCACCTCCTAAGAGGTGCTGAGACATCTCATTTGTCATTGGGTGCTTGATGCCATTGAGAAAGTGATCAGCACCTTGCGGGGACTGGCCCATGAGTACTGATAAATAAAGGTTATCCATCCTCTTGCATACAGAGACAGCTGACACAAAGCCGGTGCCCTTGAAAGAGCTACTGTGTGATCTGTGGTGTGAGCAATCTAGAGAAGGAGACATCACTCAGTCTGCTGACTCTGCTCATTAGCTGCTGGAGCAAAGATTCACTGTAAATAAATAGTCCTTTTAGCTTTTCAGCTTCTCCTACTGCACTATTTCAAAGCTAGAAAATATTTTTCTGGAAGTGGCATAATGGAAATGAACTGAGTGCCACTAGCTTGATGGTCTGCTTGGGCAGCCTCAGGCATTGGGCAATGCCCACCTGCGCTCCAAGGCTGTGGAGGTTAGCCCCCACACTTTGCCCTCCTGCCTGGCTGCTCCTCCCTGCATACATAGGCTTGTGCTGGGATCATGGCCCTGGAGTAGCTGGGGCAGCTCCGAGTGCTTGCACTACCTGACCTGCATCAGACTTTGCTTCTTTGCCTGGAGCTCCCAGGGGCTTTCTGGGGAGGGGTCTTTTCCTTGCCTGAGAGCCCCAGCTTCTGTGTAGCACCAAGTCTGTTGAAACACATCACCTGAGGCAGGGATCAACTGGTTTGTCTCCCCATCTCCATTAGAAACTACACCAGCAGCTTGTGCCATGCTTATTAAACAAGTCAGTGCAACTTTCAGGAAAATAAAAAATGGATGTTGCTGTTCCTTTGCTGATTGTAGGGAAACATTTCTTTTAAGTGAGAAACCAAACAGGTATATTTACTAATTTTTTCCTTCTTTTAGCAAACATTTCTCACACAGGTTGTACAGCTTTTAGCATTATCCAGTGGGAAAAACACAATTCCCTAAGAAAAATGCTGACAAAGTAGTAGTTTATTTTCCTGTTTCTTTACCCTCTCCTTGCACTCTAAGCTTCAAACAGTGGATGACTCTAGGAGTCATTGTCATGGGTTCGGCAGCAGCAGTCATTTTTCTCCTTCTGGGTAGCTGGTGCAGCGCTGCGTTTTTGACTTTCGGCCTGGGAACAGCGCTAATAACAGCAGTGTTTTCAGTTACTGCTTGGTAATGTTTTGGTCTGACCAAGGACTTTCTGAGTCTCATGCTCTGCCAGGGAGGAGGGGAAGCCGGGAGGAAGCAGAGACAGGACACCTGACCCAAACTGACCAAAGAGGTAATTCCATGCCACAGCACGTCATGCCCAGGATGGGAAAATGGAGAGCAGAGACCCGGAAGGGTGGCAGGTGCACTGCTTGGTCGGGTGTGGTATAGTGGTGAGCGATTGTATTCTTTTCCCTTGTATTTGCCTTGTCATTATTGTTATTGGTGGTAGCAGTAGTGGTCTTGTGTTATACTTTAGTTACTAAACTGTTCTTATCTCAACCTGTGGGAGTTGCATTCTTTCGATTCTCCTTCCCATCCCTCCGTGAGCAGGGGGAAGAAAGAGGGGGAAGTGAGTGAGAGAGCGACTGCGTGAGTTATAGAGGCTTAAACCACGACAATCATTTTAATAGCCCAAGAGGGACACAGGGCAGGATGCTGTCTCTTTGCCACCATCACCTCCAGCAAAGCCAACTCATCCTCATGGGCATCACCACATGCAGCACATCAGCATGGAACTGGACATACTGCAGCACTGTGGCTGGCACCTTGGTGCCAGGTAACTCTATGGTATTTAGCTTCTTCTCATGGAGGGTCATTTCCATCCAGAATTTCATAGGATTTGGAAAAGGACTGAATATTTAAAGGCTGGAAGGGATTTACAGAGCAAGGAAGAAAAGCCAGTACAGATGTCCTGTTAGACACATCACCAGTTGTGTGATCCACAACTGGTTGTGAGCAAGTTGTATAATTTCACTTAAAATCATTTATATTACAGGAGTGTCTAAACCAGCACCAGTCAGTGCGTGGTTTGTGGTCAAGGATCTAACTGAAAGCAAGTTTAGCCTGGTTTTGCTATGTGAGTTGTCCTGCAGTCATAGAGGAGGACCCAGACTTTTTGCAGCCTACCAGTCACTTCAGTGTGCCCTCAGCTCTGCTGCTTTTGGCAAACATGCTGCTGAGCCCTTCTTTTTTAAAAGTAAGTTCAACAATTTTGGTCTGGATGCACTGGCTGAGATCAGAGACCTGTTTCTTTTAGGCTTCATAAAGACAGGATTATATTCAGCCTGTGTTATCAAGTGCTTGCAACTTGACAAACTGGAAGGCAGTAATGAGAAATGTCTTGCTAAAACTCATGCAACAGATCAAATACAGAGCTAGAAATGCTAGGCAGGTATCCCAGTTCTTGCCATCACTTGTTCAAGTAGACCTGCTTCAAATTGGGTAGCAGGTGTATTTATTCATACCAGTGGCTGCTGCCTTTCAAGACATATGCTCACAAAATTACACTGCTAAATTAAATATACTTTGGAGGAATTGCTGGCCCCTGGCTGAGCAGCACTTCAGCCATGGAACATCTCCAGCAGCAGCTGCTCATGCTGGATGAATAACAGTACCTCCCTTGCATTCTGCAAAGCTAAGAGCATGCAAGGACCTACCGAAGGGTCAGATGGCACTATCGACTTCTAGTCTACATTTGCCCTTGATTTCAACAGAGAATTATGCCTAAAAGTAATCACCGTGACTTGATCCTGGCTTTGGAGAATAAAGATGCATGTATTTTTCAAACTATAAGAGGTTAATTTAGTATTCTAATCCCTCTTTTCTGCCTGAGAACAGATCACTGGATTTTACCTAGTCATTTCCACATCAAGATCTTGACTTTTGGTCAAATGACAAATTATACTGCTATAATATGCATGCTGGCTGTGTGCCTCTCACTTCAGCTGGAGTTAAACCATGGGAATCCTCCTTTCCAGCCCCTTGCCCTTCTGAGTGAATGTGGTTTGTCCGAAAGTATCAATTATTTTTAGCTCCTTGCATATGTGGTAGATTCTGGCTGCTCTGCACCTTCCACTTTATTAATCAAAATCAGCTCCCTGTGAAGGAGTATTAGGTGCAAAATTTGCTTTGACTGTGTTGTCCATTAGGTCTGCCAGAAAAAATGTGCTGCTGTAACTCGAGAAGCTTAACCCTGGAGGCTGATACACTGGATCTCTGGGCAAACACTCAGAATTGCATACTTAGGAGTTCTGTTGTGGTTAACCCCCTGGATTTTTAATAAGGGAATTCAAAGTCCTTAATACTAGTCAATCTGTTTGAAGACTATTTTGCAGTGAGCTGGTCGAAATGGTTTCATCTCAGCCTGAAGCCTTTTTGGACGGTACGAGGATATAGTGCAATGTACCAGTAAGACAGGCAGAGGGACAAAGATAAGGCCCTTAGAATGGAGAGGGGAGAAACAAGGAATTATGCTGTGAAGGTTACATATGGTCTTAAACCCCACAGGTTTTAACCCCACAGACTGAGGGAAATCAGAAGTGATGCTAAGACAGTAACTGAGCAGCTTAGACGAAAAAGAAGAAAAATCGCGACTCGGGGGTTGCCTGTGCAAAGAAGGTCATTTTTTTCCTGTGATTCAGGGTAATAGGGATTGGGTTTGCTCAGCAAAGGTTTAGCTGCCCTCCAGGAGTAGTGCAGCATGGGTTGCTGTTTGATGCAGTATCCAGGCTGCCTTGACAGAGCTTCCCCTAAGTAAACTGTCCTTGTGGCCATGCCAATGAACAATTATGAGAAAAAGCTATGTGCGCCACCAAAATTATGTGCTTCCATCTACTTCATCAGCTCAGGTGAGGAGATGTTATATTTCTGAACCACACAGAAGTGTCTGCAGGGAGCAAAGCAGGCAAGCAGCCCCAAACTGAGGAGCCCCAAAGTGCCATTTAACTGTCCCAAGGCAAGGCATTTTCTCATGTCTCAATGTAGGACAAATAAATAGTTTCTATCAAGAAAGTGACTTGCTGCCCAGAGGTAGGAGAAGCACAGTTGTTGATAGAGCAACAGTAAAGGACTTGTAGCAAACCTGAGGCAGTTCCCCCTTGAGTGACAAGTGGTGATAATTTCTTCTGTTGCTTCCCTTTTTACTACATTAGTGAAAGGGACAGGTCTGGTTTCAGGGCCATTACATCTTCATGTAGCCAGATTGGTCTTTTTTCTCACTTGGGTGCCAAACATGAGAAATTAGCTTGATTCATTGCACAGCTTTTACCATTTTGTTGTTTGCAGGTTTTATGTTTGGTCTGTTATAAAATCCTGTATGGGATGAGCATCAATAGGGCAAAGGTTATACTTGCCAGAGGCGGCAGCTGTTGTACTCAAAGAGGAAGAAAGGAAATCTTTTTGCAATGGCTGCCAGTAACTTCTTCATGGTGTTTAGATAGGAGTGAAACAACAGCTGGTACAGACACATGTTCCTCTCCCTCCCCATCCTGCATTATTAGCAACTGTTAGTGTAAGTCAAAATAATACTCATTTACATTTATAAGTAATTTTATCTGAAAATAGGTAATTCCCTGCAGGTGTGAACGCATTCTCAAATGGAAAGATATAAATTAGACATTGTAATTTTATTGAAGTATATAAGGTTTTAGGCTGTTTGGACTGAAACTTGTGCAACATCTGATGTTTATGGCTGTAGCAATAAAACAATCATAATATTTTCATAAAATCTTTTGAATGGGAGGTAATACTCTTTCTGAAGAACTCATAACATAACAACACTCTACATTAAGCAATTGTAGCATTGCAGTTGGTAGGAAATGAGACTGTCAGCATCTTCTCAGAGTGAGAGACAAGGGCATCACCAAACACACATTGCTGCAATTGAGAAATCTTTCCGGTGAAGAGAAATAAAAGGCAGTACCAAAGGGTTTCAGACCCAGCATCAAGAGCTGACCTGACTCAAGCAGTGTGCTACTGATGAGCTGTTCTTCCGGCCACCTGCCCTCTTACCTTCTTGCTCCTCAGAAAGGAGCAAGTCCAAAACAATTTTGCTTCCAACATTTCCACTCAGGATAATGTATCATTGCTTCTGTTATCTTCCTCAGTTCAGGAAAGAGAGAGGGAAATAAATCTGTGTCCTATCTTGGGTGCATATGTTTTTTTTTTCCCAGAGGAAGGAGTTTGCTTTACTCTTTGCTCTCTTCTGAATATGTTTCTTAGCCCTTCCTGCCATTTCCCATGGTAGCAGCTGGGCAACGTTTTCATTACAGAAGGACTGTCTCCAGCAGGACAGGGAGGGCATTACACCCACTTCAGTAGAGTGAGCGTGCGTCTGGATCTCACAACAGCTTCCCTATGATAGCTCTGGCTGGAGGGTGGTACCAAGAGCTGCTTCTTGCAAGGATCAGCTGCTAAAGTGATGCAGTTCTCCAGGCTGGAGGAAGCCTCCACAGGATTTCCTTCCAAGTCCCAGAGAGATCCCTTGATCAGGTGTCATGGGGTGGTCACCATGGTGCATTAATCAGCCTCAGGGCTGATGGGTCCCCAGTGTGATATATACATGAAACAAGGTAAACATAGTGTCAGATGTGTTAGGGCAGGCATTTGCAGTAGGCTTTGATGCTATGACATAAAGGCAGGGATTGAGCCCTTACCTGCAATCCTAAGACTAACCCTGGTCACTCATGTAGAGGGAAGAATAAGTCAGATGGAAGCAGGTAAACACTTGGGACACTTTTTTTGGCAGAGAATGTGCTAAAAGCTGCCAAGAAGAAGTGACTGCATCCCTTGTTGAGGTTGCTAGTGAGAAGAGCATGCTGAGAGCCCTCCAGCCTTGCCACTGCCTGCATCCACCCGCCAGTCCTGTGCTGTCAGGCTGCAGCTGGCCTGTGAGCCAGCTCCACTCTGAGTCATTGCCCAGTCTGAGTCATCCCTTGTGGGTGTTCCTCCTCTCAAAGCCTATGCACAGCAGAAAACCCCAGACAAAAGTGTGTTCAGTAGAGGAAGTATGGTGCTTTAATCAGGAACCATCACACACTCACTGCCTTTCTGAGGGATGCCAGACCTGCTGCAGTGGTTAAGTTCTTTCCGTCTCTGTCACCCACTAATTGCCCAAGGCACCTGACATTATCAAGACCATTCCTTTCATTTACTCAAATTCCATTTTACGCAGTTCCCAGTCACTGCTTCAACCAGGGAAGCAGGGATGGCTGGGACTGGGGAAGAGCTTGTCATGTCTTCTGAGCAGCAGCAAAGACATAGTGTCAGTAGACCTCAGACAAGATGTGCTCACACCTAGAGAAACTGGGGAAACATGATACTATGGCACCAGCTGCCATAAAGCCAGGGCTTGGCGGCATGGATTAGTTTCACTGATTTGGTTGCAAATTAATGCTAATAGTTAGTGAGATATAACCAGTCTGGATTACAAGAACAGAAGAAATTTAGACAATTGGGTAAGTTTGGGGCAGCATCAGAACCCACCTTATCTTATAAAGGAAGACAAGTTAGCAAATTTTTACTTGGTAACCTTTCTGGGCAGGAGTCATTTATCCAGCCTTGAATAAGTTGGAGATAGACGGGGTCTAAATGGAGCCCTGGCCAACAGAGTCCCGGGGACTCACAGCCCATCAACTGTTAGTATTACCCTGCTTCATGGAATATAACACCATGCTCAGGGCAAGGATGATGCCCTGAACATGCGGAGTTGTCCACTGTTACCCATCAGAGCTGATGTTAAAGGTGTTCCTTCATCCTCAGCCTAAAGAGCTAAGTCTGGGCGTGACTTCTCCGGGCAAGGAGCTCTGGCCCTACGACTGCCTTCACACTATCCTGAACTCCCTCAAAGTCCCCAGTGACCTTCCCATCCATGCACATGTAGCTTCCCTGTTTCTTACTCTCATTGAATGTCATATGGAGCTCCTCATATGACTGGGGCTGACCTTCCAAGAAAGGCAGTCCTGCCACAGACCCCCTGCCCTAGTGCAGGGGCTGGCCCTTTCTTCTTTCCCAGGGGGTACAAGGAAGTCACCCATGTATTTGCCTCCTCCATGACCTGCTGAAGCGTGGAAATTAGCTCTCTTACGATCTCTTCTGGCTTCACCTGCTTTAAAAAGCATGAAACTGTTACTTTTCTTTCCTCCACTGTTTTATATTCGCCACCTGAGATTGTAGGCTGCATGCTAGGTAGGTGCATAACAGAAGTATGTAGGGTACAGGCTTGCACCTCCCAGTGTGGCAAAATCTCAACTGCAGCATCCCAGAGAGCCCGAAGCTCAAATCCTCCAAGTGGAGGGCAAATGCTGACACTCATTTTCAAGGCATCGGGAAACTCTTCAGAGGTTGTTCTTGGCACATGAACAAGAGAAAACCAATTCAAGCTATAAGTTAATCAAACGGGACCAAATGGTGCAAGGTTCTGCCGTCATGGGATGCTGAGGGAAGAAGAGCTGTGTGGGTTGGCCTCCATCCTGCCAGAGAGGCAGATACTATCAGCTGGACTGCAGGAGTGGCAAGTCCTTACTTGAGCTAAACCAGACTGGAAAGCATTACTCTGATAACAAATAAAAAGGTAAAGACATAAGGGTACAAAGTCAGTCTGTTCTACCCCCCCTAGCAGGCAGTGCATTAAGAGCCCAAGAGTAGGGAGAGGAGAAATACTGAAATACCTGTGAAACAGCATCTCAGTCAGAAATATCAATATTGTTTTATGAAAAGAAGCTTGCCTGAGTTGCTATGGCTAACACATGGTTGGATGCTGATTAGGAACAGTGCTGAAATTCACTGGCTACAGGCCACTAATATATCTGAACAGAGAAAATGTGGGTGAAACCAGAGCCTTGCTGAGATCAGGGAGAATTTCCCCACTTGATGTGCTGTGATGCACCAGTTGCCAAGCCTGAGTTCAGCCCAGTGTTATCAGCTCCAGGGCGTCCATCTCGGTTTTGGGACAGTCACCACATTTTGCTATTTATGACTTCCTCTACAGATAAGCTAACAGCCACTTGGGCTCGGGCTCCAGCTTGCTGGCTGTGAAGCTGCAGTTGTATCACATGTAAGAGGACTGCCCAACATAGCTCAGTTAAGACCCGCAGAAACATTGTTCAGTGTGTGAGGATGCCAGGGCACACGAGGCTGAAGTTTCATGCCCTGCACAGAAGGCAGGATTAGAGTGTTCAATGCTGAAATACACATTTTCCTGTTTACTACCAGAGTGCCAGTTATAAATTCCCAGCAGAGAAAAGAGAGGATTTAGATCAGCAGGGCCATTGGTGCAAATGTATTTTAATGCCTCCAAACCAGCTTTTTATCCCAAGAGTGGTATCTGCTGGTATTTTAAAATTGTCTGGAAGCCTGCCAGAGCCAGCTTCCCACAGCTCTAGAAATCCACAGCGAACAACGTTTTCTTGGTTTCCTCTACTTGAATGCCTTTCAAGTTTGTAACTGGTGAAAGGACAGGTTTTCTGTTCCTGCAGAGATCTGAAACACAGATTTTCTGGTCAAATAGCAGAGATACTATTTTGGCAGAGGCAGATTTCCAAATCATTTGCAAGCTGGTTTCTTGCCAGGGAGGTGGGAGTCATTTGGGAAAAGCAGGCAAGTAGTCTGGAAAGCAACTTGGCAAGTGCCTGTGATGCTGGAGCTGACAGGAGAAGTACTCAAGTAGGATAACTCAGGTTCTGGGAACGACACTGCAGGTCAGAGTACCCAAAAACAGCTGTATCTCACCTGGCCATGAGCAATGCGTCTGCCATTAATGGATGGATGTGGGCTTACTAGGGTGTACTTTCTAGCACCCCTACCTCCTATGTGGAATTGTAGGCTTCCACATAGATGCTGTGAATCACCGCCTGGAGGAGCTAATGTCTCCGATGGCTCTGCTGAGGGCAGCGGCTCAGCACCCAGCTGAACACCATGGTGGTGGGAATATTCCAAACATCGTATCAGTTAAGTTCAGTCTGTTCTTTCCTGAATATGCAAAGGAACTTATTTAATGAACTTCTTAAAACTGTGTCTTTCTTTTACATTTTGCACTTACAGCTCTAAAGACAAGGTCATTGGAAAGGGATTTATAACTTGTGGTAACCAGAACCAGACCTGAATGTCTTCCTTTACTTTTCCGGGTGTTAGCATTAGGCACTTCTTGATGTCTGCCCGCTGATTTTGCTCCCACAGTGATCAAATTTACTACCTCTGTTTGTAGTGAATAATGGCATATTCTTGACCAGCTCAGTGGCCATCAATGCATTTACTCTGAGGGTATGGTACGACTTATGAGGAACCAGCAGGCCCTGGCCTTGAATTAGTAGTAGATGTTTGTGCTTCCTACATCATGTTACTCATGCAGGGACAGCAGTGTTGGGTTTGAGAGGAGAATTCTCTAGAAAACCATGCCCTGAGAAATTAGACTAGTTCAGGTGGACCCAAGAGGTGGCAGAAGAGAGGATATGAGGCTTTAAAGATTGTGCTTAGGTTTAAATGAGACCCTGTGGTGATTTGCATTTAAAAGGAATTTGTTAATTTGACAAATGAATCAAATACAAGCAGGCAATCCCTCTCTTCTCAGCAAATGATCCTAAGGTTCAATGGGTGACATGCATTAGCCTTTTTCTGTGATGAAATATCAGAGTGGTATCTTCTTAAGATCCATTTCAGTGCTTTTGAACAGCTTACATGTCCTTACAATATTCTGCAATATTAGAATAACTCTGTCTCCCTAGAATATGCAACAGGCTGGGTTTGTGGGCAGTTTTGCCAAATACTAAGAGAACAAATCCTAGCCTTCAAGGCCATTTCCGGAGACAAGGAATAGAAAGGAAAACAACCTCAAGAATGGTAACTTGCTGAATTTAGTCAGTCAGTCAGTGACACCATCAAGAGTACAAACCAGATATTCTTGAGCCCAAGCTGTTAGAGCACTCTACCTACCTAGGGATTGTTCCCCTGTATTTGTGGTTCCAGGACACACCGTAGTTTGGTATTTCTGCAGAAACAGTCAGAGCTTCTGGCCAAGCATAAGAGGCTTTGTGTTCCAGGAGTCTAATGGGAGCAGGAGTGCAGCTGCCAGATGAGTGCTTTTGCTAAAGACAGCCACTCAGGGGACAAAATTGGGGTCTTTTGCCTTTTTTGTAAATATATTATGTAAAACATGTACTTTAAAACAATTGCTACAAATGTCCTGTGTTGCCTGGAGCCTGTTTTCTATTGTCTTGAGTGACCTCTCATCTGAAGCATGGACTAAAGCCAGGCAAAGGCTGAAGTGTGCGTGGCACACAAAGATGGGAATGAGGGCTGGCAAGTGCCATTGTTCTCCAGTTCACCTCCCAGTGAACAACGTTTAATTCTGGTTTAGGTTGTCAGAAAAGATTAGATATCTAAATTCTGGTGCCAGTAAGTGGCCTGTCTGACAATTTAGGTGCAGAAAGTGCATTTCACAGAAGAAACTGTCAGATGCATGATTAAGCCATTTGTGTATTACCATAGCGGCATAGTGCATGTTTATGGGAAGTCAGCTTGTGGAGAAAGCACTTGAACAATACAAAGATAATTAAATTACAAGAATCCTGGGTGTAAAGGATTAATTTTCCCTGCAGGCTGCCAGTGTGGATGAAGGCTGGGTTATCAGCTCCATGTAAGAGAGGTCTTTCTAGCAGAGCAGCAACACTCAGAGCTGTCCTGAGGAAGGCTCTCTCCAAGGGAACAGCACCTAGACATAAATGTTCCTCAAAGATAAATGAAAACTAAAATGTGAATGATGGGGAGAAACCAAGCAGAAAAACAATATTGCAAAAGGGGGAAAAAAAGGAATGAGCTATTATTTTAAAAGCTTACCAGAGGAGGACACTTCTCTTTTGGCAGAACAAAAGGACACTGCAAAAAAAGTCAGAAAAGTGCTGCCTTTTGAATCACTTTACAGTCAGCTCTGGTATCATATGCATACATAGCCTCTAGAGGCTTGAGTGGAAAATGTCCACTGTGTTTTTCTTCCAGAGACAAGCGGAATGCATTTTTCCTTACAAAACTAAGGGGTGGTGAAAGAAATTTCTGAGGAGCATTGTGGCCCTGGGTGTGCTGCCCTGAGCATTCCTGTGTGCAGTAGGGCAGGCTGGGAGGGCAGCAGCCACCAGCCCCACAGGGGAACTCAACATGGGGAGAGCCTGTGTCTCTTCTCTGACACAATTAACTGCATTTTTTGCTTGTAGGGGGTTTAAAGAGCATGTGTGCTGCTCCTGCTCTCCAAAAATGCCACAGGAGGGGGCAGAAGCATGATGTGCTACTTTCCTGCCTGCAGCCCTTTTCCACATGATATGCCCAAGGCCCATAACAGAGACAATGGAGCTGCTCCTGCAAGGCATCCAGCACCTTGGACATCCTGTGCTCAGCCACTGCAGGGGTGCCAGGCTGTGGGGCCCCAGCCTGCAGACAGTCACCTTAGGTCAGTGTCAGTGCTCCCACCAGCTCCTTGCAGTGGATATCCAGGCATGGGACTGACACTGGCAATAGTGGTCCATCTGGTGTGAATATTAAACCAGATAAAATAAATGCAGAGAATAGTCCTTTTCTGACGGGAGAGGTAGGTAGGAGGGATAGAGAAGTCTGCACAAGCCTTGTTCAGGTCCAAAGGATAAGGCAGAGCTAAGTCCATGCTCTCCATCTGGCTCAGAAATAAATGGAAGAGACAGCAGCTAGGAACACTGGCATCTACAGGCTGTTTGCTTTCTCATCACTTGCTAGGCTTTGGGGGGAGAAAACCGCAAGGAGGAATTGTCAAGGAGGGGCTGCTGAGGTGGAGAGCTATGGGAAGCATGGCTGCTGCTCACACTCAGCATCCACTTCCTGGGGAAGAGGCCATACCCTCCTACCCAGTATCCTTGGCACCTCCAACCTTTCTGTCCCTGACTTCACACCCAGCAACCCCCTTCCCAGTGTGTTTCCACCTGGGTGGTTTAAATAAGGAAGCAAAAGAAAAATATGTTTGTGAAACTCATGACCTGTGCAATGACGATTCTGGTTGCATCTCATTTCATCCCTTCCTCACCTTTGCCTACATATGGTAAAGGGTCCGGCTCTTGTGTGCACTGTACAGGGACTAGTGCATTGGGATCCAGGCTCAGCTGGCTGCTGTGCTCTATGGTAATGAAGTCAATCAATAATATGAGCAAAGGGGGGTTTGCCCAGAAGGAAGAAGCCAGCATGCGCAGGGCTTGGTAAGCAATATCACAGAAACTTGTTTCTGCAAACAGTAAGGTACAGGTTAGCACAGCTTCATGGTTTACATAACTTTTATTGTATTTTGTAGAAAACTGTGTACAGTCAGTCAGCTTACTCCAGCAGCAGGTAGTATGTTTAGTATGTGTGGTCTGGTCTTTTCCTTTCCAGCTACTCAGCATAATTCTCAGCAGGATTTTATGCTCTAAAGGGTAACTAAAACTATCAACATCAGTGGGAATATCTCTTCCCGTTAGGGTTAATGACATTTTCGGGAAAACCCCCAACTACATTCTGAAATTAAGAAGAGACAACCTGTTCGGGTTTTGCTGGGGTTTTTTTTCTGAAAAGTCAGTATTATCTCGGTATCATTTCCTAATGTGAGTACCTGAAAGTGTTCTCCATAGACAAAATGTACTGCCAGTGTTGGAGAACATTTTCTTCAACATAGAGCTTTTTATTTGTTGCAATTTTTGTCATATAACACCATCTCAAGTCTTCTTATGAATAACAGTTGGGTGGGTTTGAGTAGACAGATTTTTACTCAGAAAAGAGCTCTGGATTTGTAAAAGTAAAAGATACTAATGGAGCTGCCATTGCTTTAACAAAGTACATTTAAAAAACCAAACCTGATGGCTGAAGATTAACCATCTGACGGTGAGGAGAGTATTGCTTAAGGAAGGAACACAGATATTGTGCTTGTGAGTGCCAGCTTAAGATACTTTCATCTTGGTGTACTTTGCATCGCCTCTGTGCCATGGCACACCGCTCCCAGCCTTGTGCTGGCACAGGTATCCGCTTGTTGCATTATACAGCTTTGACAGCTAAGCTGGATTTTGGATGAAAATTAACTTTGGAGTTATTTTCCTGGCAAAGGAGACCGCTACTCTGGTTTAAAGTGTGGCAACACCTAGTGCAGTGCTGGCAAGGCAAGGGCACATGTACTGTGGCATAGAGGCAGGAAGAAGCAGCTGCAGAAGAGCTATACATTGGAGTGGCTGCTGGAGACTTTCTCTGAAGTCATGGGCTTACTTTATACTTTTCTGCATGAGTTTCTAGCAAATGCTTTTTCTCTGATGTCAGTGCAGTTATATATCCATTTTCTGTAGGCAGAACTTCACTGAAAACAAACGTTGTTTGGGGAGTCCCTTTGCCCACAACTATTTGCAATTTCCTGTGTAGTTAAAAACATAAACTTCAGTTCCAAATTACCTTCTTGTCTGTTACAAACCCAGGTTATCACTTGTACAATTAATTATAATGAGACCTAACATTAAAACTAGGAATTGAAAAAAGCCCTATAAAAACAGAACACAGAGTCCATATTTTCATCATTAAAAAACAAAAGGAATCAAGGCTTTCCTTGATTTTGGATAGTCCGTAAATGTCTTGAGATAGTACCTGAAAGAAAATAAGCAAGAGAGTGAACCTGCATACATACAAGGAAACTGCACAGTTTCAATACAGCTCAGCTGAGGAACCTTAAAACTCCTCCAAACTGCCTTGCTTTGAAATCTCTGTGTGTTACTCTGCAAAAGAGGGTTCCAAAAGTATTTACACCAGGTTATTTAACTGAGTGGAAGCTGATAATACTGTTAAGGTTCTATCATCAGAGCTAAAGTCGAAACTTTAGGAATTCAAAGCAGAGAACCATATCTACTCCAAAAGACTGCAAAGGTTGCAAGGAAACCCTTAGAAAAGGTTCACATTTACAAGGCTCAACAGAAAGGGGCTTCAACATGGGGCTTCAATGATGGTGTAACTTATGTCAGATTAAATGACCATGAGGCCCACTTGACTCAACAGAAGCTCCAGCCCACTGCCTTGCTTTCACTCAGTCACGAGCAAGCCAATATCCTTCTTGTACGTACTATTAAATTTCATTTTTATCTTGAACACTGGCCCTGCTCCTCTGCTCTGCCCTGGCATTTTGCAATCTGAACTCCAAGAGCAAGCAGCAGTAAATGGCAGGAACAATTTAATACCTGTGATGGTGATAAGCACGTGGCCCGATGCAACAAAGAGTGAAAAAAGCAAAGGCAAAGGCTGGTAAGGACCAAGTTGCAATGGCAAAACCAAACCATTCCACAATTTCTCCAAAGTAGTTGGCTCCAGAAACATAGGTGAACAGTCCCCCTGCATCAACAGACAAAAGATGTAATTTTTAGTCATCTCATGCGCATGGAAAGCTCTTTCCCATAAAGCCAGCAGCAGAATATGCCGCCTTTCTTATGCAGAGCCCATAACAGCAACCTAAACCCACTGCCCTGAAACTAGTGGAGTCATGCCCAAAGAGAGTCTTGTACAAGACTCTCGTACCAGAATCGAAGGTGATTCTAACCCAGAGGCTTCCAGCACTTTCACAATCATCTGTTTTCATTTGAAAGAAAGGACTTAGGAAAGCCCATGATCACATTTGAATTTAAATTAGTAACATTAGTTAGCTTTCTTCAGGCCCTGGTTTACTGGCCTGGCCCACAGCCACTCTTCCTCCCCAAGCCCCACTTTGAAGGAGAAAGGAAATTCTGCCCCTTGCACCCTCAGTGTTGTTTTTTTTTTCCCCTAATGATTACACTTTGAATCTCTCTTTTGCACTGTAAGAAGTCCACTGCTTCTTCTTCCTGGGTATGGAGAAGAATATTTCCTTCTGTGCAGCCTCCTTTTACAAGGCTAAAATCCTCTTCCTGTGTCCCACTTAAATCCTCTTTAAACTACCCAGCCCATTTCCTAAAAGCTCTCCAAACAGCTTGTGTGTTCCACATACTCTTATTTGCTTCTTGTGGACTGTCTGTGGACAGCTCATGCTAGTCCCTGCAGCTCAGAGGGGCGCCTGAAGCAAGTACTTGTGTGATACTGGCATCTCTGATATTGTCACTTTGCTGCGAGTTCAGTCAGAAAACATTGTCTATTCTGCTGCCCTACTTTCTCCAAGGGGGTGGGGGATGAGAATATACCTTGAGGGATCTTGTAAGTGACTTCCCCGGGTTTCCTCAGCTGGCGCAGCAGGAGATCACTGTGAATGTTGATTCCCATTCCCAGCAGAAATAAGAGGAGGCCTAAGAAACAAACAAGAAATGGATTAGAAAGACAGCTCTGCCTAGTTATTCCTACTCAAGCACATACGTGAGGTTTATCTTTGGAGAAGGCAGATAGGAGACCTAATGTGAGGTGGGTGGATACTTTCTCAACTCTAAAGACGCTGTGCTACTGAGAAGGCTGCTACTGAACAGGAGAAGCATAGGTGACTGGTGACAAATAACCTTATATCACTGTGTCAGCTGTGGAATCACAGCCCTCTGAGATCACCTGCACTGGCTAGCTTCAGTGTGGAGAGCAGCTCTGGGCAAAACGATGACCATCCTGAGCACACTGTTTTGTTGGCGAGAACACAGAATCACAGAATGGTTTGGGTTAGAAGGGACCTCAAAGATCATCTGGCTCCAGTCCCTCTGCTGTGGGCAGGGACACCTTCCACTAGAGCAGGTTGCTCAAAGCCCCGTCCAGCCTGGCCTTGAACACTGCCAGGGATGGGGCAGCCACAGCTTCTCCGGGCAATCTGTTCCAGTGTCTCACCAGCCTCATGGTGAAGAACTTCTTCCTAATGTCTAATCTAAACCTACCCTCTTTCAGTTTAAAGCCATACCCTCTTGTCCTGTCACTACTTGCTTTTATAAAAAGTCCCTCTCCAGCATTCTTGTAGTCCTCCTTTATGTACTGGAAGGCTGCAGTAAGGTCCCTCTGAGCCTTCTCCAGGCTAAACAACCCCAGCTCTCTCAGCCTGTCTTCACAGGAGAGGTGCTCCAGCCCCCTGACCACCTTCATGGCCCCCTGGACTCACTCCAGCAAGTCCACATCCTTCTTATGTTGGGGGCCCCAGAGCTGAACGCAGTACCAGACCAGAGCGCTTTCAGGTGGTGTGAGAAAAACCTGAACTTCCCAGTTGGCCATAGTCACCCTTTATTGAACATCACACTAGGGCACAAAGTACCCAAGTGTCACTGATGGCTGATGGCAGCCAGCCAGGGCTGTGAACATTACTGCAGAGCTGTAGGCAAGTACCATACTTCCCATTTTACAGCTGAGGAAAGAGGAGCACAGAGAACACAAACTTATGCAGCACATCACCAGAGCCAAGAAGGGAGCCTGTATCTCAGTGCAGCTCAGTCCACTGACAGTGAGGCTGCTTGGGCAGAGCCATGGACGTGCATGTGGAGCAGTTACTGAAGGATGCTTACAGCTTCTGGCCAGAAAGCTGTCAGTATGGCCAGTATGGTCAGTATTCACTGACCACACTCCATTTAGCTGAACAACTAGAGGCATTTGATTGAGAAACTCTGCAGGTGACATGCCCTACATTTCATGCCACATCAGATACTGGGAAAACCCCTCTCATGATGATTGGAAAACAAGGAAAGAAATAGATGCATTGTGAGCTACAAAGTATAGAAAAAAGACTAAGTGCTAATGAAATCTCAACACTTTCAGTAGCAACAGAAAGTTGGTAAGAGTCTCTAGAGGAAGAACATAGTTTGGTTTTTATTTTTTATTTCAAGTACTGATAATGTTGATTTTTTTCCTCATTAAATATATGTTTTATTTATCATGCAAATTATGTGATGTGGATATGAGAGCTGTTACTAATCAATGTCCAGGATTTTTAATATGTGATGCTGTCTGAAAAGACTGAACT
This sequence comes from Ara ararauna, assembly GCA_028858755.1. NCBI lineage: Eukaryota > Metazoa > Chordata > Aves > Psittaciformes > Psittacidae > Ara > Ara ararauna. The sequence continues at coordinate 99,224,362 of CM054379.1, forward strand.
TGCATCTACAGTCTGAAACAGGGTGCAAAAATTACCTTGGTTATTTTGTACTTCTCATATCCAAAACATTTCCTTAGACATCCATGCTAATCTTCATTTCTATGTGCGGATTTAAAAAGCACCCTCTGTGCAGCACCTAATGTACAATACCACCTAGCTGCTTTTGCTCAGTTATTCTTTCAGGGATTTTAGAGGGTGACATTCAGCTAGGCTATTAAGTTACAGAATAGAAAGGAACCATATTAACACACAAACAAACTGTGCATGATCTCTAATCTTCCTATATGCCTTACATGAGAAAAAAGAGCTCTTTGTCTCTAAAGCCTCATTTATGCTGGGGTTTTGCCCTTCTTTTCTCTCTTAGAGTAGCTGCATCAAGCGCAAAGCTCCCTGTTGGAGAAGAGAAAGGCAGTTTGTGCTTGCACACAGCCACTGCTGGGTGGACACTTCTGGTTGAGCAAGGGCACATCTCCATGCAGCTGAGGCCTGAGGTTGCATCTCCGCAGCAGTGGATGGCTATGGAGTGGTGTCAGTAAAGCAAGGCTGGTGATTTGAGACTAACACATAACATTGTACCCCTTCACAGGTGGCCACCTAGCAGAAAAAGAAAGAATTGCACATTTATTTGTTCTGCCTGGGCCAGCAGGCAGGTTTTATGCTCATTTCCATCACAACTGATTAGACTCACATGTGCAATGAAGAGTAGGACATAATTCAACATGTTTACAAATTGCTTGGAGATTAGATCCTGGGAATCCTGCAGCTGTAATTACCTGATGTAAATCTGATGTCAGTGCACCAGTCATTTGGATAGTCAGCGCAGTAAATCAGGTAGTACCCCTGGAGGAAGCCATTATAGATACAGAATAATGTGCCAAAGAAAAGCAATTGCAGTGGGAAAGGTCTGCCTCTAGTGAAGAAGGGGTAAATAAATGTCCTAAGGTAGATAAGAAAACAAAGTCAGCATGTTACTTATGATAACATTGCATTTGCAATTCATCTGCTGTAAGTAAAAAACCTAATAACAAAACACAAAATATGAAAAAGCTTAATAAAGATAAAAAAATGGAACAACTGCAACAAATAGGATCAGCAACTACTGGGACCAAGAAATACTGCAGATACCAATATTTTTCTGGTCCTTCAGGACTGCACACAAGGTGGGAGGCTGGAAGTCTCATCCAGATTCACTGCCACCTCAGGAATGCCTCTCTGCCTTCCTTTTCCCTTACTGGTAAATTGAAGAACTTGTGCCCACAAGCAGCATTTTCTTTTGAAGACCTGGCTGCAATGTACCAGGCTGAGCAAAGGATGTTGTGGAGGCACATAGACACACTAATGTTCAAACTAAAGTCGTGAGAGGCAGTACCAGTTGCAATATTGATTCCCCAAATGAGCATCATTCTGCCACAAGCACTGTGGAGGAGCTTTGTTATAGAGAACACATTCCTGATCCCACTACAAGGACCAATACCTTAGGGTTTTAAACCATAATGGCAGATGGAGTTGAAGGCAGTGTTGAGACCCCTCTGGCCCTCTCATTCCCTGCAGCATAGTGCCTGAGCTGTAATTCCCTTTCCCAGCCTCTTCTACTCCTCTCAGAGACTTCTGCACACCTCCAGAATGTAGCAGCTCTGCTGAGACACTTTGATGAAGAGGCAGAGCAAGGTTGTTGGCAGCTTGGGGAAGCTGCTCTGCCTCCAGTCCACGCCTCTCCTCCGTGCTTTCAAACTTTTGTTTAAAATAAGAAGAGCTAAAGCCCTAAGTTTAATATATGAAACACCGAGATTTCCATGCAGCTCCAGCACCTAAGACTTCCTTAGACAAAAACAGAGCTACCACTGGCCTTAACGTGTGTGGGAGCAAATAATTTGTGCTTGTATAGTTTTAATTTCCATATATCTTTGGTTCAAGGGGGTTTATCGCCCTTGATACTTTGGATGCTTTGGACAGGCCATATCATCCTTAGGAGAGTGAAATGGAGTTATATTCATATGTATTACATATTTTCTTACCAGTCCAGTTAGGTTCTGTATGTGGTAAAATCTACACCCTTAATCTCTTTCTTTTGCCCTCTTGGGCTTTGGATGGTGCCCATCATACCAGTATGTAGGTATTGTTGGTAAGTAATCCACATCCCAGGTTGCCAGTACCAATTTAAGCAAGCTGAGGCATAAAATGTCATAGCACTATAAATTTAGATTAAATCATACTAAGCATGGATGAAAAGTGAGTATACAGAGTACAAGCACCAACGCGTTAATGTATTCACTGCCTTCCAAAGCAAAGTAAAACAGATTTCCAGCAATTAAGACAGCTGTGGTATAGAAGTGCTGAATGTTTCTAAATATTGTGAAATTTAAGGGGTATGGAAAATATTTTTCAGACAGTGGTATCACATTTGTCGTATTTATTACAGTGTGGAAAGCAATGCTCTTTGGAATAATGTTACCATTAATCGCTGGTTTGCCCTTTGGGAATGGGATGCTGGAAGTACAATTAGCACCTTTAGCAATCTGACCCGCCTGCTGAAGTAATATTGACAAATTGGTCTTGAACAGCGATGAGAAAAAGTGGGAGACTTGCAAATGGAAACTCAGAGGAAGCAAAGTGTACGGAAGAGAGGATGATATCAAACCACACAAAGTGAGTTTAGTAGGGGAATCTATACAACAGATCAGAGTGGGGCTTGCACTGCTTTATCCTTTGTCAAAACCAGTCATGTTTGAGAGTCTCTTAGTTTTTACAGCTGATGCAAACAGAGGCTTCTAGCATGAGCTGGCATTTCTCAGCTCCCAGCAAAGTTGATTGTTGCCATGGTGCTTCTCGATGCTGCTGTTGCAGGAGAAAGGTTATAAGCCCTTGAAGGTAACTTACTCTGCGGTAAAAGGAGGGCAAAAATCAGCCATACACCTATCTACTGCGGGTGTAGTGGATGCAGGACAGAAAGAACCTGCATGCAAATTGTAAGTACAATCACCAGGAGTCAGGAGACATCAGCTTTTTTTGTTGTTCCTGAGGGGGTGAAATCCTGGCATCACTGAAATCCCGCTCACAGCAGTTTGAAAATCCAAGTAAGGATTTCATCCAAGAACCTTTATTGAGGAGCAGCTCCTCCAAGGAAATCTCCTTGGGTCTGTAAATCATGAGGCCAGATTCAGTTCTCTGTATCTGAACAACACCCTAAGCCTTTAATACAGCACTTGTCAGCTTGTACTACGTAGGTCCTTGAGGGTGCACAAGCTATTCCTGATGGGTCTTGAAAAAGCAGCAGAGATAGAGTGGTGACACAGTAGGTTCCATGGAAGAGTCTGCATCTTTGCTGGAATTATTTTGCAGTGTGAAAACCAAAGTGGAACTAACAGCCACTATTTTAGACTAACAGAACAAAACCTGGCCTTTTGGATTTAGACCAATGAAAAATTTGACCTTTTTCTTTCAGTGCACTATTGATGACTAATCCTTTATTCCTTTATTATCTTTACTGGCCAAAGGCACTGCGTCTGACTAAATCATTGGCAACAGCTTCTTTTTAAATGAGTGAGTAATAAATTATTCATCTTCTTCTCCATCTTTATTTTCCAGAAGAACAGGTTTTGAAGAGAAAATAATTTGACATTTCATCAAACTTCATCTTAAAGGAATTAGTCCAGCTCTTTGAAAACTCCAGAGACCCTTGCCCAAATGGGAGTAAACGATAGGTTTGCTCTTCTTTTCGCAGAAGGTGGGAATCTTTTCACAAATGTTTCCATAATTCACTAGGAGTGGGCTCTCAGTCCTCCTCCAACAGCTTGTTAAATGGAGATGTTTATGTGCTGCCATGTCTTTTCCTCTCCTGGGTCCAGATGCAGTAGCAGCTCATGGTTTCTAATCTGGAAACTCAAGGTGTTTCCAGTGCTCTTGAGGTGTTTTACACTTGGGGCAATTGGGTCGAGGGTTCAGGGCTGGCAGCTAGGAACGGGGAGCACCTGACTCCCTCCGCCCTGTGCATTCCCAGCCTGTATCTGCTGCTGTATCTGCCCATCCAGCAGCCCTCTGCCATCAGGCCCTCTCCTGAGTCCAACTGGGATGAACTAGGGTCCAAGAATCAGAGATACTGCAAAGGTGGGCAAGGCTGATGTGGTGCCTTTCCCTTTGAAGGCAGGTGCTGGCCATAACTCAGCTTGTCCTATTCATGCTGGGGCACTATCTGAATGCCCTGGCCCATCTCGTGACCCTCACCAGCTCCCAGAAGAGAATTATGGACTTCTCCTGATCAGGGCTGCTCAGAGTCCCTGTAGAGATTTTCTGGCTCCCCTTGGAGGATGGGTAGCAGGGCAAGCTGAATGGTTCCCGAGAACCATTTCCACATGGTCTGGACTCCAGATGTTCCAGTTCTTTGCTTGTCCCACCACACATACCAAAGGTGAGGAGAGCTGATGGTCCAAGTGAGACCAGGCAGCCAGGTCCCTGTGAGGGTGATACCTTCAGGACTGTTGCAGTTCACACATACAACGAGGTCTCTCCACGGCTAGCTAGGGCCATGCATTAGAAAGCACTGCACTAAGTGGTGGGTGTGGGCACAATGGTTGCAGGGGTCACACAGGGGAGCAAGCTGTGTCCCTCCAACAGCAGAGGGATACCCTGCTACATCAAGAGCACATGTCGCAATCCCTTTAATCCCTCTCTGAAACCCCTTGCTGAGGTGCTGTCTGCAATTCTCACTGCTTTATTGGTACCTTCTCAACCAAGGTCCTCTCTAAGTCAGAGGACACCTCTCTAGACTCTTTGCTGCAGATCCCTTCTTAGGGAGATGCTTTCAATTTTCTTGGTTTGTACAAATATCTGTACCACAGGTAATAAGCAAGACAATGTGATTTGTGTTACACTAACTACAGACCAGTCAGATCCGAAAGGACTTCCCTGATACAAAACAGTGGAGTTCCCTTCGGTCTGTCTTGTGCACTGGTTGAAGATTGGTGTCCAAACCTGGGGAAGTTGCACCAACCTCACACCAGTTCTATTTGCACCTACAATTAACAGCATAGGAGTCTTTGCCAGAGGTTATTGAAATCACACTGCTGGGAAGCTGCTGGCGCTGCTGGCATACCTGACCACTTGGGTGAACGCTCAAGATGTTCACAGACATGATGGATTTCTACCTGGGGTATGTGTGATGTCCTGCACCAAGCTCCTAATTATTCTGGAGACTTATGAATGTCAAATGATGTGTCCCAAATGTATCTGCTGCTGAAGAATCTGCGCTAAATCCTGCACATACTTTCTCTTTTTGAGCCCAATCCTGTCAGTTATTTGTGGGTTGCACTCTGATGTAATTTTTAACTTTTACTATTTTTGAGTTGTGTTACACTGTTTCTCACTGAATGCTTATAGGAGAAGACTGTTAAGTATATTCTCCATGTATAGTCAACATCAGGGCACAATCTGGCGCCTAATTTTCCTGTGCCAAATTCAATTTTTTTCAGTTATCCCAGATTGGGTTTAAACAAATGTAACAGTTAGAATGGCAGAATTGCCTGCTGCTTGGAACTGACATCAGTTCAAAGGGAAAGTAATACAAAATGCCCCAAAATACTTTCAAAAGTGAAACAAAGCATTTTAAATCCTCCCTCGTCATGACTTCTACATATGCCCCAGCATCACAAACCATGGTAGGGCCTCCTCAACCCTCATATTCCTTTCCTTAAACTTCCTATGCTGAGATGCTTTGCGCTTCCCCACTTACTCCTGTGAACTCTCCAGTAATCCCAAAAGGTCAACAAGCTAGGAATATTTAAACACAGAAAGCAAGTAGATTATTAGCAGCCATTTGTACTGTGCTGGACGGATCATGTCCCTTTTGCTAAAAAGGTGTTCATACCAAGACACTCTCTGACACAGCCTTAGGAACAAAATCTGAGCTACAGCCCAGGTCACACACATTCCAGTAATGCTGGCAGGCAGGATTGTTGGACAGGCAGTTATGCCTCTGGCAATGCCCACTGCAGCTACAGGACAGACGGCAGATCTCCTGACTGCAATATTGCAGTTATACTTTATCTCCTGATGTAAGGAAGGCTGTAAGTTTGGGAGCTGGGATTCTTTTCTAGAGCTGATGCCTAGCTGCCTGTGGAGCCCATGAGTGCAGAGGGTGTGCAGTGGCTGTGCATGCCACCAGGTGACTGCCAGCAGCGAGCATGTCTTCCTTGTCAGGGCAGGGGGCTGCTCTGTGCCTCAGTCCTGCACCGCTGGGACTGTGTGAAACCAAAAGATAACGTAACCACTTGCTGGTCCACAGCCCAGTTTGTAAACTCATCTTAAATCATTGTCCAGTGGCTGTGATGGGAACAAAAGAACTCCCTTTTGTTGTTAATCATGCAGATTTACATATCCATTTATGACTAACACAGAGCTGAAAATAGCTCTCTTTTCCAAGCCACGTGCAAAACATCCTACTTCCATGCTCCTCCAGAGATCTTTGGGCAAATTTTGATGCCTATAATTTAAGGAGCAAGAAAGATAGACATGTTACTTAAAAGCTTACAATTCCGCTGTATAAAACAATAGTAAAGCTGTCATGTCAGGTCCATTTCTGAGTATTCTGTCTAATCAATCTACAGTCTGCAGATTGCTCAATCTACAGTCATTGGGCTGTTTGTGGCTCACTTATGAAACTCATCCAACCTGAAGCCTGTTCACAGGGACACCCCTTCCTTATGGCTCCTCAGGTTTGGGGTTGGATGAAGATTTCTGGCAAGAGCAGACTCATCTTACGTGAGCAAGAGGTACAGGAACACATCAGATCAAGGGATGGGAGGAGTGAAGAAACCACAAGACAGATGTCATCACACTTGGGTTTGGGGAGTTCTTGAGAAGGGCAATAGAAAGCAGAAAGTCTGGGCAGCACTGATTTAAGGCAAAGATAGCAGAAATGCAGCAAGATTCAGTGGCAAAATAAGAGGTATGGAAGAGACTGCCATACTGAACCATTGGGGCTGCTGAATTTGGACTGGAGATTAATAAGAGCAGACATATTAGAGATAAAATGATAAATTCTGTAGAGTAGATAAGCAGTTACTTAACACCAGCATTTACAAGCGAAATTCCAGAGTGATACTATCCCGGGAAGGCTGACACCGTGGATGACAGCACTTGAAGAAGCCAACTTCATCAAAGACTGACAGTCAAAGGGAATCAGCAACTGCACTTGACTTCTGGCCACACAATTAAATACAAGCTTCAGGTTGAATCCTTGGTGCAAGGTCAGAAAAGCTCAGTCACTTACAACTACATTTGAATTAAGTGGCATTATAGGAAAAAAACCCTTACAAATATTTGTAAAAGCATGTATATCTGATGTGAATGGCTAAAAATAAAATGCTGCTTCTATATTACTGTCAATCATTGCTGAAAAAAATCAAGGTGTATTTAACCTTGGATAAATTTAAGGAATCTGAGCTATGTAATGCTCAGTTCCAACTCTATAAACACCTAAAATCTGTCATTCCGACCATGTAGCACTAGTCAGTAGTGCCTCATTGATTGTTATAAATTTTAGGCATACAATGCAATCAGCAAATTAGGAAAGGCAAATACAGTTTAGGGATGAAACCCAATCCTTTTCTCATTGAATACAGAAATTATTAGATATGCTCTGCTTACTGAAATACAAGTGGTTGAAAAAAGGGAAGGAGAAGAAAAGAAACAGGACCTAAGAATGGGTATTTGGTTTTAATTAGTAAAGAACTGTGTGGGCTTGACTCCAGGACAAAAATTTTTGCTCTTCTAAATTCAATACAACAGCAGCCAGTTTTCAAAAGTGTTCTGCAAGTTTGTTATATGTTATTTCCTTAATTCTCTTGGTTTTCTTCCATTATTTCTGAAAATGTCACTGGAAAAATCTGGTATCTCCCAGTGATTACCAGCATCTGTTAGAAACAACAAAGGAGAATTCTGCCTTATCACTGATAAAAAAGCATTGAATTGTGAAATGCATTGTTCTACGGCTTATCAGGTATAGGAACAAAACTCTATACTTATATTATTATGCTTTTTTTAAAGGGAAACCAAGAATAGAATTGCTGGGTTTGGTGCATCAGCAAGTCACAACCCGTCGGCAAGTTATACTCAGTGTATATTTCTATTGGTGTATTTGGTTCTCAAATGTTTCCATTTTGGTGTACAAACACCAAATAGGTTTTAGATACCCTTAATTATGAAATGTTATTTTACTTGTATTTGCTATTAGCTAGTCACTTCTTTCTTCCCTTTTGTTTGCAATGTGGAAAGGAGATATGAATGAGAGATGAAATAAACATTAGGAAAAATTGATTGAATGCCCAAAGCAAGTGAAACAACAGTCTAGAACCAGCTGTTAATATCTTTCTGATCATCACCTGCCAAACTGAGAAAATTTGTTTGAAAGTTGGGGTTTTGTTTTTAAAATGTCTCCCTCTTTGATAGCCAAAGAAGATAAAGTGAAGCTAATAGAGCAAAGGAAATGTGTCCTCTGTGCCAATTCTTGTTGAAATCAGTACCATCCCATACAGATCCGCAGTTTGTCCTCAGACACTCAACAGCCAAGTACCGGAGCTCAGGGTGTATAGCATGATGGACTTTTTGTCCAAAAAGCCAAATGCTAACAGTTGTAACACATTGTAATGCCGAGTTGGCTGGGCGTCCTATATATGTACAACAGCAGGAGGCAGGACTCATTTCTGTATTTAACTCAGGTAATCCTATTTTCTCAAAATAGTTTCATTGAGTGAAGGAATTGACATAAATTGGATATATTATAGGAGAGGGATGGTAGCAGTAGCAGGTGTCCCATGCCTTGACCTTAGTAGATTCTTTACACTGTCTCACGTGTCAATTTTCAAAGTAACTTGGGGTTTCCTGGTTTAGAGAATGCTATTTTTAGTGGCTGCAAAATCGATTGATAAATTACATCAAGGGATAGTTAACAATTTTTCACTATTAAACGAAAAGGGTACTTGGAGAGAGGTTCTGCAGAAGACTTCTCTGGTACTATTCAGTGGGGGGTTCATAAATTCTACGCCTCTTGGGGAAAAAAAAAATATTCCTACTCTTTGTGGCTGGCATAGCTCTGGAAGATGCTGAGCACACCCAGAATGAGGGCTAGAGTTTACAATAATCTTGAAGTAGTGGTTTCGTTGTTTTAAAACAGTATATTTGATTCAATAAAGACAATGGCAAAATACTACACTTGGGTAAGACTGACTAAATGTAAAAGACAAGCTGGAGAACAGGCTAGACAGTAGATGGAGTGCTGATAGGTGGTAAACTGAGCATGAGCTCATGATATCAGGCTGTTGTGGAAAAGGCAAATGTTAAAACGTAATGTGAGAACAGGAGTGCTGGCAGAGACACCTGAAGTAGACTTTCCCTTTGCGTGGAGTTAATAGGAACCTGAATCATACTTTGTCCAGCTGAACCCTGCACTCTACAAAAGGACAAGGAAAAAGTGGAAGCAGCCCAGAAAAAAACAATTGTGGTCTAGGAAATATGCCATGTAGAAACACTGAGGGTTGATTAAACTAAGAGAAAGCCAGAGGAAGACATTATAATAATGTATAACTGTATAAAAAGTTTCTGCAGAGAAGAGTAAAACATTATTCTTGTCTACCAGGAACAGAATGAGAAGTAACAGGCCTAAACAGCTGTACAGAAAATGCATATATATAGGATGTATAGAAATGAGGGAAGGACAGAGAAGCACAGGAACATATTAACTGAAGGGCTGGAGAATTCTCCATCTATGTCAATTGTTAAGGACAGGCCAGACAAATGTTCATCAAGAGTGAGAAGAAACTTTGAGGACTGTATGCAGCCAGGAACTGTCTGGGAATGGGAACTTGGAGCAATCTTGGTGAAAGAGGGGCTCTGAAAAGAAGCTGAGTGCAGTCATGAGTTTTAGAATGAGCTGAGCAAGAAAACTAGCACAAGCAAAACCATTCACTCAGGTTGCACACTGAACTCAATGGCAGGCCAGCTACCTCTGTCGAAACCCTAACTAAACTTGGTGCAGATTTATATTTGTATGAGGATTAGAGGGCAGGACAAGGGTGGACATGACTAGATGGACTATGATGATGACAAACGCGCAGATCTCACAGTACTTCATGATTACCTCAACTACTTGATAGCATCTAAAGGGCAGTGATACTTACAGATTATGCTTGATGTCTTATCAAAGCAATGGCATGTCAAAGGTTTAGCCAGCCAAAGCATATATTTTAGCAAGGTATCTCACTCTTTTCTTTTCCAGAAATAATTACGTGATATTTATGAAGACAGATCACTTTGTTCCTATTGCTAAGCTGTGGGTGCCTGCCAACAGCATGAAATGTGTGCCAGAGTAACTTAAACAGACACTACGCTATGCACTTCAAAAAGCATATTGCTCCACTGGAGCAGAGAGTTCAAGGAGTTCACAGAGGCTGAGAGTGTGAGCAGAACAAAAGAACACATCTACATGAAAAATGGTACAAAATCTATGGATGGAAAAGTCTGTGTTCTTACAACTGCGCTTACAAGAGAAAGAGTAATTATTTTCCATAAGTGGTCCACATGGAGCTGAGAAAATGACCAAAAGAAGCCAGATATTTGGTAAGCTGTACCTCTCCAAAACTAAACCTTGGTCGGTCTATATCCAACCACATATACCAGACTCCAGAGTTGCAACTAGTGTTGCAAGATACATTGCTAGAAGGCTTTAGAATACTCTTAACTGGCTTTTTCCAATCTAGTGATTCCTTCTTTTCCTCTTTTATGCCAAAACTCTTGCTCTGTCTCCATTGTGCTCTTACAGCCTTCCTGACTTTGTCCTTTCTTTGTCCTTCCTTCATCAGATTCTTAACTCTTTCATGGCTCTTCATTCAACACCTCTTCATGGTTTTTTTTTTTTTTTTTCAATTAGGAGCTGTCCTTCTTGCTGTGTCAGTATTAAAAATGTCAGTATTAAAGTGCCTCTTGATACCCGGATACTGCCATCTCACATCATCTCCTTTTCCCTTCCATTTCTTCTCACTTCTACCCGGGCTGTTTTTTAACAATTCTCTTGTGCTACTGTGCTCAAGTGCTTTATTAGAATCATAGAATAGTTAGGGTTGGAAAGAACCTGAAGATCATCTAGTTCCAATCCCCCTGCCAGGGGCAGCGACACCTCCCACTAAACCATGCCACCCAAGGCTATGTCCAATCCAGCCTTGAGCACCGCCAGTGATGGAGCATTCACAACTTCCCTGGGCAACCCATTCCAGTGCCTCATCACCCTTACAGTAAAGAATTACTTCCTCAGATCCAATCTAAACTTCCCCTGTTTGAGTTTGAACCCATTTCCCCTTGTCCTATCACTACAGTCCTTCATGAAGAGTCCCTCCTCAGCATCCCTATAGGCCCCCTTCAGATACTGGAAGGCTGTTCTGAGGTCTCCATGCAGCCTTCTCTTCTGCAGGCTGAACAGCACCAACTTTCTCAGCCTATCTTCTTAAGGGAGGTGCTCCAGTCCCCTGATCATCCTCGTGGCCCTCCTTTGGACTTGTTCCAACAGTTCCATGTCCTTTTGATGTTGAGGACACCAGAACTGCACACAATACTCCAAGTGAGGTCTCACAAGAGCAGAGTAGAGGGGCAGGATCACCTCCCTCGACCTGCTGGTCACTCTCCTTTCGATGCAGCCCAGGCTATGGTTGGCTTTCTGGGCTGCAAGCGCACACTGCCAGCTCATGTTCATTTTCTCATCAACCAAAACCCCCAAGTCCTTCTCTTCAGGACTGCTCTGAATCTCTTCTCTGCCCAACCTGCAGCTGTGCCTGGGATTGCTCTGACCCAGGTGGAGGACCTTGCACTTGTCATGGTTAAACTTCATCAGGTTGGCATCAGCCCACCTCACAAGCATGTCAAGGTCCCTCTGGATGGCATTCCTTCCCTCCAACGTATCAACCGAATCACACAGCTTGGTGTCATCGGCAAACTTGCTGAGGGCGCACTCAGTCCCACTGTCCATGTCACTGACAAAGATGTTGAACAAGACTGGTCCCAACACCAATCCCTGAGGGACAGCACTCGCTACTGGTCTCCAGCTGGACATTGAGCCATTGACCACAGCTCTTTGTGTGCGGCCATCCAGCCAGTTCTTTATCCACCAAGTGGTCCACCTATCAAATTGATGTCTCCCCTGTTTAGAGACAAGGATGTCATGTGGGACAGTGTCAAACGCTTTGCACAAGTCCAGGTAGATGACATCAACTGCTCCACCCCTGTCCATCAGTTCCGTAGCCCCACCACAGAAGGCCATCAGATTGGTCAGGCAGGATTTCCCCTTAGTGAAGCCATGCTGGCTGTCACCAACCACCTTGTTGTTTTTCATGTGCCTTAGCATGGCTTCCAGGAGAATCCGCTCCAAGATTTTGCCAGGCACAGAGGTGAGCATCGAGAACTTCACCTGACTGCCATGATTTTTCAAATATGATGGACAGTGGCTTAGCAACTTCATTTGCCAGCTCCTTCAGGACCCACGGATGGATTTCATCAGGTCCCATGGACTTGTATATGTTCATGTTCCTAAGACGGTTTTGAACCAGATCCTCTCCTCCTGTGTCCTGTGCTACTTTCACCTGACCTTTTTATGTCTTCCCACCTTATAGCCCTAACTGTCCTCACAGGTTTTTTTTATTTCTCTGCATTAGAGACAACTTGTATTTTCCAAATCCACATTGCCAGGACTCCAGGTAAGAGACCACTTCTTCCCTCTTGAGTACCCTGCCAGCCTGAAATGCATGAAAAGTCCTGCTCTGCCGCTATAGTGCTGGCCTAGACAATATTTGGCTGGGTTGCAGGCTTACACATTGTGGTTCTTCTTCTACCCTCAGATGAACCAGAAGAACTGTTCTGCACAGGCAGACTCTAAAAATGTTAATTGACAAACTTGATGTTTGAACAGATACAAACACATTTCTCAGAAACAACTCTGCCAAGTTTAAATTGCTTTTCCTGGGAACAGCCAGAGACTTGTGTCTACACTTCAGTAACCTTAACCCAGGCCAACTGTGAAAACATGAACGCTTTAATGATTCTTTTTTTAAGAAAAGGTTTAAAAGAGAGGCAAAGAAACACAAAGAGCTCAATAGCATGCTGTAAATACAAGGGTTTTTTCCTCACCTTCATTGTTCTGAGGAGCAACAAAAGTTTTACAGATGCACATGCATGTCCTGCCCAGACATGTGACAGCAGTGACTGGAAGTTTTGCTTAGGACAATACAGTTCAGAGGTATTTTCATGTGCATCTCTAGCATGAGACCATGCTAATGTGCCTAGACTGCTCGACTAGCCCAACTAGCTTATTCAGACTTCTCTTTAGCCTTCCTGCCCCACTCTAGATGATGACAGGAAGGCCTAAATCAAGGGGATCCTGGGAAAGCCACCCAGCCCATCTTTACCAGAACGTCTAAAGTGCTGCAGGTCATCACTCTGCCCTGGGATCTGCTCCACTACAGTTGTGCCTGGGAATTGACTTGTGCCTTAACATCTCTGATAGGCAAACCCTCTTTCAGTAGTAGACAACAAATCCTTTTGCAGATATCCTTGGTACAGCGACATTTTCCCAAGATGGTTCTGCAAGGCAGTCTGCCAGCATGGAAACTGACAGATTAAGCTGGTGAACTCCAGCACAGTTATAAGCAAAATGTTATATTAAACACAGCAAAAGTTGATTGTGGGCGTTGCTACTCTGTTAGATGTTTATAAAGAGTAATTGCATGTTTATAAAGAGTAATTGCATGTTTATAAAAAGTAATTAAGAAAGAGGACTTCAAAAACAACTTCCTTCAAATATGACCTTTTTTCATTGCTGTTGCAGTTCACATTTTGACTCACCTTTCTAGGAATGGTGAAACCTTCTGCCCATCCTTAAGTATTAACAGAGTAGCAACTGAGGTTTCAAAAGTTCACAGCTAGATTGGATTTAGCTGAGTCTTAAAATGAATTTGGCTCTATCGAAAAAAATATATGTTTTTCTACTTATCAGTTGACTTTTCTCATCTTTCTGCATGGAATGTTTTAATCCACTTTTAGTATTTTTTTTCCAAATAATTTCATTGCTATTATACCTATGAAATGTCCAAAAAATAATTACAATGTCACTGAGTGTTCAGCAAAGATTAACACAGCTCTTACGTTCAAATGGGTTTAGATGTACCTTAATTTACTTGACCAAATTCAGTAAGAATCACCCTACTGATTAATTCACCTGCACATTTAAATCAACATCTAAATGGAGAGAAGGACATTTCAAGGTGTGTTCTTCAGTTATAGTTTGAAAGTATTACTTTAGCATAATTCTTCCTTATCATAATTCTTCTTGACCAAAATGACTTTTTGAAGGAGATAGCAAGAATATAACTTAAACCAAGGGAAATAGGTACAGTGTCTGCAGTGGGCATTTATTTATAATCATACTACTAGGAGGTCATTTCACAAATTTTCACTCTTAACTGAGCTCCCCAAAACTGGGAAATTGCCTGATTGTGTAAGCTTTGAGTACGCAAAGGGGCTTGTGGAGATTTATCCTTTTGTCAGACTGTACTGATTGGCTCTGTAAAAAAGTGCTGCCTCCCCCATAGTGACATCCTCTTATATGGAAAGAAATCAAACAAATAGACTTGTGGACCTTGAGAGAGCAAGGTCCATGATAAATTTCACACTGTGCATATGGAATGAACCTTAGCACTTTTCCGTTGCTTTCTATTTCCCACTTAAATGAGCAGCCCCAACAAGGAAGAACTACAGACATCCCATAATTAAAATAAGTAAATTTCCTTGTTTGGTAAAAGCATTACTATTTTTAAGTAAAACCACTGAAACTCCAGTATATAATTTCATCTTATTCTTCTCCCAGTACAGCCCTTTATAACCCTGCATTTTCAATATCAAAAGCAGGAATCTGGTCATGCAATTCTAGATCTTTATGTCCTCATCACTCTTATCAAAGGTCTGTGGAGCTCAGTGCTCAGAATATATCTTCCAATAAGGCTTTAAACTCCCAGGATATCAAGGATTGTAACTTCTCTTTGGGTCCAAACCTCAGACAGGTGAGATCAGAGTGGCTTACTTGTGCCCTTGTGACAGCCCTGTGGCTGGGACTTCAGATCTCTGCCCTGGGACTGCCATTTGAACTGCTTTCTACAGAGCAGCTGGGACTGAGCACCCACCAAGCCACCACGTATTTGTCAGATAAAAGGAAAAACATCGTGGGTGCACTTTGGGCTGGGGAAAAACTATCGGTTTCTGTAATGTTAGCCCACTTTCCAATAGGAAAAGAACTCATAGACGGGATTACTTGTGCTAATAGGAAGGTAAACAGGTAGTATTCTATTTTGAGGGCATAATTAGCAAGATATTTAATGATGCTAGAGGAGACCACAAAGAAGCAAACTCCGTATCAGCACAGGGTACATGAAGGAATCTGGTTAGGGTCTATTGCAAGGCACTAAAGAGAATTAAAAGAGAGAATAGGATTTGTTACTTGTCAAGTACCTGCATGTTGTGTACTGGGAGATTAGTAATAGAGGTTTCATGAGGCCAGTAGTACGAATGTCTTTAGTTACTGACATTTAATGATGGTGACCTTCTATGACAAAAGAATAGAATAACTATTTCTGTAGGGCAAAAAATCATCTCTGGGTTGAATCTGGTGGTTATTATAGGATCTGATTATATTCATTATTAGCAAGGAGAGTACCACTTAGAAATACATAGATACACTTCAAACTTAACCTGATCTCTCTGTTTCTTCACTTCATGTTTCAAAAAACATAACTAAAACCTCTTACGAACTAATACAAAACACCTCTAAAATTTTTGAACAAATTACTCATTTGGGGCTTGCATCCTCTGCATCTCCCTGAGCGCTTGAGCTCCTTTTCTTACTGATGTAAGAAAACGAACAAGCCAACCAGCCTACTTAATTTTCTTACAAGTAGTCTTACATTACCCACCCAAAAAATGACCAGCATGTCCTGGTAAATGCTGCACCTGCCTGACTAACCGGGCAGCACAGGTAGGCTTAAAAAGGGACTGCATGAACTACACTCTGCAGAGCCTGGGGAGACACAGAGTCATCTTCTTTCTTCGCCCACAAGAAGCGTAAAAAGCTCACACAGGGATATTGTTTTAAAATGCTCCTGGCTTCTCATCCTTTTGCCGTAAAAGTCTGCGTTCCCTGATCTGTTTGGAAAGATGCCAATTTGTAGAAAACCAAGTACACGCACATCAGATGGGCCACCTGCAACCAAACCGGCTCAGGAGTCCAGCTGTGGCTGAAAAAGCAGCCTACTTAGTGTCTGTCAGATTCACCTGAGTGCGTGTCAGGAATGGAATAGCAGGGGTTTTTAATACACTCTAACAGAGTAAAAGATTAGGGTTTTAATTAGAAAAAAAGTTGCAAGAGAAGTAAATAAATAACTAAATGTAATGGTAGTAGGTGGTATCTGGAACTGAAATGCCTCTTTGAATTGCTGGTACCTTAGCTACTACTGACAGCAGCATGGGGTGGAATGCAGCACCCTGTCTTCTAGACCAGTATCTTCAGGATTAGCTCTGCAGCTCAGGGAGACAAGCCCTTCTCTGCTGCCTCTGTGCATAGTGGCATCTCTTCCGCTCCCTCTCCACTCTTTCTCACTTCTAAGGGGAATACAGCATTAAGGTTTACGTGGAATTTGATTACAATACCTTCCTCTCATCACCTTTTATTTTGTTTCCCACCTTTGGTTTTCAAAGCTGGACTGCAAAATGGAAATGCAGCAAACAGGCTGAGAGCTTCAGCTGGCATTCTCACTGTACTCCTTAACCAGCACAGCCCTTTTAGCAGGAAAGGATGTATTACAAACTACATTTCAAACCAAAATACTATGCAAGTTATTTATCACAAGAAGTGTTCCTGTACCTACCTTATGCTACTCATCATTTCCAGCTCATGCCCAGCTTTTCACAGAGGTTGCATATACAGATGGCAGGCTTGGAATTCAGTGCTCTCCTTACTTTCTTCCTCCTTTTTCTGCCTTCCCACCCCATTAGTTTTGGAGGTCCTGACATCACAGGCCCTACTTTACGAAAGTGATACAGCTATGAGCTTACTTAAAACAGGTGTTACAAATGCAGATTGTATAGGATGTTTTCATTAGCATCATAGAGCATTTGGGTTTGATTTAATTCGCACCATGCTGCAATAATACATTGCACACTGACACATGAAAAGTGGCTAACTACGAACAGCAAAGAGGCAGGGGGTGGGACTGGCGATTCCTCCCTTCTCTTTCCTCCCCTCAGCAGCAGCCGGCTTTCAGCCCTTCATGAAAGCCTCAGGGAAGGCACCATCTTGTGCCTTTCACGAATTCAGAGAGAAAGGCTGCTGCCTAGTGGTGGCATTGAAAGACGGAGGGCGAACGGCTGTCATGGACCACCACGGGCCGCTGGACTGCTGCTCCTGGGCCAAGGCTGGAAGGGGGGAAGTTCTCCTGGCTCCATCCACCTCCGTCTTGCATTCTCTCTGGCAGCAAACCTTTGTACTGGACTGCGCTAGGGGAGGGTTGGTACCCAGATGACCATCTCGTTTGTCTTTCAGCAGAGGGCTGGCTGGGAGCACACACCTGCCAGACCTGGCTCATGAGGCTCCATTTGGCAAGCAGAGAGGTCCCACAAAGTCCTTGTCAATGGGGAGTCATCAGCACTAACCCAGGGAGTTTCCAGAAGAAGATTAGAGTGGTTCTTACCACACTCCATCGTATTCCTCAGTGACATCACAATAAATCACTCCCATTAAAAACTGGCACAAGGCACAAATTATAGACGACTGGTGACTATTAGCATGGGTAGGACAGTATTACTGAACACTAAGCCCATACGAAAGCATTACTTTAAAATCTAAGAAATACAGCCATGCAAACACAAACCACTGCTAAGGAGTGGTTACAATCATGGTTACACCAGCCCCAGGTGCTCAAAGTAGCCCGGAAACACAGGGCTTCCAAGAGTGACTCCAAAGCAGAAAGCACTCTTCCAGTCTGTGTAAGCATGGGAGTAGCATATGGGAACAGGAAGGTGATGCTGTCTTGAGATATGCTACTACAATTCTGGTATTGTATTCTACATCCAGTGTCTAAAATTTAAAATTGACATAGGAAAAGAGGAGAGGAAAAAAGCCACATAAATTATCTGAGGGCTGAGAGAAGAAAATAACTTGCATTGAGGGCCTTCAGCTGCGGTTCGATAACATTAAAATCTGGTTTAAGATATGTCAGATCACTTAAAAAGTACTGCAGCTACTTGACACATGTCAAAAAGCAGTACAAATTAATTGTGCTAGTTTAAACTTGTGCCTAGAATGATGAAGGGGTAATTCTATCCTGACCAACTTCATGCTGGATGAAGTATCATGTGTCTGCATCACTCTAGCTCTATGTCAGATTCAGTAATGTCTGTTCCTCTGTAGCTGGCATAAATCCACCATAAAAACTATAAATTCGGCATGAACATGATATCACATGCAGTAGCTAATGCATCAGAAATATGATCACTTGCTCCTATATTATCTGGATCACACTAGTGCAGATAGAGGACCTGACATCTCTGTAATAAGCAAATTGAAAGATGATCTGATTACTGTATAAGTGAAATCATAGTAAGAAAGTACTAAAGGATACTAACGAGTGCTTTAGGTTAACACAGAATGAGAAATAGCAAGCACTACTGGGAGAAAAATCAAGGCTAGTCAAACTCAAGCAAGACACTTCAAACACGTTGTTTAAGTGAGAGTAAAGGAGTTCAGAAGACTACACTACCAAATAAAACAGTGGATTCACCATAGAAAATAGTGGATTCTTCATCTTCTAGGGTCTTCAGATCAAGACTTGAAGTTACTCTGAAATACGTGCTTCAGTCAAGCACAAGCTACTGAGGCAGCACAGCTGGTCATAACACATAGGAAGGCAGAACAGCTATCACAGCAGTCCTTTAAAAATCTATGTTTCTCCATTATGGGCTATCTTGTCCTTCTCAGCATACCTCTAATCAAAACTTCCCTTCCGCATGCATGTTTGGTATAGTAGGTGAGACAAAATTAGGAATGATAAAAGCTTCCCTGTGGAGAGAAAGAAGTCACTAATTATGCAACAAGATATGAGTAAACTTTTCTCTGCTTCACACAAACATAAAAGAAAGCTTCAAGACAGATGGAAGATCACCAGTAGTAAAAGTTGGAGTAGATTAACAAAACATTTATAATGAAAAGTGGAACGGCTTTATTCACTTCAAAATTTTAAAGTCAGAAAAACTGCAGTAGGCTACATCCGTCAAGTAAACATTTTTTTATTACTGATCAATTGTATGTTTTACTCATTATACTTGCAGTCAAGTTTCATCATGAGAATATTTTTAACTGTTGTTAGATTATTTCTAGTACAGATAATAGGTTGAATAAATATCAAAATAAAGTCTGGCTGTCCTATCAAAGTACTAAATCTCTTTTCAAACACTATATGCTGATCAAATGCCCTAACTCAGCATGACCAGTACCTCTACTCCTAACCCCTGGCATAACCAATGCCATTTTATAAGGCAAACAGCCATAATACATAAGCAGGGTATGATCATGTATTACACCCGCCTTCTTTCTGCTCTCCTTCCAAACTGCAGTAGGACTATTTGCCCACCAGTATTGTTGCCAGGATGTGGTGGCACCCATTATGGAAAAGGGAAGTGTAACAGCACATGAGAGACTGCCTGTAAAATCCAGCAGCTACAAGTGGACTTCTGCTGCTGCACAGCAAACCCTGCAATCGTCTGGTGGTCAGAAATGCCTCCACCATCGTCTTCTTCCTCCAAGGACTGAGTGAGGAACTCATGTTCTTTTAAGTAAAGTCTGAGTTTAGATTACAATTAGTATGTCATGCACTTGTTATTATTCTGCAGAGGGTTCAGGTAACTTAAGAACTCCAGGTAAATTAATATTCTAGTTAATAAGAAAGCCATGCAAATTATTAGGAATTCTGTTTCACTTCGAGCTATGTTAATTGCTAAAAATTCTGCATAAAAGTGATCTCTGCTAACTGCTAGGAGTTGTAGATAACAATAAGCCGTGCTAATTGTCAAAATTTTTATGTAATAACAAAGCTCCAATTATAACGCAACCCTTTGGCAATTGGTCATTCTACCAAGAATCCCGCAAAGAACCTGCCTGTCCCCATAGCTTCAGGTGACACCCAGAAAAACTCCTAATTTGTGATTTTTGTTGCTCTTTCACCTAACAATAGAGTACTAATAATACAGCATTTCAAACATTAACTGATTCAGTAGAATCTCAGAATGGTTTTATGAGAAGAGGCTGCATGCTGCAATAATAATACTGGAGCAACATGTAGTATTAGGAACAAACTTGTTTGCTATACAGACTTTGTTACAATGAGGGCTTTTGTTTTTACAAGGGAAGAAGTATACTCCAGCCACAGATGAGAAGACCCCCCCAAATTAGCTGAGAAATAAAGTGTATGAAAACACAGTGCTTCTAGGTCAAGTAGTAATGTTGAAAAAGAAGCCACTGACTCAAAAGACGTATGCATACCAGCAGGGTAACATTTATTTCAGTCATCCACTGGTGCTCATTGATTTCTGATCAGAAATTCCTGAGAACAGCAGAATGCATTAAATTCAATTTAGTATAACTACATATAATTAATGCCTCCAGCTTTCTGTGAGCCAAATTTATTGTAGGTGGTATCCTCCACCTAACCTCATGTAGCAAAGAAAAGATAATGTTAGTGATAACAAATATATCCCTAACACAGTGTTTTAGCGCTTAAACCACTCTCTGTTTTAAATTTATCTACAACAGCCTACAGCTTCTATCCCTAAACTCTCTGCAGAAATACTGCAGATGGCTTTCCAATATATTGATTTTGGTTGAATGGCAAATAACAATTTATGACGAATTATTAAATGAATGTTTTCTAGGAAGCAAAAATATTTATATATTAAAAATTATAGGAAGCAAAAATGGAATTATCAATAGAATTAGGGATTCTATTTTAAAATAGAATTAGGGATAAAAAATGGCAAACTAAGTCAGAAAAATGTTTGCCTCAAAAGTTACATAGCTCTTTAATACATAATGGCATAAAGTAGCCACATGCACTTGCCATTTATGAAAAGCCATTTTTTCCCCATGAACAGGAAACCAAAAGTCAAATTCCTTATGAAAGAACTCAATAGAAAATTGAATTGGAGCAGAAGGCAAAACACACTCAGCCGCATATGTCAGAAGGTACATTCTGGTGATGTACTCCAGAACCAAGTCCCACTGAGTGCAGAACCAGGTGACAAATTGCAGAGCTATCCCACTTCAAAGCTATCACCAACAGTGGGTCAAAATTACTTTTTCTTTGAGGTCCTGATTAGTGAATACAGAACTAATTAGAGTTACAGCATTCATTGACATCTGATATGATAAAGTTTCTAAAAAAAGAAAAAAAAAATATAAGTCGGTACTTTGGTAGTGAAGTGAGAATGATGAATTGAGCATAAAGAACAGACTTTCGTGTTGTGGAACAGAAAGCCTGCATTGACTTTGCTTTCTCCTGTGCCCAGTGCACAGCAATACGGCTCACTCGGTGCTTGCTCTTCCACTGCTGTCGTGGTTTTGCATTCGGGCCATCCTCACGCGTGCTCCCACGGCTTGCTTGGGCGGCCGGCTCTGCTCCAGGCGCTGCCGGCGCGGCGCTCCTCCTGCCGCAATAAGCACTTTGCGTGTTCCTTTACATAACATTTGAATTAGCTTCATCCAAAACTTTGCTCCAGCTTAGCGAAACCTCATTCTATTTGTTTTCTTTGTTTGTTTGCTTGTCGTAAGATAAAACCCCAAAGCACACATCCTCTCCCCTGCTTCCAGCTTCCGAGTACCACCTGCTCCTTCCCTCGGCGGCCAGGAAGCGAAGAGATGCCCACCCGACCGGCCCCTACGTTTCGATCGAAGCCCGGGGTGCTGATTAGCTGCTCTCGCGCCCTACCGCTGGCGATCACTCGGGGGACCGCCCGCGGCTGGCGCAGAGAAGGGAGCGAGCGACGCTGCCACCAGGACCTGCGGCGGCCCCACCGCCCACCCGGCCCCGGCTGCTCCCGTTCCCGCAGCTCCCTTTGCATCTTTATTTCCCCCGTTTCCCGAGGCGAGGCCGCAGCGCTTCGCGTCCGCCGCTCGCCCGCCCCGGGAGCAGTGGCGGGCGGCTCCGGGCGGCGCCGCTGGCGAGGGGGGGCCGCGGAGGGGGGATCGGGAGCGGTGCCCGGCGGCGGTACCTGTAGAAGTAGTGCCAGCAGAAGAGGCAGCAGAGGAGGCGGCAGCCGAGCGGCTCGAGGCGGGGCGGGCTGCGCAGCGCCAGCAGCAGCGCGGGTACCAGGAAGGAGGGCAGCTCCTGCAGGAACCAGGCGCAGCGAGCCGGTACCCGGCTCCGCGGCCGGCACAGCCGCTCCTCGTGCTTCCCGTAGCGGGACGGTACGCGGAGGTACAGCGAGAGCTGCAGCAGCGCCAGGGCGCCCAGCAGCGAGCTGAGCGCCAGCACCAGGCTGGGGAAGCACTGCATGCTCGGGGGCTGGAGAGGGCACCGAGGCGAACAGCCCTTGGCCAGCTCCAGCCCCGGCCTTATTAGAGCCGGTGCGGTCACCCCGCCCCGCCGCGCTGCCTCCCATCGCCCGGGCCCGTCAGAGGGCGCAGCCCCTCTTGCCGGCGCGGCGGAGGCGCCCCAGCCCGCCCCGAGGGGAGCTGCCCCCGCGGCGCCCGCTCCGCACCCGGCCCTCCCTCTGTCGGCCCGGTTCGGCCGCGCAGCCCGCGGTGACGGCGGCTGTTGGTGAGGCGGCAGCGCCCGCCGGGGGAGCGGCTCAGGGGTGAGGGCGCATCCCGGCGGCGCCGGAGGGGGGAATCCCGGCACGAGGCGACTGCCTTCGGTGAGGTGGGAGCGGCGGCGTTTCCTTCCCTCTGCCCCGCAGGTGCGGCACGGGCAGGCCCGGCGGCTGGGACGGTGATAGCCCGCGGTGCTTCTGACGCTGCACACGCCTCGCCGCAGCTTGCCCGGTGATGTGGGAGGCGCTGCCTGAGCTGCCCGCTGCTAGCAGGGAGCGCCGCGCAGCTTCTGTGCATGCAGGTGGAGAGTAAAGGCAGAGAAGCGCTAAAGGCCGGGAGAGAATTAACATATGTAGATGCCCACGGTAGGACTAGCGAAAGCCAGTCCAAAATCTATGAGCCTGACAACTCCAGTTCCAATTTGGCGTAGCCAGACTATGCTTAATCTATTCAGTGCCTCAAGTTTCAGTTTAGATGGTTCTGATTTAAGTGCTGGCTTTGGGGTATGCTCAGAAAAGCTTTCGTCTCAACCGCATGAAGTGGTTTTAACAGCAGTATACCTAGAGCTATCTTCCAGGAATTAGGCTTTTATTTGCTTGTTTCCTCAGGGATCTTCATTCACAGAATACACTCTGTATTCTTATAGGCCATTACAGCATACCACTTCAAGGCCATGAATTACCTACCGTTGCATCTGTGTCACTTTGCAGCATCACTGAGAAATCAGTCAATTCAGCTCTGCAAAGGACTGAATGCCACACAAAATGCTGCTGTGGAGCAGAGTTGGGAATTGTTGGGGTTTTCTATTCAAGGTCTGAGTGGCGAATGCGCTGATCTAGCATGTGGGAGACTTGGGTTCAACTTCCTCCCCTGTTTAAGGGTATTCTCTTTCTGCAAAGGCTGACCAAACCACTAGGCTACACACTGTCCATAGCCCAGGAGTGCTTATTCTCTTATGTTGGCTATTCTATGGGGCAGTTCCTTAAAACAGAGGAACTGAGTTCTTTCACCTAGGGACAGCTTCTCCTTTATCCTCTGTGGAGTGCTGTAGTTGCTAAGGTTGTGTTTGTTGCAGTACATAAAGCAGGTCAAGGCTGTTGTGGCCCTGGAGATGTGTGGCATATTACAGCTGTCAGACGCATGCTGTAGCACTCTTCCCCCACAGAAGGTGCCTGTTTGCCTCCAAGCTGCCTGCTGGAGACAGTCTCTGGTGCACACCATCTCCCAGCTACATGTCAAAAAGGGCTAGCTGGGCTGGACCAGAACTGTGCCAGGCGTGCTGGCTATGAAACAGTAGAGATGATAGCAGGCTAGTGGCATTGGTACCTGTGTTCAAGCAACAGTTCCTGGCTGTGAACCATCAGTGGAGGAAGGTGCCTGCAGGAAAGATTTAGAAATCTAAGGCTGTATCTGATTAGGAAGAAGTGCAGTCCAAAAGAAATAGCTCTGTAGTGAAACAGCTGGATACGAGGACCCAGCATCCATAATAATTCATTGGGAATTACTTCAAACTACCTCTAGTGTGACACAATGAACTGAACACACATTAGCAATTAGAAGCGCATTGGAGGCATTCATGGGGTGCATCTCCTGACTTAGTTTCATCTGAAGGAGAACCAGTGATGAACTCAGATGGTTTCATGAAGCAAATCAAAGCTCAGTAGTTAGCTGGGGATGATTGTGGGAATCACTTCAGGAGTATGCTTTGGATTCAAACCAAAACTCTAAAGGAGTCACAGCATAAGAACTAGAGGGGGCTGTGATCCAGAACACAGCACTGTTAGCTTCAGGTAGTCATCATCCTCATCATCCTGGTTGGTTGGATTCAAGTCAAAGGGGGCTAGTTCTGCTTATTTACAGGGGAAGACAAATGGGGCAGGAATTCTAATGTTTAAACACTGAGCTACTCACATAGAAACCATTTCCAGTCCATGGAGAGAAAGAGATGCTTTTAAGGTGAGATTCATCTCATCCAAAGAGATAATAGAACAGATGAATTACTCAGAAAAGCCTGTTTCTCTCCCTTCACTCTAAAAGATGTCTAGACAAATGTGTAAGGAGAACTGAGCCCCTGTCAGCTCTGTAAGTTAGAGCTCTGAAGTAATTTATATGGACAGACACTCCTCTAAGTGCCACAGCACAGATACTCATTGCTGAAAACAAGCACTGCATGTTTATTCACTGCATTCAACAACCGGACCAATCTTCCCCTGATGATTCTTTCTTCTTGCCTAAGTACCACATCAGAGACTGTGATGAGAAAGGCGAAAGCAGTGCTGCAGAAGCATTCTTTGTATAGTCAGTGGGTTTTGAGAAGGTGGCAAGGTGCAGTGCTGAAAGAGTGTCATTTGTATAGGATCACAAAGCTTTATTTTAAACCAAACTCGATTTTTCCCCATGGACGCCTATGTGGATGTTTGTTTCATAAGCAAAGGAGCACCAGACAGTAATAAATCTTGCCCTGAAATTATCTTGAGCCATCAAGATCAGGCTCCAGTAAATTACAGATATTCCAAATGCTTTTTTATGTCTCAAAAGCAAATAATTCAGTGGGAGTATTTGCTGGAAAAAATACTTTGTTTGCAGGCCTGATGAGTTTGAAGGGAGAGGAGGAAAATGTACAGTCTAAGCCCTGTTTGCATATCTGATAAGACTTGAGAACTCTTGGCTTGTTTTACTTTTGAAGAGAAAAATCCAACTCTTCTGATGAATTGAATTGTACCGAATGTAGAGGAGGTACAAAATGAGGCATGCCAGAGGCATAAATTTATCAATAGGAATCATCTGCAGAAAAACTGTGGGCCATCTATAAGCCTAGAGGTCTCTGGATTTATGAGGTTTTTCAGAAGAAAGTTATAGGCAGAAGTCACGTTGGTTTTGTACTGCTACAGGTCTCTTCCCTGAGTTCAGGAGACAGCCAAGAATCAGCATGGCCCAGTGCAGAACCCCAGAATGGCTGAAGTGTAGCATTCCCAAATCACAGCCTGCTGCCATCTGACATGCCTGTGCCTCCCCTGATCCCATAGTGTATGTCTCTGCTCTGGGTGAGAACAGCATGGCTCAGTTTGGTTGACTTTCTGAGGTCCAGAGAAACTTCTTATCTGAGAGAGCTCCCCTAAACCAGAATCAGAGCACAGTGGAAGAAGTGGTTTGCCACATTTACCAAGAGGACCTGGATCTTGGGTGTAGACAGTATCAGTAGATGTACAGATGTGCAGCCCTTGCACATCTATAACCTTTAGGAAGGGCTGCAGGAGTAAGTTCTGAGTGAGAACGCTCAATAAGATGATCAGGCGCATAAGATGGTTCCTTAGATCTCCCAGAAGTTATATGTGCACTGCTGCCATTTTGAGCAAATCTTTTTCCAGTGCTGACATGAATGTAGCTAGACTGAAGTCATCTAGTCCATCTCTAGTCATGGAGCCGTCAGCTGCTGTTGACACTTTGTTTTACATCATATGTATCCAGTGCTGAATAAAAATCAGTTAATTTCCTCATGTTTCATTTCCTATTTTGCTGTCCTCATATAATTTTTAATGCCACAAGGGCACAGAGTTAATAATCTGATACAGACGTTTCCCTCTCAGTCACAGCAGTCTTTTACTACTGAGCAGGAATTGTCATCTGCTGACGTAAGGAGCTGCATGACTGTCACTTTGCATCACATGTTAGATCCAGCAGGTGAAATTTAAAACATTTAAAAAAGGAGAAAATTCTTTCATTTTCCTTCAGTCAAAGATTGCATTACAAAAGGGAGGAACCAAACACGTGGTTGGTAAAACTGCGTTTTAAAGGCTTGTTCTGTGCCGGTGCAAGAAACTGTAAAAAGCAATTAGAACCGCAGAAGTGTGCATTAATTTGACTCGTGAAATTTAACAAGTAGCTGCTGCTGTTGTTTGTACTCCTAGCACTGACGGAAGTGTGAGAATAGGTTTTGAGGAAGACAGGGCAGAGTGCTGTAGGGTATGTAAAGGAGGAATAAACCTCTTGCAGGACTAACTTTAACCTAGCGCACACAGAGTTTTGCAGCAAGTTATTTTTAGTAGTGGGTTTCATCATTACTGGGGTGAATATAAAAACTATCACAGACAAAAGCCCCAGAACAATAGAGACTTAATGTTTTAAGGCTTGCTTTCCTTTCACTTCAGATTTCTTTGAACACCATTTACATAAATCAGCCACAAGATTGGAATCAGTTCTCTCCTTT
Source organism: Ara ararauna (assembly GCA_028858755.1). Classification (NCBI taxonomy): domain Eukaryota; kingdom Metazoa; phylum Chordata; class Aves; order Psittaciformes; family Psittacidae; genus Ara; species Ara ararauna. The sequence continues at coordinate 99,251,448 of CM054379.1, forward strand.
AATTAATCTTATTTTATCAAGTGACATTGCTGCTGTGTTGTCAGTTTTTCATATCTGATCCCTGAGGGCACAGCTCTTTCAGCAGAGGAGGAAGACACCTTTACACCCACACTGCTTCCCTCACTCCGTTTGTAACGTTAAAACATCTTCGCCACTGAACGTTACAAGATGAGGAAACACTCCCCAGCTAACTGCCGCACTGAAGCTCGGCCAGAGAGTCCCAGAATGAAAAGCAGGGGGAGCTTGAGGAGCACAAGAGAATCTTCCTCATCTGGTGCCTGGTGTAAAGCCCTGAGTCCACGCAGCGCAGAACTGCAGTTTCTGTGCTCACCAGAAGCTGGGACATGGTCGTTGCAGACAGTTTCTCTTGGGAAGTTAGCTGTAAATGCAAACATGTTTCTCAAAATCATTGTAAACCACGTATTTCCAAGGACTTCTCGCTTAGCGTGTCGCAGACGGGAAGGCCACCTCCTGACAAACTTCTTGGAGTGCTCCAAAGCTTGGGGGTGCTAGAGCAGCTAAAGCAAATGTCACTATCATTTTAACGTGGTTAGTTACTTTCTTTTCAGAAACAGCTGAATTGTTGGTTGACCTTTCGCAAAAACATTTGAGCAGACATCAAACTGGAGAGCTGCAGACTCTATGGTTAGAGCTGGCATTGTTATGAACAGTGTCAGATGGGGCGTAACAATAGGAAATGCCAGGCATCGCTAATGATTTTTGGTACTTTTTCCCCCTACCTGCCATGTATGGAAGTAACAAACGAGGCAGAGCAGCCCCTGCGCTCCTGCCTTTCCCTGCCTGTATCTCAGCAGCAGGGGTTGCCGCTGTACCACTGTTGATGCCTGCCCAGCCCATGACTCAGTGACATGGGTGGTCTGAGCCCTAGGAACTCCAGCTACGCTGGCTTGCAGGGCAGACGCCTTCCCTGGAGCTCTTAGGCCCTTTCCTGGGGGCCTGCCTGAGGGGTGCCGCAGCTTCCAGCTGATGCAACTGGGTTTCTCTTCCACAGAAATGGATAGTCCAGGAAGAGGACAGGACACGGGCATAATAGGGTTGTCATCCTTATACAGAGTGGTCTGGGTAGTAAATTCTGAGTACCCAGGTCCTGTAGATACATATTTATACCTCAGTTATCTGTTTAGTGTTTGTTTCCAACCATGTAAATTAGAGAGACTTTGAGTTCTGAGCTCATAGGATGGTTGGCAAGTTGAGAAACAGGAAATCTGATGAATACTTTAGGTCTGTGGATTGCTAAATATCTAACAATTGTTTTGTATAACTGGGAGGCATGGAAAGTTTTCCTTTCTCACCAACAAGCATTCACCTTCCTAGCTGTCTGCGCTGTTTCATTCAGTCTGTTTGCACTGTACTGAAGCAGCAGTCCCACTTAGGCTTCTCTGAGCCACTCCAGTGTCCAGATTACCTCCCGAAGGCTCCCCATACCTAAACACACTCCACAGACGGAGTCTGAACTGCAGCAACCGTCGGATGCTAGAAAACCACAGAGACCATAGAAAGCCTGAGACAAACCTGAGCCATTACTCACAGAAAAACAGGATGGCTGCTTGGGGTATTTCAGTGTGATGCACGAGACCATTGTCATTAATACCTCTATATGATCATCTGTTTCTATTATAGAGTATCCTGAACTCTCAGAACCGTAACAGCGCAGCAATATTGGTGTTCTGCCTGTCAGTATTTTATGGCAAGTCAGCTCTCAATTGGACCCTTGCAACAAAGCTGATGTTGTGTATCCCAGGCTACGTTAGGAGGAGTGTTGCTAGCAGGTGGAGGGAGGTGGTCCTTCCCCTCTGCTCAGCACTGATGGGGCCATATCTGAGCTGTGTTCAGGGGCTGTGTTCTGGGCTCCCCAATGTCAAAGAGAAATGGGGTTACTGGGCAGATCCCAGCAAAGGGCCACTAAGATGGGGCTGCAGCACTTATCCTATGAGGAAGGGACAAGAGAGATGGGACTCTTCAGCCTCAAGAAGTCTCAAGGTGATCTCATCAATGCATGTAATATCTAAGGCAGGATGCAAAGAAGATGGAGTCAGGCACTTTCCAGTGGTGCTCAGTGACAGGATCAGGGGAAATGGGCACACACTGGAACACAGGATGTTCCATCTGAACATCAAGAACTGATGTGAGGGTGACTGAGCACTGGCACAGGTTGGCCAGAAAGGTTGTGGAGATATCTCTTCTTAGAGGTAGATAGTCAAAAGCTATCTGGATACGGTCATGGGCAGCCTGCTTTAGGTGACTCTGCTTAAGCAAGGGGGTTGGACAAGATGACCTCCAGAAGTCTCTTCCAACCTCAGCTCTTCTGTGATTCTGTTAAATTCTGTGGCAATTTCTTTTAAACTGAGGTAGGGAAGTTACCAAGTGAACCATTTACTGTTTGAATGTTGCTAACATTTAATTCAGTAAGTGGATAGGTTTACTTGTGCTTTCAGTACATTTTCATTTTGTGATTATAATCACACTATATATAATCACATTTATACATAAAAGCTGCTTGTCTTTCATGTTATTTTGTTTTCCATTTTCAGTTGTTTACTCTGCCAGAATTCCAAGACTTGAATGAAGCTAGCATCTTCGTGTAATCTCTTGATCCTAATATTTAGGGCATTATGACAAACCTCAATTAAAGTAAAAGTTGCAATAAAACTAAGGTGATAATGCTGTTTTGCTGGTGTAAGTTTGGGCAATTGAGTAAGCCTCATCTAAATCAGGACCAAACAACCATCAATGAAGCAGCTGAGAATACTGGCTTGTGAATTGCAATCTCAAAGTATAGCTTGGAGTCTACCTGTCCCACTGAGAGGAATGGAACATGTCATACCTTTCAGTGTTGACACTCCAGGCAGCCTGCAGCCTCCTGCACCCATTTTGCATGCAAACTGTCTATAGGGAACAGACCCTTGCCAACACTAACTGCCAAAGGATGCATTATAAACTCAGCTGAGAGCTATTTGGTTTAGGCCAAAACTGTGCCAAGGATCATTCTAACAATTAAACAGTTGCCCAATAGTGCCATTCATGGCATCACCCAATTCAGCAGAGTACATGCAGACAAAGGTTGCCAGAATGTATTTATTTTTAATAAAAGAGTAGGTTTCTCCACAACAGTCTGAAGCCATTAACAGTTTCTAAAACAAATTGGATAATCACAAAATCAATACACTATTGCTTGCTATGTTTTTAAAGAGGCAGGACAAGCCACAATTTAGTAAGTCAAATCAGCAGAATGCGAATAGTGAAAGAGAAGTTTCTCCTTGAACTATGTGTCTGAGCAAGAAGAGTAACTATGGGTGTCTGTTATCCCAGTCTCAGCTTCTGCAGAGCCACTGAGGCCCCATATGTGAAGTTGACTCTTGGAACCTGGGTGTCCTCCCTCCTACGTGGAAGGATAGCTCCTTGCTGATTTTTGGCTCCTTACCATCTTTTGCAAGTTTGGTCTTCACAAACTATGTGAGATCAGCACCTCACTTGTTTCTCAACAGCAAATGTAAGCAACTGCTTCAAATAAATTTGCTTTCTCTTGGTGAGACCTAATGGGATGCCTTGTAAGATGAGGACCCTCTTTTCCTGACCTCACATGAAACAGAGCGGCGTTCTATTTTCACCTTCTCAACTCTTCCCACCCTCCTCTGAGTTATTCTGGGTACTTCTGAATCCATATGGTATTTACAAGGGATGGTGCCAGTTACGGGGGAATTCTGTTTAGAAATTGCCATTAATATTATTATAAAGAATGTTCCCAGAAGTGCTGAAATGAGCTATAAAATTTCTCTAAGACTGAAAAAGAAAAAAATCATACAGCAATACTTTAAGATTACTTGGGTTTTAAGATTGAGAAGTGACTTTATACATGTGAAAGTACCTTCAGAGGGGTAAAATACTTGGTGCTAAAGGACTCTTTAACTTAAGAGAAATATGTGTGACAAAAACCGGTACCTAGAATTAAAAGCCAGACAACCTCAATTAAAAAGTCATATATTTTTAAAGCTGGAGGTAATTATCATAGGATAAACTTTCAGAGAGAAGCAGTTGATTCTCCATTGCTCAATGCTTTTCAGGTAAAATTGGCTCTGTTTCCAGGAATTTTACTTCATGTGAGTTTAATTACTGAGTTCGATACATGAGTAGTTGGATAAAAAAAGGTAGCCCCTGTTAGGTACTCAGATAACGTGAATTAGGTGAATCAAAATGAATTAATCTAGGAGAAGCAAGAAGAAGCCATTGCTGGATCTATTAAATCCACTTCTGTTCTGGTTAGGAGCATGAGCTTCTGAAGCTGTACTGCTCATACCAGAAGCATTGTTCTCTTCCTTGGCTATTCCAGAAGTCAGGATACAGCCTAGAAATAAAGTGTTCTCCAGAGCAGTGTGACATGTCAATGATATGCAGCTATCTTCACCTGTCATGCAGATCATGGATGAGATTCTCTAGCAGAAGCCAGAGAAAGCAAATAGAAGCACAAAGCTACCAGTGCAACCACCAAAACATACACTTCCCAGCCCAGCCTCCAGAGTTCACCTTTTCATATACTCCATTGAATGGCCCAATTAGATTTGCAGCAACAGTAAAGATAATATGATATTAGATTATTTAAGGAAGTTTTTGTACTCAAGTGGATTGTTGCATGCTTACGGTTATATACATACTTGTAAATAATTTGTGTTTAATTTGAATAGGGCAGTGGTGACAGCAAAGATTGTGCCATGTGGAAGCTGGGAAGAGCCTTGTTTGACTTAGTCTGATAGAAGCTGATGTCCTTGATTGTACCTCTAATTGTTTCTTGGTGTATTTTCTTATCCTCACGGTTTGTTTTAATTTTCATTCATTTACAATTTGGCACTGATCTGGTAACAGGACACCACATGTTGCCATGTTGTGACTTCTGAAAGCCTGGCTGGAGAATCACTATTTGCCAATTTCTACTCACTTTCATTTCTGTCAATATAATAGGCAGGGGATAGACCCTCAGGAAAGTATTGTGCAGAATAAGAATCAATTGTGTCTGGCAGTTACAGTAAGAATCTGGGTAACACACCATCTGGATAATAAAAGGCACCCAGATCCTTGTGTTACCTTTATAGAAAGACCTAGAAAATGCAATTAGATTTCTGTCATTTCAACTAAAGATCTACAGCCCAGCATCTGAAGTTCCAGCAGGAAATGGAAGGGATACATGAGGAGTGTTGATCATGGATTGAACAGAGAGCAGCGGTTGCTAGATCTGTAAGGCGTAAATGTGAGGAAGAAAAGGTGTATGGTGTGGGGCCAGAGCATCTGTGTACTGAACATATGATTAAATGCGTTTGTGGATTCAAGCAGAACGTTTGAAGTACCTGGTATGAAGGGTACAGGGTTACTAGGTGACACATAGCTGACTCCCACAGACTCACCAAAAATTCATTGAGATTATTTGGTAAGACTCATTTTGACTTCAGAAAAGTTGGATGTAAGCCTCTTCTTAGATATCAAGGGAATATTATACTAGTCATTGGCTACCATTTTGTGTTAGAGTCAATCAGTACTACTCAAAGGAGACCCTGGGCACATGTGTTTTCTCGTATTGTTCCTTCAGATTTTGCTGTTGCCCTAAGTACATGCTTGAGCAAACAATAGAAGTTTAGCAAGAGAAAGAATGGTTCATTATTTTACTCAGCACTTGGGGGATCTGCATTCACTTCTGGGATCTGCCAGAAATTCCCCAGGTAGTTTTGAGCAAGTTTTTCAGTCAGTTTTTCCCTCAGTCTGTGGTTTGTGAAATGGCAATTATAGCACTCAAGTCATGATTCTGTGGTTTGTAAGAGGGTTGGTGTGCTCTATGTTCAAGGACTACGGGTTTCTTGAACACTAAAATCTATGAGCTACTGTTGGTCCAAACCCAACACAGCTCAACCGCCCACTGAGACTTGGCAGTGGCCAGGTGAGAAGAGGTTGTGACCTCTTCTGTGGAGTATTCTGGCAACATTTGCTTTAAGTTGTATCTCCTCCATGGTTGGAGACGGGGACGTGCTATTTAGGAATACTTGAATTCAGGCTCTGTTTCAGAAATGTGGCGTTTGCTGTTCTTTTGAAGAGCCACATGTATTTGTTCAAGTTAGAAGTATTATTATCATTAACTAGAGCTAAAATCAAAATCTATAGCTTTTATTAAGAGAATTAGAATAAGATGAACATGATTCTGGCAGAATTAAAGGACAGCTATAGCTGAAGTGCTGACCTACATAGAGAAAAAGAACAAACAGAACATTTGGTGCGAGTGACAGGAGAGAAGCAACCTTGCCTGCATTAAGCTATATGTCAAGTCCCATAACTTAGTTCTATATATTAGTAAGTATATAGAACTCCTACACTTTTGAAATTTAGCAAATGTCTACTTACAGCTTAATAGAAACTCTACAAAATATCTAATTCTAATAACAAGTGGAATATGAATTCAAATGGACTAAAATTGTATTTCTAAAACTAGAATAAACACTTAAATTAGCACACGCACCCAGGAACAATTTGGGACAAATTTTAGTTTCTCGTAGGAAAATGTTTCGTATTTTCATATTATATATTGAAGTAGCACGTATTTTTACAAATACACAGGTAATTCAGCATACATGAAATTGTAAATGTGTGTTCCTACGTGACACTTTTCATATAAATCCCATTAGTACCATTGAATTCATCTGTTTACTGTTATCAGATGAGTGGCTGACTGACCAGTGACTTGCTGTGCTGACTTGGTGTGAAATCATGCCTTTTCCTTGCTATAAGACAGAACTGGATACAGAAACACCTACTTTTCTTGGACAGGCACAGAAGGGCTGCTAAGTCACTAGTCTGTTGTCTGACTAAATATGTCAGCTGTAGTTGCATTAATGCACATAGCTAATAGATAGCTCTGGTTACATTAGGAACTGAATGAGAACTGATCAACACATAGTATAGAATATGAACTGTAACCAGTTCATTACTCTGGAATTAAAAGATTGGAAGCCTTCAGGAAGAAAATGTGATTTAAACCTCACATTCTATCTTGAATACTGAAAAAGACAAATGTTTTCATGTGGAGCTACCTGGGCTGCTGCAAAGGCAGTCAGCACAATTTGGATCTAAAGAGCTGCATTAATTGAACGTGCCTTCACTGCTTGAGTTGGTGGAAATAGAGCTACTAGTAGCAGATTTCTTTCAGTGCTGACCTGCTGCCTGCTGAGGAGGGATGGAGGCACCCACACAGCTGTCACAAACCACAGAAGTTTGGGAAACTCCATGAGAAAGGTCCTACTTAATTTCAGGCATGGGATGAAGATCGTTCAGCTCTTTGGTGGATGGAGATCAAGCGCATTCAGCCTGCTGGGAGGGACTAGGCCATACCCATTACAGAAAGGTGTTTGGAGAATTACCCACAAATTTTAAGAAGTTTTTAAAGACCATAGAAACTATTAGTCATCTAAAGTCTTTAAGTCAACTTATAGATGACTTTGAGCTCTCTAAAATGTGAGCTTTGGGCACATTTCACTATATTTTAGTGGGGATTGACACCCAGTCAAATCACTGCCAAGTGAAAACATCCAACTTGAAAACATGGAGCTTTTTTTCTCTGTTTAATGAACAAGTTTTAAGAATTTTCTGTAAGGGAAGATATTAATTTTCTCTTTGCCTCATCTTCAGCAAGGCTGGTATCTGTCTTTGAATGAGTATTACTTTATGTTACTATATTTTAAGTAAAATATTTTAGTTTTTCTAAAAGTAGATGAAAATGTATTGTTTTTCCCATATGAGTGATGTCCCAAAAGGGCTGAACATTTCATCTATTCTTTTAAACACTCTTAGGCAGATACCAAGCAGGAAAATATAGGAAGAAAGAAAATAGGAAAGTGTCAGCAGCTTTAAGCAGAGGCAGTATTATCAGTACTGCTTATAATGGCTTCTGGAATAATGGAAACAAGCTGGGTCTGTTTATCTCCTTTTTCACTATGCTTATTTTATTTTACTTAGGCAAATTTGTTTTCTTCATCTGTGTTATAATATGAACATTTGAATGGAGAAGAGATACTGCTGAAGCGTTACAGGCGATGAAAAAGGAACACAGTAGTAATGGTGCATTGTATTTTTCTGTAAGAAAAAAAAAGATATTTTCACTGATATTGTCTTTTTTTACCAATTTAACCCTTATTTTTTCTCAAAATACTTTTTTTCTCAAAATAGTTGCAAATAACTTTGATCTTTTGTTAGGAGTTGAAAGTAAAATACGTAAAAATGTCATGCTGATCTATATCCAAGCTTGAGCAACTGCTACTGCAATTATTCCTGCCTCTGCCATTCCACAAGGCCTTAGCTCATACTAGGTTTGGCATGCCTAATCCCATTGTTCTGGCACAGCCTGGGCTGAATATTCCACTTTTCTTTGAATGTTATTGGCATATGCCAAAGAGCTCATGGAGGAACTTATGGAGGATGAGACTTTCTCGTAACAGCTTATTGAAGAGTCTTTCCATGGAAATGTGCCCCCCCTTTATCCTCTTCCCAGCAATCACAGAACACTAAAATATATCAAGAGCAGTAACCTGTGTGTGGGAAAAAACCTACTCCTGAAATGTACTGAGGGCTGTGACAAAACCAGTGAACTGCATTAGATCTGTACAGAAATAAAGGATAATGCCACCAAATCATCATCATCAGAAAATCTTCAGTAGAACTCCTCTGACAAAGGAGTGTAAATTAGGACACATAACAATGGTACAGGAAGTTTGCCAGGAGATTTAACTGGAAAAATGCCTTTCCATTTTCAGGCACTCCCCACTATGGCAAAAAGCAAAAAGAAATTAAATTCTCAAACTGACAAAAATTAAGGGAAAATAACATTTTCTCTATGCTGGCAGTTGGGTAACATTGTCATGCCATGTAACTATGTGGTTTCTCTGTTCTGGTAACCCCTGCCTGGGCATGGCCTATACAGAAATACTTGTTGATCTCATGAGTCATTCCCAGGAGATGGTAAACATGACTAAAAGACTGGAAGACAAGATACATGCTAAAGGATGAGAACTGTAAGAACTGCAGGATGATTGAAAAGCTGTCAAGAGAATATCTATGCAGTGACTATGCAAGGAATAGGACATGAAGAAAAGACGCAGAACATTGATCACAGCACCCTTTTGTTCCTGTTCCTCCATAGCTGTTGTTCCTGTGCAGGGAATCCTTTGCAGTTCATGTAGAGTCAAGGGCAGAGACAGCTGTCACTCTGGTCCAGCCCCAAGACAAGGAGACCAGCGATGGTCTCCCTGTCATATAACCACCATTCTCCATTACACACGTACCATAGTACTTTAGTAAGCTGTGCAATAGTTTGCTTGGCTCAGGATTGACATTGTCTTGCTATTTAAGAAATCAATAAAAGCTTTTTGTTTATTGAGCATATGTTCTTGGTTAAAAGTTTTATTGAAGTGCACTCCTCCTTCATAAAACATGTGGATGTCTTTTGGGATGGACAGTCAAATTTTCAGTGTCACAGGAAGTCATATTCAATTCCAAATACCGTAGCATATTAACAACACATGTACAGCAGCTTCAAAATCAATAATGTGCCACAACAATCTATTAAAGTTCATTTAAAGGGTTGGAGGCTTTTTATGAATTGATGCATGGGGAGGTATTGGCCAGATTTAATGCCCCTGCAACCTGTTTTTGAAGATAAAATTGTCTCCACACACTTGCCCAGCTGACAGAGCACTAAGCAGTCCCATCTCCTCCTCTCCTGTACTTTGCTAGGAACTGCTTTCTGCTATTCTGCCACCCAGTGAGCAGGCATTTGCCTTTAGAAAGTTCTAAACCACAATATGCATTGGTAACACAAGGCAGAAGTTTCTCGAATGCTTCAATCCATCCCCTAACATGTTTCCATTTTTCTTTCCCATTTCCAGAACTCGTGGTCATTCTTCAGTGATTGGTACTGTAGCTCAGAAGATGTTTTTCTCAGATTTCCACTTACTGAAAAGCCTATCACCCTGAGAGCAGATAAAATCAGAGCACTCAAAATAACAGTACTATTAACATGCCATTTTAATGTCTACAATATGGGGCTGCGGAAAGGTGTGCTGGGGGGGGATGCAAAATTTATGCAACCAAACAAGTTTTGAAACATCTTGGCATCAGAGACTGTTTCAGTACTTTGTAGACCATGTAGCTTAAAGCAACTCAGGAAGAGGAATCTGGAAACATGTTTTCAGGTTCAGTTCAACATTTTGACATTAGAGAAGCAAATGAAGTGAAAAAATCAGTCAATATGAGCCAGTTATGCATTTCAAAAGAATGCTTTCATTAAAATCTGAAAAAAATAATATTAGTGCTAAACCTGCTGAAATCTACAAAGTATAAGATAATACAACACTCAAACTTAAAACAAAATTAATCCTATTCGGCCCAGGTTTTGTTCTGTTGAAGAAGAAAAGCCACTAATCAATTATTTGTGCAGCTCTGTCTCAGGCTGGCTGCTGCATGACATTTCCTGTTTAGTTTGTTTCAGTTTTAACACCTTTTTTTTGTACTTTCACACACTCCATCTTATCATCTTCATCTCGTTCTGCACCTCTCCTTTTAGATAAAAAAGAGATATTTTTTTCACTTGTTTTGAATCTAGATGAAAAGATGGAAGATGCTAAGAAGATATTTTATACACATGTGTTTCTTTGCTTGGACAGCGGCAATTTTCAGCTCTGTTCTTTAACAACAGTTCCTTACCAGGATTCTATGTAAAAAAACAACGTAGATGTTGGCATTGAAAAATAATTCTACATTACCAAAATTAGGTTTTAAATACACAGCAGCCAATTCTATAATATGTTATTGTATTGAGTAACTTCAGCCAGTGTGGGCTGCTTAGTTTATGTTATCAGCTTTTGAGAGAGCACAAAAGTCTACTAAAAACATTCAAGATAAATATATTACCATTGATATACTAATTTTCAAATGTGGGTCAGTTGGCAAATAATCATTTTCTCTTTCTAGGTGCAAAACTTAGTAAGAAGAAATTACAGCAGCTCTAAGCACCTGCTGTAGTACAGTTACGTTCAAAGCTTTCTCTTCATTTCCTAAAGGCCAAATTCTACATATACTCAGCTATGGTGTCACTGAATTTCGCTTTCTGTCAGTAGTACAAGCAAGCAATTGAAGCATCACCACATTCCTGCATTTTTCTTTGTGGAAGAAAGAAAAGCAGATTTGTCAGTAAAGGAGGGGTGCAGCAGAAAGGTTCACAAGATAATAAGAGCTGGATGAAAACCAGGGCTGTTGTGCCAAAGAAGTAATTAAATTGTTTTTGTTTCAGATTTCAAATGTGTTCTAAATTTAGCTGCAATTTCAGGGAAGAACTTCTTTGTTTTATGTAACAGTGACTACTAATAGTGGGTTTTACTTTGGAAAATAAACTTGGGTTTCCTCTGGGTTTGAGCAGACTCTTTTCTTACCATAGCACTGCCAGCATGGACCAAATAGGGTTTCCTTTTGTATTTTTCTATGCTCTTTGCTCATTTGAAAAGTGTCAGAGAAATTGTCCTTTTCTGAGAAACTGGCACCTAACAGTTACTGTTACAAGTCAAACGCTAAACAAGCTCCTCCTCACACAGCAGCTTAATTCTTCTAACTGCAGTAGTTACTGTGATGTGTACAGTAGGAAGCTGAAGTAGGGCTTGACAAGACTTCCTAGCTCTGGCAGATGTTAAACACAGCATGACTGTACAGCTTCTGTTTGTTTCTGGAAACAGAGAGCTATCCAAAATATTTTCTTTTGGATTCTTAGCAAACTCTGAGGAAGTCTGACCTGTGTCCAGCAGGGATACCTGTGTGGGATGAGGTGTTGATGTGCTTCAGCTTCATATTCCTGTTGTTCAGCACAGTGACTCACATGTACCTCCAACATCCAGGCTCTGGTGGCAGCCTTTTGGACTCCTTTCCTGTGAGCCTCTCAGTGGGTGACCTTTCCAGGGGGTTGTGGGCTCCCAGGGCTGCCAAGGTCTGAGGTGCAGGGACAGATGTGGGATAGTGCAGTGACCACAGCCCTCTGCTCTGGCCAGTGGATACTGGGGACTCCTGGATCAGGGGCACGCTGGGAGCCGAGCTAGTCTAGACCAGTGTGGCTTTACCTCTCTTCGATGAGAATATTTTCAAGTCAATGTTGCTTCCCATGTCTGAAGGAAATCGGTTCTCCCTTCCTCAGAAAATGAATTGCCTCTTTCTGATCATCACTATTAACAGTGTTGAAAGGAGCATAGGAAAGCAACATGCCATAGTCTCAGTGGATGCCAGTGAGAAGTGGGTTACCTCACCACTCAAGGTGCCTTGGAAAATCGCGGACAATTACAAAATCAAGAAACACTCAGCTGTCACCACACATTCCAGCAAAGGCTGTCCATCTCTTAATTGTAGGCTCCAGACTGTCTCTAATAATTTGTGTCTCTCTTTTTAGCATGGGAACAGCACTGCCTCAAGGAATGACAACATGTTCCTCATGCATTACAAAGTAAAACCCTTGCTGCTCTGAAAGTGCCCACGGCCTACGATGTGGGAACAGCAGATCCCACTGAAGATAGCCTCATACTCTGAGATTCAAAATGTTTCTCAAGGACTGGGCTTCCTGTTCAAGCTTTTCCTATATTCCCTGGTTTGCATTTTGCCACTCATTTTTTCCATTCTTCTGCTGCTAGCTATTTGTCATGAATATCCAGTCAGCAGGAACCTACCCTGCTTCAGCTTTACAAGAATTTGACAATTGAAATTCACCCCATCATGTGTTTCAAAGCAAGTCTCAACAATTCTTCATCTATTCCCAGCTGTGAATTGCCCAGACATCTGACCCAAATTATGGCTTCAGCTGGCAAGAGCAGGAATTTGCTCAATGCAAATCAGTTCCTCCCAAAGAGTTTGTTTCATCCATGCAGTATTTTTAAATGCAAGTTTGAAGACCAGATTGGTGAGAACTCTTTGTTATCACTTATTACCAACTAAAGACTGTGATTTTCTCCACTATTTTCAAAACAAATGACAAATTTATTTCCCTGAAGTTTCATTTTTTAATGGGAATGTACCAATTCTGATGCAAAATTTAAAAAGAATGATATTGGAACAACTTAAAATCAAAATGGGAGATTGCAGTCCAACTCTCGATTTATTTTCAGCCTTCTCATTTCCCTTTCATTGTTACATTGCAGGCATTTTTTAAGTCAGAAATGCTGTTATGACGTGGTTTCTATGTCTTTGGGTACATTTTTCTCTTTTTCTGAATTTTTATTCTAGCTTTTGTTTATTCATTCAGATTTTGATTTTTCATCCTAAATTAGAGCGAAAACAAGATTCTAAACGCAAGAATTTGTCTTGGAGTTGAATAACTTCCTTTCACAAGCTCAGAATTCGGTCACAGCTGAATCATCACAGTAGCAGGTCTTGTATCACACATCAGATTCCAAAGAACTGACTGCAGTTCATCTCCAGACAGAGGCACTACCTTCATCTCCGGCTGTCTGAACCTGGGTTAATACCCATCTGCTGCACGGAGGAGCTTTCAGTGAGGGCCCATGTGCCTCTAGGCAGATGGAGGGCAGTTATAGCTCATCCCCAATTTCAGTTCTAGGGCACTTTCTGCCAGCCTTTCCTTAGGATTTGAAACCCCATATTCAAGCTCTCCCAGGTACTGAAACTACCGGCACAGGTCACACAGTGACTTTCTTGCCTACTTTTGTTTCTTGGAGATCCACCTATATATGGGAACCCATGCCATGACTTATTTCCTCCAGGACAACAGAGTAAACATGGATGCAAGGCAAGTGCCAGAAAGGCTGCCTCAGCCAGTGTAATATCCTAGGAAATTATACACAAAACTATCCTGAGCTGGGATGTCCCCATAGCAGGTCTCATCCCTGTCTGTCAGTCTGAGACAGCAGACGCAGCAAGAGCTGTGATAGAGACCTCACTGTACTGTAAAGCCCACTTACACACCCTGTGAATACATGCAGGCTCACTGAAAAGTAAACACAGTTCTGCAGTGACTGTTCAGACCCTCAGCGTTTGACTGTGTCCTGCATGCCTTTTGCATTGGCATCTCTGTGTCTCAATAATTCATCCCAGGTTTCCACAGAAGAGTTCCTGCCTTGCTCAAATGCTGTGCTTTGTGACAGCAAACAGCTCTTAGCAACACCATGTGAAGTTTTCTGAATGCAATACTGTCAGATGCACCCCAATAGCTGTCCTGACAGCTATAGCCTTAGGAAGAGACTTGATCCACTGCCAAAATGCTAATGTAAACAGAGCAGGGGCAGTCACAGTGTGCAGCCAGAGTGAGAGGGGGTTTTTGAGAGGGTCACCCATGCCCAGAGATGGGGTAACAGGATAACCTCAGGGTATCACCTGAGGTTAAAGGAAACTGGGAGATCCAGGAAGGTTGGGATGCAGGTCCATGAACATAGGTGTCTGCTGCCATTTTACACATAGGACCTACATGGGCTTGTGCACAGCAAATAGATATGGGTTTTAGATGTCTCTGTCCCTCTCTAGCTTGCCTGTCTGTCCCATTTGTCTTTTAACCATCTGCACCAAACTGTAGCCATATACCAATCCTCATGCTTCCATAGCGTGAATCCTCCACCAGTGATAATGGCCTCCTGGTGCCAGTTCAGGAGTTTGTCATTACTCTCCCTGCCTGTATGGGATCAGACGTTTCCACCTCAGGTTTATCTGCCAAGGATCATCATCCAAACAACAAACAGGTCATGGCTGGCAGAAGGAATAGCATTTAGTTACAGCACTTGCACTTCCCTCTTTCTGACTCACTTCAGTGTTTCTGAGTGCCTACCTTGAAGCATGTGATTATTCTCACACCCATTTCAGTAGAACTGTTACACTGAGTACAGATTTAAGAGCTGTTAATTTAATTATTTCAATGACACTGTTTAAAATTAATTTGCTCAAGCAAATCCTTGTACCAACATGGCAGCTTTGTGTCTTTGCCAACAACTAGTGCCATGTCTTATCTAGATCTCCACAGCAGATCTTCAGTGCTTTACTTAGGAGTGAAGAAATTGCCACAGGGAAGAAGGTCCAGAGTTCCTTGGCTTCCAAGAGCAGCTGGTGTTGGGTGCATCAGAGAAACCTTGCAATTGGCACTCCTCCTCCCATTCCCCAGGGAGATGCAGGAGGTCTGATTTCAATCACAAGGCCCAAGGATTCTGCTTGAGAAAGCTCTCTTGTGATTAACATTAATTGAAGTATTCTCCACATGTGTCCACTCAGTGTCTAATTTCTATATGAGTTGTGAGTTGTTGGTCTGAGTGACAACCATCTTGGCAGAGGGTTACAGCTCCAAGCTTGGGAGCAGGGAATTGGCAGTGCTTTTGGTCCCACCATGCCCTGAGGAGGATATGCTCAGCTGATTTTTTGTGATGGATCTGAAGACAGGATGGGGGTGGTATTTGTTTCTGGATTTTGTCTTGTTTTACTTGACTAATCAGTGTATTGTGGGGCATGTCTCGATACCTAAAGCCTGTCAACTAGAAATGATACAGGCTAAACAGAACGATAGCTGTTGTGTGTGTTGGGCCAGGGATGAAGCTGGGGATAAGTTTCAGTAGTTTGTCTGAGGCTTGGCAGTTGGCACCTTTTTAGTCTCTGTAAAAATGTCTGTGAACAATTCAAAGTGTGGGTCTCTGCAGATGTGTCTCTTTAGAGAGACTCTTCATAGTGCATGTTCCAAGAGGTGACAGATTCATGTTTTGTGCCAGAGGTGCACCTGGGCAAAGGCAATTACACTGACTGAAGAAGGAAAGAATTTTTTTCTCTGCTGTGATGTAGAGCTTGCAGCTCTGGCTTGATCTGATTTCTGTTCAGGAAGTTATTCCAGGTTATTTATTGGTGTTTTAAGTTCCTCATTTGATCAACATAATCTTTTCCTTAATCAATGTTTATGTTTCTTCCATAGGGATAATTTGTTCTTTTGGCAAATTGTTTAATGGCTGACCTTTTATTCCGGGGGAGTGATCTAAAACAATCTTAACTAGACATTACACAGGAAACATTTGGAACTGCATCCTCTCTGCTCAGTGATTTAGTCTTGGCTGATGTTTGGTGACATTTCCACCCAAGTAAAGACAGTGTAGCTCACAGCATTTCAGTGCCACTCTCTTTGTGGCCAATTGGACAGGTTTTGATGCAATCATGGATAATTTGTTTTCTATCTTTATTGTCACAGGGTCTACAACAGAGTTGTAGATTAGAGTTTGAACTGGTACTTTGTAGCTCGTGTTTTCTTTCAAACCTTTTCCTCCCATGCCTTTCTAAGACCCACCTTATATAAAACAGGTAATTGTGGTGCTGTTGGGATTTCTCCTGAAGAGATGGGTTTGCTTTGAGGGATGGCTTTTCCTCTATTTAAGCAATACTGGGAAGCAGAAAAGTGCATATTAATTTTCTATAAGCAACACATGGACTAGATAGCCCTCAGTCATTGCCACTACATGGAGAAGTTCTGGGATCCACAAAACTAACAAAAAACTACTTTTGATGCGAACTTAGGCACTACCAAGAGTACAAAATAGCAAAAAACCAATCCTATGGGAGGTGCAGGATGATGAAGTTTGGGCTAAGTGGTCTGGGCTTGGCTCCTGAGCCCCACAGATTTCCACACCAGCTCCCACTGCCTTGCTCTGGGCTGAAGTGTGGGGCACAGAAGGCAAATGACAGTGCCAAGGGCACGGGGGGATCAGCTCTTCTTGGGCCTTCATTTTGCAGAGTGTGTGCCCACTGGTGACTCAGCAGGTCTTATCAAGATCCTCACAGTATCCCAGCTTTGGACAGGGGCTGATTCTCTCCACATTGACCCTTGACTCAAGCAGCCATGTTCCCAGGATGGCACCCAGCACTAGTGGTTTGCCACTTGAGTTTCACAAGATCTGTTAGTCTCTTTTTTCAGCCATTTGAAAGTGGCTTGGGAAAAAGTTTTGCCACTTAGTTATCACCAGGCCTTTATCCTGGGGCTTAAGGAACCTCTAGGGAATCTCTAGGGGAATGAAGCAGTGAAGGGTTTTGTTTCTTCTCCGATTGTCATCTTTAGGCAAAGAGTTTGACAAATAGACTGCAAACTGTGCATGGTTTGGCTATGAGCATTCATCATTCTTCCTTTGTTCTTAGCTGGGTTTTCTCTCTGGAGAAAGGGAGAAGATTTTGCCTAAAACAAACCCATTTCTTCTACCAGGTTCACTTCTGTTGATGGTGGCTGTTTTGATTATAGAGATTGAGTGTTCTTGGTCTGTATTCCAGGTGCTTCTGGAGTAAAGCCTGCATGTGTCTGCCGTGTTCAGTTATTATATAATGCCTAGGAAATGAGACAAAGCTTGGCTCTCACTGAACTGTCACAGTCTGGTTTTAACTGAGTTTTGGTTAGGAATATTGGGAAGTTGCCTTTCTGGCCTTTTTGTTTTGCTCTGTTTAAGCTGCAGCTGAAGCAGGTATATGGAGAGATCAATACCAGCTGCAAAGGAAAAAGTTTTCAATCTAAAATAGGCAAAGAAGGAGTTGGAAATGATTCAGAAAATGTAGGCGTTTTCAAGTGGACTAGGGCTGATAAACTGCAGCCTGAAGACCTGTTGGAAATAACCTCAGAATGATGCAACCTCTGCAAACCCACACTGGGCAATCAAGGTGGCCTGAAGATGAAAAAGTGAAAATACAGTGGATAACTTTAAAAAGAGTAAAATGGAGATGGGAAAATATAAATGAACATATGAAATTTTCACTGGAAAAATCTTGATGGAGAACATTGAACAAACTGTATCTGGGTGACAAAGAAGATGAGTATCAGCTAAGATAGGTTTGTGAAGTATAAATAATGTTAAACCAGTTTACTTTCCTTCTGCAATAAGGATAACATGTCATGTAAAAAGGGCAAAAGCAGGAGTTTCCACATTCCATGATTCTAGCCAGGCCTTCCTTAGTGCTCTTCCTTTTGATATCCTCATTATAGCTTAGGGAAGCACGGCTTAAATGAGTGGTTTTCATTCTTTTCTAACATAGATCCATGTAGATCCATGAGAAAGCTCACAGTCCTCCACAGTAAATTTTGGTTACTGAAAGAATACCTACTTCTCTTTGCTATATTTCAGAAACCCCTCAAAGGTATCCCATATCAAAGCCCAAAGGCAGTAATTTCTGAATGGTAGTTTACACAAAACTACCATGAGGCCAGTACAAAACATTAAAATGCAAATCATACAGAGATAGTTTCTTTGGAATCTCTTCCAGGTTTGCTCTGTCACTAGGTAATGAACCAAAAGTACATAGTTCTCTAGAGTCAGAAATCATAGCTAGCAATACTAGGAAGCATTCTTCAGAAAGCAGTCTGAGAGGATTAATAAGGCAATTGAAGAAGCTGAACTTGTATCAACAGCGTTGTTCTGGTGGCAATAACGCAAATACTGTTCTTGTAAAAGAAAGACTATAGACTGCAAGACATAAGGAATGACCATATTGCTATACTTAGTTTTTGGTAACAACTCAGCTGGAATATTGCCTGTGCTGATCTGGCTTACATCCCTGCAGATGGAGAAAGTCAAGAGAAGAGCAGCATGAATGACTCCTGATTTAGAAAATATAACCTAAGGAGAAAGACTGAATGAACTGGGTTCTCAAAGGAAAAAGGAAAAGAAGACTAAAGAAGTCAGGAAGATTGATTATGTCCTTAAATATATGTAAGATTGCTTAAGGAAATACACGTAAGGTTGAATAAAGGAAAGGAATAATCTGTTTCCCATATTAACAATGAAAAAATAATAGGCTTTAGTTACTGCAAAGGATAGTCAAGATAGACCTTAAGGAAAACATTACAATATTAAGGGTTACAAAGTGGAGCCTTTGCGTTACCCAGTGCTGCAGGTCTTTGAAATATGAGTCTGTCAAGAAAGGTTCAAGTACACATGACGCAGGCTTAGGGCAATGAACTGACTGGTCTCAGAAGTCTCTTTACAGCCTTTATTTCTAGAAGCCTATGAAGTTGTCCAGTTTAAGCTAAGATAACATCTGATAGTGGTTTTCAGCCAGCCCACGTGACAATTGTCTCCAGTATAAAGAGACAGGATAATTTACAATAGGTAGTTCTTTATAATACTGATTTATAGTACTACAATCAGGTTTGTAGATGATTTTACTCAAAAATAACATAGATGAGACTATTGATAAATCCAGATTGTAGCTGCTATGTGTTTTGTACTTGGGTTGTTTTGGTTACATCTTCAACTTTTTCTGACTTTGTGCATTTTTACTGTTAAGGATCTGCTTGTAAATCATTATGTGCTTTGAAAACCTTGACTGAACTCAGATGGGCATAGTGCATCTGAATAGCTTTTATAATCCACAAACTTTGTTGCCTCACTCTTCACAAGCTTCTGACTGCTTGTTTATGCTGAAGAGCACAGGCCCAGCCACTGATTCCTGAGAGATTGTGGACTGATGCCCTTTCTCCACTGAGAGAGGACACTGTTTTCTATTATTCAACCAGTTATTACTAGATAAAATTATCTCCCTTCTAACCCCCTGTCAAATTAATTCTTTTTTAAAAGCTTTAAGGCAGTGTAGCACACACCTTTCTCTACACAATATGTGACCTTTCCCAACCTCACATGTTTATCTGTATGGCTACTTCTAGTCTTAGACTCTGCCATGTCCTTGAGTGGAAGTCAGGATCGTTGATGTGTTTCATAGAATCATAGAATCATGAAATAGTTAGGGTTGGAAAGGACCTGAAGATCATCTAGTTCCAACCCCCATGCCAGGGGCAGCGACACCTCCCACTAAACCATGCCACACAAGGCTATGTCCAATCCAGCCTTGAACACCGCCAGCAATGGGGCATTCACATCTTCCCTGGGCAACCCATTCCAGTGCCTCACCACCCTTACAGTAAAGAATTTCTTCCTCATATCCAATCTAAACTTCCTCTGTTTAAGTTTGAACCCATTACCCCTTGTCCTCTCACTACAGTTCCTCATGAAGAGTCCCTCCCCAGCATCCCTATAGGCCCCCTTCAGATACTGGAAGGCTGCTATGAGGTCTCCATGCAGCCTCCTCTTCTCCAGGCTGAACAGCCCCAACTTTCTCAGCCTATCTTCATACAGGAGGTGCTCCAGTCCCCTGATCATCCTCGTGGCCCTCCTTTGGACTTGTTCCAGCAGTTCCATGTCCTTTTATGTTGAAGACACCAGAACTGCACACAATACTCCAAGTGAGACCTCACTTGGAGTACTGTGTGCAGTTCTGGTGTGGATTAAAAACTAGTGTCACATCTGTCTTCCATTCCTGTGGCACCACAGCTGAGGTATTACATCTGGATGGATTACATATCCAAGTAGTATTTTCGTGGCTCTGTATCTGAGTTCAAGCTATATTCAGAATTCTGGTGTGAATACCTTCTGGCCCTGCCAACCAGTCACTATTTGTGTTATCATCTCTGAAGTCATTTATTCATTCTTCAGTTTTAGGAAGCTTCTTTGACATAAAGAAAGGCTGAAGTCCAACACAATGAACATCAAAGCTTTTCTGCTAACCTGATTGCCATGGCCTGTTATCTGTCTTGCTCCTTTCATTCCTTGATATCATATCAGTGCAGCAGACTTTTGGCTGGTTTCTCGAAGAGAGAACTACACTGTGCTGGATCTGACAGCTCAAGAGAGGTGGGGTTGCCACAGCTCCATGCCTAGGGTCAAACCAATAGCAAGGCTGAAAATACATTCCTAGGAGGTACACGCACACGGAGCTCCCCAAGTCACCTAAATCCCTGCTTTTTCCCACCTGTCGTTCCTCCTCTAAACATCTCATACTTACCCAAACTGTTCTTCCACAGCACATCACAATGTGTCCTTCAGCCCCAGGCAGTGACCCCACAGTCCAAAAGGAGATCTGGAGAGATGTTCCCAATGTCACCTTGCGATGGGTTTCAGACTGGACCCTGGGACTGAGCTCCTCCTGGGACAGCCCTAGGAGGGGCCTGGGCAGAGTCTCCTTTCCTTGGAGTCCTTAATTTAGGTTTCCCACCTTTCCTTGTGCCTCTGTGCTCCCCTGGCATGTGGAGATGGGCCTTTGGTGACTGATGGGCCTGGGAGAACCCAAGCAGAGTGGTTTATGCCCCCCAGTCCTATCCCTCTGTGCTCCTTCATGAGTGTGCAGATAAGTTTTGTTATGTAAACTATCAATTTCCTGCTTCTGATGTGTTCAAAAACATGAGCTTTTGCCTTTAGTGACTTGCTCTTTAAAATCTTTTATCTGGTCCAACTCTTTTTCTTATTATTTTCACATTTAACTTGACAGATATCAGGCTTCCAGTCTATTCCTTGCTTAAAATAACCTATCTCTCCCCCCACCCCCCACCCACCCAAGCTTTTGTTAGCTTCTGCTGTTTAACCACACTGACTTCTTTGGCTTATCAGATGTCTTTCAGAGTTTTGATTCATTAGAGAGACACATTTATTCTCAGCTTCTAAAATGGTGTTCTAAGGCAACCTCTGTGATGCCTATAAGCATATTATACTCAGTTTCCTTTAAATTTCTTATCAAACAGCTTCTTCCTTTTTCCATTAATACCTTTCTATTAAAAAAACCATAAGTCATTATTGTGGACTTTGTGTATGTGTTCATCTTTTTTGTTACTGGATTTAATACATTATGATCCCTTGCATGGAGTACTACTTAGTTACCTACTGGAACTACGTGCACTGCTCAGGATTGAATCAGGAGCTGGGTGTTTGCTGCGGGTCCTCTAAGGTCATGGCTACAGCATGACTTCAGTCACTTTTAGTTTGTGCCACCACTGAAGAGAGTAGTCTTGCCTTTTTTCCCTGCTGCTGCGCCTTTCCTCTGGATCAGGAAACAGAGAACTAACTCGGTAAAACTATGTGACACTTAACAGCACCATTTAAAACCTGCTGTCTTTCACTTTGGGAATGGAGTGCAAAGCAGGGTGTTGAGCTGTTAAAAGCTCCAGCTCAGCTCCCTTTCAGATTTGGCTGGAGCTGAAAGTGCTGTGAAGTGCAGAACTTTAAAAACACGGCTTGGGCTCAGCTCTGGTCCAGGTTCCTGGTCTCAGCTTACTGCAGACCCTTGGGCAACATGTTGTTCCATCTGCCACTTGCAGTGCTTGAGCAAGAGGGCCTGGAACCAGCTTCTACAAAGGCCATTATAAAAGAAGAGAAGGTTTATCAGCAAGACGTTCAGCACCTGCTGGAGGAGCAGCCTTCTGCACCCTTCTACTGTTCTCAGGGAAAGGCATTGGCCTCTGTAGCTGGTAATTTTATTGCAAAGAGAAGGAGACAGAAAGCATCACACTTCTCACCAGCTTTGCTAAAGGCACTTGAAAACAACTTCAAAGAAGGACCCCCCCTCTCCCCATGCTCAGAGTGCAAAACATCCCTTTGTAGGGAGTTAAACCAGACCATGAAATGGAGGAGAGACTTCTTTGATCATTTATTGCTCAGGCAAACTCCTCAGCAACAGTTTCTTGGTTAATTAAATGTTACTTTGTACTGACAATAGCTGAGCTTGTGTTCAAGCCTCAGAATTTGCTCCTGTGGCTGAAAGCTTGCACTCTCTCATAGTCACAACGTAAGTCACAAGCCTTCCAGCTAGGGAGCACATGAACATAACAGCAAACAGCAAGGTCTGAGACCTGCCTGCCTGGCTTAATTGGTGGCAGGAGAACGAGCTCCCCATGCCAGAAAACTGGTTTTCTCAAATTTAGAATCATAAATGCATAACTTTCCAAATCCATTTATTTTCTTGAAGTGAAAGAAGCATGCACCACGTTTCTATGAACTTTCCCTTTTTTTCCCCAACTGGTCACACCATGATCAGACTGGCACAGTCAACTCACTTTCTCTACACAAAGGAAGAAATGGGAAGGGAAGAGAAAACAAGTCTTGCCTATTCCTTTCACAATTAAGAGCAAGAAGAATGGGTGGATTATGTACATAGGGCTCTGGTTGCCCTGTTACTTTCCTGTTGCTTTCTGAATGTGAAGTCTTGCAGAACTTAATGAAGGTGCAAAACCACGCTGTCATGGAAAAAACATTATTTCTACAAAGTGCAACTTACAGTCTATCTGAAATAGTTCCTGTCACAAGGGAACTATTAGAACAGAAGTTCAGCTGTTGCTTGAGCAGCCTTTACCTGTACTTTGTTCTGGGCAGTTGTTCCAAAGATTTCTGAAGGCTTCATCTACAGGAATGAGTGAGCTTAAAAATACTCTCTGGTGATATGAATGTCAAGCCCCTATATTGACAAGCCTGACTGTGAATGCCACCCGTGGAAAAGTGTTTCTTTCTATAGCTAGAGGCACCACAGACAGCATCAGATGCTGTGATGCAAATGCTAACTAATGCCTGGTAACATCTCTGGGACAGATCCAATGCAGCCAGATCTGGGGAGGTTTAACTGAGAAATGGACATTGGGGTCTAATTTCTAAAACATACATATGGTGAAGCATATTGACCTAGCATATGCAGGGTAGTCCTAGTTACAGAATTGCCAACCACGTATGTCCAAAACCAACAAATCAGGCTCTTCCTTTATATAAAGGGGCTATTTTAAAATAATGATACTGAGAAAGAAAATACCCATGACTTTCTGCTTGTTTAAACTTTTTAATCAGAACCAAGTAACAATTTCCAGCTTCTCTATAGCTCATGACAGCTAGAAACTGAACTAATACTTTTAATCAACTCTGGGATTGTCCTGTGCTCCCTGGATTGTGGAAGTCAGGGCTCTAAGAGACCCTCTGGTAGCATGAAAGTTGCAAGTAAATGCCTCAGGTCCACAGAGCGCACCTTTGCCAACAAAAGGGCATGCATATCCGCTTATGAATTTCATTCTAAATAGCTGCTGGAGGAAATTCTCTTCTCCTTCAGTTATTTAAGTTTAGGAAACTGTGTACCTCTCCAGAAATGGGCTTAGGTCTCTCACACCAGCAAACAGTCCTGCTTTCGGCCTGATCAGCCGGAGTCACAGGAAACTATTATCAGTGTTTGTTCCTACCACAGCACAAGATTTCTGCTGCCTTTGCACTCGGGAAGGCATAAACAGCTGACATGCAGGACCATTTCCAATGGGGACACTCTCTTTTAAAGTATCTGAGTGTTCTGCAACCCTTTTGAGCTGGTATTTCCAGAGAGAAGAACTGCAAGTCAGCTTTTGAATCAGTACGTGGGGAATGAAAGCCTGCTGATGTTGTGACCACCACTTGTGTTTTTACATTGTGAGACACTGAGCTTGAGACACCTATTTCAGTGGAGGCGAAATGACAGTAGTTTTTACCATAATGGTGACGAAGGTAAAATGAAGGCTGTGAGCACATGGCCAACCTCAGTAACTCAGACTCAGTTATCAAGCACCTGTGCCTTGCCTGTGTGAAGTTTCTATCAGGGCAGTTTTAGTCCGATGTACTAATTTTAAGCATCTGCCAAAGGGTCAGGACCCAGCTCCCTTAGGCAAAGACAGTACAAATGCAGCTCTCCAAAGCACAGAAGAAGAGACCAGGCAGGAGGAAATATGACTCAGGCCAGCGAGGCTCCAATCTGCACTCCCAAAGTTATTTTCACTCTCCATCCAAAGAGCAGAGTGCAGCATATAAGCAGACCTGCCTTCTGTGCCCTGAGTGCACTCTCTCATCCCCCAGCTACAGACTCTTCCTTGCTGATTCTCTCTGATGTGGGTTTGAACCTCCTCCAGCTGAAAAAGGCTTAAAATGCGTGTCTCATTTCCTAAGCCTTTGTTCAGACTTCCAATTTAAAATCTAGGCACTACCAGCAATGCCTTTCTTTTGTGCTTTTAAAAGATGCAAAGAGCCTTGTTTCATCTGGGAGGGCAAGATATTACTACCAGCCCTCATGATAGAACCCAGGTTTGGGTGCCAGGGTCTGGGGAAGTGCACTAACTCCGGTCTTTTCCTAGTACATCACCTGGTGGCAAACTGTAGGGGCTCCCTGACCCCATAGTATGCCTGGCTTCCAACCCTTTTCAAAGGGTGTCAAACTTCCCCTGTGTCCTATATCAAAAGTATGAGCGGGTGCAGGTCCTTGCATGTCAGTAGCCATGACTAACATGGCATCAGCTGCAGCTTCACAGTCCCAGAACACACTGAGGAGTTTCGAGACCGTTGTGCAGGCAGAGTGCGATGCACCACAGATCCACTTTCAGCTCCTCCAATTGACAGGCCAGCACCCTGACAGCTTTCCCTCAGAACCCACCGCCAAGTGAGGCTTGGCTTTGAACAGGGCAGCCTGAACCAATTAAGAGAAAGCACTTTTTAAATGCAAAGCAGCCTTGTCTATGGACTTAATGCAAGGACACAGTTTTTGCAGAAAAAAAATGCATAATTTCTAAGCAAATCTTGTGTAATGTCACTCTAAATCTCAATCTACTTTCTGGAGGAATAGTGAGTACTCTGCTCCGCTCTTCAGGACAAAATAGTGGTTTTACTCCAGCATGAAACAGTACTCACATTTCAACCCTTCCATGGTTCAAGCTAAGACAATCATCTTGCATCCTGTGCATGGAAAGAACTCTTCCTGAACTGACAGAATAAGGTTTTCTTATTACAGGACAAATACAAAAATCCTATTCTTTCTCAGCTTGAGAACTTGATGATGCTAAGAGAATTAAAAATAACAGATAAATGTTTGCTTTGTCACAGGGAAAGTACTGCTTTATTCCCCGAGCCTGACATCACACCCAAGTATTTCAGATTGCCAGAGCAACATAACAACCCCGTCAAGTTCTGCAAAACTCCAAGGGGGTTCACCACCCAGGCCCCTATGGGAGTGCGACCGTGCTCTGAAAATGGCAAATGGTTTTACTAAAGAAATCCCATGCAACTGCTTTACGCAGGGCCTCTACTGCCTTCTCAGCTTTTCTGATGCTGACGCCTGGACGAATGACATGGACTGGTTTCATGTGGATTCCCCTCTCTACTTGAGCCCTTCTGCAGACTTTCTATAGGGTCCCCATCTCGTCCTCCTAGTTGTCTTCTCCAGGCAATGCATTGCACACCCGAAGCCACTGTGGCAGCTGACAAGAACTTCAGCCCTTTGCAGCAGGCTGGATGAGCGTGAGGTTGCTGGTGTCATGGGAGAAGCAGTGATAGCAGCCTTCCAGTACCTGAAGGGGGCCTACAAGACATCTAGAGGGACTTCTTACAAGGGTAGGCAGTGACAGGACAAGGGGGAATGGCTTTAAACTGACTTAGGGGGGATTTAGATTAGACATTAGGAAAAAAATTCTTCCCTGTGTGGGTGGTGAAGCACTGGCACAGATTGCCCAGAGAAGCTGTGGCTGCCCCATCCCTGGCAGTGTTCAAGGCCAGGCTGGACGGGGCTTTGAGCAACCTGCTTTAGTGGATGATGGCCCTGCCCATGGCAGGGGAGTTGGAGCTATATGATCTTTAAAGTCCCTTCCAACCCAAACCATTCTGTCATTCTATGGTAGTGGTCTGTCATCATCAGGTGTTGCGCTGAGCCAGGCCCATTCTGATCCAGGATCTCTAACTCTGACTTTCACCAGAGACCGAGGCAGGCACTGATATGGTTTATTGCCTCAGCACGAGCCAGGGCCTGTGTGAATCTGTCCGTGAGGGACACTGCACTTTGTTCACAGGACTTTTTCTTCCTAAGAAATATCTCATAACTGTGAAAGGAGAAAAATGGCTCACGCCATCAGTCCTGTCTGCAAATTCTTTCCCCCTTCTTGGCAGTGGAATTTATTAGCGGTGCTTTGGCAGCATCATGCACTCCCAGGATGAAAAGATCAGTTGTTTTAGTGTTTCTAATGAATATACAATTTTAAATAAGTTTTCCACATAAAGTAGACTTTTACCCTCTTCATTAGTGCCAGATGGAGAGAGCCATCTGTCAGGGATTAACACACATTAAAGGACCACTTGGTATTAAAAAAATAACAATAATGTAGCATTCCAAGAAAATTTTGCTTTGTACGCTGGTTGAACTGAACAATTGCATGTGAAGCTGCTCTTGTTTTCAAAGATCAGCATTTATGGCTGCTTGTATAATGCTTTACTGAATCAGAAAGAAGAGATCACTGGATGACCAACCCATCTTTACAGCTCGGAGACATTTCTGAGGGTCTCTGATCTGGGATGATGCTGCAAACGCGGCAAAAAAAATGATTGGAGTGTGAGGGAAAGCACAGCCATTACACAGCCACGGGCAAGCCACAGGCAGATTGGGCATTGTTGCAGGAGAGGATGAAGCTCTGAATAAAGCATCTTTCCCTTTGAACTGAGAACAAGAACCCGTATAAAAGTTGGCAATAACACCGTTCGGCTGATGAGCACTGCCGCTACCCTGCAGGCTCCCTCTGAAGATTTCATTTGCAGTTTCTCTCCTCACTGTCCCACCACCAGCTCTTGCACCAAGGGAGCCCAAGCCCAAGCCTTGCACCTCTCCCACTTTGCAACATGGGCTGAGGGGGAGGCCCTCTGGCCACGACAGCCCATGCTGGACCGCACTCCTCAGGCCACCGCAGCCACCTCCTGCCTTAGGGACCGTTCCCCTGGCCTCCCTTTCCAGCCACAGATCGTTTTGCCACCACAGTAAGGAAAGTCAAAAGGTAAACCTCCCAGTCTCTGAAAGCTCAGCCTGCCTTTTCAGCATCAGCAGTTAGCACTGCAGGGTAATATCTTCCTGGCAGGCACTTCTTAAAGCGGTTCTAGCTTATTAGGTACAAAGACTCGCATAGTCTCTGCATTTTACTTTATGGCCACTGGAAACAGGACTTACTTTACCAGGTAGTCCTTTCCCTTCCCACATTTCTATCACTTAAACCTATCAATGCCAACAATGACACTATTTTGATTTGGGATTTCTTTGTCCTGTTTGCACTGAAGGGGTCAAGTGTGACTGGACAGCTGGCAGAAGTGCCAGCAAAAGACTGAGATTTCAGAGTGCTAAAAAAACAAAAAGCATCTAAATTTATCTAAAAAGTCCATTAGATAAATTACGCGTTTTGCCCAATAAAATTCCCCATAGGTATTTCCACCACTGGCAGAAGCTATCTGGGAATTTGGGGAAGGTGCCCAAGGTCTCAGAAGACTGACCAAGGGCAAACAGAGTACCTAGCTTTATAAATTGGGGACAGATGAACAAGACAACTGGAGAACAGTCGGCTCAATGTCAGTGCTCAGAAAAACACTGTAAGAACAAACCAGGCTACTTGAAATACGCGAAAGATGCCAAGCAGAAGGGTGATGGCAAATGCAGATTAATGAGAAACTAATATGAAAGACATCTCAGGTTCCTCTTGTGAGAGGGTAAAAGTGGAAACTGTAATTCTACGTAAGCAAGAGATGTGCTTCGGCATTTTCTCACATGGCATGCGTATAGGGGAGGTGACTTGAGTCAACATGACACTATTGTAAGGGAAGTTCAGAATTGGTTAGAAAACTTGTTTCAGAGTCATTGTCAGTAAATCCCTGGTCAGACTGGAAGGGTGCATCAAGCATGGACTTCACTGTAGCCAGCCTATGGCATTACACTGTATCTTCATTAATGCTTTGGATACTGAGAGCCTGAAGTACAATTATTAAATCTGTAGATGACGGCTAGGGTGGAAGGATTTCCAGTCGATGGGAGCCAGCCTGGGAACTAAAAATGATCTAGCCAAACGGCAGAAACTGTCTAAAAACCAGAATTCGGTTTGATAAGGACAACAGAAAGTACAAACCTGGCATGTGTTTCTGGATGAGCAGACATACGACAGCTCACAGCTGTTCTGCTGAATTTAGGTGCTAGCATGTGTCACAGTGCCTTGCCTGCTGCAGGGAAGAGTAAGCATCAAACTGGGTGATGCCACGACCCAGATACATCTCACATGGAAAAGATGCGAGAAAACACAAAGTGATACTTCCCCCATTTGGCACCAGTCTGGCCTCAGCAGACGTGAGTCATTTGGGATGCTACGCTTTGAGGAAAGGAAGCATTGACCAGCAGCCTGGAGGAAAGCAGCAAGAGCAACTAGTTGTGGTATAGGCAAGGATGGAAAGAATTAGGGCTGTTCTTGCCAGGGAAGAGAAAACTGAAAAGAAATGCAATAAGGTTTTCACAATCAAAACCAGTAGCTGTAAAGTAGATGCCAGGGTTTAACAAATCTGCTGGGGTAGGACAGATGGGATTAAATTGCAGAGAGGAAATCAAAACTCAGGTGCCCCCCCCCCACTCTGAAAGGCAGTAAAGGCCTGGTGGACATTGCTGGGGGGCTCTGGGTTACCACACCACAGGCTTTTCATTGGCAGACTGAAAAAACACCTGCCAAGGGCAATTAAAGTGTGTGCACTCTGAATGAGAGATGGCATGATGGACCTCCTAAGTGTCACATCATGTCACACTGCTATCTGCAGGGTCTGGGGTAGGCACACCAAGATTGGAGACTTTGGCACTTAAAGAAAGGCTGAAGGGATTCATTCATTCAGCCTAGAAAAGCAAGGTCTCGGGAGGATTTCATACAAGTCTTTCAGCGCTGGAAATGCAGAGAACATGAAGGCACTCTCTTCCTGAGAGTGCCTGTGATTGATGGATAGGCAAGTTATTTCAGGCCAAATTTTGTCTCCAGACACCAGAAAATCTTCTCCACTGTGAGACCAGCTAAAGGCTGGGATAGGTTGCCAGGAGGTATGGCAAAATTTCCCTAGATGGAAACATGCAGGACTTGGCAATGCTCTGGATCACCCAGCCCAAGGCCCTGCTTCCAACACACATAGGCCCAGCTGCTGTCAGTACAGACAGCTGTGGAAGAGTCAAAGGGGCAGCGTCTTCACCAGACTGCTTCTTACCTCTGTTTTATCTTTCCTGCCACAGAGATACAGCTCCACAGAAGCAACAGCCAGCAGCAAAAGGGCATCTTCAGCATCCCGTGAGCTACACCCATGCAGAGTACTCGGATAAACACAGATACAGCAGCTACACTTCCCATTTTACCATCTCCTTGCTACTGGAGGAAGAGCTAGACCAGTGCTAGGTCTGCAGTGGTGTGTCCCCAGAAAGAGCTACTGGTGGCACACTCCAGCCATACGAGGTGCCAGGGCGTAGGTGCTGGATGCTCACCGGCGGCAAAAGCAACTCTGCAATGGGAAGGGAAGAATATAAATTTCAAGATGGCATTACTATCCCAACTCTGTTCCGGTTGGAGTCAGTTGGAAAAGGAGTTCATGTTGTCTTTTTGGGGTTTTATCTTTTCCACTCCAACTTTTTGGTCCCTCACCTTCTGACTTCATATTGGAACAGTGCTTAGTTATAAAGTAAGCTGGAGAAAGCCTAAGATTTCTCTCTCAGATAAGACAAGTTCAGCTAAAAGAAATTCTGGTTATGGAAAAGCTCATATGTCAAGAAAATGGAACCTAGCAGTACTTAAAAGAAAGAGGGAGGGGGGAGAAAAAAAAAGGCCTCAACTTGGCTCTTATTCCATTTTTTTAATGAACAAAATCTTGTAAAATCAAATGGCAGATCAGATAAATGAAACTTCTGCTTGAGGTTAGAAAGCTTGGGGTTAGAATTTGATCTGGAGAGACTTACCTCCAGATACAATTTGAGTGCATCTTCTTCATCTTTGCTTTTATTCCACTGCACAAACTGCCAGCCGCATCCTTCCACAGCCTCCCCCCAGGTTACAATGGCTGAGACCTGGCTCCCCCCACCTTCTTGAGCAGCTGTGTATCTCCTTATGAATGTGTAGTTTAATCCCTCTCCTGTCGACTCCAGTGAGAGCTTGGTCAGATGCAGAGGTATTTTTTCAAGCCCAATGGGTGCCCCCCAGGTGGTTGCCCTCCACTTGCCAGGCCAAACCAAAGCACACAGACCAAAGTCGGGCCCATCCTGCCACTGAGTGCAAGGGTGGGAGATGCCATGGAGGATGCTCATATCCATCCTGCTGCCCCAGCTGCTGTCTTGGGCTCACCCTGATGAACCCATCTTGCCACCACTTTTCACACAAACAGGAGAACAATTCACCTGCAATGCCACTTGCAGTGGAGCCTGGGAGAAAGCTTTTCCATTCCTCACACAACTCACAGCCCAAGCTTCCCACCTCACCCCTAACTGAAGAACAGCCTTCTTGAAACACCAAACAAACCAACTGAAGTGATTTTGCATGAGTTGGTGCTGTGGTTTAAGCCCAACCGCTGCCTGAGAACCACACAGCCACACACTCACTCTTTTCTTTCTTCCCACCTTGCTCCCAGCAGGACAGAGAGGAGAATCAAAAGAATCTTGGGTTGAGATAAGAGCAGTCCAATAACTAAAGTATAATACAAAACTACTACTGTTACCACCAATAATAATAACTATAAGGGAAATAACAAGGGGAGAGAATATAAAACTAAAAAGGGAAGGGAAAAAAAAGAACACAAACAGCAGTGATGCTCAATACAATTGCTCATCACCTGCTGACCAATACCCAGCCTGATCCAAGCAGCAATGTGAGCCTTTCAGGTAACTCCCCCCAGTTTATATACTGGGCATGATGTGCTGTCATATGGAACACCCCTTTGGCTAGTTCAGGTCAGGTATCCTGTCCCTGCTCCTTCCTGGCTTTCCATGCCTCTCTTCACGGGCAGAGCACGAGAGACTGAAAAGTCCTTGATCAGGGTAAGTGCTACTGAGGAACAACTAAAACATCGGTGTGGCATCAGCATTGCTCTCGGACTGAAACCAAAACACTGCACCAGCTACTAGGACAGAGAAAAATGCCTGTTACAACTGAACCTAGGACACACGAAACACTGAGAGCAAGGGCTGGAGACACACAATCGCTTTAGGTTGAATGTTTACTTATAAACTTTGTCAACAAAACTATTTGTATATAATAGATGCGTTACCATTTTTTACAGACAACTCAGTAAATGATGATCTTCATTTCTCACTGTCCATGGAAGGGGGGTTGGAACTAGATGATCTTAAGGTCCTTTCCAACCCAAACCATTCTATGTTTTTATGATTCAATGTAATTATTTTTAAGGATTTTTTATTTTTTAAGCACATTATCGTAAAGAGATGGCTGGTTCGAAAAGGGGCTGCTGGATATGGCCACACAGCCAGGACAAACTGGAAAACGAGAGGCGCTAACGGGTATTCTAAAAGTAAAAGCAGGCAGGAGCGGAGGGAAGCACGACACTGACACCTAGTGTCGGCCAGCCCCCCCTTCCCCCCCTCCCCATAACTCCCGCTTCAGGAGCTATCCCTAAGGAAAAGCCTTCATTGCTAAAGCGGGACGGTAGAGATGCGCTGGTTGAGCGCCGGGCTGCCCCGCGCTCACCAGGACCACGCTGGTTGCCGCTGGCGGTTGCTGCAGCCGTACTTGGTTGACGGTAGCCGCGATTGTGGAGGTGCGCGGTACAAATGTGAAGGGCATTGCCAGCGGGAAAGCCTGTAGTCAATAGGGCAAGAAGAGGTAGTGGCAGCAGGAAACTCCCATTTTCCAGCCAACTGTTGTACAATGATGGGAACACATCCCAGACCCTAGCACTTTCACTCAATCTCATAGAATCATAGAAAAGTTTGGGTTGAAAGGGGCCTTAAAAATCATCTATTTGAAACTCCCCTGTCACAGGCAGGGACATCTTCCACTAGACCAGATTGCTCAAAGCCCCATCCAACCTGTCCTTGAACACTGCCAGGGACAGGGCATATCATATAAGACTGCCTGGAGGAAAGCAGACTGTTTAAGAGACCCTTACCAGAGTTCATTCTCTAGCACGAGCAGAGGCATTTTTACAGAAGTCCTGCTGATCAGAAAAGACTTCACCTGCATTTAGTGGAAAAGGCCCTCCCCCTGGGCCAGGAGTCCCAGGCGACACGGAGGACTGCCTGCTCAGCTACTGCACCCACCTCTTCAAAGGCTCCTGCTGCAGATGTGGATTAGGAAGCCCCCCCACCCAGGTTTGTCCCAGCCTTCATAAAGTTTACTTTCTGGTTAAAGCACTCCCTACTTGTCGTAGAAATATGCTTACAGGTTTTTCGTGGTTGGGAGGGTTGTTTGGTTTACTGGAGTTCGGGGTTTAAGTGATGCTAATACTCTATTTTGTGCTGCAAGAGGTCAGCAGAAAAATATAACAAACACAGATAAAATTTTACCGCAGAAGGGACTTGAACCAAGAGCACTGCTGTTCTCAACCTTGTGAA
Source organism: Ara ararauna (assembly GCA_028858755.1). Lineage (NCBI taxonomy): Eukaryota > Metazoa > Chordata > Aves > Psittaciformes > Psittacidae > Ara > Ara ararauna. The sequence continues at coordinate 99,284,664 of CM054379.1, forward strand.
GCTGCAGCCACAGGCTGCTTTAAAATTCACCAGAGAAAAAAAAGACATCTGAGTTTAGGTAGAGATAGTTCCCAGTTTAATGCTTAACACAATGTTTTATTCTTCTTACCAATTAGGGCTTTGTCATATACAGAGCAGATACTAGAGCACTACATCTGAAGTTTCATTACCAGCTTCACTTGCAGCAGATTTGAGGCCCCAGGGTAATGTTTTAGTGGGATTTAAATAAAACTATTCTGTTTGAAAACAGTAATTACGTAACTTTGGTTTCACAAGCTTTGAAAATAGTATACAGAACTGTTTGTAGGGAATACATATTTACATAAATGTCAACAGAGGTCATGGGGCTGAGAAAATTATTTACTTCTCTTAAACCCACTCAGAACCAAACACATCACCTTAGAAAACTGGGCAGTGTGGGGGTCCATCACCTTTGCGTAAAGGACAAGACAACTTATTTACCTGTAACATAAAGGCATCAGCACAGGATTCTCACCCTTAAGCTTCAACCAATTGAGCTACACTTGGCAAAATACCTCCAACATTTCTTCTCCTTGAAATAGCACTAACAGGCTGCCCACAATGGCATCCAGCCTGCAGCTGCACTGGGCAGCATTCTGCAGCATGTCAGCTCCCAAACAGGGTAGTACAACAGTTGCCGACATTAAATTGGAAAAGCAACCATATTCTTCACCATCTATGCCCATTCTCCTAATTTCTATGCCCTTTCCGAAAAGATCCAAGCCTCATCAACACACCCACCCCCCAACCAAAACCCCAAAACACAAGCAAGCAAACAAACTTGACAATTTCTTTCTTAGAGATATCACTACTACATTTTCATTCCTGGGGTGTAAAGCACTGGGAAAGACGTCTCAAACCCCGGCACTGGGGAATGCACATACTAAACAGGTACCAGACAAGACAGAAAGAAGCCAATGCTGAGTCTTCAGCTAATGCAGGATAAGAGAACCCCCAAAGGACACCAGGCATCTGGAAGCTGCCTGCAGTACACATGGACAAATTGTTTTCAGAATTAAACAAAATAGTAATTAATAAAATAAAATAAAATAGCTCTGGAAACAATTAGAATAGATGCAATAGATTTTGCTGAAAGAACAGTCAGTTAATCCCCACACAAAAATTCCAAATGATGTTTTGCAACCATCTATTGAAAAGGCCATCTGGCTACACTGTGGGCCCTGCACTAAACTGGATCCTGAAATCCAGTTTTTCCTCATACTGAAGATTTTCCACAGGCTGGCTTCAAGGGTAAATTTCAGGAAGTTTCTAACAGAAGTAGGAAAACAGAAGGTCACCTTTACAGGGATTTTAATCACTTCTTCATGAATCTAATAGTTTGGGTAATTTCTGAGAGTGTATCAGCTGGCAGTTAGCACACTGAACTCAGCCCAAGGAGATAACAACTACAAATCATGGTGAATCATGTCATTTGAAAGCAAAGCTTCCTTTGAGGCATAGGAGAGCAATGTTTCCTGAGGAAGTAAGGGGAAAAACTAGGAAATGGTAGAACTGTACATCAACCACTGAAAGAACATGCCAAAGTACTGTTAGACCTTGTGTGCAGGCGTCAAACAGCAACCTCCCATTTCGCTGTTTGCAATGTCAATCTGAAATTCCTTAGTAAACCCTACAGCAATATCCAGAACCCCAAGACACAACAACAAGGCCCTGACTGGGAAATACCAAGAGCAAGAGCTAGGCTTGAAAATGTCCGGGTGAACTCAGCATTTCCGAAGGCTGTCAGAAGGGAGATTGCACTGGAGTAAGAGTTCAGTTATAACAGCAACACTGGATCAAAGCCACTCAAGCCATGATTTTTAGAGTAAATAAAGCCTAAAAGCCAATACAAACTGATGAAGGCTGAAAGCTGAGGTAGATACCCCTCCCTTGCACCACGCTGAGAGAGGCAGCCTTGGCACACTCAGTTAAAAACAAGAGGCGGCTGCTGATGCCCACGGGGGCATTCACCACCTTCTCCTGCTTCTGCCAGTCTAAACCTAGAGTAGTGGATGACCTACTGCTCTATTTAGGTGTCAAAATCTTTAAGATGAAGGATTAAGAAGACAGAATTTTAAAAGTACTTTTTAAAGACAGCATTAACAAACAATAATAATAAAAAAATCATAAAGGCCTTTTGTGAAAAATGCAAAACCACAAAAAAAAAATCCTAACAAAGTACTATTTTAATCAAGATGCATTGAACATTTCTCTAAAATGCCAAAATTATTTCAGACTGAGAATCATGTCCCTGGCTGGACTTACTGCACCAGAAAAGTGGTCAAAGCTCAGCCTCTGCTTAGAAGAAACCTCCACAAAAGCAAACAGGACTGGGAACATTCCCTAGTGTCTTAAACCAGAACCCCCCTGTTCCAAAATGCTATATTCAATTGTATATTTATGTGAGAATAAAGTGTGTGATAAAGCTAAAATAATGAAACTATAGTCTTGAGTGAAGATCTTTCCAGGACATGATTTGCTTTTCCTTCGGCACATTTCAAACAACACACCAGGAAACAGAGCACTGGAAGTTAGATCCCTCCAACCCCACACCAAAAGGTATTTTGTACTTTCAATCAAAACAGGGTTTTTACAAAAAAACCTTCTTAGTTAGAGCAAATTTCACAAAGCTTTAAATTTCTCTCTGGATGGGTTTCTGAACTGTCATTACTGGTTATTATTAGTAGGCACAGAAATTCCCATTTTAATTAGAAACTTTATTCTGAAATACATTACACAGTTTACATGTGAAGTGCTTTCACTGTAAGATATTTTGTAACATTGTGCTGAGCAAAATGGCTGACCAATATCCTTGAAGTTTTTCCAGTTTTGTTTTTATTAAAACTACCTTATAGAACTGCGATGCAACTCAAGCATTTGTATTCAGAAGCTAATTACTATGTTTACCCTAGGGAGAAAGTATATATTTCACTATTCCAATTAACTATGTGTTTCAAGAATGGCATTAAGCATTTGGCATAAGACTAAAAGAAACCTAAGTCCTAATTAAACTTGTATTCACCAAAGATTAAAAAAAAGGAAAAACCTTCATGATAAAGCTACTTTTTTCAATAAGGCACAGTCAGACAAGTACTTATAAAGACTGGCTACCAATTCAGTTCTGCCAGCACAACCTTCCTGCTGGTCTGTCAAAAGTAATTTGAAAGTTCTTTTACCTGTCTGCGGCTGAGACTTTCCAAGAACAAGGCCGAGCAATAAGGCAACTGAAACAACAAACATGTAAAGGAGTTTGGCATCTGGAATGGATTCTGAACATCTGCAAAGTAGTTCATTTTGTAAACGGAGCATTCATCTGTTACTACTAAAATGATGGCCAATGATAAGGAAAACAGAAGTGGTGGAAGAAGTGTCTGTTTGAAAAAGGGTATTTTGATAAGATTACAATACGTCTAGTATGCTTTCAGGTGAAGACTTTGTATGCAGCAATTCACAACTTTCAAAGATAATCTAACTTGAATTCCGAAATTCCCCTCTGCCACTCGGAAAAGCTGAATGTACCAAGAGGTTTGCCTGACAGCAGGTGAAATACCAGGGAATGAAATCTCCATTTAGACAATGAGCCAGAACCGTCTTCCTACTTTGCATTTATTAGAACAAAAGGAAATCTTCAGGAATGATAACTCAAATAATCACGCCATTATTTTGGCTGGGAGAAAATTCAGGAACTCTTAAGATGTGATGATATTTGAAGAACATGAAACAATTCTACCTACAGTCAAAGAATAAAGACTAAAAAATAAATAAAAGGCCTTACCTTCCCCTCCCAATTCAATCTCTGAAGAATAACTGCTTCAGCTTAGCACTGTATGGCTTTTGTGGCTTATGAATGCTTGATAGATAGTCTTAAGAATTATCTTTTTCAAGCTACTGTTTGTCATTTCAAATAAAAATACTGCATCTATTTCTCTTTAATAATGCAACAGCATAAAATAATTAAAAGTGTATATTTGATACAAATCTGTACCACATACTAAAAGATACTATTTTATAGATAGTTGTAAACCAAAAAAGAATTATGATATACAAAAGGTTTTTTAAGTTCTTTTGCACAGCTGAACTCATAGTGCAGGTTTAAGACAAAAAAAAAATCTCTAAATTAAGCAGTCATAACAAATGTTTAGTATAAAATACATTCTGAAGTATTTTACAGAATGGCTGAATTATCAAGCATATGAACTGAAGAAAAATAATGTTAATAACAAGCAGTCACATACAGAACACAAAGCAATAAGTTTAAATCAGACTATTTTGGTTTGTGTAGCCCTTTATTAGCAACTAAAATAGAAGACATCTGTTGTACATCATGGGTAGTAACTGACTATACTGGAGTTTCATTATATTCTAATACAGGATCATTTATAAATGCATTGTTTTCATTTTTTTTTTCTTTTCCTTTCATTCAAGAGCTTCCACCATTTTTCTGTTTACAACTTGCAAAACTATTCTGAAAGCTGAGTATATGTGCACAGGTCTGCAAAGAGTGCAAATTTAGGATACGGTAAATGCTTTACATGTATTTGTAAGGACTGTCTGCCACCATGCCTTCATAGCCATTATCTTTTCCCAAAAAATGAAAATAAAAATCACAAAATCTTTTGATACCAGCCTTCCTTCACTGTCCTAAACAAGAAAGCATTTTTAAATGAGTTGAAACTAAGGAAGGACTACACCTACTAGAAAAGAAGAGTTCTATTAGTTTGAGGCTTCAGTATACCCCAAAGACCAGGGACTGTATCTTTGTAAGGGCTAGGCTGGGACCCCGTATACAGCGTGTGTGCAGGTGCCATCCCTGAGCATTCAGCGGTTCAGTGGACCATAAGTGCTCCAGCTGCATAACTCACTGAGCTGTCTTGCCAGTTTCGACACTGGCTTGACTGAGCATAATTCAAAAATGAAAAGCTCATATTCATCCCATTCTTCTGGAGCTCGTTGATAGCCTGAAGAGAGAAAAAAAAGTTGTTTAAAAAAGGTATCAGGGAAATTATGACATTTTCTAGCTCTCAGTCCTGTCCTTAACCCTCCCTCCATGGGTCCTTGCACCACCTCTCATAATAATATAAGCACCTCTGAGTAATTTGTGGACCTAACTCATTTCTGTGCCATTTCATTCACTAACACTGCCCCCGCTGCGCTATGGACATCCATGCAGTTCTACAAAGCGACTCGAAAAAACCTTTCAAAATAGATCCTTTAGAAACAATGCTTTCAGTTCCATGGGGAATTCATACAGAAATGCGGATGTTACAGAAAAAAACCCAACACTATTTACACTTTTAAAATCATATTTCTTCCATTGAGGAAAAAGAATGTACCAAGATAATTTATTAAAGTGTGACAATTGGCTAAAGTGAATCAATAGAATTTAGCTCAGATTCACTGCAAACATAATTATTATCTGAGGTTAAGAACTGGATATTTTTGCAGAGTTGTCACAGTACTGAATTTTGCTACATGCATCCCCAGTATTGACATTGTTCATACAAACTTTTATAGGCTTCACTTTAAAAGGTCCCTCTATATGTTCTTCAAATAAATTACATTTCCAGTGAGCTAAATTTTCCCTTTTTAAAAGGTTAACAAACTACCCGTTTCAAATTTGAAGTACAGCAATAATAGAGCAAGATTCACTCAAGCAATATGACAAATCTGCAGCATTCCAGCAGTGCTGTAAAGATACCTAAGGAAAGCCAGGTTTATGCCTACACTGGATCACCAAAGCAGAATACAGTAACTAGAAAATGCCAGTTAATCTGAATTCTAATTGCTGACAATTTATGAGTTAACAGTGCACTGCACTAATACTTACAGAAGCAAACTCTCATCATATTTGCAAAACCCAAAAACTCTGCCAGACATCATAAGGCACTCATAATAGCTAGCTAATAGCAATACAGAAAAGATATATACAAGTTTGTAAGTACTGATTCGAAAGATTAAATATGTACTTCTTCAGGGAGATGGATTTATTCATTTATTTAGGGCCAAGAGAAAGCAAATGATTGCATTTCACTGAAATTCAAAAGAAATATGGTATCTCATCTCCCTTAGGGAACTGAAAACCCTCAGCCCTTGGAAGAGCTTACAGTTGTCTATAAGCAAGACATGGAAACTGGAGACCGAACTGAGAACACCTGGAAAATCGAATTCAAAACTTGCCATTTTAGAACAAAGGAATACTCCAGCAATGATGTGTTTAAAATAAATGTAAGCATCTTGCTAAAAGTTACATTTTTCAACAAATCAAACATTACTTACATTTAATAATACACCAATAGGATGTCTTCCACATATTGTATTGTGGTATTTCTTCAAGTAATTGCTAAAAGATACAGGATCTAGCTGCTCTATAATGCTCATACCCTGAAAAAGAATCAATTGCAATGATTACTTCGCACATTCATAAGCAGGTGTTTATACATCACTTATTTATGACAACACAGAATACTTCAAGAGGAAAAAAACCTCTACTTTGTATCAAGGATATCAAGGCAATAGCTTGTAGTCATCTTGTTGCAATTCCTTGCCAAACTGAAAGTGCAGGAGCTCTTCCAAAGCTGTCAATGATCTACATATCTGTGAAGCTATCTCGGCAGATACCAGGGAAGCTCATGTTAAAAAAGCTCCTCTTGCAAACTAGCTGATCCCCACCTCCAATGGTGCCCTACTTCCATAGGATTTTGTATAGCAGTAACCAGACAAATTGACTAAAAGGGCAAAACAGAAATATTTTTTGCTTCTATCTCCTCTCCCCGTAACAGAGGTCAGGGCTTAGCATCTGCCTAGGACTTCTGGATGTCCAAAAACCCTAGACAAATCATATATATAGACAAACACGCAATTCAAGCATGTAGCAAGTGTAATGTATCCTAGACACATCACACATGCAAGGCAGTTGATCTGGGCACAGGCTGGCCATCTGCTCAGTGCATGAAAAGCAAACACAGAACATCTCTGAAGCACTATAAAGTTGGTGCACAACTGAAGAGCCAGAAGATGATACTTCCACTTTACATAAGGCAGTCATACATATACATCCTTTTCTTCATCCACACTCCATGAGACCCAGGATCTCATAGAGTCATACTATGAAAACTAGTATATGCGTGGAAACAAAACCTTCCCCATATACAAACATTTGCATTCCTAAAAGCAAAAAGAATCCTGCAACACCAGATACAGCCTACTCTTACCCCATCCCACAGAGCAGATCAAATACAATGAAGGTAATTTAAAACAAGTCTAAATCAATTATTGTCTGGGTTTTATCATGGCTTTGCTATTTTGCCTGTATTAGTAGATTCTATCCTCTTATGTATTTCTTTCCTCTGAAAAGGATTAATTCCCTTCACCAGGTAAATGAGCCCAGAAACTCTAATTCAGTAAGACATATAGCTGTGCTGATGAAACAGGAAGGTTTTCCTTAGAGGTTAGAAAAAAAACATATACTTTGCATGGGAACAATGGGAGGTTGATATCAGAAAGCGAGAAAATTTCTCTTAAGGTCTCTGCTATTTTCCCAGCCCCTTCCCCTGCTTTTGGGAAGTGCAGGTGATGCAAGGAGAAATCACGATGCAGGAAGCAGTCAGTCTGTCTGAAGTCTCCGCCTCAAGAGTGGAAAATGGTATCTCAACTACACTGCAAGGGCGTTGGCTGATCTGGCAGATATACCAATTATTCAGACTGGATCACAGCCTGCAACTGAGGAGCTGGAGATTCCCAGGAGACTCAGGGATGATTAGCAAACAGGAACCATAACCAGCACCTTTGTGTACTTTTAATTAAAAACAGACATAGAATGAATTCATAAAGAGATAAATTCTATGGAAAATAAAACCAAACTATGCTGAGCAATTGCTGGTAAGACCTGTTCTTCCAGAGTCATGGAGAGGGTGTTTGGACCCCTGGCCAGTAATTACAGCTGTTACTCCAGATCTACAGAACCTAAATGAGTGCCAAGAAAACATAAAGGGAGCTATTCTCTAACTAGCAGTGATTACATAGTTACCATTGCATTTCTAAAGTTTAAGCAGCATGACTTTGAACCATCCATTTGCTTGCAAAAGGTATATGTCAATACACGGCAGCAGAAAGCAGAACCAAACTTAACAAAACACTCAAGTGAAACTAAACGTTGAACAGCTCATGAGAATACGTTTTATCCATTGTAAACCTTTCCATGACTTTAAAAAAAAATGAAAATGGCTGCTCAATTGAGAGACTCATTTTGTAGCTATAAGTCATCGGAACATACTGGGCAGAGGCATTTCAGCATGTGTCTCGAATGGACATGGATTTATCAGAATGCTTAGTAAGCTCATTTCAATGAACAGTTCAGCGCTGCAAAATGTTTAGAGCTACGCAGTTCATCCCAGAAAATGCTAACAGAGCTCTGTACATCACAGATTGGAGAAAACCAATAGGAAACGGGTATTAACACATATCCTGTAAGCATTCAGCTGTACTAAACTTTTCAATCTCTTGGATTCAAAAATCATTGTGGCAGAGGAGCAAAGGCTACCAAGTTTGTTTCTCAGTGTAAGTGGTTTTGAGGAACAACGGAAACATTTTTGTCAGATTCTGTTTTATTTCTCTAACAATCAGAAGTATGAAGCTCATAATTTTCAGTATTCAAATTAACTCAGCTAGGCATGGTTTAGAACAGAGTTAAAATACACAACAAAATCCACATGATAAAAATGCATCACACAGTTCTGCAGTTTATCACATGGTTATTATGGCACCACATAGAAATTGCATATCTCAGTTACCGAGACGTTGCAAATGGAATCTGCAATATCTTAGCAAGTGCCCTTAATATAATTAAAAGCAGTTACATTCTTAAATACCATCCCCTATGGGATCAAGTTTCTATAAGTTTACAGAAAAACCCAGAACCAAAACAAACTCAACCAACCCACAGGCTTATTTTATACTATGCTCCAATAATCCTTTGGCTGGTCAAGCTCAAGTTTACAACCAGTTACTTCAGCTGCTTCTACACACTTATGCGTTATGCTCAAGCTAAGAAGCCTTCCCAGGCTGGGGCACTGTGAAAGGTGCTGGCACACCACAGCAGCACTACAGAAGCCACGGAGAACTCAGCAATTCATTAGAGCCACCTGAGAAGCCACCCATGCTGTGCATGGCTCCTGCACAACCTCTGGCTGCTCTCTTCAGCACCTGCATTATCCTCCCCCTTCAACATCCAGGGTAACAGAATCCTCCTATTTACCCAAGAGAGGCATAAGGTTTCACAAGTAGATATAAAATGAGCAACCTGGCAGTGAAGATTGAAGCAAGCAGTCAGCATTTTCTGGCTAGCCTTAATAAAAAAATGATTACACTTCAACGACAGGGGGCTGGAATTCGATGTCTTTAAGGTCCCTTCCAACCCAAACCATTCTGTGGTTCTATGACATCTTACAGAATAATTCCCCACTTTTGTTTAAAAATACATATGTATCAGGTTATGATATACAAATTGTTGCACATCAGCTGCTCAATTATAACTCTTCATTTGAGGATTGTTTCTTAATGCATCCCTATTAATACTCCTTTCATCATCATCACTTTACAAGGTGCACTGTGGTACCCCCAGAGTAACAACAGTCACATTAAGAGTTACCACAGAGAAACCAAGGTCTGCCCAGCAATATTTACTGCTCTATTTTTTATGCTGGAGTCTGAGGGTGCTAACTTAACATTACAGCAAATAAAATTTCTCAGAGCAGCTACCAGCTTAGTAACTCTTCAATGCCCAAAGCATTTAGCATTGTCTACACACTAGCCAGGAAAATCACCATGCACCCATACTTAAGGCCCAGTCTAAACGAGGAAGAGCCCACTGTCCTCCCACAAGGGCATTTCTAAGGAAAAGTAATTTCATCTTAACCCAGAATACCTTCCTGCTCACAAAGCGCTCAGCTGAGTGCTTTGCTAGTTCAGTCCAGTAAAATTATCGAGCCAGTAATAGCAAAACCCACTCTGTAGAGTTTGGATACAGAGCAATGTGTTCATATATGGCATGAAAGAGACAATAAAGTAATAACAGTATATTGCCATGCAGCATGTTTAGTTTTCCAGTTAAACTTCAGATTGAAGCATTATTTTCATAGGTATTACACAGTAGACATGATTTTCAACGTTTTCACTAAAAGTAATTATATGTCAAAGTCCAGTCTAACTACAAGCTTTCATCACAGAAATTAACAAGGGGAAACTAAGGTATGCTAATGCACCTTAATCTGCTCTTGCAAAGACACTCAGAGCTTCAAATTCTGGGACTCTGTTGAAACACGTTTGTCTTTACAGAGAAACCTCTCAACCTACAACAAGAATTGGTATAAATAGAATGAAGGCAAATTTGCTGTTTAAATTTACTGTTTCCATTCCAGCGATGAATAGTGGAAAAACAAAAGAGAAATACAGAAAGCAAAAAACTCCAGGGATCTCCAGTGGACAAGATTTATTCTTTCAAGACAAGGAAAAATTTAACATGCCTTAAATAACAACAGTTCTTTCTTGTAACAGATTTTACAGAAGTTACATGAATGATCTGAACAGTTTTAAAACAAACAAATTTTAAGGTTATGTATTTCCAGAAGAATTACTTCTATCCTGTGCCATAAGTATAGTCTAGAACATTAACACAATTTTTTCCCATTTACAAAGAAATCCTTGGCTGCTGTGGCTGCAAAGAAAATGCCATGTAACTGGCATCATGGTCTTTATGTATCTATCATTCCTTTAGCTGTTTGCCAAACCCAGAATGAAGTACGGTCTACTGCTTTTCCCCACCACCTACTACAGAGTAAGGGGCAGGGGGAAAGAATACTCCCGAGGAAATGATGACTTTTGTTTTCCTCACCAGCACAATACTGTGGAGCATTTCCTCCTCAAAATGGATGTTGCTGAAACCGTTAGCATAATCACAGTGCTGTTTTGATAAGCAGGTATCACAGCTATTAAGCCTGAACTACCAGAATACTCCATTCATAATTCTCATTGCTTCCCAAAAACATAGGAGGGTATTTGGACAGGAATTACATTACACTAGGACATTTTAGGTAGGCAAACATGCATTTATTCTCATAAATTATGCTCACTAGATTATACCCACAATATATTGTGCTCAGTCAATAAAATGGAAGACACTAGCTAAAAACAACAGCTAAATTCTTACTATGGTAAACATAGGAAAAGCATTCAATAAAATAGCTAATCTATGAGATTTTGTTAGAGAAATTTCTAAAGTGTTCAAACAAATGTAAGGTACAGGAGAAATTTGTTAGTTAGTTCCACCAAATCTGAAAACTTACCATTTTATCTAGGTGCTCAATGGATCTATAAATTTCTCCTTGGGATTCATCATAGTAACTGTAACGGAACCTCTGACCTTGAAACAAAAATCATGTATAAAATAAAAAAGGGAAAAATCGTAGCTAAAACACTCCCTAGTACTTACTAAATAATTTCAAATATAATATTTTTAAAGTAGTAATCTTCATTATTTTATACTTCTTAGCTCCACTGAGGAACTTCTAGGGCAATCATCAAAGCAGCAGCCCAGGAATGAAGAAAAAAAATACATGATGGGCAACTATATTCCTAAAAAAAAAAACCTCTGTAGAACTGACACTGCAGTATCACTTACTAATTGCCTGTTATTGCCTTGGAATCCAATTATAAAAATTAAAAAGTAAAACAACATTTGTTTCACTATCCCTCTTGATAAAAGTCAACCCTGGAGCCGGACTACTTCTCTTGGACAACAATATCCATAGTAAACTAAAGCTAAAAGAAGTTTGTGATAATTTAATGAACAGATCTAAATGATTCATTACCTACAACAGAACCCATGTCATTCTTATATACCTCCACCTATTTCACAATTCAAAGATGGTTAAAATATGCACTTAATTATATAAGTTGACCAAAGATGACAATGAAAAAAAGGAAAGAAGGTCTGTTGTGTAACACAAAACATATTATTCTGAAGCAGTCTCTTTTCCAGCTATTATTACACTTGAAAGAAAAATGAAGTGTTAAAGCAGGACAGAAGTCAAAGCTTCTGGAATCTTTATAGTTCTGCCACCAAGATGAACTGGGATAGCTCTGGTCAATTGGCATAAATACTCCATCTGCTACCTTACCCAGCAGTAAAACATACAAAGTTTACTTCCATCAGAGGGATGTTGTCATGTCCAGTGAATTTTTAGCTAATTAGTATTGCAAGTTGCTTTGCGGTGCTTAGAAGAAGAGTAAAAAGAGCAAGAAACTTCAGACAATTATTTTATTGCAACAATAAAGAGAGGCATATAAACCCATATACCTTCACCATTTATTGCCTCCACTACACTGAAATACATTACCACATTAATATTTTTCATCTATTGTTCTAGATTAAAAGAAGAAAAACCCTTTTTACTTTACAGAAGGCACTTAATTTTCAAAGATGCATTTACCAGAAGTTAAAATGTTCAATGTTTAATAAGATACATTATCTGAAAATCGCTATGGATATTCATCTTACAAAGAAGAGATGTGAAACTTACCCCAATGGCAAAAGTCAGAAGAAACCACAAAGAGGTTACTAGGATCAGCTAGGTATTTACTGAAGAGTTTTCCAAATTCCTGCTCTTTTGACTCACTCAGTGCTCCGACCAACACAGGAATAATAGTAAACTCATCCTTATGGCTTACAAGCAAAAGAAAAGAGGTTGTAATTCAAGTAACATCTGAAGTTTTTACAGGGCTTGCTAACTGAAATTGCAGAATGTTTTAAAAGGGCACTACTGAATTGAAGATGAAGTTAATTTAATAAGGTTAAACTAGAAAGTCGTTTTAGAACCTGAAAGTACTTCAGTTTCAGAAAACATCCACCACCCCCCAAACAGTATTTATCTTTGCTGCAATGTGAAAACACCAGGCAAACAGAAAGATAAGACACAAGGAAACCAGCAATTACAGTAAGAATGAAATTCTTCCTGTATAGATGCTGCACAGATGTTGGGTAATTTTTCAACGTATATGAAAATGCTCAAGACAGCACCCAGACTGTATATTGATATTCCAGAAAAAATTACAAATACTATAGAATTAAAAAAGCATGTGTGTGGTAAATAACCACCACAAATTGACAAATATTATTGCCTTTAAAATTGGTCAAAGTACTCATCTGATATAGCAAACGTAGACAGAACCCCAATTTAAAAATCAGTATTAAATATTAATGGCCCGAATGAATTTCAAACTCCAGAGAAAACACCTATTAGTATTTGAACTTCTTTCAGAGATGTATTGCACAAGAAAAAAAATCCAAACAAAACAACAAAATAACTCCCCCCAAATAAAACCAAAAAAACCCCAACTATTGAGAAAGACTCATGAAGGCATGTCTAATTTTAACTATATTAAGTAAATATAAGCATACAAACTTGTTTATAAGGGGTGTTCCAATTTCATCATGCAGGTGTTTGCTCCTCTCAGTTTCTATCACAGCATCTAATCCTAGTCTCTGTCCTGATCCTCCCCAGAAGTTTTATTGGTGGGTGTGGAGTGTATTATATACCATAAAGCATATTAATTCTTCATACTTCACATGTAGTTCAAACATTTGATGGACATAATGCGCATTCTCGCAGAAGTAGTAGTTAGCCCTAGTACCTTTCCATGGCTTTAGCAGTGTAAGGCAAATGCATTTCAATACTGTGTTCATCTTCATCTGTCTGTAGGGACATACGCTCAAACATTCCAGTCTTCCACAATTCTCCATAAACTGAAATGAATTAAAGATTAATTTTTACTACTTAAAAAAACCAGCCAAACAACAAAACACTGTAAAGAAAGCTACACCTGAACGAGCCTGATATAAAAAATTACTTGTCTATAAGGGCTGTCATCATAAACCATTTGTTTTTAAAATTAGGATTAAAATTATGTTCAAGTCAAAGATAAACATAATTGAATCGCTTTACAAAATAAGTGTGTTATTATTTTAAGAAAAGATTTTCAGTCATGGTACCAAATTTAAGTAACACAAAAAAACGCATTTGAAAATATGCATGCTGTTTTCCAGTCACTGAATCCTTATTTTCACAACCTACACCATATGTTCAAATACATACATAAAAATAAATAAATAAATTGCTGATCAACTGAGCAAGTCCTGGATGTATTGCTACTTAATACAATTCATTATTAGTTGAATCATGAAATCTAGAGACAGCAAAAAATTAAGTAACCCACATTTATAAGTTATCTTTTCTACTCTCAAGTGCGCCTGGTAGTATGCAGTCATCTCTACATTCTGAAAGCTCTCCACTAGATGAAGAATTTGATGTGGAACTGTGCCTCCTTCTTCACTCCATGAAGGAGTTCTACAGAAACCAAAACATTTGTTACCTAAGGAAATTTCTGCAAGTGCTATATGTAGAAAGCCTGAACTAGCTTGCTTCATCACAGTCATGATGAAATAGCAACACATCTGCGCTACTCGGTCCTTCTGAAAAACATACTGTATTATTTAGGTATACCTCAAAATGCGTGAAAGGCAAAACATCAAATTTCTCTTCCTTGCACCTTTAAGCTTAGTCTAAAAGACTGGTATTTAATGAGCTAACTAACAGGTTTTAAGTTCTGTACGTTCTCTGCCAGTTAAAAAAGTCACATGCTATAATACATCAAATAAAAGTACCTTTTTGTTCCTCTGTTACTCCTCTATCAGAAATAAACTCAAACCAACTATAGCAGTATCTTTCTTTGCAGACAGAATCCCTCATGGAATAATGAAGCAGGTGTGTAGCAGGCTATTATTCAAATGTGACACGCTTTAATTTTAAGATCCCCTTCAAAGGCCACTTGTCAAGAGGCACACATTCAGAATGGAAAAGATATGCAAAGACTGAGAATTCTCTACTTGCAGTAGCAAGAGACACATTAAGGTTGTAATACAGCAGTCCCTGCAACCACCAGAATCTGTCAGAAGTTAGCTTTCATTGCAGTAAAACAGGTTTGTACTTGTATACATATAAAAGCAATCAAGTTCCCAGCAACAAGAGTCCAGTTAATACTCAAGCTACAGCAATCTTCAAGACGCAAGCTTTATCATGCACTTACTCTTTTGGTCAATTCGGAGATCATACAGAGGTGTCCTATAAATGTCCACACTGGAAAGTGCACATCGGGAAAGGGGCACGTGGTGGGAAGGCCCAAGAATGAAAATTTTTCGGCTACAACAGTTAACACAAAAGCCCACAGTTCAGACAACTGCAATTGTACAAACACTTGGTTTAGAGTAACAAGTTCAATAAAAATGTACAAAGTGATACTTTCTGGTGGTTACCTGTAAAGTTTTACTCTGCTGTGTGTAAAGACCACAGATCAGCCCATGGTCTTGCTTGACATCTCAGAAATGATCATGGGATCTGTTCAGTAATGCTTTGATAGCCTTAAACCTCTTAAGCAGGTTGTATATCAGAGGGCACGCATCAGCTAGATAATCTGTCCAACTGGACTCATTTGGAGGCTGAATGATGTGTTATAGTCCCTTAGAAGATTTTTGGATTCTCTCCTTGGAATAACACAACCTTCTGTTACATAACACCTTCAACAATTACAGACACGTACCCTCAAATGAGGATTACGGATTTATCACCTATTCAGAGCTTTTTGCTTATTTACTTGATTAACTTTACTTCAGATTTCACTACATTCAAATTTAAGTCATTCCCAAATGCTATTTTTATCCAGCTGTTGCATCAACAACAGGGACTTGGACCTGCACATTCGTAGCTTTAGCCGACACTGCAAGCTTTCACACGTCACCATGATGTTATTTCATCAACTCCTCAGTTCCTGGCTCTTGATTAGATGTTAAGGGTCTCCTGCCACAGGACTTAAAGAAAAAACAAAACACAACCTATAGGAAATTCAGCTTTTCAGATTCAGGATCATATCATTCCTTTCCTGGCACTGAACTAAAGGGGTGGGAGATAGATAAAGGTTTTCCCCCTACTTCACATGTGGAGTGCTGTAGCAAGCTATAGTAAAATACTAAAACTTTTGACAGAGCTCATAAAAACAAAATACCCAAACATGCAATAGTTCAGCTGAAAGATGAATTGTAAACATCCCATGTGGTGAAACAGCAAATGATGCAGAAAGCCCAATCAACTCCACGTCAATGAACCTGAGGAATGCAACTTGTTCTAGAAATTTTAGAGAAGCTAGTTATCTGTCACACCATAAAGCTACTCTCACTTTGATTACAACAGTTTAGCAAGAATCGAAACCATTTTCTTCATTACAATATGTTATCACATAAGCAACTGACAGACATAGCCAGTTTTTATACTGACATTTCAAAATACATACTTAAATACTGGAGATGTTTTAAATTATTACCCTTTAAAAAACTGTTGCACTCAGCAGAACACATAATCATATTATTTTAACACAGAATAACTGGATTCATATCTTCAGAGGCAGACACAGACTACAGTAGTGTGTTGGGTTTTTAGATTTCTCTTCTTTTAAACAGTTGTGCTGTTAGAAACACAAGTCCCTTTAAAAATCATTGCAACTAACTTTCATTGTCTTCAAATATTATATACACACACTGGTCACTTTCTCCACAGCACAAGAGAACCCTGGTAGCATTCAGCCTATAATCCTGCACTGAAAAACCAATGCAGACTCATAATCAAGTTTTTAAGTATACTTAAACAAAACCACCCAAAAAAAAAACAACCCAACAACAACAACAAAAAAAAAAAAAACCACAAAAAAAAGGAAAAGAAACAAAGACACCCTGTGAGCAGTTAAAAAACAAAACAAAACATCTTGGGCTTTTATAAAAGCAGTAGAACATCAAACAATAAAGTAAACTGAATGTTATTACCTGCGAAAACAACAGGGTTAACCCCTCCCTTCTAAAAAGTTAGTAACCAAACCCTCAATAATTTCTGAAAGTAGTGCTTTACATGTTCAATTTCAACAATTATGCATTATTTTTTTCTTCTGTAACATCCAAACAATTTGGACATTTATGATGTGACAACAGAAGGGATGTGCAAAAGACTAAAAAGGGTATAAAATTAAAATTTGCAAAATTTGTGGTGTAAGAATGTAAAAAGAACATTCAATTTCTCAGAGAGTTGCGACGGCATTGTCTTACACTTTGTAAAGAAAAACTTCGATACTTACGTAATATTAGGATCCACTTGTTTGTAAGCATGGGCAGCACAAGATCCACAATAAGTATACCCTGCATGGCTGCAAATCAAGGTGTACAAAATGTTAATGTGTTGAATACTGTTTAACATCTTAATATGCTTATATTGCTATTAAATAATAATATCTTAAATATTATTTGTCCCCAAGGAACTAGAAATAGCAGGAGTGATCCAAAAATCAACTCCTGAAAGAGATAGAGAGCACTGTTTCAATACCAAATGTACAAGAGGTATGAGCTGAAGAACCGCTAGTGACCATTTACTTGAAAGTTAGTAAGTCTCCAGATCAAAGTATCTTTTGTTCCTTGTAAAAGATACTGCTAGGCAGACTACACAACTGCATATTATCAAAAGCTAATGGTAATGCTAAGAGTGCAGCCACGGGACAAGGGCAAGCTGCTGGAGAAAGCTCTCCTAACCATACACCAGTAACTGAGTATAATGATAGTAGAGGGGTCTGCCAAAGAGAGAACTACATTACAGCAGATAAACAGAGAATAAAAATGCTCTCAGCAACAGAATGAATGGACACAAGGAAAGGAGTGGAATGCAGCAAGGTGGCTTTTACCACAGAGAATGCAATACATGCTGCATCATTTCCTATCACTCTGGCCTGGAGCCTTTCTCTACTTGCGTTCCTGTGTGCATTATGAAAACACTCACGATTATTCTGACTGCTTGTTTCAAATATCACATCTAAATCTTAAGGCCCATTCACTTCAGGACTGTTAAAACCAGGTGAAGATTCCATTTACAGTGCTAAAAGCATTCATTCCAGACAACGTTGATTCCCCAGTGTCCCTGGCCAAGTGGTGAACCACACACAGTCAGCAGCATGGTCCCAACAGAACACCATGCCCACATTGCACAGCGTTTGGGCCACATCACCTCTGGAGCATCTGTGCCTCTAGCTCAATAGTTATCATTTGAGTCAAGTATGTGCAACAACACAACCACAGTTTTTCACAATAACACTTACACAATAATATTGAGATATCATACAATAACAATATGTTATTATTATTGCATTTATCCTATATATTTATACTTATTATTTTATTGTATTGTATTTATATTACTCTCAAACAATACTGAGAATTATAAAAAATTTTACACAATAATACTGAGAATTATATGTGCTGCAAGTCCTGGGACATACAGGATGTTGAAGATACAAGTTCCCCACCACTGGAGGATTTCATATTTACTTTTATGTATGTATGCTCACATGCATGTATATTCATCCACAGAGTGATACATGGAACAAATTATCCTCAAAATCACCCTGGGTTTGTATTCTTTTTTTACTTCAGTGTCACTTTCCTCACTCAATCTAAAGCACTCAGAGAGGCCCTAACACAGGTTAAAGGGGACACTGAGATTTGGGAGCTGGCAAGGTATGTTATCTGACGATGTCAGAAGAGTCCCTGAAAGGTCTCCTCTGCTTCAGGTTTCTTCAGTTTTTCATAGAAAATTATTAGCCATATCCCACTTTACAGGTGGGAAAACAAAGGCATGGTTAATGGAACAATTTTGTGAGACTACTGGAAGACCTCCAGCAATCCTGGAAAAGGAACCTTGGCAAAAGAACCCAGGTTACCTAATCTGCAGCTAAAAGGGCTCTTTCCTGACATTTCTGCAAGAAAGAGTGAGGAAGATTTGGGGCAATTTCTTCTGCAGATTCAACACTATTATGGAATACTTCAAACATTATGTTAGTACAGGAAAACCATCACATTCAAGGCGGCGCTTCTAGTGTTTCCTTCCAACTCATAATAACAGGAATAACGAACATACTTTTCTCATTGTATGTCTCAGCTATCTTCAGGAAATTGAACTCTACCTAAATAGTTTAGATG
The DNA here is from genome assembly GCA_028858755.1 of Ara ararauna. Taxonomy (NCBI): domain Eukaryota; kingdom Metazoa; phylum Chordata; class Aves; order Psittaciformes; family Psittacidae; genus Ara; species Ara ararauna. The sequence goes on from CM054379.1 coordinate 99,303,799, forward strand.
ATCCCTATTTCTGCTGTGGACAAAAAAACACCCAAACAAAACCAAACCAAACCAACATCAAACAAACCCAACAAAATCAAAAAATCCCAAACTAAAATGACAAAAGTAAGCCATTCTAGATAACCGAATAACGTTTCACTACTTTTTCAGTTTAAGCTTTGTTAAGTTTTGATTTTGGGGGGGGATGCTGGAGTTTTGGTTTTGTGTAGGGTTTTTTCTTTTTAATAAACGTAGCTGTTCTACACTAGGAGTGCATCAAAAGAGCTGTCCCCTTAGACTACCACTCCATTAATACACCTCTTATCTGTCTTCCTGGATCACAAACAAATGTTATGTCTGCAGTCCATCAGCAAAAGGAAACTAATCCTGTACCAAAATGTGCACAGATTTCTTTTGTTCTATGCCATATCCAAAATACTTGTTTAGAAACAATGCAACATTCCTTTCAGCTAAACACTAGCTTTTAGCAGTTTTCAAAAAAAAAAAAATCACTCTAAATAAAGTAGCACTTAACCAATTAAGCATTATATAGACTAAAAGCAGATTTCAAACTTACGGTGCAATAATGGCTCTAGCAGGTCTTTTTGTGGACTGTACTTGAGAAAGCCAACCTTCTAGTTGTGCATTCAGCTGGGGTCCTATGAAGAGACAAGAAAACACTAAGGCCATAAAATAAATGAACACCTAAAATACCTCAAGAATTAACAAATAATAACCAGAAGTCCAACAGATTTAAAGTCATCTCAAATATCAAAGCCTGTGTTTAAATCTCAAAAAAAACCAAAAGTAAGCCCAACATGTCTGGAACACTAAGGGTTACAGTAGGAAAGTTTCAACCTCCTAGCCCAGAAGTCCATTTATTGCACATCCAAACATACATTTACTGGTTCTTGCTCTGTGGACTGATGCACATACTATTTTATCGTTAGAAAGAATGGCTGCCGATCTTAAAAGAGGCTAACAGATGGTTGATTCCTCTGGTAACTGTATTTGCAGAATTCAGAAGTAAAAACTCAAGACAAAGTATACCAGAGAGCCCGACACAGGAAGGTCATGCAACACAAAAACCGTACATACTGACATGATAGACAATGGCTATGGTATTTAGTCCTTTGTTATTAACCGGCAAGAATAAGAGCAGAACACAAAGCACACTGTAACCTGAAAAAAAAATCTGTAAATACACGGGAAGACACTAAAAGTGAGAAGACACCATGCTAATACTAATGCCTTACAACTTCTCATGAATCAATATATACTATAAGTACATAAACTTCTTGGCAACATTAAGTTTGGTAACTGGTCAATCCAATATGTAACATTTTCTGGTTTTTTACTAAATTCTGTACCTCAGCAAGTGGCAAATATTCTCAATTCAATTAGCTCAATTAATAAAAATACCTTCTAGAAATGTAACAAAATAAAAAGCCTACCCAGAAAAATCCCAAAACCACACAACATTTTGATTATTTTCCATCACAGAGAAAACATTTTGATGTAAAGATATTCCTGAAGAAGCAAGTCTGGCAAGTAGAGTGCAATATTCTTTACATTAAAAACACAAAACAAACTTCGAAGTAAAACTCATTCAGCTGCTATTGTTACAAGTAATATATCCTTAACAAAAAGAAAAACAGATGCACTGTTTCAGTTGGCCCTATGCTTTTGACAGATCTGTATGTCAGCAGAGTTTATCTGTCAAGTATGGCGCAGTAAGCAACTTTCCTCCCATCACGCACGCTCTAGATTTTTGTATCTTCCTGATGCAGGTATAAACCCACCAACTGCCAGGGAAAGTCAAACCCAAATTAAATACCTGACACTATTTCACAGCTATGTTCCAAACAGCCCGGATGTCAAGCTGACAAGTCTCTGAAAAGCTGACAAGAGCTACAGAGAACTAGAGCAAAGATGTCAACTTCTGCAGAATCCAATCAGGACTGAGAAGTCACTCACCAGTGATAGTCAAAATGCTTTCTCCAGAAAGCCTGAGGAGGGAGGGTGTCAAAACCACTGGGCTTTATACAGAAATGCTTCATGAAACAAACAAAAAAGAAAAAGGGACAATTTCTGTGGTTGCAAAGAACCTCACATAAAGAAGGTGAACTAGGGCAATGCCATTTCCCTAAGGCTACCATAACCCTGAATGCCTTAGTTGCTGCCTACACCTCTAACAAGGGAGGCAAAAGAGTGACATTTGTTAGCTACTGTTACTCCTGTAATACAGCAACTTTGTGAAAGGATGAAATTGTCAAAACCAAACAAACCAAACACCAGTTTTGTTCTGTTGCTTGGGGAAACAAGCAGCAGAGACGCGCAAATAGAGATAACGATAATGACATCCTGGAAAATGGAAGCTGTTGAGGAAACGAAGTAAAAATAAATATATCTCTATTTCCACCCTCTTTCTAAGATACTAGGAGACTAACAAAACAGCACTATTACAGTCTTACCACTTATTTTCTAAGAGTGAAGACATAAACCACTTACTAAAGGACAAAGTACTTTCTGAATGAAGCTCTTTAGGAGAACACAATTATTTTTTCCCCCCTCAACACCTCCTACCCAGTGACTTCAACAAATTATGACTCTGCCCCAACTGAGCACTCCTCAAAAATGATGGACAGGCTGCACAACAGAAGGGCTAGAACCTCCCAAGTAAAGCAAGACAGCCTTGAGACTCTTCCACAACAAGGCACAGTGCTTGGCCTTCCACCATCTCTTCTTTAGCAAGGATTTTTGGTTAAGACAATTTGTCTTTAGTTAAGACAAATCAGGTAACCCGGTGAGCAGTTTAAAGACAAAGTTCGGAATCTCTGCTGATTTCCTAAAATTCCATATGATTGTTTAAATCTGGACAAAACTTCTGATCTTACAGTGTAGTAGCAAAGTAAAATGCCCAGGTTTGCTTAGTCTCCTATTGCAGACACACATCTCTGAGAAAGTAACAAAGATTTTCTTCCTGGAGGCAGTAAAATAACAGATCTGTCTGACCCAAGGGATGAAAACTGCGACAGTGTTTACTCAAGAACCAGGTAACACATATGCTTTCACATTGTTTTTTTCCCTTTAATGAAACTACAAGGTGCCTTTCTAAATCATTAACTCTGACCTAAAGTAAGTTTCCATTTCAACTGATACTTTTTTACCCCATTTTAATAAAGCATGCAATCAAATCTCTGCAAAGGACTAACAGAGAGACTGGAGAGTACAACATATCCACCTGACTTCTTACTTAAAGAAAACACAACTCAAATCAAGACAGCACCCACAAGAACTGACAGAAGTGTACCCTACCTGCAGCTTTCTATGCTTACAAATACTTGCAAGGATATTCTAAAACTTGCAATTTTCTTTCTACAAAATTAGCATCAACTTTTTGAAGTGTTCAGAGAAGTTTTTCTTCCAATTTCTCAAATATGACAATGCTTAAGGCTAAAGTCAAAATATTTGAATTGGATATACAAAATATAAATATACCAACATTACTGCAGCAGATATGCCCTGCCATATGGAATTATATTATGGCAGATGAGTGGCTTCCTCATGAAGAGCTCTATAAGTAAGTTTTGTTCATATGTAAATTAAGTTAAACTGGAAAAAAGTCTTTGCAATTAGTCACGGAGATAATTGTAGTAAATATCCATCTCCTAAGCTACCAAACACAGGTGAGGAAGAGCGCTGCTGCCTATGTATCCTGCCGCAGTGGTGGGAAGCAGGAGAGGTCCCTGCTCCTCCAGCCACAAATGGAAAGCCCTGCTAGAGAAACCTGGCAGGATGAGCACAACGGGGTTTTTAAGGCTAACCCAAACAGAAGGACAGAAAACTTTCTAGATGCAACAATCAACACATTTCAGCATTTACACTGTAAGATCAGGCCTTTTACTGATTAAACGAAGATTAGGGAGCAAAACATCAGCTTTACTGAAGCACATAACATCTAGATCTGCATTTCAAGCCAATGAAGTAAGGTATAAATATAGTCATGTAACTAAAGATGCTGATATTATCTGTGGGTATTTCACATCCTGTTTTGTTACAGAAATTGGCAGAAGTTATGCCAAATTAAAAATAATTGCAAGCATAGACCAAGTCTCCACCAGAAAAATTTATGGATATAGCTACAGGCAGCATTTATTCAAATATCTTGCCTAAAAGGATAAATTATTTTTACAAACATCATTATCCCCTCACAAAGCACTGGAGTAAGTAAGAAGGAATCCTTCCACATTAAATGCATGCCGGTGTTACCAATGAATAATAACAGAAAGCCATCCGAGAGTCACATGCTTAGGTCCATCACTTCAATTTATAGCTTTCATAGTCCAGGCTTTGTGGGTTAAGCCAAACCAGCACATTCTTTCCACAGTCAAGCTCACCTAGTCACATGAGGCTGAAGTGCTTCTATGACAAATGTCAACACAATATAATGGGAACTTGCTCTTGTCCCAACAGCCACCATTACTAGTGCAAAACCTACTTCTTCAGGCTGGTAGGGAAGACAGCACTTACTCTGAATCCCCAGTCTTGGCAAGTTCTTTTTTTACTGGTAGAACATAAGCCTCAAGCAAAATTCAGAGCTGCACCAAGGAAAACTGTTCAGGTCATCCCTGGTTGCAGATGTACAGCACTTGCAGTAATGCAAGTACTGCTGGAGCACAATGACAGTAACACTTCAGTTCCCAGATTTTACACTTCTACTTAACAGCTTTTACATGTCTAATTGTGCCTCCTACCCTACAGGAGTCAACATTTTTTTTCCTAAGTCTCTTACTCCTTTTAACTACCTTTACCTATCGATGAAAAAGTCTACATCTCAAAAATACTTCTGAAAATATTACAGTGCATGTATTAAGAAGAAAGTAAGTCTTCATTCTTGTAAGGTGTTAGAAAAAAATCAAGGTAAGTAACAGTGAAACCTTGGTGGCCGTAGTTTAATAACTGGAACTAAGGAAACTCCTCTCTTCACAACTTCAAAGGTGAATCCAAAACATTTAATTCAGTTGTGAGGCAAATTCCAATCTGGAACATGACAGTAGACTAACTGGTTTCTAAGTTAAAACTGCAGAAAGCATAAGGATTGTTTTAGTGAACACAGATCCACTTAAAAAAAAAAAATAACAAAAATCTGTTTCTCACTGCACAAAAGCTAAATCCTCAAATCAAGAACACGTTTTATCTATGCAAAGACTAGCAGTTGTCAGGAATAGAAGGTGATTTCCAACAACTCATGTTGATGGCCACATTCTATACTGCTAGCATATTCTCTCTTCCAATACTGAATACAGATGAAACAGGACTGATGAAATTGGACTATAAGAAAGGCAGAAATTTACTTACATAATCTATTGGACTGGGGGGAAAATAAGATACAAATAAAGATTATACCAATGCTACATAAACTCCAATTATATGCACTGCAAGACAAACATAAAACAGCAGGTAATGCTTGAATTCGGGAAAATAAAACTGAAGCCACAATAGAAATGTTGAAATCTGCTATCTCATTTGCATGTCGTCGCTTTCCAGTATTCCACTAGCTTTTTGATTTCCTTTACTGAAAGTTATTAAGAAATAAATAATCAAACTGTAATGCCACTCATTAAGAATATCAACCAATATGCACCTACCTAGCTCTACAAAATACCTTAGCAGTTAAGTCAGAGATCCAAACAAATAACCTTCTGTTTTACAGCTCTAATACATGCTAAATGTAGCCTGAATTTGTGAAAGTATTCACAAAGTGATACTTGCAAGCCTATTTTAATAATACCAGGACTGTGCCAAATGCAAAGCACTTTTTCAATTCCAATTGTACTGTAGAAGTTGAATCTACATTCTTGATTTGGAATATCTTGATACTGACAGCGATTCAGTAGAATTAAAAGCCTGGAAATACTGTTTTCAATTATTCCACTACACTTTTGCAGTACACAATGTTAAATTATAAAGTCTGCATATTAATACTTTGTTCCATGATTTATTCATGAAAGAATCAGCAATGACACCTACTTTCCCCATAAAATGCCTAAAACCAAAGGGAGAGAAACATTACATGTAGTATATCTAAAATTGTGAAGCAAATACATTTGCAAGACACTATGATTAGTTGTTTACACACTGCAAGGTAAGAACTTAATTTAACAGCTGTATTTGCAATGCTCCAGCTAATGTCACAACATTAAGATTTCATGACCAGTACATTAATTATCCTGCTACTGCAAAAAGCTCCTTTCACTAGAACAGAGATCATAGAATCTTTTAGGTTGGAAAAGACCTTTAACATCAAGTCCAACCGTAAAAACTAAGCCACTAACTGTGGTTTAGTCCACCACTAAACCATCTCTCCTTTCAGTGACCCCCACATGCTTTTTACATTTTTCTTGGACCCATTTGCCCTTCTATAAACAACACAGTGATTTGTTATTTGTACATTACATTTATGAATGAGCTATGATGAGTTATTCCAATTTTGGGTCCTTGGCACAACACAGTTAAGCACCTTCAGAAAAAGACTCTTAGAAGTAGTGACTATCTCCTTCAACTCCTTGTTTGCATTCATAGCCTAACAACAGCCCAGATTGCACACGATTTCCTTCTAGCCACTTCAGCAGCTACACACTTAGATCCAACACACTACAGAGAAGGGTCACTCCTCTAAATTAAGGTTGGATTCAGCCACTCTGAGAGTCAGTGAAAGACATCCCAGCAGCAGGGTTTGCCCTCAGAAACCAGGGGCAGCAGGCTTGTTGAACAGATTACATGCATACAGCAACATTATAGCAGAGCAGAAACTGCTCTTCTCTGCAACCAATGCCCACGCTTTTTCTGATGCTGATGAGAAGATCCAGCTCCCGCTAACAAGCACACAAATGCTGGTGTTACATCACTATTTGTTAAAATGGACACTTCACCCAGAAGGTGCAAGTTAGAAAAGCTGTACTATCTCAGAATCATACTGCTATTGCAAGTTGAAGCTGGCTACCTGAAAGAACTATCAACAGATAGTTAGCGGACTTTGGAATCAAAAAAATCAGTACTGGGTACAAAGGCAGTAAAAAAACCCGTTAATGTAGATCTAATAGGGCGTTACACAGGAGTAGAAGAGACTGTAAACACACAAAAATAGTGGCCAACTTTAAAAGAAATATCATTTCTAAACATAATTAATGGCACACAATTGCCTTTTCATCTATTTTCTGGTCTGCAAAAGTTCTTCAAAGTATTATCCTTTCCAACTGACCTAGACATCATCATGCAGACCTTAGCCAAAAAGACAAGATCTGAACATCCCTGTCTGCTTGACAGCCAGTTATTCAAAGTTCTGACATTCCTTGTTGTCATGCTTTAAGCTCAGCCAGTAACTAGGAACCACACAGCCATTCACTCATCCCTCTCCTTCTCCCATCCTCCAGGCAAGATGGAGAGGAGAATCAAAAGAATGTAAACACCACAGGTTGAGATAAGAACAGTCCAATAACTGAAGTATAATATATAACTAATAATAATAAGGTGCCATCGTTTAAGCCTCTCAGCCACGCAGTTTCGCTCACTCACTCCCCCCTCTTTCTTCCCCCTGCTCCCAGAGGGATGGGAAGGAGAATCAAAAGAATGCAACTCCCACAGGTTGAGATAAGAACAGTTTAGTAACTAGAGTATAACACAAGACCACTGCTGCTACCACCAATAATAATAATGACAAGGGAAATACAAGGGAAAAGAATACAGTCGCTCACCACCTATACCCAGCCCGACCACACAGTGCACCCCCACCCTTCCGGATCTCTGCTCTCTGTCTTTACATCCTGCGTATGACGTGCTGTGGTATGGAATAACCTCTTTGGTCAGTTTGGGTCAGGTGTCCTGTCTCTGCTTTCTCCCGGCTTCCCCTCCTCCCAGGTAGGGCATGAGACTCAGAAAGTCCTTGGTCAGACCAAAACATTACCAAGCAGTAACTGAAAACACTGGTGCTACCACCGCTGTTCCCAGGCTGAAAGTCAAAACCACAGCACTGCACCAGCTACCAAGAAGGAGAAAAATGACTGCAGCTGCTGAACCCAGGACGTAAGGGAAATAACAAGGAGAGAGAATATAAAACTAAAAGGGGAAAAGGAAAAAAAAGAAACAAAACAATAAACCCTAAGTGATGCACAATACAATTGCTCACCACCTGCTAACTGATGCCCAACCCAACCTGAGAAGTGATTTGGGCCTTCCAGGTGACTCTCCCCAGTTTATATACTGGGCATGAGGTGCCGTCATATGGAACACCCCTTTGGCTAGTTCAGGTCAGGCATCCTGTCTCTGTTTCATCCTGGCTTTCCATCCCCCGCCTCACTGGCAGAGCATGAGAGACTGAAAAGTCCTTGATCAGAATAAACACTACGGAGCAACAACTAAAACATCAGTGTGGTATCAGCGCTGCTCTCCGACTAAAGTCAAAGCGCAGCATTGCACCACCTACTAGAAAGGAAAAAAAAATAACTGTTACAGATGAACCCACACACTTGTCCAAACACATTGCAAGCTTAATCCTTATGATGCTAGCAACAAGGTATCAGTGCCTACTGACTTGAACTCCTTTGGGGTTCTTTCACTTACAAGCTAAGGCAACAGAAAACGAACTCTGAACACAGAAGTACCATGAAGTTTAAACTCTCTTCAAACATTTATGTTGAAATAGACCATTTACTTGGCGCATCAGAAAAAAAACCCAGCAAACGACTTCAAAGACAATAAGCACAATGGCCTTTCAAGTTAGCACAGTGCCTACTCTGCCAACTCATGCTTGAACCAGTTAAGTGCATGGAAACTAAGGTTTTCCTAGTTCAGTCTGGCATAGGCTACCAGAAAGCACACCTCTAATCAGTATGGCCTGGTCAAGGAAAACAGAGAAATAAGCCATCCCTAATACAATGACAAACTTGTTTTGCAGGGCAAGTTTAAGATCACTTAGCACTGTTATTCACACACTCACACTCAATTTGATTTTACACCTGTGATTTGGAATAGCCTGCTAAAAATTTTTGTGTTTTGTGTCAGCATGCTACTGACCAGAGATCTGACTTATCAAACGTTTTAATAAAGAGTGGTACAGTATGTAATTAGCACTTCTAGGAGCCAGGAAATGCTGGTTAGCTGTCAATGATAAGCCAATGTTAAGCACCCTAATGTATGACATCTCACTTGGTATGCTGTGCAAGAAGAAAGATATACATACACTTCTGATTCTTTTCATTCCAGGAATGTATGGATTGATTCCCCACAGAACTGCCCAGCACTTACAGAATTCACTCACAAGTAGCAGCAAAATAGGAGAGTGGATCCACATGTTGTCCTGCAAGTAGTCCATGCTCTGGATAGCATGTTATTCCCGTTATATTTCAGCTGCTCCTTTTATATCTAGGAATCTATCTGTCCTACATTCAAAGTCATGGAAAATTATGCCATTTTTCTTTCAAGTTGTCTTTAATCTTCCTCTTCCCCCTGCTGGCCAAAATCAACTTCCCAAGAGGTTGGGAAGCCACGTGGTTGAATTAACCCAGCAGGAGGGAGACTTTCTTCCAAAAATAAATCAATGTAGTATTTTTCACAATACAACAGAGATGCTTAAAGAAAAAAAAAAAAAAAAAAACAAAATAAACAAAAAAAAAAATCCCCAAACCAATCTATGACAGCAGTGCAAGAGGGTGACACCTTTATTTACACAGTATGCCTTCATCTCATTTTTGTAACTGTTTTCAGTAGCCACCACACGAGGCTGTTAGTCCACAGAAGCAATGGCAAGCCACATATCATTTGTAACTTTTTTTGAAAGCATACATATAGATCAAGGTCAGCAAGTGAAAAAACAGGTTATTTAAACCAGTGGCCTATTACCAGCAATGGTTGTAGCACTATTTCAGTTAGGAAACTCTGCTGTAAAGCTGCCCATAGTCAGTACTGCTGCCAAGTACGGGGAGGAACAACTGAGCAAACAAATTTCATTGTTAGTTTGCTGTCAGACAGATGCTCCACAGGTCCACATCTAAAGTCTATTAAGATGCTACACAGATTGATGCAGCATGAACAAGAATTTCCCCACACCAAGAATTCTAGAGGAGAAGGTATGATGATAATTTCATATAAGTTTTTCATACCGAACTTAACTGCAGAAACCTTAAGGAACTTGCTTTTTAAATTTTTATTTAGAGCAGCACATTATGGATGAAGAACACATGGCAAGTTAAACACTACCACCACCGTAAAGCCCATCTGCCCCTCTCCTTCTCACCCCTTTTCTCAGCTTCATCAAGTGAGTAGGAAGCAGCGAGCTTTCTGCTGGGACCTCACTTTCCTCCTGTAACAAAGTTGTTTTCTTATAGTTAGATGTGGCATTCTAACATGTGAACACGTGTGGATGTGCAGAACTGCATAGCCAGTCTCACTTGCTCCAAAATATTAATTAGCATCATATAATTAGGTGATATATTTGCAATAGAATGTAGTGCACGTTTGTAGTTATGTCATGGTTTAAACCCAGACGGCATCTCAGTACCACACAGTCACTCGCTCAACCCCCACCCTTTTCCCCCCAGGTGGGACGGGAGAGAAGAATCAGAAGAATGTAAAACCTTACAGGCTGAGAAAAGAACAGTTTAATAAAGTACAATATAATACTGGTACTAATAACAATATGGGAAATATCAAGCAGAGAGAATATAAAACTAAAAGGGGAAAGAAAAAAGAAAACGATAAACCCTAAGTGATGCACAGTACAATTGCTCACCACCTTATGAACAATACCCAACCCAACCAGAGCAGCGATTAGTTCCATCCAGGTGACTCCCCTCAGTTTATATACTGGGCATGACGTGCTGCGGTATGGAATACCCCTTTGGCTAGTTTGGGTCAGGTGTCCAGTCTGCTGCCTCCCAGCTTCTTGTGCTCCTCCTCACTGGCATGAGAGCATGAGACTGAAAAGTCCTTGGCTAGGGTAAGTGCTAGTGAGGAACAACTAAAACATTGGTGTGCTATTAGCATTGTTCCCAGACTAAATGCAAAGCACAGCTCTGCACCAGCTACTAGGGGGAAAAAAAAAAAACCCACAATTGAAAAAGAAAAAAAAAAAACCACAAAAAAAACCAAAACCTGTTACAGCTGCAATCAGGAAAATTTTCCAAAGCAGAACCTAAGCAGTACATATACCATAGCTGAAGAAAATGGAGGCGCAACTGCTTTCAGCTGAAACAATTGCTGCCCCATAGAAATGAACAGTCTCCAAACCCAAGAAGCAGTATTTCTTCTAAACCCTCTTCATATACATTACATTAACTCTCCATGAAGAATAGTAGCTCCCACTTTCTTGGTTGGGGCTGCAGCTGATACTGCCTCCACTCCTGGGCACAGAGGAGCCAGCTAATCCAGTTCAAGGATATCCTCTGACCACAAAATCTGGTTTGCATTCTGGATCCCCCTTAGATGGCTTCAGCCTTTCTTTCCCAGGGCTGACCTCCAAAGCCAGATGTCACAGATACACATCTGTTAATCACAGCAATGGGGGCTCTACTTTTGCAGTCAATGGCCCCACCCCGATCCAGGACACCATGCATCATACTGGATGTTTTGCTGATGTTCTGCCCTCAGGTACCTGGCACTTCGGGATAAACTCTCACTTAATAACCTCATCCTCATGCAGCCTCTTTCAAATGCTTTCAGATGTAATGATCTTGAACACGTCCTTCAAAAATCATGTTTCTCGTCACCCTTTCAGACAGGGTCATCTTAACTATGGAGCGGGATGAGGATTTCCAGGGCATCCGTGTGTCCTGTGTAATCAAACTCAGCTCTGTAGAAAGAGAGCAGTTTTCAGGAAATAGGAAGCTTAAATGCTAAACAGTTTATATATAACCCAGCAAATCTCTTCTGGGCCGAGACGGTAAGCACAAAGAAAGCAGGTAGGAGGACTTGACAACACAATCCCTGGAGAACCGCAGGAACACAACGAAGAACTATCGCGATTCAAACTCTAATCCCTGGCCCAGCTCCATCCTTGAAGCTATGCAGCTTAAAACTACATGGTAAAATTCAGACTTGGTTCAAATAGTATGATTGAGGAAACAAGCCTATGTTACAAGTCTGAAATAGCAGCTGACATGTAAGTTTGGCCTAAAATACAGGAAGATTTTAAGCCTATACCTATATACACATAAGTCTATACACATACCCTCTTGGTCCCCATTTGTTTCCTCTTGAGTTTTTGGGGAACCTCCTACATGGCACAGAAAAATTAGCTGCCAAGCAACAAATTACAGCTGCCCGATGGCAAGTCTTGCTGAGCAGGGAGAATTCCCACTCTCAAATGCCTTAAGTAAACAGCACAAGATAGTTCCATACGAAGAGACATAACGTTCTTTTCTTGTTTAAGAAAACCAAAACACACTTTCCAAAACTCCAGCCTATGCAGATGCAGCAACAGCCACCTCCCCCCACCACATGCAGGGTAACACTTGCAGTTTAACTTGTCAGAAGTACAGTCAACATAACTCGTTACAACATGATTCAGTTTGGTTTTTTTCATGCAGCGTAAGTGCCTGAGCAACCATCCCACACCTCCTCAATAAGCAATACCCAAAGGGCTGCCCAAAAGCAACGGGAGCAACATGCTTTTGGACAGACAAGTAGTACTGGCTGAACTAGTCACACAGACTTACCAGGGCGTAGTCTAACAAAATTATGCACTCAATTTATATACGAAAAAAAAAAAACAACACCAAAACAACCCCACAGCCAAACACAGCATCTATGCCTCTTTAATTATGAAAAAAGTTAAAATAATTCCAGCTCAAGCAAGTTGGGAAGCATTACCACAAAGCTTCAGCATTTTGATGTCTCTGCCACATGTTTACATCTATACCTTTGATATGATTTTGTTTGCTTTCTGTAAACACAGTACTACTTACCTTTCTAGACCATTGGAAAAAAAATTGCAGTTGCAAGCTGTCGACACTGGATGAAGATTTGAGACCACTTTTGTAATGGACACAACAGTTATGTTTGCAATATTAAACTTGGAAGGAAAGCAAATCATCATCTATTGTTGCCTTGAAACTGCCGATCCACCATTTGAAGCCCAGCTACTTCTCTCACAATCTGCCTCTGCCTGGGTTACCCTCTTCCCTGTATTTTTCTTCCCTTTCAATTTTTGCCTCATACCTCGTTCATTAATTTGTAGAGAAGAGGGAAACTGCACCTATTATAGCCAAGTGTAATCGACTTCTTCTTAATATCAGTTTAGGATCCTGAATGCACTATTTGTTTTAGTAGTATCCTTTCCTTTCCTCTGAACTATCCTCTACAACAGCCCCTTGTTCATCTAAGCTTGTTCACCTGCACTTTTCGCATGATCTTTACTCCCAAGGCTGGTAAAAGAGCATGCCCTATTACAGCTCAGAAAATACAAACTGCACCCTATCTACACCAGCAGAGTTGTGCCCCAAAAGCCCAACAAGACTTATTTCCAAACATATGTGCTATCAAGCCATTATTATAAGTCTCTGTCTTTTCTTAGGAGGGCAAAGGGAGAGCACTAGCCCTCCCTCCAATGCACTGTGTCCTTCTTCTATTCTTTATCTGCAAACACTACAGTTTTAAACAGACAGAGCCCATCCCGTACTACTGCCTTATAACTTCTCACTACTACTAGAGAAAGAGCTTTTGAAGAAAAAAACCTCACCGTGGTCTACAAGAAATGAAATAAACCTCTTAATTCCTACACCCACACGCCATCGCCTGCCTTCTAAGCCTGCAAAACGCTTCAGACATCCTGTGTTCTCTCAGGGAAATTAAAAATTCCGGAACAAAAACCACCACAAGAGCACTCCAAGAGACCGGAATCTGTTCGTGTGCTCTCAAGTTGACGAGGCGCAGTGTTCGATGCGAGGCAGAGCAGAGGGGCTGGCTCTACCGCCGCTGCCTTCAGCCACCACGCCGCAGCGATGCGCGTCTCTAAAGCGGGACAGGCACACAGGGAACGCCCGGGGGAGCGATCCAGCCCCAGCCAAGCTTCAACACCAGTTTGCCCGCGAGAGGTGCCGCTGCCCCCGTGCAGGCAGCCAGGCCGGGCCGGAGGAGCCAAAGGCGGCAGGCAGGCGCGCTCGGCTACCCGAGCCGCACGTACAGCCACCGCGTGCAAGCCGGCACCCCCTCCCCGGCTCCACTCGCCCTACAGGCCTCCCGGGCCGGTCTCCGCCGGTGGCCGGACCCGGCAGCCGCCCGGACCCCTACCCCCCCGCCGGGCCCCGGAGAGCCGCGACGCCCGCTCGCCCGCCATGTGCCGGCTGCGCCGGCGGGGGCGGGGCCCGCGGCCCCTCCCCGCACCCGGTAGCGGCCCCGGCCGCGGCCCCGGCGGCGGAAAGTGCTGATTCAGCCCCCGCCCCCCACCCCCGGCGGCGCTGCGGGCCGCGGCGCCGGTACCTGAGGCTGTGTACCAGCTGCCGGCGTGGCTGGCCTCCCGGCAGAGCACCCGGTTGGACATCTTGGTGCCGGAGCCGCCTATGGTGTTCGGGGGAGGCGGTGGGGGACGGGCCCGGCCGCGGCGGCGGCGCTGCTCCCCCTCCTCCCCCGGCACGGCCCGGGCCCCGCGGGCGGAGGCGGCGCTGCCGGCGGCGCCTCCGGGCGGGCGGGCTGACGGCGAGCGGGAGGGGGGCGCGCGGAGGCGGCGTGCGGAGCGGCGCGGGCCGGGACTGCGGTGCCGGGCTCGGCCGCAGGCGGTCGCCCCGCGGGGGGCGGCGCGGGCCGGGGGCGCGGGGACAAAGCCTGAGGCGGCCGCCAACTCCGCGCTGGCTGGTGGGGGGAACGCGAAGAGAAGGAGGCCGCGGCAGCAGCTGGGTTTGGCCCGGCTCGGCTCCCGTGGACTAGAGGCCGCACAGGAGCCGCTCCCCCATTGGGCACGAAAGGAAAAGCCTCGCAGCCATTGGCCACCCTCCGCGCTGGTCCCGCCCACCGCTTTGACAAGCCCGCAACGGAGCGGCACCGCCCCGTGGGGGACGGGCAAGCGGGAGGCGGGGCTCGGGGACAGGGCCCTGCTCCGATTGGCTGGCTGCGTTGCCGTGGCGATCGCTTCTGGCCGCGCTGATTGGCGGGGCTGTGTCTCCGTGGTGGAAGGGAAGATTACGGGCTCAGGTCAGACAAGGGAAGGGCGGGGGGGGGGAAGCTCCGCCCCGGCCCCGTGTCCCCCGGCGCCGGCACGGTGGAGGGGGCGGGGGCGGTTCAGGAGCCCCCCGCCGCCGTGGCGGGGCGCGGAGGGCCGCTGCGCCGCTCTCCATCCGGGGCAGGAGGTGAGGGGGTCGGCGTTGTCGAGAGCGAAGCGGCGCTCTCTGGTGCCGGGGATTCCCTCCTTGTTGTGAGGAGAGTACGCTGAAGCCTCCTCGGCCTCCCCCAGTCTCGGCGGGGGCTGTAGGACGCGGTCGGATTTCGAGGGACGGAGCACGTTTCCCAAAGGCAGGGGTAGAGAGAACAGGGAGTGCGCTGGGCTGAAGGTTCTTGTTTTCCAACTAGCACAGTTCCTTTCCGGCGCCTCACGTGTGTCGTCGGTACCGTGTCTTGCAGCGGGGGCTGCGGGAGTGCCTTTGTGTGGAAGTCTCCAATTCCTATCAGCTTATCCCCCCCTCTATTTTTTTAATCAGTTTGGTGAATTTCTCTATGGTGCTGCCATGGAGGAATCAAGCACAGCTCAAAATAGCTAATAAAGCAGAACCGGGAAGGGGAGCATAGCCAGTACAAAAGGGGAGAAGGGAAAGAGCAATTTTAGCCACCGATGTATGAGATGCACCCAGGAGAGAGAGAGGCCTCAACAGAAGCAATGACGGGTCGCAGCCGTGAAAGTATTAAGGCAGAATGATGCTTTGTGAGTTGGAAGATATTAAGGCCAGGCCAGGAAACGCATTCTCCCTTTCCCCCTTAGTGATTTTATTATTCATGAAGTCCTCCAGCCAGTTATAAATGCATGCTTATGTGTGTGAGTGGTTTAGTTTAGGTGTGTGGTTTTGTTGGGCTTTTTAAGCAAAGGAGATGAGAGGGACAAAGGCACTGTTTGCAGTACGTCTTGAAGATCAAAAAGGTTTGTGCTGTGGAGGTGCAGCTGATGTCATTTTTATCAGTGAGGACCCTCCTCTGCACCTATGACACTGGCCTCACAGTGGAGCTGAGGGGCAATAAGGACTGGGAGCTCCAAGTAATAATATTTGTAATGGGTTGCCATGAGGAAATGGAGCCTGACTATCCCAGAAAATGCCTAACATAGCCTTCACTGCTCTCTATTATTCCATTGTTCTTTTACAAATAGTGTGTTGAAAAAGGTTAACATGGATTATAACTCTGCCCCAGCTGGAAGAACTATTTGTCAATAAACCCTGACTGCTTTAACATAAAACTATATTGGCGGTTGCAATACCCATTTGTACCTCTCAAGTCTTTTACAGTACAAATCTTCGGTACTGGGAATAGTTCCAGAATTTACTGCTCATCCCTCAACAAAGTTAACTAAATGCAGCAGATGATAAATTTTACTCCATGGAGAAAAATAAACATTATGATTATATACTTACAGAAAGGTCATGCAACATACAGCTCAAGTTTTTGATGCACCATTGTCCCACAATCCACCGGGAAGAGTTAGAAGAGGCTGCTAGAGAAAACATCTTAGGGGAACTGGAGGTTAAAATAGTTTTTAGTTATCTGGTATTCCTCCCTACCATTTAGAGGAAGAGCTTTCACATAATAAAAATCAAGGCAGCAGAAACAGAAAAGCAGGCTGCTCGTCAATTAAACAGAAGATGGTGGTGCTTGGTGCTGGGCTTCTTCGTGCTCAGGATGTGGAAGATTCTAGCCACAGGCTGAAAAACTAGGCTGAGTTTTCAGTTGACTGCTGTGAAGCATGGGATATGTTGGGAGATCCTCCTGTGTTGTCTGTAGAGGGAGAAGTAAGAGGAGCACTTACCTGTTCAGACCTACTATTTCAGTCTGTTTTTTTTGTTCTGATGTGCAAGGGAGGCGGGGAACTTGAGCTAAGGCTTGGCTAAGAATATTGTGTTACATAATTAGTACAGTGGTGAGAATAAATCAGACCTGCATTCTATGAAGCATGGTACGCATAGGGATTCGTCTCATGTGTTTCTTTTCCAAGCTACTGATTTCAACTGCTTGTATCTGTCAGAATTTTTAACGGTTTTCATTTGTTTGAAAGCAGCTGCTTCATTTCTAGAAAGTCTGATGAGGAGAGGGAAGTTCTTCAGCTCAGACCGCATTTACAATAGTGACAGCACTTCAGAAAAGAAAATGGATAGCTCAAAAGCCTGTACTGATTTTGGAGAATGTCCTTGACAAATCTGGGATTAAAAAAAAAAAATAAGTAAATTTGGCAAGTATTTTTTTGGGTGGTAACAGGCTTCAGAGTATGAAGATAGAGGACGCTTTGATCAGCATTGCTTTTACTGTCTTCTCTTACTATCCCCTTCAAGGTAAAAGATAATGTTCTCTGTGGAATCACTTAAAAAGGTGGACTTCAAAATACTGCATGAGTCATATGTAATTCTTTCACAGTTAATGAATAGTAGTGTCTGGTTATTGGATCTAAAATAGTTGTCTTGGAGGGTGTGCTGTGATGTTGACCAGGTTTTCTGTTTTATTTTCTGCTTAATTTTACTGCCCTTTAGAGCATATACTGACTCAGTTACCTAGGGTAGCGTAGAGAATACTAAAAAATAATTGTTAAAGAATCAAGAGGTAACGGCTTTCAGGTACTTAGCAGTGGCCTGTCATACATCTGAAGTTGCCATTTTCAGTTATTTCTTCAAGCTTTTATTCTACATCTATTAATAATTTGTAACCCCTTCCGTCTGTTCACTTTATTGATGAGTTCCTCATTTTTATAAATGTGAAATCACTTGGGTTTTAATTTGTACTTCAAAATGAAATGCATTTCTCTTGAAGGCCTCGGAACTGGTGTTTGCTAAGGAAAAGCAGTACTTCTTTCTGGATTAAATCAGGATAGCAAGCATCTGTCAAGTCTTCACAGAATTTTCATTGTTTTATAGTGGGGAATGTTTAAAATCAGTAAATACTTTGAAAATTTGGACTTTATCATTACTTTCTTAACTTGGACAACTGGATTAATCAGATACGATCTGATTATTCAGATAGTACCTTACCATCTTCTTCCTGTTACAGAGTATTCTGTATGCAGCAGATCCCAATTGGTGAAGCCAGTGTAACAGGTAAAGGAGTATGGTTATACTTTTCTTGTTGACTTGTCATGCCTTTGCAAGAATCACAAAGATTAATTTCTTAGAGCTGGTGAGTTCACTGCTGCTAGTAATATTTCAACTTACTTTCTTGCAGGAAGCTGTCCAGAAAAGCTGCTGTAGTACATCTAACGTCACCACTGTGTGAACATGGCTTTTCCATTCTCTCCAACTAGCCTAGATGGGAAGACAACAGCAGGTGACACCAGGTACCAAACAGTGGCACCAGCAGCTGAGTAGGTGGGCTGCTGCTGGCAGGGACAGCTCAAAGTAAGACACAGTAATGCTTTGAGATTCCAGATTGGTGCAAGAGCTGTGCAGAAAGCTGGAGGGGTTACAAGCATTGTGCAGCTGCTTGATGGGTGTTACTGTAAGATGAGAAATCTGATTGTACGCTGAATTCAGGTATGATGATACAGTGTAAGGAAATTGCTCTGTCTAGGGAAGAGTGATAGTTGAACTGCTTTTTTTTGTATGGTCTTGCACAAATTTTCAGCATGGAAATTGGAGAGCAGCATAGATAGTTGGGGTTTTTTTCCCCACCCATTTAACATTTCTTACAATCTTGCGATGTTGCCACCTATGGATGAAACCTTGGAATGCTGCTTCAGCAATAAAAACATCACTACCAACTCTTTATGGTGTCTCCTTGTCTCCACTGAAATGTTGTTACTCATTCCAGAAAGTCAAAACACTGTTAAAATCATTTCAGTGTCTTTTTGAAGTGTCAGTGTTTGATAGTATGTTCACCACAATGTAATAGAATTAGTAATCTCATTCTGCAATTTCTGGAAGTTTTCCAAAATAGAACTTTTTAGACTTGGTTTTGGGCTTGCAGATCTCTTCAAATTCTTTTTGTTCCCCAGTCTTAATGCTCTTGGACTGCGCTAATTCAATGTTTCCCTCATAGCATCTTAAGAAATACGTAAAATACCAAGAGCCTTCCTGCTAGGAGTAACAGCCAGATCTCATCCCAGCCCCTAGCACAGTCAAAAAATATTTTCCTCTGAAGGATCTATCTTCTGGTCACTCTTAACATACATGTATCTAAGCTTTTAAAGAAGAAAAGGTATGTTAAAACAAAAAGGTCTTCATATTACCACAGGAAATTCATCTAGATGGCAGAAACAAAGGGAAAATACTACTTGTGCAGTGGGCCACCTAATATACTGCCAATACAGCATGTATTTTTTAGTCATTGTAGGAACAAGTCGAATGAGAGACTTAATGTCTCTCTTTCTGTGAATTCATGCATAATTGGGAAAGGGAAAAAAAAAAAAAAGCAAACAGCCTTCAACATCACACAGAAAAAATCTCCAACCCTTGCAGCAAAGAATTTAATTTTCTAGGTTTTAATTGCCTGCCTTGTTAAAGCAATTTGATAAGAAGCACAGAATAGAGATGGGAACAGTACAATGGCAATATCGAAGTTTATTTGAATAAAAATTTAGGATTTTGATTATTTGAGGAACTCTTAGAAGCCAAATTTACCATTTCTGTAACTGTCAAAACAAATTACTGTTATTCTCTAGTCTGTTAAAAACTGGGCTGTGCTTAATCTGGGTTTTTGTATTCAGCACTAGAGAACAACATTAATTATGTTCGTTACAAGTTTCAGAAAACAAAAGTTGGGCTTCTGAGGGTTGTGTTTAGGTTGTTCCATTGCCAATAACATAAGCTAGCCAGTTCTCCAGCTACAACTTAGGTACTTCAGAGCTTTGCTAGTCACAGCACCAAGCCTGTCAAGGTTCAAGGAGTGTCTGCATGACACTCTCAGTCATGCAGTTTAGTCGTCCGTAGTCCTGTGAGGACTTGATGTCCTTACGTGTCCCTTCCGACTTGAGATATTCTATGATTCTATCTTGGACAGAGAAAGAACATTCTAACTAGGGTAGCAATACAGAGAACTGAATTACAGAACCTTTGTAAGTCCCTTCAAACATTATTCTGCCAACTAAATTCAGCACAGCAGTCACAGGAGATCAATGACAAATGCTGAACAGCAGACCTCATGAATGTACACATCTGCATCAGACACTGCAGGTGAGCTGTTCAGCTGCTGAACCTAATAGTTTGTTTTAACTAAACCCATTTTGTGGTCTTCTGAAGCAAATTCTCTCCCCTCTGCTTAATCAATACTTCCTCAAAATAAACTTTAACTGCTTTTGTTTGCTTTCTGTTTAGGCATGTTGCATGTAGAGGGTGCTATATAAAATCAAATTAAGTTACATACATTATCACCCATGTGATTCCCATAAGGAATTTTTCCCCTTTGTGTCATACCGTCAGGTGATGTAGCCCTATGGAATTATTCAGACTTTCATCCAGCAGTGCAGTTTCTGTACTTTATTTTGAAAGACTCTTAATAACTGGTTTAAAACAACTGAACAAATTAAAAGTGTTCTTTATTAAATAACTCAAAAGGTAAAGCAAACTGTGTGATTAAGAAAGACAACATCAAACTTCCAAAGGATTTTTACAGCAGAAAACAAACTGTGGCAAATGAACATTTCAGTCTAGCAGCCAAACTGTCCTCATTTTTATGGAGTTAATTTCGGTCCTCAAATTGTGACTTGTTTTTTAAAAGATATGCTGCTAGAAATTCAATGGGATTTGGTGGTCTGCAAAGAAGAAAATAAATAAAATGTTACTATTTTTTGTTAGATTCAATAGCTGAAGAACTAATTACCTTCCCTTTAAAAGCAACATAACTCCTCCCAGACACAAACGTTGGGAGTTGGTTGTCCTTACATCTAGAGTTACCCTGTAAACTTCCAGTTTATGTCTGAGGAGAAAGTTTTTAATAAGGAGTCTTAGTCACTGCTGGTTCAGTGTTACTGACTTGCTAGAACAGCTACACACTTAGAACTAGGGTACAGTCTATAAGCGTAAATACTGCATGCATACCACTGGAAGTGACACACATTTGCCTATTTCTGTAACACGTGCTACATAAAGTGAAAGTTAATCTGTCAGTGATTACTTGCTTCATTTTCTTCAAATGGCTATTGCGTAGCTTTGTGCATTAGAGCCGTTTTCTCAGTGCTGTAACTTGCAAGGAAGAAATTTTTTACTGTAAGGGTGGTGAGGTACTGGAATGGGTTGCCCAAGGAAGTTGTGAATGCTCCATCGCTGGCAGCGTTCAAGGCTGGGCTGGACAGAGCCTTGGGTGGCATGGTTTAGTGGGAGGTGTCCCTGCCCCTGGCAGGGGGGTTGGAACTAGATGATCTTAAGGTCCTTTCCAACCCTAACTATTCTACGATTCTATGAATAACAAACACTTTTGATCACTGGCCTTTCACCTGCAAGGTTTTTTAAAAAAGTTCTTCCAGCCACAGTGCATGAATCCTGATAATCTGGATACCGTCCACAGAAAAAATTTACTTATTCCACACTGAGTCAGGCCAAAGGCCTGGCAGTGAACAAATAGCCTGTAAAGAGCATTAAAAAAGGGGGCGAGGGTGCGCAGAACTGCACAAAGATATTTCTGCATATCATCCTTTTGGCCTTCAAGCATGTACCAGGTTCTGTGTTAGCACCTATAATCGTCCGGGTGGATTCCTCTACAACTTTGTCCAGTTAGCCCTTGACCCCAAATAAAATGTTAATGTCCACAACCTAAGGCAAAAAATTATATAGCTTAATTATGTGAGCTGTGAAGGATCACCTCTTTGCTCATTATGAATTTGCCACCTGCCTCACTTAATTGGATTGCTGTATCAGAAGAGATAATAAACAAGCCATCCCAACTCATCATGTCTGTGCTATTCATGATTCAACAGATTCCTATTATATTCTCTCAGAAGTGTCTTTTCTAGGTATCTATTCAGTCACTCTGTATACAGACAGCATTCCACACTTCTGACAACCTTGTCATTCTTACTTTTTCACGGTCTACCAGAATACAAGGGAATGTGACTTAGACACAATATTAAAAATATAAGAACATTATAAATTTAAATAGTGACATTCTGCTTGTTCTTACCCATTCAATTTCTAAGTCTTACCATTCGGTATTTATTTTTGAATGAGCAATGCACTGACACATATATTTGACAGTTTAAAGCTATTTTTTCACAAGAAGGAAGAATAATTTTGTCACTAGCATTACCCTCCTAGGTGCATCACTTTGTGTTTATTTGTATTACATCTTGCACTTTTTGTCATTTCATAGTTTCAATTTCATAGCAGTCTTCCATAGTTTCACACTGAGCTTATGAAGCTCGTGTGCAATTATTTACGATCAACAAACTTAAAGAAACAAAACCCAAACCAACCAACCAACCAAAACTCCGAACAACAAAACCACCCAAAAAAACCCAAACAAACAAAACCCACAGGAAACCCAACCTGTTCTGGAAAACTCAGTATCTAACAAAATTTGTCAGCCACTTCTTCAAATTGCTTTAAATGATTGTTTCCAGGATTCTAGTGTTGAGCTCATTTCACCATGAAAATTCATCATTTCTGTCTGTTCTCCCTCATATCTTCCAATCAGTTCCTCATCCATATAAAGGTTTTTCCTTTAATCCCACAGCAACTAATTCCCTTCAAAAGCTTTTAGTGAATGTCTGTGTCAAAAACCTTTTGGAAACTTGAACAGTCTTATCACCTGGATTCCTGTTTACATGTGCTCGCTGACTCCTTCAAGTGGAGAAGTTCACTGAAGGAGTTCAATGAAGGAGTGAATGAAGAAGTTCAATGCAAGAGTGAATGAAGGAGTTCGTTCACTCCAACTCCAAGAGACTTACAAGACTTAACAGAAGTTTTTTTGACTTCTCCCAAATATGTCATTTATCCATATGCTCATTATCCTGGATGATAACTTCTACTGAATTCTAGACAGTCATCAGATGTAGTGGGCTGTTCCCTGAACATACCTATATTTCTTAGGAAAATATATTGAGTATTCATTAGTTATTTTCCAGTCCAATTTTAAGCAGAAGATTATAAAGCAGAGCTGGTAGTTTAGCTTTTTCACCCCTGAAATTTTCATATGCTCAACTGAATAGCCAATTTGGCCATGGCAGTTTGGTACTTATGTTGTTATGGTTTTTTCCTGTATGCTCTACAAACTCTTCTATCAATATTCCAGTTTCACTCCTGTAGTGATCCCCATAAAGAACAGCTCCTTCTATAAAGATAAATAAAACCCAGGTTTGTCTGTAGCACAAGTATCCAAACTGTCAGTGTGTGGGATCCACCTCAGGCTTTATTTTACATTCAGTCTGCAACAGAGCTCCCACAGGTGTCAGCTGAAGATCTGCAGGCTGTCCAGGTGGACACATGGGCCTACCTTCCAAGGTGCTCTTTTGCCTAACTAGCTGTCTGTACAACATAGTTCAAAGTCACAACTCTTTTTGAGGTGAAGACCCTGTGGTTGTTCTGCCTGTAGGTATCAGGATGCTATTAGGGTCACCCATAACAGCTTCTGAGCGTGTTACTTAGGCACCACTGAGAAACTACACACAGTAAGACTCGACAGTAGTTTAGATACACCAAAAGGCTGAAATTAATTTGTGTAAGATGAAAAACTGTTTGCTGTTATAGAAGTATACCCTTCTACATTTACTGACTAGAGAGTTGGAGCACCTCAGCAGCATAACCTTTACTCAGAGGAGAAATTATCAGTTTGCTTCTTACTGTGTTTACAGTACAGAGTCAGCCTCATCCTTTAGAAAGGATTTTCTTCTTCAACAGATGCATATCAGGCCAAGTTTGTCTGTCTTTTAAAAGGCAAGCAGAACTCTTGGTAATTCCACAGTACAAAAGTCTTGCTCAGACTAGAACAACCTCTTGCCTTCTTTCTATTAGGTGAATTATGTGATAAAATGAATTAAAAAAATACATTCCTCCCCATTCCCAAAACCTTTGCAGTAGTATTCCTCATTGGGAGATCACAAATTCAAATAACCTATCATGCCATATGCACCTAAGTGAGGAACACATCCTACATGGTCAATCAGAGTAATTCATAGGTTCACAAACCTGTTGTAACGACTCTCACAACTAGCAAAGCCACGTCTGGTGTGCGAGGTCTGAAAACGTGACATAACAACCATGGTTGAGACCTACTTTTTTCCCCAACAACAGAAGGGACATTGAAGCATCTTACCTCTCTTTTGCAAGCACAGCGAGTCCTTGTAGTAAGATAGGTACAACTGTCTGATCCAAGTAGGCACGTGTGGGCAACGACTGAAGATCCACCTTCTGCTTCGATGTTTTCTCTGCATTTATTTTCTCATTTTCTACTATCCTCTGAAGTGGAGAAAAAAAAGGGTGGGTGGGAAATAAACATTGGTAATGTTCACAGCCACGTCTGCTTTGAAGTGTGAGTGCCAAGTACCCATCTCCTGCAAGTTAGTGGCAAGATTAAAGAAAATTTAAGTGCATATTTTTCCTTGCATAAAAACCTAACCCAGAGGAGCCTTCTGTTCAATTCTTACTTTTTGATGAAACATTAGGAAGTCATGAGTTTTCTAAATCAGACGATACCCAATCTCTATCATTTTTACTTCTGTTTTTGCATTCAGAGATTTAAATTCTACACCCAAGGCAAGAATGACTGCTAACAAGAGCAGTCTTAATTACATGGCTCCTGTGTGCATGCACTGCAAACACAAAACACTACGAGCATAAGAAATTCAGGTGGAGCCTGAGCAAGTGGACTCCATTAAAGTCAAGCACTTCAAGACTGTGCTTTATTAAAAGTATAGGTGGACTCTTTGAAGAAAACATATCCAAAATGCTTAGAAAATGCTTTTGGTCAAAAAGTGCTGAATCGTCTTACACCATTAAGTACAGTGAAAAAATGGTACCCTACTACTGCTAGTAAACCAAATGTATTCAAGGGAGCATAAGCATATCTACAGATACAGGACCAACATATCCAATGTGTTAAAGTCCTGTAGCAGAAGTTGAAGCCGACAGACAAGCAGGGGGATGAGTCACAAAGGATATTTAACAGAAGGTTTCTGCAAAAGTTTAGCAAAAAGCTGATAATGGAGGGAGACTGAAGGCTCTTTAATAAGAAATATTAAGGAAGCGTTGTAGGGTTATTACTGTAATCCACCCTGTTACCAACACCTGAGAGCACGGATTGTCTACTCTTTCTCAGCATAAGTAATTAAAGACAGCTTGGATTAATCTGTGAATATGAAAAGAATGAAAAGAATCCCTTCCTTTGATACTTCTCTAGGAATTCCATCAACTCCTCCTATTAGCTTCCCTGTAATTTGAGTCTGGCTAGCTTTTTGTGGCACAATAAATCACATACATATGAAATAGATAGCGATGGAATAGATAGTGATCCTAGGATACTTCCAAAAACCCCCACCTCTTTAAAGCTTTAGTTGTTTACTTCAGTACCATTTAGTATCATGGAAGCAACACAGCAGAACACGCATTAACAGCCAGCTGAGCAACGAACTAGTCTCTGTAGGTTCAGTTTCCATCTGACCTTCTTGGGAACATTATATTTGCTGAAGTTAGACTCAAGACTCAACATTTTTCCCCTTTATCAGGAATATGACTTCCCCTGTACTTCACAACAACAAAATCTTTTGTTACCTCTACATTTTCAGTGAGGCCGTATTCAGAATGGGGATTTTCTGGAACCTGAAAAATAACACACGGTCAGCAAAATGAAAAAGCTCCTTTCACACATGTAGCATTATGCACATAAAGCATTTCCTGCAGTACCTGTGGCTGTCCCTCCATGATCTGCTCCGCCTCCATGACTTGAAAAGTGGAGTTTGCTGGACACACAGAAACCTGGAAAGCCATAAAATACCGGTCATCAGTGTGAGATGAAGATCAGTTTTAGCGGACGAATACCGCATCGCTTGCTAGCAATTAAGGCACAATTACTGGAGAGCAAACGGAGTGGCTCCGTGCTTCCTTCCCCCCACCAAATTTGTACGCGTTTCTCCCTCGCGCAGAACCGCGACAGGGGCTGAATAAGTCGGTACGAGGACTACAAAACACAGGATTCCTCACTTAAACCAGGAGTCCCCGGAGACGGCCCGCTCCCAGTCGAGAGCGTCCGCAGGAAGGTGAACACCCTTCCTCCCTCTCCCTTGCCTGCCTCCCTGGTCCGCACGCCGCGCAGAGCGCAAGTGCCCCGGGACGCGCCGCAGCGCGGGCGCCAGCGGGGACTGCGCGGGCTCGGAAACGCCCAAGCACCCGCTCTCACCCGCCGGTGGGCCCGGAGCTCGGCGGGCACCGACAGCCGCACCGCCACAACACCGCGCACGGCGTCGCAAAGGGTTTTGACGTAAGCGAAGAAGCCGCGCCGCTGGCGCAGACCCCCCGGCAAACTGCGCCTGCGCCCCTCGACCCGCTGTCCCCATTGGCGGGCGGGCACGCGGAAGCGGGCGGCTGGGCGGTTCTTCAGCCGCCGGAGCGGGGCTGAGGGGAGCGCGGAGCTGTGGTGGTATCGTTGCTATCGGGTGCCGTAGTGCGGGCACGCTGCTTACACAGCTGTCATTCTGCCGTGGTGCGGGCACGCTGCTTACACAGCAGTCATTCTGCCTTCAGAAACCAGAGGTAGCTGCGTAGATTGACTAGTCAGGCTTGTTTGAAAGTCACTGTTTTCCCGTTGTCATTCAATCTGCCCTTTAATTTATTAACAACATTCTCCTTCGCCAGCTTTTCTATTTTGCTCAGGGAGGGGGAGATGTTAGAGTTGGCAGATAGCTAATAGTGACTGTAGATTGTTATCTATTGACAGCGGGCTTATTTTTCTAGACATTTTTGAGTGCTACATTGTTCTAACACTAAACTTCCTGGAATTCTCTTTATTCCAAAGTTTGCTACATTTTTGTATCAGGAGAGATAGCTTTTATTTTTTTTAAAGGGCACTTAGATCTATTAAAAAAACCCCAAAACCTAGCTGCTGCATTATTTTCCAGTCATTTCCACATGAAAAATAATGAAACTTCCTGCCTTTTTATTTTTGGGGTTTTTTTTTGGCACCGTTAAGTTTACTGTATCTAGGTCATGAGTAGTTGTATGTTTATGTTTTATATATATAAATAAAAGTTTGTATTTTATACAGTAAGACGTAAGAAAACTAATACTTGGTTCTGTCGTTAAAGTAACTCAGTTTAAATAGAAGCAATACCCATTACTGGGGGAAGTTTCTGAACTTGAAGCAGCTGTGTGGCACAAACAAAAAAAGTAATCGAGCAGTAATTTTATAGTAACTTAGGGAAAGACAGTGACACATAGGGGACGGTAGTGATTTCAATTTGGTCTATCCTTTTAATTAGCACTCCTATCAGCTCTAATTTCCTGCTATAAACGGGAAAGCGGCTCGCTGGTGCACCGAGTTATGAACGCATACTCTGGGTCAGCCTGGCTTCTGTTGGGCCTTCTGGGGTGTAGAAGAGAGCGATCTGTCACGGCGTTAACAGTAGCTCTAAGTATTTTCTTTGCAGAGCAGCGAGTGTGTGACAAAACAAATGAACCGAAAATGAAAGGAGGGGAAGATCGCGGCGCAAAGGGAGGGTTCGGTGCGGCCGCAGGCGCAGGTCGTGGGCAATCCTGTCACTGCAGCTATACACACGTGGAGCGGTCAAAACACCGGAGAACCCACAGCCATCCTCCCGGGGGCGACACGAGAGGGCGGCAGGATGGGCATCGGCTGCTGCGCACCCCGAACGACTTTGGCAGGGAGGAAATCCCCCCCACCGCTGCTCACCTGCCTCCCACAATGCCTGCACGCCGACAGCGACGCCAGGTACCCGCAGTGAGGGGCGGTTCACAGAGCCAGTCGGAATAATTAATGTTGTTAAATTAATTAAGTTCATCCTCTTCCCAGCCGGTGCGTTTCAGCGTGCTGAAAGCCCGCGGGCTTGATCCGGGCATAGGCACAGCGCTGACAGACATGGCGCTACGTCCGGCCGGGATCCCCGCCCCGGCCCGCGGGGCAGGCCGGGAGCTGTAGGCGCCCCGCGGCGCCGTCCCCGCCTCCCATTGTGGCTGCGGCGAGCCGGCGGCAGAGGCACCGGGGGCGACGGCGGGCGGTGTCTGGGAAGCGCCCTGCGCACTCCTCCCCCTGGGGCCGAACGAAAGGGGCGTCGCCGCAGCTGCCGCCATGGCCGGTTGTTGTCAGTCGCTGGCAGCGGGTTATGGCGACGGCGGTGAATGAATTCTCCGGGCGGCCGAGGGAAAAAGAAGGGCTCAGCCGGCTCCAGCTCCGCGCCTCCGGCCGCAGGGCCCTCGCCGCCCGGGCCGGCCCCCCCCGTGCCGCCGGCGGGGGCGGCGGCGGCAGCGCCGTCCCCCCACAAGCGGAACCTGTACTACTTCTCTTACCCGCTCTTCGCCGTTTTCGCCCTGCTCCGCTTCGTCGCCTTCCAGCTCGGGCTGCTCTTCGCGTGGCTCTGCGAGCGCTTCTCTTGCGGCGCTCTCATGGCCGCCAAGGGCAGCAGGGCTGGGGCCGGCGACGCGCCCGAGCCCGGCGGGGCGCCCGAGACGGTGCGGGCCTGCCACAAGCGGGCCTTCGAGTGCATCTCTATGGCACTGCGCATCGACGAGGATGAGAGAGGTAGGGGAGCGGGCTGCGGTGGGAGGCGGGCAGGGCCCTTCGGCCGTGTGGACCGGAGCTGCCGCTTAGAGTTGAGAGCCAACAAAGCCTGCTTGTATGAAAAATATGGGTCACGTAGGATCTGTGACAGGGGGCGAACGCCGTGCGGGGGCCTGCGCGCCAATACGGTGCTTCGTTCCCCGCCGTCCGAGCCGGGTTCGGCCGCCTCCGGCAGGTGCAGGCTGGTGTCCCACACGCGAAGCAGGTCTGTATCTCGCTGTAATAGCTTTAAAGTTTTTAGTGCAGAGGCCTGAGTGTGGCTGTAACTAGTTCTCAGTTTAACCGAGCTAGCCGGACAACAAAAGCATCAGGGACAATAATAAGGGTGCACCTTTTAGTGTACTGTCATTACAAATGATGGAAGTGTTGAGGTAAGTCTGAAGGAAACTTAGCTCCCAAACGGCTCATTTGAAATCGCCTGAGTTTTAAGGAATATTCGTATTCTGGCAGTTTTGAAACATTATATTTCTAAAACTGTTTGACATGCTTGCTCTTAAAAGAACTATCACTATGTGACTAGCAGATCTTAAGAAGGATTCGTAGGGTTTGATTAAATGAAACGCAGGAGTAAGGGGTTAATTTTTTTCCTAGAGGATAAAAGCAGACAAAGAAAAGCCTGGACAGGGAAATTGCTACTGCATTTGGTATGGCCGTTTATTCTAAATGCAGCAGCATGACTCTGTCAGCCTCCAAAAGATAGCCCTAAGGGGTATGCTGTGTTGTGTTTTAAAATTCTCTGGAAACGTCAGAATACCTTACACCATTTCAGCTGAGCTGTAGTGAAACTGCTGTAATAGAGGAGGATGTTAAAAAAGTAGGTATAGGCCTTTAACAGGAGCTAAGTGCTGAGAGCACCATAGAAGTGAGGGATGTGTCTTTCTGTGCACTGATAGTTGGGGAGTAGCAGTGATAAGCTCTGGGAGGAAAAACTCACCAGGTTCAGAACAGGCATAAAGTGTAAGAGCATTGAGGGCTGTGGGAGCAAAGCATGAGCAAAGGTGAGGTAGCTTAAAATTTCTGTGGTATTGATTGCTCTCTGAAGAGTACCGAAGTCTTAAACTGTCAGGTGCCCATTTCACTGTTGTGGCTTGAAGGGTAAGCTTTCAAGTACTGATTTTAATCATGGGCTTCCTTTGTAGATACTCTTAGAATTATCATATATGAATTAGCTGCACAGGTCATATGTTTACTAAGAAGATCTTTGCTGCTAGAACAAGCAGTTGCAACCCTGCAACTGCAATATTCATTGTGCTGAGAAAGAACTCGCCTTACTTTAATACACTGATTTGTTATTTGCTTATTTGTTTTTGCTAGAGTACATGCATAACTTTGAATATGTTTGATATGTAAATAAGCTTTGTATAGCTTCCAACAGAAAACACTATATTAGGCAGAGCATGCAACATGTTTGGAGTTTCTGGATCATCTAATATCCTGTTAATTAAGTGGTAGTTTTGCTATTCTGGAAGCTATGTGTACTTCAGTAATTATGGTAGCAGTTCTGGTAAGTTTTATGCTTCTGAATTATTTGTGAAATGAATATTCTTGGTTTGGTATGTTCAAAATCATGCTTAACATCTTTTCCTGGGAGTGAGAAGGCACATGTGTTGGGTTGACCTTAGCCAGCAGCTAATATCCCTTTGGCCAGTTTGGGTCAGTCATCCTGACAGTTCCCCCTCCCGACCTCTTGTGCACCCCCAGCCTACTCACTGGGGATACAGAGTAGGGGAAAAGAAAATCTTCAGGTTGTGCTGTTCAGCAGTAGTCCAGCCTTTGGTGTCTTATCAACACTGTTTTAGTCACAAATAAAAAACACAGCGCCATAGGGGTTGCTGCGAAGAAAATTAACTCCATTTCAGCCAGACCCAGTACAGCAAATCAACAGCTTCCAAGGAATGTGACACTGAATGTATTAATCACTGAGAACTAGTAAACCATCCTGCATGGATTCAGAATGGTACTTTTGCAAACAGTGCAGTTTGGTACAGTGCTTTTAAAACTTCTCCAGTTAAAATGTGGAAGTGAGATTTTAATGATGACCTTGGCATGTTTGCAGGTGCTCTGCAGAATAACAAAGCAATTCAGGCAACAGCAGAGGTGGTTGGAATCATCTCAAATTTGATTTCTGATAGCCAGATTCAGCATTAGAGTTACATTGCAGTTGAAATGGTTTCTGTAGGTGATGGGGAGAAGCTTAAAGAAAAAAGGCCACACATAAGATGAAAGGCATTCAGCTTTGATGATTTAATATGTCTGTCTTTGTCCTTAACAGTCAGGATATATGAGACTGGTGGAGAAAGGGTAGTAATAAGATTATTCCCAGGGTGTGTGATACACGCAACTATGGGAGGGTGCTGCTCCTGTCATTTACATTGGTAAGAAGGGCAAAGCATGGGAATTACCTGTGCAGGGTAACTTGCCAAATGTTATTAAAAGATTTTGCATCTGGAGAGGAGCAAGAGAACACCCTTAAGTGGGTTCTAGAAGTGTGTTGAAATTTTTTTTACTGACGCTGCAATTTGCTAGAAAATAGATTTGGGACTGAAATTATCAAAAGACTTGATTGCAGAAGCAACATGTCACTGATAACTGACACTTAAGAATAGTTTGGTGAAACATCATTTCTTGTGAAACTAGGATAATGGTATCTGAAAGTTTCATTCTAGGCTTTTTTTCCCCCCTAGCACTAGCAGCAACTAATGCTAATCAGGTTTAAATTGAAATACCTAATGTGCTGTATTCCTGTGTGAAAAGGCATGCTTAGTATGACATAGCTACCTTGTAAAAGTATGTTTCCATATGCAGGCAAATACCTTACTAATGCAGAGTGCTTATAGAAGGGGAGCAATATGCAGTAGATATTAATGTCTCCCCAGTGGGTCATTTGCTGTCATGGCATTAGACAGTATAGGTTAGGCATAGCCATGTTCACGATTGTGTCTGCTGTAGAATCCATTCAGGACATTCTTGGTACAGAGGTCCCTTCTAATTCTACATGTATTGTACTTCATGTGAAGGTTGATGTACACCTGTGATAAAGCAGTTTCATGATAGGATGAACAAAGAAATACCTCCATGACTAACGAGCTGCTCTATACAAAAGTTAACCGGAGGAAAAATGTCTCATCTCATTTGAGTAGTATCTTAGAGTCATTGCTTTTCTTTTTGAGTTTCTGTGCTTCTAGTGTTATTTTGGTGTTGACTATTACTGGAAGATTGAGAGGCTTGTCTCAATTTGATGTTCCAGAAAGAAAAGTAATTAATTTCACCATTTCTGTTCTAAACAAATATGTGTAGGCTAACCTTTTTATGCTTTATTTGGGGTATTGCTTGTTTGGGGGTTTGTGTATGTGTGTGTGTGAGAGATCTTGGGGGTGTGGGTGGGGGAGGGTGTCTCGTCCCTAAAAGGTGGATGTAGAAATATTCCTAAAAGTGATTTGATACTGTGATACACCAGCTGGTGTAGAGCTGTTTTTAATAGAAAAGTGTCCTGGGTTCAGCAGTAGCAGTCATTTTTCTTTTTCTTAGTGGCTGGTGCAGTGCTGCGGTTTTGACTTTCAGCCTGGGAACAGCACTGATAACACTGATGGTTTTAGTTGCTGCTCAGTAATGTTTACTCTGACCAAGGGCTTTCTGTGTCTCATGCTCTGCCAGGGAGGAGGGGAAGCCAGGAGGAAGCAGGGACAGGACACCTGACCCAAACTAACCAAAGAGATATTCTATACCACAGCACCTCATGCCCACTGTCTAAACTGGTGGCAGTTACCTGGAAGGGTTAGATCACTGCTCGGGTCAGGTTGGCTATCGGTCGGCGGGTGGTGAGCAGTTGTATTCTCTTTCCTTGTTATTTCCCTTGTCATTATTATTATTGGTGGCAGCAGCAGTGGTTTGTGTTATACCTTAGTTACTGGACTGTTGTTATTTCAACCTGTGGGAGTTACCTTCTTTCGATTCTTCTCCTCATCCTCCCCGGGAGCGGGAGTGAGGAAAGAGGGGGTGTGAGCGAGGGCTGTGTGGCTGAGTTGCTGACTGGGCTTAAACCACAACAAAAAGCTTATTTGAAACTTAAGTAGATATCAAGTTGACAGTGTCCCTTTAAGTGTTTGTTTAAATTATAGGATTTTGTTCAAATATCTCCTCTTACTTGTTTTACATAGCATTATATGGAACTATTCCTAAGCTTTAATTCATTACAGAAAATAATGGGTTCACTTCCTTTTTAAGCAGGACAAAAGGAACAAGCTGTTGAATGGTATAAGAAAGGAATTGAAGAACTGGAAAAAGGAATAGCTGTCTTAGTAATTGGTCAAGGTAAGCCAGTTTTGAATTTTGTGGAAAAGATTCTGTTTTATGACTTCTTCAGAGTGAGAAATCAATATTGCTAAATACAGTAGATGCTAGAAATGGGTCTGCTGTACGAATTTGTTCATGAGGGTGTTTTAGCTGTAGGGAGCACTGGTTCATTTCTCTGTTTTATCTTAATGTTCTGGTCTATAACACATGCAAATCTTGCTCCCAATATTTTCATGCTATCCAAAATCATAAGCAGTTCATGAAAATTCTAAAGCAAAACACTTACATAATGGAAATGTCAAAATATTGAGTTCTGTTTTGATCTGTCAGAGTTGACAGTTCATGTTCTCATGCAGAATTTCATATTCCCTTCAGTATGACTAAAAAAAGCCACACCAGTTCAGTATGGTCTAGTGCTATGCTTCTGAATAGCTTATGCCAACATAGCTGAACATTTCCAATAAAGGGAGAAAGCCATCTGTGTGTATGGAAACATTTTAATCTGTAGTGTAGAAGCAGGTATGTACCATGGAGAAATAGGTATAGTGACATTTCCTACGAATTTATCTCCTGAAAATATAACAATAATAAACACCCCCCACCACCAAAACCTGTAACTGCTTTTGCAGACTGCTGTTTTGTTCCTCAACTATGTTTAGAAATATTTGTGAACAGTATATTGTGACATATTACTTATGCAGCAATACTGTTGGCATTTGATACAACCCATCTAAATTGCACGTTAAGAAAAGGGAAAAAAGAAAAAGCTTGACTTGAACAAATGTTATGCTTTAGGAAGCGGTGATATTAATGTCTGTAATTCTGTGTGTTTTGAAATGTAAAGGGACACAGTCAACTGAATTTAAATCTTTTCGTTTTGGACTGAGTTATTTCAAATTGTACTTGCCTCACGGTCATTTTTCAAGCTTTATAAAAGATCATTTTTATTCAGATTCCATTGAGGAAAATGCAGTGACAATGAGCACGTATTAGGTCAGTGTTAAATATTGAAAAATTAGGCGAAGCAATGCTTGGGTTCTTACTGCTTTATAAGCAGTATCATAAAGCAGTGTCAACTAACTTCAAATTCTTGAATAAATAGAAAGCTTTAGGGTTTTTTCATTAGTTCTGCAGTATTGTTTCTTAGTGGAGAGAGTAGATAAGGGGTGGGAGAAAGAAGAGGGAAGCCTGTGTATCAGTATTTTAGTACTTTAAAAAGTTCATTTGCCGAATTATGTTTTAATGTTGATTTTTCTTTGTAAGGTGATCAGTGTGAACGGGCTCGACGTCTGCAGGCTAAAATGATGACAAATTTGGCAATGGCCAAGGATCGCTTGCAGCTCTTAGGTACCACTTACAATTCATGACTTGTGCAAATAGTGATAAAATTTCCAGACTTCCCCATACGCGTTCCTCAAATACATTGCTCTGATTTTTAAAGTGAAAGATTCATTATCTGTGTAGGCTCTCTTAAGTTTGGCTTTTAGTTGAGAGTAATTTTTCTATTTTTTCTTTTAATGCAGTTGATGGATTTTGAAATAGTAATCTCATAACACACTTCCCTATGCCTTAATGTATAGGTGTAAAAGTAACTAAGAAGTCTTTATATTGTAGCATGCTTGGCTCATAAACTGCAGAAGTCTTCATTAACTCTTGTTGGAGCTAGTTTTGGATTTCTGCGTTAGAACTGTAGTAAAGCTTAGGATGTACTGCTGATCATTAGTACTAAGTGTGCCTTCTGTACATGTAACTACCTCATGTTCTGTTAATTCTGCTGTCACTTATGTAATATTTTTCCTGATCATTGGTATGCGCAATAATAATAATAGTAATTCTTTAGCACCATGTAGTCCACAGGGTTATGAAATCCTAATGCTTTAGTTTTTATCTAGTACTGGTCTATTTTAAGACTAGCAGGTAAGATCAGTTCAGAATTGTAGTGTTGTATAGCTTTATCGAAGTTGTGTTGTATGTAAGCTCGTAATGGACAGAGTAAACCAGGCAGGATTGGAAATAGCACTGTACTGTGCATGATAAACAAAGACCCCCCCCTTAAGGCAACAAACCCACACTTTTGTGTGGTGCAACCTCTAAATTGAGAACTTCAGAAATGCTTTCAGTTTAGACAGTAAAATGAAAATAAAGATGACTTTTTAATTGCTCTTTAAGGAAAATCTAACAAATGTACTTGAGTTTAATTTGTGTACCTGCAGCCTTGAACTGTGTTGAGTTCTTCTAACTGCCTCTTCTGGGAGCATATAGAGCAGACAGGAAAACCCTTATTTACTCCTTTTACTTACACTTTTTGATTCTGTGGTCCTAACTGGTAATTGACAGGGAAGTTGTGACAACCACAAGAAAGTTAATTCCTTTTATTTCGTTTGAGTTTCTGGTATCCTTAGTTCTTTTAGAAAAAAAAATGAAGGGAGCATGGGTGAAATAGGCTCTGGCTTCTATGCTTTATTACAGGTGTTTGTCAGTAGAATCTTGGTACATGCAGGAAAGATTTTTACTCATTAGGGTTAAAGGCCGATTTCTAGAGAAAACATAAACTAGGGAACAAAACAGTGAAAGTGATTATATGGTATATTGATATGGTATGTCTTGTTGCTGACATCCTAATTGCAAGTAAGTAGGATTTCTTTAAAAAATTTGCCGTTCTTTGAACCGTGAAATAGCAATGTCTGTGTTTTGGGGATAGTGCTTCATCCTTGCTTGTGTTATTGTGGTAGCACTTGCAACATATTGCTTACTTGCTGTGCTGGATAAGTTAGCAATGATTAACATAACAAAAAACTAAAGTTGAAGTCAAGCTGGCACATTAATCTCTACTACCTAAATGTGTGATCACATGCTGTTTGTATTGCTCATGGAGATTGAAAGGTAAATGGACAGAATAGTGTCTGTTGCATAAGTTAATGTCAAATATTATTTATTTTTATTTTGAAATTATCAAAAGTTTAGCACTTTGTTCTACACAGGGTCTTGTTCAATTTGCGCTAAGGATCTGCCTCAAACAATGTGCCTGAGAGCAAAATTTGTATGGAAAGGAGCATGTGAAGCCATCTGCCCTTCAGGAAGGAAAAAGATGATGTTTGGAGTGAGATTCCAATGGATTTAAATCTCTGCAAACTTGATCATTATGGACCTGTTTGAATAATATTTGTTATACCACCTAACCAACTTTCAAGTATTGACAGCATCTGTTTTTGTGAGATTTTGCGTGGATTTTGTGGAAATGTAATGTAGAGTTGAATTGCATGTGCAGTTCTAAGCGTAGCTTTTAGCTTTTTACTTAGAGTAACAGATACTTGGAAGTTTTTAAGTGGTGTAGAGATGATTTTGTAGTTGAACTAAACCTGAGGCTCTTGAAGTTCTAAAGATTCGATAAACTGATTTTTCCTATAAATCTAACTCTTAAGATCAAAAAGTAATTTCCCTGTGGAATTTCCCAATTTCTTAAGGGAG
The DNA here is from genome assembly GCA_028858755.1 of Ara ararauna. Classification (NCBI taxonomy): domain Eukaryota; kingdom Metazoa; phylum Chordata; class Aves; order Psittaciformes; family Psittacidae; genus Ara; species Ara ararauna. The sequence continues at coordinate 99,340,429 of CM054379.1, forward strand.
AATAAGTGGTTCCTTTTTTGCATTATCTTGCAGGATAGAACAGATTTGGAGTAAACAAATATTTAGAGTAAACAATAATATCAAATATTTCATACTGCTTGCTAGGCAGAGATGTGATTGCAGACTAAAATGCCACCCAGTCAAGCAAGTTACATTGGTAATACACAGGAAGTGAACATTAAATCATATGGATTATAACTGTCCCTTAGAAGTGCTCAGAGCTTTGATTTATTTTGAAGTGTGTTGGATCATCAATGTAAGCTTAAGTTGCCTGACACTGCTGATGAGCTGTTTGACACCACTGATGTCTTATCAGTGTAGCTGTGCAGTTACATGATGTCTTATCACACCCATATATTATCACCTTGTGTCATCACACCATTGATGTTCAACTGAGAAGATGTAGCTACTTATCTTGGATGATGGCTTTACTATTTTGAGGCCTGTTTTCATCTTGAACCTTAATTATTGTATCATAGTCTCTTTAAAGCTGCAGTTAACTTCAGGTATGTTTCAGGGCACCTCAAGGTGATTTGACCACTTTGGCAGTCCAGTGAGAATACTGAGTTGTGCTGGCTGTGGGGACTTCCAAGTTCTAATATTTGAATTAGTGGTGGTCCATGTTTTTGACATGCTTTAGGGTATGGTAGCTGTGCAGTTATTTAGATGAGTGGGCAAGTCTTGCTCTGTTGGTCTTTGTAGACCTGATCTCTCCTGGATGACTGATCACCCACAGTAGAATCATTATATTTGATATATTTAGAATCACAGAGGGATATTTGCTTTCTATAATTGATACATAAAACTGAGCAGCTCAGCAGTTTGCTGTTCCTAAAGATAGGTAAACATAATATCCAGTGTGACGCTGTTTACTTCTAATGCTATACATGTGCTTTATCAGTCAGTGGTCTCCCATTTCAGAGGCCCTTTCTGTAGGGGGACGTATTTCCTGCAGCACAAGTGCCTTTCTATGTACTACAGTTAGCTTCAGTATTTTGGTTGAAGGATGCACATGGCACATCATGTAAATATCATCAGTATCCTCTTCGGTAACAATTCTGCTAATATATAGATATGGGCTTCCATGGACACCTTTTTGGATTTTTTCACTTTCTTGGATGTGATGGTGGTTTTGCTTCAGACTTGTGTTATAGGCTAGATTTTTTTTTTTTTTTCCTTTTTTTTTAAATTGGGAACCTTGTTACCTGGAATTCAGTGTTGCCTAAATAAGGCAATTTCTGCAATGGTGTTTATTTGGTAGGTTTATGGCACTGTGCACTCGCGGCCCAGAAAGCCAGCTGTATCCTGGGCTGCATCAAAAGGAGTGTGACCAGCAGGTCAAAGGAGGTGATCCTGCCCCTCTACTCTGCTCTTGTGAGACCTCACTTGGAGTATTGTGTGCAGTTCTGGTGTCCTCAGCATAAAAAGGACATGGAACTGTTGGAACAAGTCCGGAGGAGGGCCAAGAGGATGATCAGGGGACTGCAGCACCTCCCATAGGAAGACAGGCTGAGAAAGTTGGGGCTGTTCAGCCTAGAGAAGAGAAGGCTGCATGGAGACCTCATAGCAGCCTTCCAATATCTGAAGGGGGCCTATAGGGATGCTGGGGAGGGACTCTTCATTAGGGACTGTAGTGATAGGACAAGGGGTAGCAGGTTCAAACTTAAACAGGGGAAGTTTAGATTGAATATAAGGAGGAAGTTCTTTACTGTAAGGGTGGTGAGGCAGTGGAATGGGCTGCCCAGGGAGGTTGTGAATGCTCCATCGCTGGCAGTGTTCAAGGCCAGGTTGGACAGAGCCTTGGGTGACATGGTTTAGTGGGAGGTGACCCTGCCCATGACAGGGGGGTTGGAACTAGATGATCTTCAGGTCCTTTCCAACCTTAACTATTCTGTGATTCTGTCAAGGAGAAATAATGAATGAGATTCTGTAAATATGTATTTTTTAATTTTTTTTTTCCTCCCCAATGTCTGGAATCACAGGGAGAAAGCGTTTAAGTGGAAGGTGATAGTGTCCTCCTAATGCTATGGAATAATATTTAATAGCTCAATTTAATTTTGTTGCTCCAGAGGATTCTAGAGCTGCACTGTCTCTCAAGCAAAGTTACCTATTTGCTTTAAGTAATTTTCTGTGCAATATTAAAGTTATGCGTTAACATGTAATGTGATGGGGAGGTAGTGTGTGAATTGAAACTGGGCGACAGTTGGATTAATTCTAAGCTGTTGATAATTGTGTTAATACTCCAGTCTCAAACTGTAGTGTTGAGGTAAATAGCATTTCCTGAATCCCTGCCCAAGCCAGTTGATGGTCACTCACTACAAAGTTTTGTTTTTATTTTTTTTAATTTCAGAAATATTGTCTGAAACTTAACTGATTGTCTCTTACCAAGTCTGTTAATACTAATTTTGTTTCCTCAGCTTTTCCCTGTATTTTCCATTCAGACCGCATGGACTGGGCAGGGAGTAGACTATTATGTTGTTTCCTTCAGTAGTGCTGTGCCTGCTGAAATAGTATGCTGTGTTTGCAGCCAGTCATACTAAAAGGAATTTTCTTAGGCTTCTTTAGAAGGAGGTTTCTTAGGGTAACTTCTTACAAGTTACGAATCTTGTGGTTGTTTGTAGAGTGTTCTTGTGCGACTTAACATTTTTTTTGTTTTACTGTACCTGATTCTTCAATGCTTTCAATGTAAAGCGAAGTAACATGGGTTGCACATACTCATACCGGGTGCACATATTAATCTTGAACTGTAGCTTTTTGTATTATCCTGTGGCTACTAAATTTTCTCTCTAAATCACATCTTGTTCAGTCGGGGTATTATTGTTATACCATCACTTAAACTATGGGGCCTAAAGATACTTTTCAGGGAATCTAAGCAGCTGAGTGATCAGCAGCAGGCAGAAGAAAGGAATGAAGCAGAAAGTCTGGAAAAATGCCAGTAATAGGCAAAGAAGTGGAGCAAGGAGGTGTTTATGCTTGTTGGATGTATGATACGGAAGCTCTGAATGGCAGTTCTTCCTCCAAAAGTAGTAAGGCCTAGAGTTTTTTAACTGCAGTGGAAAAAGCAGGAGCGGTAGGTGAGCTGTAGAGAACAAGCCTGAGACTGACTTATTCTGTGTTAGTTGCAGCCGTATACCTTGATATATGCTTTGGCTAGTTTATCATGACTTCCTAGAGTTAATTTCTTTCTCCTTAATCTTCAACCTTGTAAATCTTGTATTCAGATGTTTCTTAAGCTCTTAAATAATACAGCTTGCGTGATAATTTTATTGACTTAATTTCAAGGCAATTATATTCCTAAATAGAGATCTTGAAAGACATTATCTTAATGTATCTATGGTGTTTTACTTGAACAGTTGAGTAAAATGCTAACTGGCTGTTATCACTTAAGTGAAACATTTAATATGCAGGAAAGGGAGGGTTCCTTGCAGTTGGTCAAAAGTGATGCCTTGAGGAGGACTTTCAGAAATGGGTTATCAACAGTAGTATTTAGTAAATGAAGTTGAATTAATTCTGACCATTTTGGGAAGTAACCGCAATCACTAGGCTGCAAAGATTGTTGCAATTAACTCAGCTACAAATGGCTAGTTTTAAAGCTGTTTTCAGTCATGCTTATACTAACAGAATTTTCTTACAAATTTGCTAAACGTGTAGAATAGCTAGAGATACTCCTTTTATCTTTAACCCTGTATCAAGTGTAACAAAGCCAAACTTGACATTTGTGTGTTCAACATACATAAATTTTCTTGGTTCATTTTTGGTTTTTTGTTTATTTTGTCCTTTTTTCCTCCCTCCCCCTCTGTCTACTATGTAGAGAAGCTGCAGGCAGTTTTGCAAATTTCCAAGCCGCAAATGGAGGTCTATAATGACAGTACTAACCTGGCATGCCGCAATGGACATCTCCAGTCAGGTGGGTTTGGTTTTACCAGCGCCTATTAAGGGGATGTCTCTCAGTTTCTGATGTATTGCAGGGAAAAATATGCAATGCTATGTTCTGGCCCCACCAACTTAAAAATAAATATAAAACAAATTTTTATGTATTTATTTCTATTTTTAAAGGCTTTATATAAAACACTTTCCTTTCTGTGGCTTTGACAACACTGTTTTATAGTATTCAGTTCTCTTACTATGACTGTCGTAGAATTCAAAACTACTTACTAAGGCAACATTTTAGTAAATATTTTTCATGTTATATTCTTAAAGGAGTTAAATTAAACCTGTTTTAGAAAGTGTCAAAGTCAGTGTACTGTATATAGGTTATATTGTGCCTACATAAGTAGTTCTTCCTTTAGGATACTGTGAGAGTCAATGTGCTGCTTTAAATTTCAGGGTTTTTTTACTCTGAGAAACAGATGCACAATTAAAATAAGGTGGGGGAAACAGCTCTTACTTTTTGTAAAAGGAGGTTGTTTTTATCCTTTCCCAGAAGACTGCACCAGGGATGCTAAAGTAACAGTAGTAAACTTGTTTATCCATATACAAGGAGTAAAGTTGCTGGGAGGTTTGTGAATTGTCTTCATGGAATGTTTTAAGCCAGCAAGTAAGCTTTGTCACAACTGAGATCTCAACTGATATTTTGTACAGTAGACTACAATTTGAAATAAAATGGAGCAAACAGGCAATGGAATTTATAAATCTTATCTACTGAGTCAAGAGCAGTATGCAGTTAAAGCAACTAAACAACATGCCTTTTCTAGCTCCATTTCTATTTCTGAAGTCATCCTACTGCTTGGTTTTATTCTTTATAATGTATGAGAAGTTAAAGTAGTAGAACTGTGTCATGGTACTCACCTGTATGTTACTTCATGTGTGGTATTTTTAACTGCATTTGTCGAAAAGATGTCGTTAAAATGGCTTTTTCAGTACAAGTTCCTATGTAGATTGACCTTGAGAACCCTTTACCTGAAATGACCAAGTACAACTCCTGTCTTTTTACCTCGTTGGCTGGAGATTGAATGAACAAATACATACATGTACACGCAGAACTTTATAGCATGCTCTGTTTGATTAAATATGATCAGGTTTTTCTTTAAACTCTGTCCTTGATATTTTTTGTACCTTTTTCTTAACATATTTCAAAATTGGATGCTACAGAAACTTGGACTGAACTTTCACTTTTTTAATTAAACTATTAATTAAAACTGTTAGTAACAAAGCATAGAGTATCCATTGGCATCTACTGGAAATGAAGAAACATTTGTGCCGGTTCTTTGGCAGTTGTTTTTTAGAGAAGTTCCTGTAGCAGGAGGTGGTCACTGTTGATAAGCATAGAAAGTAGTATTAGTCAGTTTACGCATTTGGGATCATACTTCTGGTGCTTTATAGAAGATGAATCACTGAACCAGTTCTGCCAGACTGGATGAAAGGGTAGTGAAACAACAGTGAAGGGCCATGGTCTTATGGGGATGTTTTTTTCTGAGAGTCTTCCCACTTTCTGAAGAGGAGTGCAGGCTAACAGGGGAGCTTTAATTTACCAGACTTAGGGGGATCTGAGGAGAGACAGAAGGACTAAAGAGTCGGTCATAAAAAAGTTAGGTACCAGGCGTCCACTGATTACTTTGAATGAGACTTCACAAGAGGCTTGTTCCATTTCTATTTGCATTTACATTGCCAGAGGTAAACTTGAGATTCAGAACTTGTGAAAGTCAGAAGTTTAACCTAAATACTGAACTTCTGCAGCTGTGGGATCCCTCATAGTACCAGAGAAATCAGCCTGTTAACAGTCATCTGAATTTCCTAACTGGCTGGTGCCCACACTCCCATGCTCAGGCTCTCTGTCTCTTTTTTTTGTGGAGAGGTGTAGGGAGAGGGAGTCTTGTTTGTAAAAACATGTTCCTTCTACACTTCTTAGAAGTACTGGAGAAGTTTTGCTTCAATCCACCAATTGTGCTGTTATTATTTCTTTATTCATGTTGTAATAAAGGTGGTATTTTCACATGGAGAGCTGCAGTCATTTAAAAATATGAAGTAGACCACGAATTCTTAGAAAACTACAAAATCAGCTTGCAAGCTATTTGAGATAAGACAACTGCTGTTACTGGGAGAGGCTATTTGTGATAAGAGGACTGGTGTCACTGGGAAAGTAGAGGTGTACTGCAGAGGTACTGAGCTACAGGGCTCTGGCATGAGCTTCTTTTTTCTGTCAGGTTGGGCATTTTTAAAGTCCAGGATGTTATGAAGTATGAAACGTGGTGCAGTTTTAACATGAAGAAAATGCTTTTTAGTGTGTTCTTTGGTCAGACAGTGCCTTGCTTTTTCATATGCTTTTAAATGCCAAAACCTTTACAGATGTGTTTGATTCTTAATTCTGTAGGATATGATATTCTACTCTCACAGCTATACAGCATGATTTTTGTTTTTACAAAGTGTTACTGATTTGAGATTTATTTTTTTTCATTCTCTTAAGGTACTCTTTGTCAGCTTTTCAGGCCCATTTACTTGATTCTAGCACAGATGACTACGTATCCCTGCCTTCCTCATTTGTAGTTAACTTACTGACTAGCTAGTGATTTTCCTTGAGAATTTATCTGATTGATAGATTTATAATGAGGTTTTATGAAACATCATTACAGCAGTATCACCTGCCTTTCAGTTGCAGAAGGCTATGCAGTAACTTGTCTTAAGAGTGATAACAAGTACCCTTGACCCAGAACTTTACTTCTAAATACATATTGATTGTTTAATATCTGTCACTGTCGTTCTCATAGCAGTCTTAAATTAGATGTAAAACATTTTAGCTGTTTGCTTTTTTCCAGACATGCATGTTTTCCTTTGCATTATGGGTTGTTGGTTTTTGTTTTTAAAATAGCTTGGGAAGGAGATTATGACAGTCTTGCCAAGCAGTGTTTGAGTTTTTTGAACTTACTGGGCATACAATACTGACAGTAATAAAGTAATTCCAGTATACCATTTTACATTTAACGTGTAAATCTCGGTGTGGTAGACGATCAGACAAAGCATTACATTTTTTCTTATCACAGCAGTAGCTCTGTGGAAGTAGCTAATATTCTGTCTCAGTTTTCACTTGAAAGGAGTTGCTAGCATGTCTTTAATAGTAGGCATATGTTGGCAATATTTTTCAAGTCACAAAAATTCTGTTGATACTGAAGTTTTTAAAGGAGCTTCCCAAGTAGAACAAGTAGCAGCAGGATGGTTTTTAGCCCCATAATTTGGCAACAGTAGGTCTTTGACATGTCTGTCAGCTACATGACTACATAGCTACTACATAGAACTCCCTGATCTACATAGCTGTCATGACAGCTGTCATTTGAAACATGGGACATGTCCTTGTTATTTACTGAAGCTTTGTGTTAGGTAGATTTTACTATTTGAATCTACCTATCTGAAAATATAATACAATATTTGAAGGAATTTTGAATTACCTGAATATTGTCTTCGAAGGAATTGCTATTTTGGGCGCTGTTGTGAATATTGAAATGCAGAGAAAATTATAGCTAAGAGGCTTAAAGAGTTTTTATTTTTTTTAAATAAAATTATGTACATAAAGTTACAGATAATTATACAGCACTGAATTATTTTTCCCAGCTTGGGGCCCACAGACCGCATAGAATAACTTGTCTTAGTCACTTTACGTCAGATCTCAACAGGCATACTTAAGGAACTTCTGAGAAATGTTCCCTGATGGTTTTTTAAGGTGTCACAACTGAAGGCAGGAAACAGTTTTGCAAGACTAGACTTGCCACTGCTTGTTTAAGTTAAAAATTGCAAGGATGCTCTCAAGGCCAGATAGTTGTTATGACTGTATAATCCAATGGTGTCAGCTTGGAGCTTTAATGTACATTATTCTGTCCAGTCAAGAATTGGAGAGTAGAATCAAAATGATCAAGCCTCTATTGCTATTCTGTAAGTACATATAAAGTAGACAATTGAATCATTCAGTGTTTTGAATACACTCGGGGGGGAAAAAAACCCATAGTTTTTGTGATCAGAAGATATTTCAGGTACTTCTTACTGTTTTATACAGAATGGTGAAATATTTGGTAAAAGGATGCTGGAGATACTACAAAGGTTTTAGGGTCACTTAGAACGTATTTTCAGTCTTTCAGCAGATGACGAATACAAATGGTTAAGAAATGTGTTTGGGGGTTCTGCGTTTGTTACAGCAAAATATATCTTAGGTAGCGAAATGGGCTGTAAGTCTGAAAAGTGACATACACGTGCACTTAAGCACTCAATGCTTTAGAAATAGGTAAACTTTAGATAAACTGTAATTCAGAAAAGTTTGGTTGCTTTTTTATTTGCTGCTTCAATGAAAATATTTATATAAAATTGTGTTTCCCTCTGGAGTTGACACAGAACAACTATGTTCATGAGTAGTTCATCAGTGCTTCTTCCTGTGCTCCCTGGTGGGACTGACCACAGAATGTGTGTAAACTTAGTGGTCTTGATTCCTGGAGGTACAGTTAGAGTAAACTGTAATTTGTATTTAAAACTTCCCCTCTCCTCCCTGGCACCTTATTTCCAGCTTCTTGAAATATTCCTTTCCTGTGCAATTTTTTGATACTCAGAATTGCAGTGTGTGTGTGTATTGTTCTCAATGGATGGGGGTAGTTCTGGGAAAGTGTGATACTTGAGCAACGTGTTAGGGTGAAGGAGATGGAGAAATGCTACATTAGCTTTTTGATGCCTTCCTGTCTTGACTTTAAGCCAGCTGTGCAAATGAGACTGAAGGAAAATAAAACAAAACCCCACCAATTAATAAACCAGAGTGCCACCTTTGATTAAATTGGACCATCGAAGTCCTGAGTAGCTAGAATTTTTTTAATAGATTCATAGACTGCATTTTGAACTTGAAAGTTACTACATATGCCTAATTTTTAAGAGTTTTTGACTTGGAAATTCCTGTGCAGGAATGACTAAATTTAACCTGCTCTGGATGTGTGAGTGATTTAGTTACTAGCCAGTTTTGGTTTTGTTTTTCAAGAAATATCTTACAGGTAAATGTAGTTAATTATGTTCTTCATGTTCCTTTGGTTTTTTGCATGTTGGCATATCTGCATTGTTTATGACGACACCTGCAGACCTTCTGCAACTCTTAAAAGGGGTAGATTAGTTACTCAAGAAAGGCTTTAGAAGCTTGTTAGCCAAGTAGTTCAACACATGGATAACTGCAGCCTGTATAAAGATTTGCTCCTGATAGTATGCAAGAGGCTGAGAACATCATAGTAATTAATTGATCCTCCCACGATACTGTTCCACTGAAGAATTCTTATTTGATTATTTTAAACGCATCATTTAAAATTGAGGCTTCAGACTTCAAGTGTTTTTCCCTGAATTGCCATATTATAAATCAGAAATTTTTCATAGAGTCATCAACTTTCTTAAAAATCAGGGATCGTTGGCCTGTATCTTAAGACTAACAAGTCAAACTGAGTAGCAGATTTCTAAAATCTTAGCGAAGAAACTTGTTGGTGAAATCCATCTTGAGCTTCCTTAACTCTTATACCATATTTCTCTTGCCTAATCAAAAAGCTTCTTAATCCTTTTAAAAGGATATAAGGCAGTATTTATAGTTTCCATTGCAGATAACAGTACTGTACTAGACTGCTTCCAGTACTGTGTTCCCACCACAAAAAATCCAGTCTGATGCTATGCTCTAATCATTAACCAGCTTGACCAACCTGCTTGCTCACTGTAGCATGTTCTTCCCTCTTTGTCAATGTTTTACACTTGCCATTTCTGTGCCAAGAAACTTTACCCCATATGAAGAACATAGAAGTCAAGTGCTATTTCACTTACTCTGGACCAAAATGGCCCTTTGTGCTTTAATTGCCTGTGGCACATAGTAACTTTTATCTGTCACCTAATTTGGGAACTTCCTGCTCTGTCATGGAGGTGAATTAGAGTAAGTGTGAACAGAATCTGTGGTGGTGGTTGAATTCAGTGGTATAATACTGTATTTTAAGACTAAATTTTAAATGTAAGAAGATGAGCCACTTCAAAGCTTACTTCAGAATTTGTTTACTTATCACTTGAGATTCCTGAAGTGAAACAAACTTGTAAGAAAAACCTCCTGGCAGTTGCTTGCAGCTATAACTATTTTAGTATTTCCAATTCAAAGTTCCTTGGTGAAGCATCTATGTGGAAGGTGCTAGGTAGTGTTAGCTAGCATCCAAAGTAACTAACCTGCTCTCATCACTGAGGAATGGATGCTCTGAATCAAATGGCTTCAAATTTGGTGGTCATTGTAACAGTGTTTTTAGGAGGTTTTGGGAAGGAAAGCTTGTGTTCTATCTTAAGGAGTAGATGGTGTTCTTCCCTTGTTACAGGACTTGTCTGTCTCCAGCTTTTCTAAGATGGTTAACTAGAGCTGATTTTCAGAGCCCCTAAAGATTACAAACTTAATTTCGGAGAAAGCTGCAGTTAATATCCCCTTGAAAGTACTAAATCTCTTAAAAAACTAGTGTTACTCTGCTATAATACATGTCAACAGTACTATCTGCAAGTTAGAATTGATGATAAAAGCATGACTGCTGAAAATGTTCTCATGGCATTGGTTTTCTTTATAGAAAGTGGAGCGGTTCCAAAAAAGAAGGATCCCTTAACACACACGAGTAATTCCCTTCCTCGTTCAAAAACTGTTGCAAAAACCGGATCCACAGGCCTTTCAGGTCACCATAGAACACCTAGCTACAGTGGGATATCGTCATCTTCTGTCTCTAGAGCAGCACCTAACCCTGCAGCTTCAGCTCACAAGGTATGGTGAAGATAAATGTAGGAGTATACACTTGGAAACTCCATGTAAATTCCAGTACAGACTTTAGATTTAGTGCCTTTATTGCAGTATTGTAATAGCAGAAAGTTTTTAGAAAAAAATCTAAAAGCCTCTTGAGCTGGGCTGCAGAGTGGATTTTGGAAATCACGGGGCTTAGGGTGGCTGCATGGGCAAATGGACTTCACATGGCATTACAGTAATAAATAATACTTGTTTTGAAACTTGCATGGAAAACTGAGGGAAGCTTATCTAGGAGAAAAATAAATGTTACTCTGAGTACATAAAAGATGGAGAAACAGAAGTACAGTTTTTCACCTCATGTTCCTTCTCTTTCAAAGCATACATGCACAGGTTGTATCGCAACCACATTGAAAAGCAAGTTATGGTTAGATTGTGACTAAAATACAAAACTATAGTAATAAGATGGAAAACCACTGCATTTCTTTCGACCTGTCTTTTTCCCTTCCCTCCTTATCTCCCCCCTGCTACCCCACAGTAAAGTGGAAGTGATAAAAAAATTGGAATGGACAGAACTTAAATGCGGTTAAACATTATTGTTCCTGTAATATGAAGGCTTTTAAGTGGCCAGTTATCAAAGTGTAGGACAGCAGTAGAAATTCTTGCTTATGGGTATTAAGAATCTGAAACTGTCTGTGATGCTCTATTTCATGAGTATGCTGGGGGAAGATACTGTTGTTAAATATCAAGAATTATGTTACAAACAACCAGACCAAACAAACCACCAAAACAAAAAGCCCGTCACCTCTGGAGCCTAAGATTCACCTGTGGCTTAATATGATAGTATGATTTGTAGCAAAATAGGGCATCAGAATATCTAGTACTGGTTAACCTATTAGGTTTTACTGGCGCAAATTAAATGAAGAAGTAATTTTGTTAACAGTATGCTTTAAAAATATCAAGCTGTTTTTGTTTGGTGTTTTCTGCTTCCTCTCCAGGTTGCTCCTAAAAACAGTAGAACAAATAAGCCTTCTACTCCTACCACTGCTCCTCGAAAAAAGAAAGACTTGAAGATATTTAGAAATGTGGACAGTAATCTTGCTAATCTTATCCTGAATGAAATTGTTGATAGGTAAGTCTGAAGAAAAGTAGGTTTTTCAATGCAGAAAACCAGGTTTTTATTCAGTACAGTTTTGATCCATATGGAATTAAATCACTACTTCTAGTTTGTTGTGGATTTCGGGGGGATTGTTTTGGGTAGGATTTTTTTGTTGGTACTTTAGCAAAAGGCTGAAAATTTAAATGCTTGTCTTCGGAGCTTAGCAATGTAAGTTGTAGATTTCCTCAGAAGGGTTCTGTATAAATAGTCAAATGCATTAAATTAGTCAGCTGCAGCTGAAAAAGACTATCTCATTGTTAGACTAATTAGTATTCCATTTCTTTGTTAGTGGGCCAGCTGTCAAATTTGATGATATTGCAGGGCAGGAACTGGCTAAACAAGCTTTGCAAGAGATTGTTATCCTTCCTTCTCTTAGACCTGAGGTAAGCAACTGGGTGTCATTATCAGCCTGTGACAGAATGGAAAAAAATGTATTGTGCTTTGTATGTGAAATGGTGATTCTGGAATTCTGTCTGTACTGGTTATGATTGCTGTTGATCACTGTCTTGGAAAGAGATAAGAATGTGTGTGTTAAAATTCTACCCTGAATTTCCTCATCTTCTGGTCAGTCAATGGTCAAAACCCAACACAAGCCCAAAACAAACCAGCAAGTCACAAAGCCCTAAAACACCAAAACAAAACCAAAAAATTCCTGAAAACTTGTTTGGCTGACTGTTGCAGATAGATATAGCTGTGTGTAAAAGACAAAGCACAGAATCAGAAGAGTGAAACAGATGAGATTGTACAGGTAAATTAAGTCATGCCATGATCTGATTTTAAAAGTGTTAAATTGATACTGTGGTCATGTTCTCTGTGTGGATGTTGGTTAGATGTTCCAGACAGTCTATTCATAGCAGGAGAGGATGCAAAGAAATGTAGTGAATAAGCAAATACACTGAGGGCAGATTTCCTCTTTACTTGGCTGTGTGGAAATTGGTCACTTAGGCTTTAGTTTTATTTGTCGTGGGTGATGCCTCACCTCCTGTGCCTACCTGGGCCCAGGTCTCGTCTATGGGTTACTGGAGGTTTTCAGAGCCACTTCAGGGGAAAAAAAGGAAAAGTTTAAGGGGTCTTGCAGATATTGCATGCAATGATTTACTGCAGTGCTCATGATTCATACAAAACTGTTGTTTATTCTTTGTGGTTCTCACTTGTCACATTGATGGGTGACTGGAGTTGCTTGGTATTCTTTCTCTTTAGTACAGTTTCTGGTTTTGAAGTGTCATAGGGAAGAAACCCTAAACCTGGCATAGCATCACAGGAATGCCAGGCCTGAGCAGAACAAAGCTTTGATATTAAATATGCAAGCTCTGGTATTCTAATGCAGAAGGAAAATGTCATTGTAGTCTGTTATTACAGTGCTTTAGTATGTCAGGTTTGTTGTTCAGTAACACTAATACAATGAGCTGCATGGGAAGTACTTTGGGTGAGGCTTGGAATAGTTATGTCTCTGTTCCAGTAGTAGTTGATGTTTTCAATAAGCTCATCTTTGTATTACTGTAGCTAGCAATAGGCCTGACCTTGGTGTTGAGATACAACAAGGACAGAAAATTCTGTGAATTCTTAAATGTTCTTTGGAAGAGGTTGGTTTTATTCCTTGTAAATTAATGTGGTAGATGTGGCAACTATACGGGAATATTTAGTAAATTAAATATGAATTCAATTTTAGCCTTCCTGAGTTTTGAACTCAAATTTTTATTTAAACAAGCCACTTAAAGGTATTTTTGTAGGAGAGCAAGAGTTGAGGTGAACAAACAGAAAACAGTGGCTGCAACCATTTCAGTAGTAAGATGCTAATGGAACAGTAGCAATTAATTCAGACCATGTTTAATGTGATTAGTCCATTAACAAAAATGTTTCAAGCTAAGTGTATCTCAGTGATAAATGGCAGCTGAACTGGGTAGGGGATGATCCAGGTGAGGGAGGATTATATTCTGTCTGAAAATGATGGAACTCCTGAAGAATGATTCCAGACAAAAGGGGTCAGGCAGGAGATGCATGTGGTGGTGTGCAGCACAGAAAGCAGAAATGCTGAGGAATGTGGTTATCCAGGTTAAAATGCTGCAGTATGTTTGAACATAGGTGGTATGTATTAGTGAGTACAATCGGGCTGGATAACTATTTTTAGTGATCAAAGTCAAGCACAACCAAAATGCTGTGAATGATGAAATGATAAAAGCATGCATGTTGGTTGGTCATCTCAGAAATACTACACTGGTAACAGAGCCATTTGTTGTGATGGATATTGTGGAAAAGAATGCCTGCTGACAGTGATGTGTATATTTGAAATGCCCTACTGTTCCTTTTGGTTGATTGTTGGAATTGTTGGAAGCTGGAATGGAGGGGAGAGTGCGAGACCAAAGAAGGAACTCCAGAACTCTTGAGGAAAGTGGTAAAGACAAAGTGCTGAGGAAAATAGGCTACAGGAATAATTAAAATACATGTACTCTGAGAGAATTTGTAGACTTGGTTGCTGTGATGATACACATGATGGGTGCAGTTTTGCAGAGTAGGAAAGATGAATCCAATGCAAAATGAGAGGGAAGAGATTATTATCAACAGCATTTAGAGAGAGTAGGTGGTTGTTAAATAATATTTTAAATAGTTTCAGTCAAAGCTTATTTTCTCAAGTTTCATTTAATAAGAAAAAGGGAAAGAAAGAGTTCTTCCATATGGAGTTAGTAAGAACACTGCTTTAACTCTAACTACACACCTGTGTTCCCCCCCATTTTTAGATTGAATTGATGCTTTAAACTTCTTGGGCTGGTCTGTGTTGTGGGAAGTATTCAAGCCTTTTATGCTGCTTTCATAGTGTGTCTATGCACAGAACAATCATAATGTAATTTAACTGTTGTGTGGGAAACCACAGTGATGTGCATTAGGTCAAGCTAGTAAAAGAATGTGGTTCTTTAAAACCCTGTATTGTTGTTGCACTGCTACTGTTGCTACCACAGATAGCCAGTGAGCCGTACCTCATTCTTAAACCATTTCCTTACAAATGTAAATTAACGCTTTCTCTAAGTGTTTGGAGGTAACTTATGATGATGTGCTTCTCAGTTATTTACAGGACTTCGAGCTCCTGCACGTGGTTTATTGCTGTTCGGCCCACCAGGAAATGGGAAGACAATGTTGGTGAGAAAACTTCTTCATGCATGAGTTGGTGGGCTTATAATGTAACCATGAAGATGGCTTTCAGTTTTGGTGTAGTAGTAATAAACTGTTTATTCTTTCTGGATAAGTGTTACAGTGTCAGTTTAATACAAAAATGCAAAATTGTTCTTGACTGTGGATTTTATGTAGGAGGCAATTGGTAAACTGTTCTCTATTGAACTATTTTCACTATCACAGGTAATATCTTAAAATTTAAACCAGCAAGTCCAAGTTGAATTTTCAGAGAGTAAAAGTAACATGGTTAATTGTTTGTGTACAGCAGTGATTAATCACAAATGGTCTGCTCTCCATGAAATGTACTGAGGTGCATTTTGAAAATGGAGAGGGAGCACAGTAGCAAGAAAGGGGGTTTTCTCACCTTAACACACTGCTGTACAAAGAGAGTAAGTGCTGTGGAACTGTCTGGCTGCTGCTTGTTCCCTCAGCCTGATATGCTAGAATCGGGGAACTGGAGAGAAAAGGCTGTGCATCAGCCAGGGAGCGTCGTGTGTACGGATGCAGCAGGGCTAGGCACATCATCCTGCATCACATGGTGTAGTGCAGCTGCACGCTCCCTTTGCTAATACGGAGGCTGGATCAGCTCTGAAGCACAGGGGTGTGAATTTTGAGCAGCTTGCTTGGGCTTAGCATTTGCAGTTTATGTACTGTGACATAATTGCTAATCACTGAAATTAAACTGTATAACCAGGGAATTACAATTTCTTGAATATGGTGAAACTGTTGAGGGTACTGTGTGTGAGCATTATGGCTGATCTAATTTTTTCCTAGCTCTCCTTTGAAAACAGTTTTTGTGTAGATAGAGTAAGGAGGAAAAAAAATAGCTACCATAATTTTTAATGTGATACAACTGCTGCCCTAAATTACCACCCTAAATTAGTTAAAACTGCCTCTCATGTCTACTTAGGATATATTGGAAGGAGCTGGAGACTTGTATTCTTCAGTAAGCAAGTTGTAGTTGGCTATGGAGATGATGTGATTAGAGAAGTCTAAGAGTCTGGAAATTTTTCTAGTGGTTTGGCTGCTTACCTGTTCTTATTTGTAAATGGCCTGTATGGAATTTTTCTGTACTACCTACAAGGAGTTCCTGTTGAAGGAATAGATGTTTTCAAAATCATCATTCAGGACATAAGTGCTAGCTGCAGAAGCAGAGAGGTATCTTCAGTGTGATGTTTTTAAAAGTACCTTTTTTTTCTTTCCCCCTGTCTCCTAGGCCAAAGCAGTTGCTGCAGAATCCAATGCTACTTTCTTTAATATAAGTGCAGCGAGCCTAACTTCAAAATACGTAAGTAACAGCGGTAAATTATATTGTTCTGGAAACACACATGCTGTAATTGAGGCTTAAGAAGGCCAGAGTCTTCTCATGAGTCCTTGGTAAACTGTTAGTCTATAGTGAAAGTAAAGCTTTAAAGTGACTTGTGAAGTAAAAAAAGTTTGGTTTGTGCTTGTGATAACTCCATGTCAAAGGCTTTTGCAGTTCAGGGTGACCCTGGCTGCCATATCAGTGAGTGGTGGTGGGTTTTTTCTTCTTTAAAAAGTAAATTAAGTGGGTGCCAGCTCCTTTTTACTCTGATAACTTAGGCACCAAAATCTCTTCACAACTCATTTATGATTATAAGTAAAGTTGTAATCTTTCTTTTAAGGCATAAACAGTACTGTCATATGTAATACTGAACTACGATAATCTGAGTGTGTATGAATGGACTTACTGTGGTTGGTTACCAGCAAGATTTCCTGTAGGTCCTTATGTTAGCTGTCTTGTAAGAAACACTTTCTAAACCTCCTACAAAAACAGTTTATTGTTGTTTTAGGTGGGTGAAGGGGAGAAACTGGTGCGCGCTCTATTTGCAGTAGCCAGAGAACTTCAGCCTTCTATAATATTTATTGGTAAGACCTTAAATATTTTTTGACTTCTATGTTTTTTTCTTAAATAGTTTGATTTATTAAATTAGAATAACTGTGTAGACTTCTTTGTGTAGTTCTGCAGTGGAGAGTGTTTCACTTATGACCAGCTGTCTAATCAGTAGTTCCATATAAAGCATGTTAGGTTACTGTTAAGTTACTTAATTGGTATTAATAGTGGGAAGAAATACCCTCAAAAATACAAATGCTGTGCCTTTTATGATTATACTTCAAACATGAAAATGGATTTTGCTTGTCCTGAGTTGCATTTTATTATCGGCAGGGCTTTTTTCCCTCTCTCATCTGTGCTTGGTGTTACATATTCAAAGGACAACGTGATATACCAGCTTTTAAATTTTACTAAGATCTGTCTGTCTTCTAAGTAATAAGGATCTGATGTCTTACTGGAGCCCTATATTAGCAAAAGAACTTGGGCAAATGTAAAGACGTTTTGATGTTGTATGCTTATTAAGATGGCTTTTTCTGTTTTCTAGATGAAGTTGATAGCCTTTTGTGTGAAAGACGAGAAGGTGAACATGATGCTAGTAGGCGTCTAAAAACAGAATTTCTAATAGAATTTGATGGTGTAAGTACCAAGTCTTGGGTGTTGTCCGATTTATCTGAATCGGCTAATGTAGTGCCAGTACATGCTACAGATGATGTACAAAGAGGATTTGGCTGCTGGGGCTTAGCTCTGTACCCCTCCTACACACCTTGGTTGGCAAACAGATTTTACCTATATCTGTTAATTTTTCACCTGTATACTGTGGTGTTCTGGAAAATTCCATCTTGGATGAAAGGTAGTAATCTGGAGGTGAGCTGAAATAATGAATTGAAAGCTTAACAAATAATCAGAGTTGTGAGAACCAGTGTTCTTACAGGGCAAGAGGGACACTTGAGGGTTAGGCATAATTGAATCCTTGTTTGGAATTGAATATTTCAGTAAAGCACATCTCTTCATTTGGGCAAAGTAAAAGAAGGCTAAATAGCTTTGACATAATGTCTCTTTAGTTTTTAAGTGATACATGTCCCAAAAGCATGCACTGTCAAGGGGTAAGATGAGACTTGAGAGCTGAGGATTTCAGACTAGTTCAGATCATGGGTATACATAGCTTCAACACATCAGAAGGATTAATTTCTGTGTTAGTATGCTTTTTCTTGAGCTGTAAATTTTTTCATGGCATCATGACCTAGAGACGACAGGGTCCAGTTAAGAATATATTTACTAGCACATAGGTAATAGGAAAGGGAACTGGTTTTCATAGCTGGGGCACACCCATGCAAATGAGTATCAGACTATTTTTGTCACACAGCACTGTTTCTTATTGAACAATCTTTGTATTTGATTAACATGTGGAATATTGCTACAGTGGTGAGGCAATGAGGTACAGGAGAATTTATATTCCTTCCTTTTTATTTTTCTTTTTGCTTATTTCTAGTTTGCACTTACGTTTATCTAAAGGATGTTTTAAAGCTAACTGTATGGGGGGGAAAAGCGCATATACAGTAAGACCCCATAAGTGTGACGAATACACAGCAAGTCCTTAACTGGTTTTGTTGTATTATTGCTTGATGTAAACCGCAAGCTGTCTTGCTTTCCTATGTTATATAGGTACAGTCTTCTGGAGAGGACAGAATACTTGTGATGGGAGCAACAAACAGGCCACAGGAGCTTGATGATGCTGTTCTCAGGTATCAGAATGTCTCTTCCTTTGATGGAATGCAATAATATGAAGTTCATTACAAAGAGCAGGTTTTGCTACTTAGTGTCTTGGTTACTGTATGCTTTGGAATAAGCAGCAAAAGCTGTTCAGGAGAGTTAAATCATTTAACCTCAGAGGTGCCTGTCTCTTCTCTTCTGGCATACATCTGCAGAAGCATGATGGCTTTGGAATTGTCCAAAACAGCAGTACCTGTTGATACCAAGTCAGCATTTTATAAGCCTCTTCCATCTTAAGTATTGCTGCTTTATTATTTGGATTTCAGTGGCAGGATGAAAAAAGAAATTTGATCAGTGAAATCCAGCATTTCTTCTCTGTGAATATTGGACTTCTGATGTCCCATGCAATTACAGATTTTGCTGTAGGCTTATTTGCCTTAGGCCTTTTTTGATACAGGTTCTCATGCTTTCTTCTCTTCATTCTTGATTGAGGAAAATAGGCACATCAGTACTGTCTGAACAAACAAAACATATTCTTAATGATTCCAAAGGCTTTTTTGTGTGCAATCAAGAGATGCTTAATTTTGTTGCTGGTAGTCAGTGGTATTACTACCTTTTAGAGTGTTTCCTCTCTGGGAGGAGTCTCATAACTTTAAGTAAGAGTAAGGTGATACCAGTGGCTAATGCATATTGTTTGTTTGGTGTTGGTTTAGGTTTGTTTGTCTGTTGTGTTTTTTTTTTTTTTTTTTTAATTTGTAGTTCTACTCCCTAGAATTTGATGATGTAAGTGAAATTTTGACATCGAACCAAATGTGAGATCTGTATGCACTAAGGAGTGTGTGTATACATGTATATATTGTTTTTTTTGTAGACGATTCACCAAACGGGTATATGTGTCTTTACCAAATGAGGAAGTAAGTATTATTTTCCGTGCATTTTCTTAATTTTAAGATCAATTTAATTAAAAAAGAGTATAAAATATATTTCATAAGCTATTCTTGATTGCAGTTCTGTGAATTAACTTCTGGCCCAGCTTGGCCATATACATGGTGTTTTAATTTTGGTGGCTATATTAAATTTTTGCCTTTTGTTACATGTGCCAGTAGCAAATTCAGTAGTAGGTACTCGGTATTTCTTGGCTAGCAAGATGTTGCTTACGTACTGGCAGGCACAGACAAGTCTGAAGTGGGGCTTGCAAGAGCACGTTTGGTTGGCTGCAGAAGACTACTCATTGCAAAAGATGAAAGGAGCTTTCTTAAAGATTTTCATCAACAGCAGATTAGGGCTTTTGATGAGGATTCTAATGTATTATTCTTGAAGTAGTTTGACCCTCGATCTCCTTATTAACCAGTCCCTGCCCCTTCCCCTGAAGAGACTACAGTTTACAGTCCAGTCAACAAAGTATTGTAGGCAAGCTTAAACAGGTGAAGCGTGGAAGCTAACCTGATAAATGTGTAGTTTTGTTGCAACAGAATTTTTAAGTGCATTGTGAAAATGAGTTTTCCATCTGATAAATGTATCTTCTTTTCAGACAAGACTGATTTTGCTAAAAAATCTTCTAAGCAAGCAAGGAAGTCCATTGACCCAAAAAGAGTTGGCACAGCTAGCTAGGTAAGCAGCTTGTAACTATACTAAATAAATATATTTGTCTACTGCATTCATTCAAACTTTTATATGTTCAAAATGTAACTAATGTAAATCACCAGATAGTGACAACACTTGCTGTGAATGAATTGGATGTGTTTGGGGAAGATGGTCTCCTGTCAGGCTCTATGAAAGTAGGTTTTTTATATATACATACACATCATTGTTTTTGTGCCACTCCACCTGCTGGATTTGTGTTGTTAAAACATGCTCATCAGTGCTTTTCTCTCTGAGGAGGAAGAGAAGTGAGGGGAATGCTTCTCTCCACCCAGCCCCCAGGCAATTCAGCACTCCTTCCTGATGAAAAAAGGCAGTGCCAGTTTTGCACTTGGTGTACATTTCAAATCAAACGCACCTTTTCTTTGCTGGCCAATTGCTAGTTTTGTTAAAGGTATTAACCAACACAGAGCAAGCAGTGGATAATTCTGGATTCTTTTCAATTTCATAATTGATTGGGAAAATGTGGGTTAAATACCCTTGGTTAAATAAACCAAGTTGGTTTGTTTTCCGTCATTAAGATTGACACAGTACTGCTGTTTGTCACCCTCAGAAATTAAATGTAATGGATGTGAAGAAAGTTAGAATAAAAGCAGGTAGAGCATCGAGGGCAGGAAGCAATGACAATTCTGTGAGATGTCAAAAATATGCAAGTGGATGTACTTCAGCCTGTTGCTGTCAGTAGTAGTACACAGGAGGCGAGTACAGTCTTAGGCATAGCATTTTGTAGTCTCTTAGTAATGTTACAGAAATATGGTGCATCATTCAGCTGAGAAAGTTCTTGAAGGAGGCTAGTTCAGGCCATATTTAGGCTGCAGTAATAGCTAACTGGAAGAAAAGGAGTGTGTCTTGAATTCTGACTGCAAATTTAAGAACAAAATTACAAATGCAACCTAAGTGCGCTTTTTTTTTTCCTAAAGGGTTTAAAGAAAACGAAATTTAAGGGTTTTGCCTACTTCACCTGCCATTGTCCTTAATTTCAAAAGAGATGGGTATTTAACCTCCTTCATGACTTTGTGTTTTTTCACTCCTTGGCAATGTTTTCTAAAAACTGTAATGGAATTAATGCTCTCCAGAAGACTGGGCTATAGAGTTCTTGTTGCTGCAGCTAGCCAGAGCCCTATGAGCTGAGATGGGGGTGTTTTGGTTTTAAATTTTTCTTTGGGTAACCCTTACTACTTCTTTTCACCTATGTTGGCAGTATGTATTACTGGCTTTCTGGCTCAGTGGAGATCTTTAATCTGCAAAGTATTTAATTGCTTGACTTGGAAAAAAAGTAATTCTGGAAAAGCTCCCATAGAGATTGGGTGCTTGGTTTGATTTCCCTCCCCACTTCTGGTTCTGAGGATCTGGGTGATATGTGTGTCTGCTAGTCTTACAATAACAAACAAACCCCAGTAGATAACACAATTTATGTTCCTTTCAGCTCACTTACAGAATACCTGCACATTTACACTGTATTTCCCAAATCAATGGGAAGTGTGTGCAAATTAAACTTGTAGAACCTGTTTCTTTCTGAATAAGGACCTGTTTGCTGTATTTCGCTTATAGGCTGAATTACAATTCTTATTTGAAGTTAAATGTGTGAAGTGTTCAGGCTTCTGCAGATAACCACTAAGACTGTGGCTCATGCTGTTGCAGCCATCTCAGGTCTCTCAGTTGTTTCTCATTCATTAGCAGCCCCAGGTTTAGGCTTTAACATTGGAATCAGTTGGTGAGCTGGACTTAGCTATGCTAGAGATAATTTTCCGTGTATAAGCTATGGGAGACTGTTTCAGTGTTGTGCTAAGATGCGAAGCAGACTGTAAATTCAGACTGTTGAGGAGCTTGCCAAGTACTGCAAGAGTATAGTCTTATCTGTTACCAAACCTTAACACTGAAAAGTCTTCTACCGGGAGTAATGCTGTCTGCGCTGTAACTTGCTATGTGAAGTGGTGCTGCTTTTAGGATTTGCATTTACTCTTCTGAATTAGTAGATTTTTTTCACTCTCTGGAGTTCACTGGTCACCTGCTACCAGGGCTTTCCACTAAGGCATACTGCAAAACTATCACTTACTTTCAAATCCAAACACTGTTGTTAGTTTTTCAGCAAGGCCTGCTTTTGCCCTTTGTTTGCCTCGGAGGTCAACTAAAAGTGTACTTAGTTTTATTCAGAAAACTGACTGTGTGATCACATCATAACGAATGTGTGGTATTGGGTTCTCACTGCATTGTGTGGGTTGAAAGAGTACTGGAGGCTTTGGTTTCATTGTAATTTATGACAAACTAGTGGTAGAGCATCCTTATAACAGGGAATAGTAAATGTGCTTGAAATGAGGTTTCGTCTACAAATCCAAGTTGGTTGCTATCTTTTTGCTTTTCTTACAATGTAATTTGAGATTTGAATATCTGTACTTTAAATTTAACCTGGGAAAGAAATATAGGTCACTTACGCTGACTGCACTTTGATTATGAAACCTGTGAAACACCAGAATAAAACTACTTCTGATTAAGCTGTTTTAATCATCTGCAATTAAATTGATACGATCTGAAGTGGGATTTGTTTTTGGTTTTTGTTGTTTTTTTTTTTTCCTTCCTCCTTTCCCCCACTTTTTACTTTGACAAAGAATGACAGATGGATACTCTGGAAGTGATTTAACTGCATTAGCAAAGGATGCAGCGCTGGGCCCTATTCGAGGTAAGCTGCATAGCTTTTTATTTAGGTTTTGAAAAAACTCAGTGATGTTAGAGATATTTTATTCTTACGCATCTTTACAATTCTTAAGCACCTGAAATTAAGCTTTTTAGACGGGTTTTGTTCCTCGTAATAGTATAAGACTTACCTTACGCAAAACCCTTTAGTACCTCGTGGCGTGAAACAGACAATTTTTGTGTCTTAAGAGGAAAGCAGGGTGAAGTGTTACTCACAGATTTGTGGGGGTTTAACTAGTAACTCTTTCCTAGGCTGGTGTCAGTTCTGTTGTATCTAAATTATTACTTGAATAGTAGTCTCTGACTGCATTACTTGTCTTTATAAAAGGCGGGAAGATCTTGTTCTGTTTCATTAGCTTGGTATTATGTGTCCAGTAACCACATCTGAAAGGGCTGATTTTGTTTACTGGAACTCAGTAGTGGGATTTTGAGAAGAAAAGTTGGTGAATATTTGATGTTAGTTTTCTGTTTGCAGATAGATATATTGTCCTGCCTGACAGAAAGGTACTAAAAGCAGCCAGAGCAGAAGTGTTCTGTAATGTCAGTCTACTATGTGTAAACAAAAGTTGTTGCAACTCTCTTAAATAGCTTACAGAGTGGAGAGGCCTGTGCATATTTTATGGGCATGCCTGTTTTACTATTTTTTTTTGAGTCTAAAGTCCTATAACATGCAGTATTGCCACTGCATTATCTCTTTAAAAGCAGCTGCTGGAAAGTCATGGTTTTTTTTTTTTACCCACTTACTTTCAGCTGTTGAGATTGTAAGGTGTATCTTCCAGATTTCTGCATAATAAGTGGGAAACAATTGCGTTAAATAGCTCTCACCAGAGACATCATGGCTCTGAAGATTTTGAATATATTAAGAGTGGTTGAATTAATAGTGTGTGTGTGTAGGTATGCAGGCTTGACTTTGCTGACAGATCACTCCATGTGCAAGTCTGTTTTGAAGACAGACTGTGAAACGTCGTGCTGTCTATTAGATCCCACCAGTACTGTGTAGGGCAGGAAGCGCTCCTGTGTGCCCTGCCTCATTTTATTTCTGTGTTCTTGGCTGCCAGTACCTTTCTGTTGTCTGCAAATTGTGCATGTTTGAGCAGTAGGGGGATTGTACCTGGAGTAATATGGGGGAAGGCAGCTCTGCATGCTGTTCCCCATACTTTAAGAAGAAGGAAGTAGTTCTACTACCACTTTGTACTGTGTCTGCAGTGATGAGTGTGGGAGGAGCCTTGTTGGGGAGGTGATAAACGGAGACAGAGGAGATAAAAACACCGTAACATGCAGGATGTTATGTTGAGGCAGAGAGGTACACTTTTTAGCTGCGGGGTTTTTTTCAGAATAAAAGCACCTTTAACATGTTTTAGTTGTCAGAAGTGATGAAAGATTCCTTATGGAACTCACTGATGTTCCTTTATTTTTCCAGAACTAAAGCCAGAACAGGTGAAGAACATGTCTGCCAGCGAGGTATACTCCTCTAGCAGTTGTATTTTCCCCTTTGAATAGAATGCATGCTCACCAGAAACTTTGTAAAGGTCCCTTTATTTACACATAGCATCATACAAAATACCTGGCATAATTTTGGGGGGATATTACCCTTTTTGATTTCTTATTCAGTGGAGAAAATTCTTTGCAAATAATCATTGAGAAGAGAACATGTTCTCAGATGTCTGAGGTTCTTTGTGTAGCTTGTTGGTTATAAGGTGTAAGAACACCACGTCTTCTTCCGATAGTAAGTTCTTGGTTTCAGCTGACTGTGTTTTTATTCACACTGAACTGCAACTTGCTCTGTTACCTATCAGATGATGTTAGAGGCCTGGCTTTTATTTTCTCGCAGTGTTACTCCCCAAAAACATTCCCAGAAGTATTATGTCAAAAGATTTATTTCTGCCACCAGCTCAATCTTTAAATAAAGCAAGTCATCTTAGGGGGAGCCTATGAGGTGTTTTAACACAGATTGGTTTGTGTATATAATACTTTAATTCACATGGACCATCATAAAGCAAAAAAAAGAAAGGTCATCACCACCACAAATTGCCTCTGTAACCCTCAAAAGAAAAGAGACTGAACCTGTGTACAAAGGTTTCTGTTCAAATGAGTGTGCAAACTACAGTTATGTAGGGGAAAATGAAACAAAACTTAATTCCCCTGTTGATTTCTGTGTTTAGCCTGAGGTCATGGCTAAACTGATAAGCTGAAAGGATTTGTTGCAGGAAGATGAGAACATCTGGGATAATTTGTTGTGAATGCAGGTTTACCTCCAATAGCCTATAAACACTAGTCCCAAGGAAACATGGACAATCTTCTCCAATTCCCATGTTTTAGTAATGAGACTGCTTGTTCCATACAGTTTAGTTATCTCACATCATATTTATATGGGAAATGTCTGCTTATAATCATGTCCTCAGCAAACTGAAAGGCATGTGTTGAAGCAGAGAGGTTAGATAATCAGGATGACTTGGCTGACAGCATACTATGGTATGAAAACAGCTGTGGTAAGGGCAGGAGCTTTCAGTGCCTTCTCCTGGTCTGCAGAGTTATGGCATAAATGTCTTTAAAAAAATTCCATGTCCTATCCATCACTTGCTTCTGTGCCCTCATAGGCACCAGCTTGCACCACTAGTGAGATAGGAAGTAATAACGCCTTCTCATGGGCTATTAAATAACAAGGCAGAAATTATTACCAAGTGTCAGTTTATTAAAAGCAGTAAATACTGGTAGTCTTAAATTACAGGACTCTTGCATCAGGTCATGGAATCATAGATCAGCCAGATTGGAAAGGACCTTGAAAGATCACCTGGTCCAACGTTCTGTGGGAAAGGGAACATGGATGAAATGATCTAGCACCTGCCCAATTTCATCTTGAAAACCTGTAGTGATGGGGACTCTACCACGTCCCTGGGGAGTTTCTTCCAGTGAATGAGTGTTCTCTCTGTGCAAAAATGTCTGTCTTAAATCAAGATAGAGCACTTGTAGAATCTGCTTTCTTAAAAGTGAATACTGAAGTACTTCTCAAATCATTTGTGATCCTGATGTTTTCCACTTCTTGTTTAGATGAGGAATATCAAGCTATCAGATTTCACTGAGTCTTTGAAGAAGATAAAGCGCAGTTTGAGCCCTCAGACCCTGGAAGCATATATTCGCTGGAACAAGGACTTTGGAGATACCACAGTGTGAAACCCTACTTGAAGCGAAACAAAATGCTGCTTAAGGAGCAATTGCTACAGACTACTGGAAGGCAGCCAGAGTTTACAGGACTTTACAGATCTTTAAGTATCTGCATTAAGACTTGAGATTAAGAGAAAAATTATACAATGTGAAATGTGTTCATCAAAGCCTCCTTGCCATTTAGTGAGGATTTACACACTGTAAGTAAGAGCACAATGATGTGAGATAAGGTTCCTAGCAATCCAGTTATGGTTTGAACAATAATATGTATTTTGTTTCAGCTAGAAGGCAATGATGATATTGATCAGTGGAAGACCTTTTCCTAATGTTGTGTTTGTGTGTGTTTGTTTTTAATTTTGCCATGCCATCTGTGTCTGGCTTTCTTCCTTCTAACTACTAACT
Source organism: Ara ararauna (assembly GCA_028858755.1). Lineage (NCBI taxonomy): Eukaryota > Metazoa > Chordata > Aves > Psittaciformes > Psittacidae > Ara > Ara ararauna. The sequence goes on from CM054379.1 coordinate 99,366,904, forward strand.
TACAATTGGAGGTTTGTAAACTTTGGTTCGGTTTTTGACTTTTTTTTTTTTTGTTATCCTTAATGTGCCAAATAAAACAATTTCCCTTTGCAGAAAGGAATAGCATTGGGGAATTATGATTATTAAAATGTAAAAAGCAGCTGGTCTGTTATTATTTGTCTTTTTATTTAGTTGAAATGTGGCTGTATTGTTCACAGAACAGTTCTGAAGACCTTTGATAGCAGAACAGCAAAAAACCCAACCCTATCAAACCAATTCAGACTTTTTAAAAAAAATAATTGCTAAATAAAAAAAAAAGGACTAAGACATTCATTTACTGGCAGTATTTTGTCTTAATGCATTTTGTAACGCTTCCATTGGTAGAATGTTAGCTTACGCTTATGGTGTACAACTTGAAGCCCAGCTGATCTTTGAGAGTAAGTGATGCTAATTGTCAAGTTTCAGAAATGACGTGTTTCTACTCTGTATTTTGGTCTGTTTATGATAATTGAAAGTAAAATTTCCATTGTGATAATTTTTTTAATCTCCACCTGTAAGCATTAAAATATGAGGCTACATGTTTAATACATGGCACACATTAATGTTTTTATAGCTTTCCTATGTTTTGGTTTATATATTAAAGTATGAAACACTCAACTAATCTGCTTTTTTAAAAGGAAACTGAATCTTTGTACAAATACTTGTTTTTATTATATAAATGACAAGCTATTAAAAAACACACTTAAGTGATAGCCTTTAAATACTGTAATAAAGGAGGACATCTTTGCCTTTACTTCTAAAGGCCTCACATCTTGTTTACAAATTCTACATGGATTAAACACTGGTGTTGGCAAGGCAGAACACCAGTTCCTTGTTAGAATAGGTCAGTGGGTTTTTGTTGGGTTTACTTTATTGACTTTTTTTAAAGACAACTCTCCCAATGTAGTGATATTACAGAAATGCATATTGTTTAGAGTTGTAACTGAACTGAGTTATAAGCTTTGTTTGCTTTTATTTTTAACAGAAAATTTTGTCTTAATTCATCATTTAACTTATTTTTTATTGGTAAGAGTAAGTCAAATGTTTCTGGGACTACTTACCTGAAAGTTGACTATAAATAATATATTATATATATATATGAAAACAAATCGCTAGCTTGATAGATGCAGTATAAGTGTAGTAATATTTAGAGGGGACTCTACTCACTGCATAGTATTGAGTATTAAATAGCAGAAACTGTTGCACTTTTGAGGTGCACAGATGCAAAGTTTGGGATTCTGTTCTTTTGAACCAGAGGTGCTTTTGACTGATCTTAAGATTAAAAGCTATTAAATAAGATGGTGTTACTCTAGTATGCCTTTTGAAATAGTCTAACCAAACCCCTTCTAGCCTTCTAAGCATATGACTCTCTCAAATGTATGTCTTATGTAAATGAAACATGTGACTCCTGTTCCCCTGATAGGCTTTTTCTGGAGAAGTGAGAAATGCTAAAAGATTTCAGTCTTAAATCTTAGTCTTGCTCGCTTTGCCTTAGCTCTGCCTCAAGTAGACCAGTCTCCGTTGTTGGAGATTTGTAGTTGACCTGATCCATGTTTGTCATAGATCTCATAGTGCTGCACATGAATATTACTATTTTATTAGCATCTGCCAAATAGTTAAACAGCTAGGAAAGGCTCTTGGTGGTCTTACACATAAAAATCCTTTGCAAATAAGAATTTCAAAATTTGAACTCTTCTGGGTTTGAGTGTTCCTACCTATTTGCTATCAAATTCTGTTTTTCTCTACCTAATTCTGAGGAATATACTGGTATTTATTTCAAATACATACCTGTCGGCATGCAGTAATGTATGCAGTACATGTAATGTTGAGGTAGAGTTCCCATCTGCTAAAAGACCACCAGTATGCAGCACAAAGGTTCATAAGTCTGTGCTGCTGCTTCAGAAAGAAAAGGACTAGTCCTGGCACTTGTTTGTACATGGAGTTCTGATCAAGAGAATCTGTGTGGCTGGTACCATCAATGGCTTTTTGATTATCTATTCTACCCTAATTATTTTCTGCATAATGGATGAACTGCAACATCAGTTTGCCACACAGCTGCTAGATTTTTAGCCCATGACCAAGTGCTGTTTTTTTCATAGATCACCTTTAAATGTCTGTTTTATACTGTTTTCTGAATAGTGTCCTTTAAGAATAATTCTGTTCCACCTAAGACATTATATCGCATCTTCTGGTTTCTTGATTTACATGTACTGACTAACTAACAGCTCAGTTATTTTTATCTAGGTGTTGGATTAACTGTGTATAAAGGCAGATATGAAAAAAAGAACCAATCCAAAACCACACAACACCATTAGCAACCCCCTTCCCGGAAAAACCCCAATTACCTATATTTTATATAAAACTTTGCAACTATATTTACCATAAAATCAGATTGTTTTAAATGCAGTATCTTGAATTAGGATAAGCAGGACAGCGGCTGGGATGCTTTTAACCTTTGCAAAGAGTGACTTAACCCACTTCTTTGCAATGATTAGGAAGCAGCTTGTCTTGCAGCCTGCTACTGTGTTTTACTGGCAGTGTAGCGGTTACTGGAGGGAGGGATAAAAACCAACCCAAGCCACCTTTTTTTTTTAACAACCTTCTTCATACATCTTGGCCCCTTTATTAAGCAGGAAACATATCTTTTGCTTTTTTGTGTGTTGGAAGAACATGCAGAATGCTTCTTGGGCTGTGTTACTGCTTTTGGTGGCATAACAGGAAGGAAAAACTCAAGCACTGTGTGATCCTCTTTCTCCTTAAAATGAGAATTTGTTGTGTGTTATGATGTTCCCCTTATCTAATGTTGATTTGCCTGTAGAGTACACAAAACCTGTACAGGTTCCCTCCTTGTAGCTAAGACAAGTAAATACTTGTCAGTAAACACTAAAAGCAACACTGAATATTGAATATAAGCCTTAAACTAGGATATTTATGCACATATAAGTCTATGTCCTGTTAGTTTCTTAGATTTTACAGAGTTCAGTGTATTAGAAATGAGGCATTCTGTCCCTGAGGTGACTTACTACTTCAGAAAGTCAGTCGCTAATATGGTTTTGTTTAATATGATCCTGCAACTTACTTTATGTAGACAATAAATCTGATGGTAACACTTCAAAATGGAGAAGAATGGGATGTCTCAACAGAGGAAGAATTTGTTTTCACTGCACTAATTAGAAGCTATTGCAGATTTCACTGTTAAGATCCTCTCACATGTTTTGAAGTGACAGATTTTATACTTACACAATTAACCTTACCTTCTGGTGTAGAATAAATAGTTTTTCTATTCTAAACAAGCATTTTTTAGCACTTCTTGGCACTGCTGCCAAGTTCATCTTGTGTAATTGAAGTATTTTGCACTGGGAATACTTATGTGAGATATGCTGGCAAATTTAACTGTGTCTGTTCTGCAACCAGTATGGAAAGCTACATTCTAGTTGGGGCTTCCTTAACCACCCATGTGAAACTTTGTGTCCTAGGTTCTTACAGTGCTTTCCTACCCAAGAGATGGATAGTGCATTGTTGTGCTTAAGATGTGCTTATCTGGCTACTCCACTGCTTTAGTGATGCTTCTGTGTGTGGCAGCTTTGGGAGGTGGCAGGCACTATGGTAGGTTACAGATTTTCATTCATGTCTGTGGCGGTCTCAAGCTTATGTGATGTTTTTAGTTGCTGGGGACTTCTACCGGATATCCAAAAGAGAATGAAAAGTATCAAGCAGGTAGTGAATGCAGCTAGTTATCTCAGTCGTAGTGCTAATTAGAGGCAGTTGCTGGTTTCATTGTTAGGTTCTCTGGAGCTGCTTTTTAGTGTTGAAGGATGTCGCTTTACTCACCTCTGTGAATTTTCATGATCTGCTGGTCATCCCAAGAGATGACCAAAGGATCAGTTATGTTCTTTTTATAATTTTTTCTTTAAATATTCTTTCCAATATATTTTTCACTCAAATATTGTAACTATAATCACACAGGATGAGGAAGTTGAACTGTTGCTTCCTGCAAATACAAAATCATCTTCCGAAGTATGGGGAAATATGTATTGTGTTTTTCCTGCTTCTCATGTAAATTGTTAACTGTCTTAGAGTAGAAACTGTTTACTTTGTCAAGAACTACCTCCTGAGTTTGGCAATAATTGGAAGTTACATACTCCAGTGGATTAAATATATTGGCTAAACACTGGGTTCTCAGAGTTGGATCTTTCGAGTTGCGAATTCTTGACATGATGTCTGTAAACTACGGTGATCAGCCTTGTTTTGCTGTAGGGCTCTCCTTATCTTCATAAGATTCACTTCTTAATCCTGTTTGAGAGAAGTGGATTTGAGGAAAAAGGTCAGCGTTCTTTGTAGTTGGTTAATAGAGGTGTATTCTTCTAAGAGGTTAGGGGTGTAGCCTCCCAGTTCTGCGAGTTCTTTACCATTAGGTGTGGGAAAGTAAGTACTTTATCTAATAGTTGCATACCTATCAAAGGGACTGGAAATACAGAAACTGTTTTTTGCCACATGATTCTAATTTTTATTCATGTGACAGGCTAGCCCTTTCAGAAATCTGGATTAAAGTGACAAAGACCAAAGGTGGAGACAAAACACTAAACCCCACCTGCATTAAATATATTGGACAACTCCAGCCTGGGATGGGGTTAATTCTTGTATTTTGTTGTTTTGAAGCACTTTTGTTTCATGTTCTTTCAATAATGTTTTCTGAAATGTTGAACACCATTTTATTAATAAGCAATGTAAAAAAGCATGATGAGCAGTCACATAGCTTTAGCTTCACAATAAAATATTTAATTTGTCCTGTTCTTACTGTTTTCTTGTCTGTCTACCAGATAGAATGTCCAGAGCCTTTCCGTTAAACCTGAAGCCTATACTGAAAATAATAACCCAGGTGTTATATACTAGATGATGGAACAATAAATATGTAAATACCTCATTTAGTTTCTAATGGACATAACTCAAGTTCTTAAAATTAATGTAAACGGTAGCACTACTTCCTAAATAAATGTGCTGAAACTGAAAGTCTGCTTATCCTAGTCCTGCTGAATGACAGTGAAAACCAGGAGGTTTCATTCTGGCAGTCATAGGGAAGCTCTGAAAAGAGCTATTTTGAAGCCAGTTTACTTAGATTCAAAATGGCAGCTTTTCTTTTGCTGGGGGAAGAGTGCTGCTATTATTTTCGAGGTAACAGTCTAAATTCTAAGGGAAACCAAATAAAACCAATCCAGCAATCAGGGAAGAAAACAAACCAACAACCCCAAAACAATGTTTTGGACTGAAGCATGGGAGCTGTTACTGCTTCTGTCAAGCATTAATTCCTTAGGTTAGAAAGATATTATTGTTGTCTGTGCAATATAACTATCCAGGACCTCTCTTTGGCTGAAGTGCTACTGCTTGGAGGTATTGTGAATCACTGAACTGATTTCAATTAGCAATTCTGTGTATAGCTTACAGGTACTCAAATAGACTTCTATTTTTGTAGAGGAGAGAAGCTTAGATAAATTTAGTGAAGCAGCAAGAGCCTGAAAACCACATCTCAGAGCTTGCGATGTTGAAATCTACAGAGTTTATGGATTTGGCAGCATACCCTGAAGTATGTTAGACTCATTAAAAGATAAATCTTTTCTCATTCCAGCCAAGACTGTGTGAGACAAGGCTGCATGCCTTATGTCAGATGAAAATCTGTTTATTTCTGTGTTTTAACAAAGAAAAGTGAGTTTAAACTTGGGTTTGTTTGTCTCTTTTGTTTTGTTTTTCACTGAAGCCTCTTTCTGCACATTTCCAAATAGTTTGTGGACTTGTGTAATCCAGCCCGTTGCCTACAAGTGTGGATATGGCTCTGGAACAGACAAAAGAGTTATGCAACCTTCTCCAAGTAATTTTTTTAATTAGTGTAATGATAATACAGAAAATACTATGTAGTGGTGAAGGCAGAAAGACAGAACCTAATTAAAATCCATCCCTCAACACATGTGATTTTTCTGCATGCTGTGGTACAGCTGGGGGGGGAAAAAAGTGGGAATATCAGAAGTCTACAATCCACCTAATGAGTAAAATCTGTTGCTTTTCCCAAATGCTTTGAACTTTCTACTTCTTTTGGCAAACATATACTGTAAGTCCAATTGTAACTTCTATTATTTTCAAACCTGTAATTTCTCAAAGATCTCAAACTCCCTCCATTTTAAGACATCCGTGAAGACTGTTCTTTGTTACAAGCAGAATGCAGTTATCAGCTGTGCTATTAGCTATAGTGTTTATCCTCTGTGAATTGTAGAAGTGCAGTTTCTTATAACTATGCCTCTTCTGGCAAGAAACACCCCAAGACATGAAATAATCTCATACTACTTCTGTATTAATGACACTGTGTCCTGCAAAGACCAGGTATACTCAAAACCTGGAAAATAAGAATGATTTTGTTGTCAATAACAAAGTTGCATGCTCTGCAAATGCACTGGAACTGGACACAACACAGCAGAGTGGCTGGGAAGTGGATTAATTGTACAGACCTTGGCTTGTTTCTGGTTTCAGTTGATGTACACGCCTCTCTCAGCCACACTCGGGTCTTGTGCTGTGCTTCACAGAGCAGACTAGATGCAAACAGCATTTTTAACAACTTTAACTTGGGTGCTGGAGAACTGAAAAGTTTATTAAAAGATGAAAGGACAGTGTTATAAAATGCTGTTTTGGCTATCTTCCTAGGCACAGAAATCAGTCTTAATAAAATAACCTAGCATCAGTATCTGGCCCTAGCTCTTTTCAATTTACTTCCCCGCTGTCTTGTAAATAAACGTTTCCATTCATTAAATACCATGCAGGTGTTTTGTAACCCGATTTTCCTTAACAGAGCTATCCTAACTTTGAAGAAGACTTCAGTCTTGTATTTTGTTCGTGATGAGCACTGTCTGCATTCCTTCCGACACGCTATGGGGCACCGTTCAGCGGTCCGCTATCCAGACATAAGGGGAGGGTTGTCACCTTGCAGCGCGTATGTTCCCCTGTTCCAGAGCCTCAGCAGCAGTAGTCACAGCAGTGGTCTAAATACAACTGTTTTACCTCCCTCGGTCCGCTTTGGGATGTTTGAGTAAACTGCAATGCCCCTACTGCTGTAACACACCCAGAGCTCGGCATTTCCGCACGCAACGAGGCGACCACAGGACGCAGCAGCAGAGAGGGGGCCGGCTGTACCGCCGCTAACGTCATTTCAGGCGCACTTCTGCCCGGACGATTAATCACCCCAGAGCGTGGCGGAGGCGAGGCGTGCCGGGGGCGGCTGCCGTAGCGCACCACGACCCGCACGCCAGCGCTCCGCCCGTGACTCCTCGCAGACGACACGGACCGCCCGCCCCGCTGCCCACCCCGGCCCCGCCGCGCGGGCACGCTCCCGCTCGGCCGCGGGCGCCCCGACCGGGGCACCGCTTCCTCCGCACGTCACATCCGCGGTCGCGCGTGACCTAACGGGCCCGCTCGTTGCCGCAGCGACGGGAGTGTCCTCCGCCTCTTCCGGGTTCGCATGGCGCCGTCTCTTCCGGTGCGGGGGATAATATGGTGAGTGTCCCCGCTGGGGACGGTGCGCGTGCGGAGCGCGGGGAGCAGGCTGCTGAGCCCGCCGCTCTCGGGCGCGGGGGTGCCGCCGCTGCCTGAGGTGGCCGGGGCTGGCTAAGGGCAGAGCGCCCGGTGCCGGCCTAGGCCCTGACTGTGCCGCGCCCGGCGCGAGCCCCGCCGGGGCGGCGGTGACGTGGCTGCGCGCGGGGGCCCGCCCCTCCCCGCCGGGGCTCCGCCGCGGGCGGGGTCACCCGGTACCGGCAGCCCGCGGGGCGGCTCTCTGCAGAGCGCTTCTCCCTCGTTTCCGCGCCCCCGCGCGCAGCTCCCCGGGGGTCCCCGCGCCGGACGAGTGCCCCGAACGGGTGGTGTGCGGCGCGCTGCGGGCTGAGCCCCGGTCTCGGGGTTTTCACTGAACGCTGCGTCAGAGAAGGGGAACTCCCATCGGGACAGACGGGTGGTGTTGCCCCTGCTCCCGCGTGTCCCTGGAAGTACGAGGCTGCTGCTGCTCGCTGTTATGGCTTGCCTCCCCGGGAACCACCGCTGTGTGTGCTTGTTCAGCCGCGTTCACCTTGTTACGCTCAGCACAGATAAGTCGACCCCAGTACCAGGTACTGGCACCTGTTGGCGTTGTTGGAGTAGACGCTCGCAGTCCTGTAGACCGTACATCGGCTATACAATTCCCATGCAGCTGATGCAGCGCCGCGCGGGGACCCTCGGTGGCAGAGGTTTCTCTCTGTTGCGTTGGCCGGAATTTAAGGAAGCTTTAATGCCAAAGTGCAATATGTGCTGAGTTGGAGCTTGTTTCTGGGGTGCGCTGTGGCTAGCTCGGCTTTGCAGGAGCTTCTCCTCTGAGTGGGGAGCCGTGGTACGGTGCTAGCAGCACACAGCAATGGGTGGTGAGGTGGTACAGCAGCAGTCCCCTGCCTGTTAGGAAAGCTTTCCGCAGTGTTCTGTCATTGTTTTTGTCACAGCTGCAATAGCTCACAATCAAACCTTATTTTATCTAACCCCAAATTGTTGCAGCTGGCAGACCATCCATTACAAGTCCATGCATTTCTGTTGCAGATCAGAAGGGCTTTTCATGTGGAAAGCTTACTTTGTGAGGAGGGTAGAGGGGAGGACAGCTAACTAGGAGCCTGAGTCCTCTGAGAAAGGGGAGCAAACAGTACAGTTGATGAATTTTTCTGGTAGTCTGCTCCCTGTCGCACTTTCAGGAGAGCCACATAGCACCCCTCGCTCCCTTCTCCTACATGTGTGTATGTTCTCTCCACCTCAGTGAAGAACTTACGTGCACAAAACTGGGATCTGGGAGAGGGTGCTCCTACAGTGGCCACATCTACTGTGTGTATTTAGGTTAAGCCGTAGCTGAGATCGTGTCTGTTGTCATGTTACTCGCCTTGTGTCTGTCGTGTTACAGATGATAGCAGCATTGCTTTTATTTCTCTTCTAGTTCTCATTTATGTATATAAACAATATTTTCCTGTTTAGTAAACCAGCTGGCCTTGGGTGGGAAGTGTGCTTTGATAAAGAAAGATATTTGTGTTTTCAGAACATCTGTAGTAGCTTTATTTAAATAAAAGTACATAAACCACTCTTGAAATGGTATTTTGGTATGTTTCCAGTAAACTTGAATTATATCTGAATGAAACTTAATTCTAAAGCATTCATCATTTTCTAATACAATAACCATGTAAAGCTGCTGGAAAAATATCATTGTATTTAATGTTTGTGGCTATCTCTAGTGAACAAAAAACTTATTCCACGTCTTTGATATAATTGTGTAAAAAAAAGAGTTTTATGTTCATTGTGTAGATTTCCTTTTGCTAATTTAGACTATGGTTAAGTAATTAAGCTGTCATTTTTTTTCAGGGGACAATACATCTGTTCCGCAAATCACAGAGATCATTGGTCGGAAAGTTAACGCATGAGTTCAGGCTGGTTGCAGCAGACAGGAGGGTAAGTCTTGTAAAAAGTGAATGATAATAAAGAGATATTAGCTGTGATAAGTTAAAATACGTCAATGACATGCGTGTATTTTGAGACGTTTTCTTTGAAATTTTTGAGCTGTGCTTAGAAACTAAAATCCAGCTCTGAAGCTGAATTCCTTGCTGTGTATTGTCCCTGACAGTCAGTGCTCTCCAGAGTTGTACTTACATTTGATGTGTTCAGTGCAACTGTAAACTGAATATGCACGGATGGTTTTGGTACCTGAATTCCAGCGCAAAGCAAGGAACCCTCTGATATAAGTTGTATAAGTCTGTCTTCAAAAGTCAGATGGTGTGTACTGTAATAAAATGCAAATATTATACAGGGGTGATTTTTTTTTTAGACCAAAAAGCATAGTGCGCAAGCACTGTTGATAAATGAGTTTTGAGACAATCTGTAAAGTTAAAATAAAGTATGCTTGTTCTGAAATGAGTTGTAAACATTTGGGAGGGAGGAGAAAACATTTCTGCTGAATTTTGGAAGGTGTAAAATATATATTTATTCTCATCAACAGTCCTGGAAGATCTTGTTGTTTGGTGCTATAAATTTAATATGTATTGGCTTCCTGCTAATGTGGTGCAGCTCTACAAACAGCATAGGTAGGTGGCTCTCTTGTACTGAAACTACAACTAACTATCATGTTCTTAGGTTATGAAGTTCCAACATACTATAAAAGCAAAGTTCAGCATATAGTGGAGTTTGGTGGCTACAAAGCCAAGTTTGGAAAGTGCTTCTTTTTGATCTACCAAAGTCAGTTTAGAGTGATTTCTCAAGAGTCATCTCTCAAGGCAGGTGTGGATGGTGAAAGTCATCCAGAGGTTGCAAGGGTTTTGAGACCTGCTGGTTATTTTCTTCCTGTAGTACCCATTTTAGCTTTAGGATTGCAAAAAAGTAGACTTCTAAGCTCATCCTCAGACCTGTTCCTTATATAAATAGTTAGTGCCAGTGATACAGAGACCTGACTTGCACTTGAATGAAGATGTTTATAGTGTGACTAAATGCTTCTCTGAGTCTGGGAATGCCTCTTTTCATTATTTTGTACAGGGGCTCCAAGATGCTGCCCATCACCTCTACTAAAAATAGAATGCCATACATTTTTTAGTTTGTGACACAAGGTTTCTTGCAGTTTCAGGATGGATCAGAGAATCAAAACAAGTAAAAGGTTCTGTTGAACCTACTTTTTGCTGCAGTAATGTGTATTAGGGATCCCTTGCTTTGGCAAATGATGTGTTACTGGAAGATCTCCTGACTTCTCTGTATTTAAATTCATAGCCACAACTTAGTCACAAGCTTAATACCTGTTATATCTGGGCATTATTACAGGCCTTATTGGAATTAGGATTGCCATAATCAACTTGTTTATGAGGTTCAATATAGGGGTGTCTTTAGGACATTCACATTATATGCACATACAAAAGACAGAGACTTCTCTGTCAACATGACAGTTCATGTAGATGATAAATGGAAAAGAGCTACACAAGAGGGACTTAGAAGAATACAAGTTATGTCTGCCCTGAAAAATTATATTAAGTTTTAATATTTGCTTTTTTTGCAGCTTTAACTGCTTACACATATTTGACAATCTTTGATCTTTTCAGGTGAGTTTTTTTCCGTTTAGTCTTAACTGTTCATTTGTGCCTGTCTTTGTATATTTTTATACATATAAAATTTATTCACAGATGCAAACACATTATTTAGTCATCAGTATAGAAACGCAACACTTTTATAGAAACACAACGCATTTACGCTTTAAATATAGCATAAATAAGTGTAAAATTATACATCTCAATAAGTACATTATGAGAAACACCATAGCTGCATTGAGAATGACTAGTACCAAATTGGTTCCATCATCTGTGCAGATGTGTAACAACATAAAACAGAATCTAGCATCAGACTATCATTGGTTGGTCACTTGGAATGTTTCCCTAATGCCACAGTTGTTGGTTCTCGAGTATCCCTCAGTTTTAGCATCAGGAAACAAGGAGTATGTAATCTTATTTCTGTTTCAAAATATTTGGAGACCTGTATCCCATGCAGTCTTCCAATAAGGTCATTAGATATTTTAAGTGTATTCTTTCTGTTTTCTAATGAAATGGTATTAAAACTACCTGAAGAATGAAAGTTCTGAACACTTTTGATAATATTGATATTACAGACATGAAATATCTTCAGTTTTTATCTGAGATGCAGGTTGGCAGCAGTGATTGGGAAATAAACTGCATAAAATACATGTAGGTTAATAATTAAAAATTACATTATATTCATTGCTGGCTCAGTACCTTGTAAAAAGTATGGATCATCAGTCTGTTTTGCCCACTACATACTATAGCTTATCTGACTGACTGTGAAACATTTATAAATAACAGCAGCAAACATGCAAAAAGGAAAATGAATGGTTGATATAGGCACAGAAATGCTTAACTTGATCTGTGGCTGCATTAGAATTGTGATATAACTTTAATGTATCTTTCATTTCTCTTAGAATTTTATATCCGCTGAGTTTTGTCATCTTGGCTCAACAACTTTTTTCATCTTGGGAAAATTTTGATGTTGAATTTTGCATTTGTTTATCTAGTTTATGGTATATCTCTAAAAGAAGAGTTTAATGGAGAGCTTTCTTCGCTTTTTACTGGGATTCAAAGGAAGTGACACAAATGCGTCAATCCTGTCATCTTGTGTCATGGTTTCAGCAGCAGCAGTCATTTTTCTCCTTCTTGGTAGCTGGTGCAGTGCTGTGTTTTTGACTTTCGGCCTGGGAACTGAGCTGATAACACCAGTGTTTTCAGTTTCTGCTTGGTAATGTTTTGGTCTGACCAAGGACTTTCTGAGTCTCATGCTCTGCCAGGGAGGAGGGGAAGCCGGGAGGATGTAGAGACAGGACACCTGACCCAAACTGACCAAAGACGTATTCCATGCCACAGCACGTCATGCCCAGGATGTAAAAACGGAGGGCAGAGACACAGAAGGGTGGGGGATTCACTGCTGGGTTGGGCTTGGTATCGGGTGGTGAGCAGTTGTATTCTCTTTCCTTGTATTTCCCTGGTCATTATTATTATGGTGGGGGGGGGTGCACTGCTTGGTCGGGCTGGGTATAGGTGGTGAGCGATTGTATTCTTTCCTTGTATTTCTCTTGCCATTATTATTATTGGTGGTAGCAGTAGTGGTTTGTGTTATACTTTAGTTACTAAGCTGTTCTTATCCCAACCTGTGGGAGTTGCATTCTTTCGATTCTCCTCCCCATTCCCCCGGGGCCGGGGGAAGAAAGAGGGGGGAGTGAGTGAATGAACTGCGTGAGGGGCTTAAACCACGACATCTTGCTTATCGTGTTCGTTCTCATTTAAATGCCCTTTCTCAGGTTGCAGTATTTCTAGTCAAGTATGGCCCAGTTAGCACCTGGGTACTATGCAGCCGTTCGCTTACTCCCCCTGCCTAGCCCCAGGCAGGATGGAGAGGAGAATCAAAGAACGGGTAAAACCTGTGGGTTGAGAGAACTGTTTAATAACTAAAATGAAGTACAGTATAGTAATAATAATAAGAAGAAAAAATGATATAACGGATAAAACAAAAAAACCCAACAAACAGCAGTGGTGCTCAATGCAATTGCTTACCACCTGCTGACAGATGCCCAGGCCATTCCCAAGCAGTGATCAGTGGTTCCTGGCCAACTCCCACTACATAGATATACTGGGTATGATGTGCTGTGGAATACTCCTTTGGCTAGTTTGGATCAGGTGCCCTCTATCTGCTCCCTCCTGGCTTCCTGTGCCCCTTCTCAGTGGCAGAGCATGAGAGACTGAAAAGTCCTTGTTCGGGGTAAGTGCTGCTTAGCAGCAACTGAAATATCGGTGTACACAGCACTGCACCTGCTACTAGGAAGAAGATTGACTCCATCGCAGCCAAAACCAGGACAGCAAGTTTATAAAGCACATGTAGAAGAGCATTTACTGAGTGTCTAGTTTGCTATTTTCATAGACTTTTGGTTTGTACTTTCCATCACTATGTGTGACATTACTGTGTGTGATACCAGACAGTGTTAAAATGATTTTCTCAAACCACCATTGCTGCCTGTTAGTCAGATTCTGAGGTACCTGCTGTCATGTTCTCCAGGTCCTTTTCAGAAAAATTAATGGAATAGTTATAGTCCGAACTCTGGTTGTGCTTGTTTGTGTCATGGCCTCTTTTAAATTGCATTGCATTTGCTTGTTTAGGCTGAGTGATGTTCTGTATTGAAGAAGGTTGGCAGTAGCCTTTGTAAGCACAGCATGCTGTTAATACAGCATTCAACTTCTGGTGTGGGGAATTTGAGCAACTATCATTTTGCTAAAATTATTTGCTGCCCTTTTTATGGGAACAGCTGAAACATCCTCATGCAGCCTCAGTTTTATTCCCAAACACAACCTTTCTGGATTCACTGGAACCATCACTGACAGTGACAGTGATGGAGGTGTTGAGTTTGTGGTAAGATGTGGTAATATTCATTTGTTCAGATCTGATGGCTGAAGTGTATATTTGTAGAGTATCCGGTTTGTAAAGGCTGCAGTTACTTATCATAGTGTCATTCTCCCACTTTTTTTCAGTTTGATAACATGTCTAATAAGCTACTGGGTAATGATGAAGAAACCCAGCCCCATGTATTCGTTCGGGTAAGTACTAATAGCAAGATCTAGTGTTTAATAATACACCATGTGATATACTGCTGACTTTCATTGCCTGTATCCCCTAACAGCCATGACTTGTGGCCTGATTTGTGTGTGAAAGAGCCTAAAAATAAGGAGGACCAAGGCTGATACTGTATAGAACAGGGGAGGAGCAGGAAGGGGAGGGACAATAAACAAAATAAGGCAATATTGATTTTAAGCTGTTTGTGATATGGGGAGTTTTGGGTTAAAAGACATTCAAAATAATGCCTGTTCCATAAAACTCTCCATTTGTTCCCACCTATCTGCTCTTGAAAGAATCAGAAATAGTATGTCTATCCTGCTGGTTCCTCCCAAGGACCAGAATGCATTTGATGCACTGTTCAGTGTCCAGTGTTTCTAAACTTCCTTCTCAAATTTCAGGTTTGAAAGGTTTGAAGTTCTAGCAGTATTTGCATCTACAGTTCTGGCACAGCTTGGTGCTCTTTTTATACTGAAAGAAAGGTAGGGATATGTACCACTTTTTTCAACTTCTTGTGATGTACGGAGTTATTCGAGGTTGAGCAAAAGCATATGCGTTTAATAGGTGCAATCCGTGGAGAGCTACTATAGAAAACCCTTCAGATTTTAAAATATAATGCTAAACCTTGCTACTCACATTGATTACACTATACACAGGCTTCATGTGTGGTGATAGGAATCGATGAATTTCCCCGTGCGTCTTGATTTTTAAGTTCCTTAATAAATAATTTTTTTTTCACTTCAGTTACTTTGTAAAGCAATTTAATAATTTATTAAGGATCTGAATGTTTATCGACTTCATCAGCCCCCCAAATTTGCTCAAATATGAATTTGACGTACCAGCTGCACTTGGAAGAATTTGTGTTTCAGGTGCTTAGCCTAAAGAAATATTTTAGTTTTAACAAAACCTCTTCTCTTTTAAACACCTGGTATTTAAAACTGGGGCAGTGTACCTCTCTTCCCTGGAGAGCTGTATTAACAACTTAGCGATTCTATACTGCAGGTTGATCTGTTGTAGTGATCAACTTACGCAATCCACTGTGCTTTTATAAGCAATTAATTTATTTCTTTTCAATACTGTATCTGTCAGGTTTTGTTTATGAATGGCAGTTAACTCTTCCGAACTGAAAAAGTATACTTCAGGTATCAAAACAAAGATGTTTTATTGTATGAATATGACTCTGATTTTCACTTATTTTTGTAGCGCAGAGCGGTTCCTGGAACAGCCCGAGATACACACGTAAGAAATTATTTTGGCATGTAAAATGATATTTTTTTCAGTGTCCCTTTGTATTTCTAATACTTAATCTAGCATGTATTGGTTATGCAAGTATATTCAACACCAGATTGGGTTTTGGTACTTTGGTATTTGTTTCAACCTGTGTGCAAGGTGTATTGCATTCAGTTTTTTCAAGGTACAGTTGAAATGTAATGCACGTGCTCTCCTAAATAATGATTTAACTGTATGTTGCTGGTTTTGCTAGTTTAGTCACAGTTCTTATGGAGGCATCTTAGGAGGCCTGGTATACAGGGGGGAAAGATGCTGTGATGATTAGCGAACTGGAGGTGTTGCAAAGATAATGAAGACTGTGGATAGCACAGAGTGTGTTTTCTTTTGTGTGAATACATATAAAAGAAGGTGTTATGGGACAAAAGACTGGGCCATGTGATGTATGGTGAAGTTGTAGTTCTCCTTGGAAAGGGTAGGGGCATAGGGCATAATTGCATAGAAACAGCCTTTTTTAGCTCTACTACTGAGGGGACAATGCCTTTATATCTTCAAAGGAAAAACATATGTGTGTGCATGTGTGCAGTTAATTAAGAACTGTTACTCAGTGTTCTGAACGCCACATACAGCCTAATGTGACAACAGTAGCATATGGAGTTGAGTGATCTCATACAACCCTTGAAATGATAATATACTGCCAGTTATTAAGCATTATATTAGTTTATCTTACTCTTGTTTTCAGCCTTAGTGAAAGATTATTACTAGGAATTACAGCTTGACTTCACGTTTTGCGATGATGTGAGATTAAAGTACCTTTTTTTTTTCCCCTCTCTAGGGGGCGACTGCTGGTTGGTACTTTCGTGGCTCTCTTTTTCAACTTATTTACAATGCTTTCCGTTAGGAATAAGCCTTTTGCTTATGTCTCTGAAGGTATGTGATAAATTAATCTACAACAAGAATTGGGAAAGGATGCTAATGTTCCTGTTTTTATCAAGGTGTAACTTGCCTGGCAACTTTCTTAACCTGTGGGTATATACTACTGTTACCTCTATAAATATAACTTCATGCAATTTAGAGTTGCCATTAGTCATTAGAGTCGCATGTAGTCATTAATATGATAAACTGAGTAGCATTTTAATGCTGAAGTACCCTTTATTTTCAGTCTTTTGGATTTAGCTAGTGAAGTTCATCTGTCAGATATCGGAACTTTGAAGATGTTTTATGTATACATTAATGGATTAAAAATAAATTAATGTAATCATTCCTCTTAATGCTCTTTTACCTGGGACTTTTCCACTGTGAAGTAGGCTTGCAGGCATTCCCACTAACTGTAAATTGTTAAAGTTGTATATTATAATTCATGTTATATAAAAGGTAATTTTGATGGTTATAATCTGCAATTATATTTGTACTTAATCAGCTCAGATGATGATGAGAGATAAACATTTTACTGCCTGGAAAAGCAGGATTTTTTTAAGTGACAGTGAATCTGTTAAGATACGTTTATTCATTCACAGTGTATTGGTTTCTTCTCTTAAAAACTTTAAGTGTACTTTAAAATGTATGCTTTTACTCGTAATAATTTCATTACCTTTTTTTCTTTTGCAGCTGCCAGCACAAGTTGGCTTCAGGAACATGTTGCAGATCTTAGTAGAAGGTAAAGCTTTAACATGTTTTTCTGAATTGTTGGAAGGCAGTGTTGGGGGGGTTTTGTATAATAACAATTTGAATGGGTATTGAGGCGTAAACTGTTCTATGTTAGAGCTTTTAAAATAGCTTTACCTACTGTAGCTCTAGTGTAGGAACTCTGGAGCAAACATTGTCTCTCATATTTCCCGGATACATCAATCTAATCAAAATACGTCTTTCTGCATAACTTTCGCTCTGAATGCATTCAGTACATTGTATGTAATTCTCCTTGGCTGAGGTGAGGTAAACTAGCTTTGTCGTGCACAGACTTGGACCATACCTCTCAACATTCATTACCTGAGTGATGTATTTGTACTAATTTGTGTTTGTTTATTCTGTGAGGTGGGCAAGCGACTAGGATGGTTGTAGTTTAAATGTGATACTTGAAACAGCTTACTCACTGAAACATAGCTGTGGAAACTCCTCACCTCTCCAGCAGGAAACCTGAATGTGTGTGTCTTCCGGGGGCTGAAGCAGTGTTGCTCATTCATCTTTTCTCTTAACTCTCTTGCTAGTAGTATTGGATATCTAAATGTGAGATAACATTGTTTGCAAATAGTTTTATCAGATGTCAGAAACAGTTATTTTGAGCCATATGTGTTCTTCCAAGTATTTATGCTGTCAGTATCAAAATGTTAAACCATATTGTATAACAAGTTAAGTATGGTGCAAAGCCCGTCTGTTCCTGCATGTTGTGATTTTCATATACAGTTGAGGAAAACAGACATCACTGGCTTGTTAAACAGAAGAATTAACTTTATATGGGTATGAAGTATTATATCATCAAACCCGAACTATGTGAAACAGCTGTGGAAGACTAACAATAGGGTTGTCCATGTACCGGGAGTTTCAGTGTGAAAAAACAAGTGGATAACAATCACAGACTCTAGCAGAGTTTTTCTTTAACACTGTGTTTCAGGGAAGGGCACAGGTAACTTAAAGGGCTCCCAGATCAAGAATCTAGAATGGCTTTTGGGTTGTGAGATAAAAATTGCTGACATAACTGTCTACAGGTTAAGAGAATGTAAATTTTATTAGTACATTTACAGCTATTTCGGAAGTGTTCTGTAAAGCAGTGTTGATTACAAGATATCTGCACCTGTATATAATTATGTTGATGAAAATTCTTACAGGAACAGACCAGCATGTGATGTCTAAACATAGGTTGGTTCTAAACAGAGCAACAAAATGTTTAATGCTGTTTTCCCTTTAAATTTTCCAGTATGTGACATGCGCTTACATTCACTGAGAAGTACAGAAACCCTTTTCTCTCTTCATGCTCTCACTGACAGGAGATAACTATAAATAAACATTTTTTTTTCCCAGTGTTCCCTCGTGGGGGTTTTTTTGTCTCTTACTGAAGTAGCTGGTCTTTTCCCTCTTTTCAGACTCCCATAGATTAGGTAGCTTTGGCTTTTGAACACAAAAGGTGGCAGATGGATTGAAGACTAGTGATATGGAAACACACCCTCCCCTGCCCCATGACTGATGTATATGTAATAGCAATATCTCAACCTGTAAAGCACTTGTGTTTCATTCAGCCGCCACGGTTAGCTGTGTTACGAGAAAGAAGAAAGTAGCACAAGATGTGTATTTTAACACGTAAAAAAACTGTGTGAAGATTAGTGTGGCATAGCATTTTGTAGATGGGAAGATAGGCTTGAAGCACATTTAAGATGCAAGAGGTATTAGTTTCAGATATGAGAGAGAATATGAAATGGATCTAAACTTGATTAATTTTTGCTGACATGAGGCTATTACAAAACTGAGCAGAATTAGAAGGGCCTTCACAGTTCTCATAGACACAATTTGCTATGACTGCAAAGTGTATTTGAAATCAAATGCTGAAATAGTGGGTATATAACTTTTGGGGTTTGAAGTAATGCTGAACAGCTAGCTGACGACGGCTTTTTCTGTTCTGTTACAGTATTTGTGGAATCATCCCAGGATTGAGTAGCATCTTTCTGCCACGAATGAACCCTTTTGTCTTGATTGATATTGCTGGAGCTCTAGCTCTTTGCATTACATATATGCTCATTGAAATCAAGTACGTACAGTTCTTTAAAAAAAGAAACTTTTGTATCCAGTCTATGAGAAATTGCATTTTTTGCATGGAAGGAGTGATCAAAGCTGTATTTTGTATGAATGGCTTTGCAACTCTGTGAATATGTTTGTCTTTTTTCAAAGAGGTATAGTTCAGATATAGTTCAGGTATAGTTCAGATGAGATGAGTATGTGTAATGTTCTGTAAGGGTATATAATTGAAAAGAATGAAAAAGAATCAAAATAAAATTCTTACGCTTTTAAAAAATGTAAATAGCTCTTTTCCTTTAGCATTGTTCTTTCTTTCTAGCAACTATTTTGCTGTAGACACGGCCTCTGCTATAGCAATTGCTTTGATGACATTTGGTACCATGTATCCCATGAGTGTCTACAGTGGGAAAGTACTACTCCAGGTAAGGCAGTGTCACAAAACAAGGGATTTTGTGGTTTCAGTGTTGCTAAATGTCTCATTTAAAAAAGCAAAACAAACAAAGACCAACCAAACATGAAGTATGTTTAAGCATTTGAATGGGAAGCGTCCCCAGGGGAATTTGTGACATCCTGGAAGAATTTCAAGGGCAGTAGAAGTGTGCATCATGAATTTGTTTAATGCCATTGGTCTTCTATGTGGGTAAATCAGACTTAAAGGCTTTCTTACTTAAACAAGCCCAATTAATCTTTATTATAACTTTTTTTCCTCCTTTTTTTTCTTCTTTTTCTTAAAGACAACCCCACCTCATGTGATTGGCCAGTTGGATAAACTTCTTAGAGAGGTAAGTCAGTGTATAATACATAACAGAGTGCGCACAGCTAACATTAAATAAGCATTTAGGAATATGAAGAGGTTTTGTGAGAAGATTGCAAAAGAATTACCTTTTTTTCATGTTTTAGGTGCATGTAGCAATCGTGAATCTTGCTCTCTAAGATGAATAGTGTCATTCAGGTATCTGTATCAAATCAGTAAAGTAGAACAGGCTGTTCTTTTTATAAACTAAACTTGAGCTACCATTGAGTGGTTTGCAGATGTGAGTGCAGGGAGGAAAAGGAGTAGAGGCAGCTGTTGACTTATGGCATGTCAGGTTGAGAAGATACTGCAATTTGGGAGCAAGAGTTACTTGAAATGAGTTACTTCAACCACTTTTT
Source organism: Ara ararauna (assembly GCA_028858755.1). Lineage (NCBI taxonomy): Eukaryota > Metazoa > Chordata > Aves > Psittaciformes > Psittacidae > Ara > Ara ararauna. The sequence goes on from CM054379.1 coordinate 99,387,202, forward strand.
GGATGGATTCGAATGTTCAAGGGTAGCGAAAATACAGTAGGTAAGCATTAGCAGCATCATTAACAGACATCATCTGTTCTGTGTATGGAAGCTTTTATTTCGCTGCTGAAAGTGCTGTATTATTCAGAGATGTGTAAAAGTACATTTCCAAAAGGACTTGAAACATTCTTTCTAATTTATTTTCATATTTCTGGATGTTTGCGTAAAATCAGGTTTCAACTTTGGATGGTGTCTTGGAAGTTCGAAATGAGCATTTCTGGACGTTGGGGTTTGGCACATTGGTAAGTTATGTCTTTATTGTCTTTTTAGCCTTTAAAAAAAAAGGTGAGAGTTATTAATTTTTTATTTAAATGAAGTATTTTTTCTGCAATCTTAAAAAAAATGGAGTTGGTACTCAGTCCCTGTGATTTATTGCTAAGCTTCCCTTGTCCTTTCTGGTTTTTTAAAGCTTTGTTGTTGTTTAATATTATTTATGTATATTGCAGCTCTGGATTAAAGCATGCATTTTGCAACTGTAGGATTTCTTTTGTGCTTTGGCAGTGAAGAAAACCTCAAACAATAGTAATTTTTCAAATGGTATGTTAGTGTAAGTTGTCTCAGAGGGGAGAAGAGGAAAACTGTAAACCTTCAGGTACCAAAGCTCTACAATAGAATCATGTTTTCAACATTTTTTGGGGAGGGGGATGAAAAAAGCACCTACAGTTGTATACTGATATTCTGAAAGCTGAAAGAAATTAAGGGTTTTTTTTGTGATCCAGAATGATCACACAGATCTCAGGTATTCCTAAGGTGATGCAGGTATGTTGTTACAGGCAGAAAATTAAGACTTGTAGAATTTTTCTCTACTTCTGAATTCTTCAGTGTGTTACCCTTCTTAGGAAAAGGAAGAGGTAGCAGGTCTGACTGGCTGATTTGAAAATAACTTTCAGTTTACTATTCTGCCACCCAAAATACTGGATCACAGCATTGTTGGATTGATCAGATGATTATAAAACCTTTGTATGCTTATTTACCTATTGGCATCTTTGAGCTTGTAGTAGAAACTTCCTGAGACCTGGATGCATTTTCAGCTGCACTAGCTGAAGTAAAAATGGCTTACATAGCACAAGCTGTGACCCATGTTCTTTATTAAGTATGAACTGAAAAAGCATATGAGAGGTTTTGGTTTGCATCCTGTTGTCTTCAGCAGTAGTACAGGGTGAATGGGGTACTGTCAACTGGGAAGAAGGCAGGGGCAGCCAACAGTCCAAGAGAAACAAATAGCCTGAGTTCCACAGCAGGCACTGCCTCTGTTCTTGCTTATGGTCCTGATCTGAGCTGTGCGTGTTGTCCTCTTGCCTGTTCCAACAGCACAGGGATGACGCTCTATCCTAAATTTCGCATACAGACGTTGTCTGCACTTTGTTCTTCTCTTGGGACGTGTGTTTTTCCCAGCTGTTGCCTGTCTTTTCCTGACATCACATGTTGTATTTTATAATTTGCTTTTAAGACTCACTTTTCCTGAATGGTGATCTTGATATGTTCATAAAAGATCAACACATAAGGAAAGATCAAAATGTGTCCTAATTATGGAATTAGTAAATATGTTTCACAACTTAATAGTCTCCACTGTGAAAGGTTTTTGTGTAATTCTCTGCAGGATAACTTATCTCATCTTGAATGTATGTGAAGAATCTTTACTGAAGTAACAGTTAACAGCCAGCTTGTTTTTATCACTTTCTAGGCTGGATCAGTACATGTCCGAATTCGGAGAGATGCAAACGAACAAATGGTACTTGCCCATGTCACTAACAGATTATACACATTGGTCTCTACCTTGACTGTTCAGATTTTCAAAGATGACTGGATCAGACCTACCTTATCATCTGTGCCGATTGCAAACAATATTCTGAACATTTCGGATCATCATGTTATTCCAATGCCGTCTTTGAAAGCTGCTGATAATTTGAACCCTGTTACATCCACTCCATCTAAGCCTGGCAGCCCACCGCCAGAATTTGCTTTTAATACACCAGGCAAAAATGTGAGTCCGGTCATCCTTTTGAACACTCAAACAAAGCCCTATGGATTGGGCTTGAATCATGGGTCTGCACCCTACAGCAGTGTACTCAACCAAGGACTTGGAATACCAGGAATGGGAGCAACTCAAGGATTCAGAACTGGTTTTACAAATGTCCCAAGCAGATTTGGAACCAACGCTCGTGGTCAACCCCGACCGTAATAAACACCGTTATTTATTATACTTAAGGGTATTGACTTAATTCTTTTATTACCCAATTTTTATGAACATTTGGAATGTCAGATCATTCTAAATGGCTGGGAACAAGTGCATTGTCCGTATTCATGAGATGGTTTAACTGCAATTTTTTCTTTGCATCAGCAGCAGCCGGTGTAATGTCACAAATATTTTCCAGACATAGGATACTTTACAGGTAGCTTTTATAGAGTGTCCATTTCTGTTCAGCTTTTTATTCACTTTTCTTTATTTTGCCAAGAATGGATTGAGATACAGCTCAACTCCAAAGAGAGTAAAATTGAGACCAGGCAGCATTTGTTTTCAAATGAGAATTGCTTAATAGAAACTGTTAAGCAATTCAGCATTAAATTCACTGAATGCTGAATAGCTGAGAAAATAGGTAATTGCAGAAATACAAGTCCCAGTTTGTAGATGTTTTGATTGCTGTATTAAGCCATCTTTTGACAAAGTCACAGTTAGTTTTGGTTGCAAAACTCCATCAATATTCATATTGTGGCCATTGTGAAGACAATCTGGCATTTCAGATTCTAATTTGTTTTGTGGGACTGTGTTTTTACATTTTTATTGATGCTTTTACAGAAATTCACATGGTTCAGCAACCATTTTCTGGTTGTAAGTATTCCATATTCATCTCTGATATCTCTTCCTGTTTGGTTTAACTGCAAAATTATTTAGCAGTTTCTTGGGAAATAAAATATACCACACTTAGATCTTACAAGCACTTCTTTTTTTACAGTTAACTCTATTTAAGATACAGAGCAAATGGCTGTATTGTTTCTGAAGCCAGTATTTCATTTTTGACTATGGAAAGTATTCTCGGATTTGATTGGGACTTTGTATTTTTCCTCTTTGTATTTTTTCTGTAGTTTCAGAGGCAAAAGTATCTATTTCTATTCCGGGTTTATATCCAGAGTACTGGTCAGTGATTGCTGACAGTTCTGAGTGATTGCTAGAGTGTTTAACCTTCGGGGCACACTTGGAACAAGACTGCCAAACTTGTCTCTGCTTTCGCATCATTGTTTTGCTGTACATCTAGAAGGCTGTATTTCTTCAGGGCCTCTCTCAGGAGCTCTTCCCTCTGACTGCTGTCTTCACTGCTTTGATAACAGGGAAAGGCCTTTTAGAAATACTTCATTTTTTTTTCCTGTTCTCCTGTGCAGTAAGTATCTTATAATTCCCTAGCCAATTCCTCCTCTGCACTTTCTTCAGCATCTCTTGGCTGTTGAGGAGTGGGTTACCCGTTCCTGTTGTTTCACCTGCAACTCGGGGTGCTATATATTGGCTTCCACCTCGTTAATCTGTACGCTAAGTCAGTCTCTCCGTTTGTCCGAGAGCTGTAGTATCTCAGGGACTCCAAAGAAATTATGTTACCTGAAGATAATGGGTTTGATACAGAAATCTTTCTCTCGTAGAACTGAGTTGAGAAAACAGCCTTCATTTGAATTTTAAAGATCTGTGGCCTCTTCACACTGGCTGAGGATTTATTTTTCTGCATAAGGACACTGTTTTCCTCTTTCTTTTTTTTCCTTTTTCCTTTTTTTCCCCTCCATTACCTGTGTTTCTCGCTCCAGTGCACAGAGGAGGGCGTCACTTTCACAAGCAAAGCAAGGTGACATTCTGCTGTGATGGTATCTTGCTGGGATGTGTGAGGCTGAGGGTAGTGTCCAGGCTGTCACTGGTATACAGTCTGTGTAAGCTACAAGTAGGGAATCTAGTTCTGTACTTCATTTGCAGCAGGAGTAACAGTTTCGTTACTGTGTTAGAAAATGTAATAAGCTGGAAGGCTTGCATTTAGAGATTGCAGTGAACTTACAGCAGTTGGTCCTGTTTCTATAAGGTCGGTATTAGCTCAGTAATCAGCTTTGTTTCATTGCTCTGTCTTTATGTGTGTGCAGCCTATTCCGCGTGCCATTGCTGCATGGAAATTTGCTGAAGTACAGAACACTTGAACAGATTCTCTGTACCTCTTGGGTGCTGAACTAGACTGCATTCTACAGCATCTGCGACACCTTAGAGCCAGCAGAATGTTTACAATATACTACTCTCATGTGGCCTATTTGAGAATTGTTCCTTACTCCAGTTTCATAACCAAACACCCTTTTTCTGATGTTTTAAGTACATTGTATTATACTGATTGCATGCCTACTTGTTTTTAGTAGAAAATTAAAGCTCCATTTTATGAAAAAATGAAGCTGATCCTTGATTTAAGATGAGACGGGAGAATGAGAATTCCAGAATTCTGAGTGCAATATAATCACTTTAACAAAACTATTTTTTGGAGTGATTGTTTACAATATATATCATATGTGCAGATGATAAAGATTCTTTTAGAGATTAGAACAGCTTTTTAGCTGGTTTATTGTTATGAATATATTAAGAATATTTGTTAAATCAACACAGAGTAAAATGTCTCCTTTTATACGAGGAAAATAAAATCCGTGTCATCTTTAAATGACAAGGAAAAAATGGTAATTTGTGTACAAGATTTTATACTTATATTTTTATATATGATTGTTTAAGTGATGCTCTTGGGTGATACTTCAGTCTCAGTGAGCAGCTGTGTGAAACTTCAGAACTGTTTTTCTGGGTCTGCTACCAAGGTAGACTCGGGTCCTTGTAAGAATGCTACAGAAAGCATTTTTACTGCATTTTGTCTTTTCTAATTGTGTTTTGCTGTTAGGTGGTCACAATCTAAATGTTCTGAAATGTGAATAAGAATTGCTAATTTATATTATCTTCATTCCTAGTGATTGGAATGCTGCTCCAGCTAGAGCATAAAAGAGGACTGGTACTCGCTGTCATTTCTGTCTGCCAGAGAATTTGGCATTGTTACTTCTTTAACTTATTCCAACTGTGATTCCACAGGATCACTACACTTGTAGGTAAACACGTCAAGCTTTAGAGAATTTGAGGGGCATGTACCATTAGCTGGCATAAGATTCTTGTGGAAAAACCACACTGCCCTGATACAAAAGGAGCTAGACCACCTACTGCAAAACAAGTAACTGATGTATGGAGAGTTTTGCAGCTTTACCTATTGAGTCATGGCTCCTGAGTTCCTTCTGTTCTGTGCTCCCTTCACCCAGGTAAAATCCCCATTCAGCTTTGGGAGGACTGTTGACAAGTGACAGCCTCTCATGATGGTAGATTGATGCTTTTTATTCATTTGTCCTCTTTTCCCCCCCCCTCCTCAACTGAGATATGACAAGTGCTATTCAAGGAAAGAACCTGCACAGCAATCCTGCTGATCTGGGTAATGGTTGGATTAGTTGAAGTCCCTCAGTTGATTTCTGTTCCCTGCTGCCACCATCCAATGGGGTAGAGAATCTATCCAGGGATAGGTGCTCCAACATAAAGCCTGTCTCTGAATTTTGAAGTGACTGTCTGTACCAAGTATGTTCAGATCCTATAGATCTGAAATATACTTGGTGATATTCAGTGTTGAAACTGAGAGTGGAAAAGATACCAGTCCTGGCATCCCTTTTTTTGTTTTCTGGGTATTTTATCAAATGTATAGACATTCTCCTGCCTGCTTGTTCTGCCCTGCCCTAGTAGCAGTGAGAACCCACCTTGCACCATGTCTTCGCTTTACTGACTGCTTCAGGTTCTTGTGCTTTTGGGGTCTTAGATTCCTGGATTCACATGGTTACTGGGCTGATGTAAGCTTTCCTTCCAGTAGTTACTTTTTAAACAAATAATGGATCATATAAATTGCTAAGATGATGACCCTTCCCTCGGGGGGCACCCTTTCCAGGGCTCACACACCATCACAAAAGAGATGGCCTTCTTTTCCTGTACAAAATAAATCCCTTCAAAACCTGAAGGGGGGAGAGAAGCCTCTTTGCCTCTTCATGTTTTGAGAACCATTGAATCGTGTTACACCAACCTGTATCTCATTTCTTAGTGAACTGAGTAAACTTAAATCAAGAGAACTGCATGCTGAAGCAGTGAGATGTTGGTGACAGAACTGGCATGCCAGAGACTTGGTGGTACTACATGATTGACTTAGGGTTTCAACTGACTCTTAATAGAGACTTTTTTAACTAGACTTTTCCCAGTTATCACAACCCTCTGATCCCACGTCATAATGCAGCTTGTTGAAAGTTGACTTTCAAGTTCTTGAAGAAGCAGACTAGCAGTGCACATTGCAAATGCATACTGCATTTTCCAAAGGCCCTGAAAAGTATGAAGTAAAACAAGAGTTCACCCATAGCAGTGAAATTAGCCACACACACTCATTATCTGTGTTTCTGTATATAGCCATTTTGTTACCTTTTTTCACCAGTCAGGTGGGTGCAGTAGGTGCCTTATACTGCTCAGAGTATAAGTATTTGAACTTCAGATTTCATGTAGTTGTTTAGAATGTTTTCTTATGGGCTGAAGTGGAGGAGAATGTGGTACCAACAGTTCAAACAGCTTTGATGTATTTACACAGAGGTACAGCAGTATCTGAAAATAAACACATCTGTCCAGTTCTTAGAATTTTTGTTGTATTCTATTTCAGAAGTTGTGTGCAGAATAGAAACACTTCTCACAGCGGTGAACTGACGAGGAAACATGAAATGCTCAACTTTCACCTTAAGTAACAGAACCAGATAGAATTTCATTTTCATGCTGTCCCGTAAGACCAGAATTTTACAACTTTGCATTGCTGTAAATACATATTTTGATTGCAACTTTAAAATATGTAAGTATTATCTTAGGTTCAGAAATGTTTGCTTTAGGAAAATGGTAATATAGAGGCCAAATCTAGCATGCCTACAACTCTATAACTTATTTCCTTTCTAAGTCTCTCTGCCTGGGACAGAACTTTCTAATGAGGAAGTTGAGAGCAGTAAAATATTGCCTTGATTTACCTCAGTTCATTCTCTACCAGCTTGATATTTAACTTTCTTTTTCAGCTGCTCTCATCCTTTCCTCACCAGTGGAAACCATAAATCTGTAGGAGCTGTTGAATACTGCTCTTCTCATATTGATTCCTATTCCAGGCTAGATTTTTGGCAGTGTTATACTAAATATATTGAATAATTCCAATATGGAATGTAGAAGCGCTGGGTTGTTAAACTGGTATCTTTTTCTGATACAGCCTAAGGCTTGTCGTTACTTAAACTGTCCTCTTGCTTCTGAGTCTCATACTTATTTTACTCTTGATAAATAGCACTTTACCTTTACAAGCTATGGTTTCATATAAATACAATTTTTAAGTGATCACTTTCCTAGTATTAAAATAGCAAGTTTGTGGTATTGTTTTTTAGATTTTAGATCAAACTGTGAATGATACTCACATGAATGAATGGTGTGTGCTGGGAAGTTGCTCCCACAAACTACCTACTCTTCTATCTCTTGTGTTGCAGTCAAAGCACAGTGTGGGAGAAGCCCCCACATACCTTCCTTTAGCATCACTCCCCACCACCCTACTCCATAAAATAATATCCAAGAAAACACAGGGAGAAAACTGAATTTGGGTTATTTCTTTGTTTGCTGGTGGCTGCCTGTCCACAGACAAGAAGCCCTTGCAGCCCTCCTTGTGGGGGAAGGAGCAGTGAGGATGAAAATCCCTTCTGTGTGTCAGGAGTTGCAGCAGTTCATTTCAGGATGAGGTGGTTTAGTTCAACCCACAGTAGAAATCTGTTTGTGTGATTTATGCCTCTTTTGATAATGTGGTATAAATTCCCATTGCTAAGCACTTCCCAATCGGGTCACACCTTGTGAAAACTAGCTAATACTTAAGTCAGGAGGCATTCCCTCCTGGATCTTAATATGTGACATAAACCAGGGATAACCATCTGGAAAAATTCTGGGTTTTTTATTCAGAGGTAAAATGTGGAAAGATCAAATTCTTTTCAGGCTGAAACTAATTCTTGTTTAATGCTATCTTGTTTGGCTACATAGAACATTGGGCCAGGAACAGCTGAATCAATAATCTGTCTAGCAAGAACTATCATTATATTTTTCTTCACTTCAGTCTCTCCAATGCAATTAAATAGCAAATGTGAAGATGGACAAACAGTGTTCAGAAAGGACAATGACCTGTTGCCATTTTGTCTCTCACAGGTTTAGATATTCCAGTACAAACACTTGCAGGATTTTGCTGAGATTGTCGATAGTGGTTTTGTCAAGGTTTTCTTCTGTGTCCTCCATGGTATGCCATACTGCAGGAAAAGGGGATGGAATCAGATGTAGGACTGGAACCCCTATAAAAGGAAAGTGAAATTTGGAGAAGACATATTGCAGATGTTCTGTTAAGCCAATGAATATGTCACCATTTAACAAAAGAATCAGGTAACTACTCAAAAAGTGTTGGTTTTGTTGGACTTGAGCCCTGCCTTGATGCGAAAAATAGAAGATTCACGGAGTTGAAAAGCCATTGAGCAGGAGACAGTGACCATAGCTCAATGAAAAAAGCACTCGCTTAGAAGCGGAGAGGTGTAGCTGATCTTGTGCCTGCTTCCAGAGCTGTGCACCAATTTTACATTGCTCGGTAGTTAACAGAGCATAAGCAATGGCAAAATTAGGGGCTCGATATGAAGATACCTTCCTCCTTTCCTAGGTAGATACCCTTTTCAGTGAACTAGTGTAACCTTCCTTTTTGGTTAACTCTTCTCTGGCAATACAACTCTTGTACAGCAGAAAACTTCAGTCAGAAGACTTTACTGTATCTACTGCCCTTCAGCACACCTTAGTTGTGAAGATGTTTTGCTGAGTGCTTGAACAGAGAAGGACATCACATCCACTCTTGAACTTGGAGGAGTGCTTTAATTACTGATCTGCCGCTTAACAAGGTGGCAGCGGTAATCCAACTGCTTTCCCTTTCTTTGCATCCCAAAGGAAAAGAATGAACACAAAGTTGGGGGCTAAGGCATATGTATCTGCCGTGAGAAATACTTGGGGAAAATAAGCTTGAAAAATAGGGCTATATGAACTTGCTCATTTATTAAATGATGCATTTGTTACTGAACTTATAATTTAAAATATAAGAGCTTCCAGTACCTCTTAATAGAAATGGAATGTGGTCATCTTCAACCAAGCCTCGATAGAAAGTAGCCTGGAAATACTGCCTTTCAGTGTGGTGGTTCTTCAATAGGTTCATGTTGTGTAGCTCCTGCTCTGTAATTCACATTGAAAGTGACTTACAACTTTTGGACAATATGAGGCATGTTAGCACATTTGATTATTTTTTCCTCTCACGTGGAAGGTTTTTCCATCAAAGATGAAAAAGGAGTTTGTAACTGTCTTTTGCATTTGTTCATTACTTAGGAGACCTCAACATTGGTGCTATTACTGTCATTTTACAGAAGAAGGAACTAAAACAGAGAAGTGACGCAGTTCTAAGTGTTCAGAGTGTCAATCAGTTATAGAATCGGTTTTGTGGTTTCCAGGTGTCTGGGAATCTTCCCCAGTTATTTTATTAATTAAATAATAAAATCTTCATATAGGTTTAAGATGCACCAAATATAACATTTGATAATGTAAGTATTAAAACTGTAAACCAGAAAAGTAACCTAAAAATCTGATTTACAGGACTTAATGCATTCAGAAACTACACACTAAACATTCAAATTCACCAAAAGCCCGTACCCCAATCCTTACCAATTGCTTGAAGCCTCTGAAACCACCGACTAGTATTTGGAAAATAACTGGGAAAGACAGGGTTTGGTGCACCAATTAAATCCAGTAGTACAAGCAGGTCCTACAGAAGAAAGAATCTGTAAAGCAAAATTCTTTATACTACTACACCACCATTAACAGAGATCAGCAATGAGACCTCTTCGTTCCTGTATTATTATGACTAGGTCTTCGACAGCTCTGGTCAAAGATCTGGCTTTTCTACCATAATGCCTGAGAAGAACTCGTTAGCAGAACCTGATTCCAATCTGATGCATTTTGCTGTTATTCTGTGGAAGAAAAGGTTGGCTATTTCTCTGCTCTTCATGCTGAAGCGGACTGCATTGCTTTGGTTGCAGTTTGTGTGTTATATCCCTTTAAAAGAAAAACTACGGTAGGTGGGGAGAAAGAAGAGGAAATTGCTTCTTCCCTGGAGAACAACAGTCTGTCAAGGGAAAGACATTTTATGAGTCATAAGACACAGTGACAGAAGAAAAGTGTCTCAGCAGTGAGTAGAGAAACTAGAAGGGAGCAGATGACCAGAATTTTAGTAGGAATCAAAGGGAAACAGCTTGCTGTAGCTTAGCGCTTATCTAGGGGAGATTTGTTCACAGATGGGTACTGTGTGCTCTCTCCTAATCACTTTGAATTATCTCTTAAAGAGGGTGGGTATCCTAGTTTATATTCTAATAAATTTCTGTATTTTGATTTTTCTGTGACTTCTCCATACTTGCATGGAAAAGGTCTAAGCAGGTTCACCTGAAAAGCTCTTGCCAACTCTCTGGTTTACACGCCTCATAAAATTGCCCCAAGCTTGCTTTTTCCTTTAACTTTGGTGCGATTCATGGTTTCCTGGTAATTTGGGCATTTAATAACTGAACACTGAAAACAAAAAAAGCAATTTACTCCTGCCCATCAGGGAGGGAATAGCCACTTACTATGCCCTGCAGCTGATTTGTGGTGGTTGAACCAGGTGGATGTGGAGTAGATACCATTTTCTGAGCTAGGTGTTGAGATCCGTAGAGGGAATCAGAAGGGGACCACTGGACAAAGGCTTCTTCACCATCAAAAAAAATGAGCTGAAGTGAAAGGTCTGGTCTTGGTGCTGAGCTGGTCTGTTGGAGGAAAGTAAAAGTAGCATAACTGACTCTGGCCTGAACATCAAATAAAGGACAAATACTGTAGTCATATCAACCACATCAGTAGGGGTATATTTTCAAGGTACCCTATGCAAACCCTCTTATGGCTGTATAACAGTGGTAGTGATCACTCACTATTATTTATCTGGCGCAGTGATATGTTCTGCAGTCTGGTATCATTTGGATACTGGTTAGAAGCTTTATTTCTGACGTCAGCAGACGTGCTGAGTATGTTGAGACAGGTCTGCAAAAGCAGGAACATCACCTCAAATAGCAATGAGACATGCCAGCAGCAACACCTGAGGCAGGTGCTAATACTATTCCTTGCTAGTGCCCCAAAGGAGTAGTATCTCTGTTGCAGCTGTGCATCAGTGGAGGTGAATTATGGATTTGTAGAGCTGATGGTTTTTTGAGGGACAAAGAGCAGTCAGTCATGAGAAGAATGACCATTTATTTTCCTTCAGGGGGACTCGCAACCCCTGAGGCAGCTCTACCTTAAAACCAAAGCACAGAGAGTGGAGCGCATACACCCTTCTCTTTCAACAACCAAAAATATCACAACAGTAAAAACTGAGAATACAAGATTTATGTATTTAAGGTCACAAAGGAGACATTGTCTGAAATTTATTCCCCAAGTAGAAGGAGCTTTTTTTCTCTCTCTGTTTACTAACTGAAGCTTTCTTTGCGCTGGCAGCGTTCCCTAATCACCTACAGCATGGCTAACCCCAGTTTGGTTCCGCTATATGAACAGGTTAGGGAACTGTAGTCTTGGCAGTTGCTATAAATGTTTTAACTGTCTATGAATTAATGCTATTTCAAGTGAAATTGCATGATGTGGTTAATAAGGTGGGGCCACTGGCAACAGTCATGTCCTGTATGGGCTACAACTCCCAACTAGCTGGAGCAGATCCAATATAAACAGTAGTAGAAAACTTCTATAAAATGTCGCTCACACAGGCAAGATAGATAGCATTGATTGTATGCTCACAGTGATATATGGATTTCTCTAATGGCAATGCTTTGCTGCCCTTTGTCCTTTGCACCGGACAGAGGTCTTTCGATAGCAGTCATTTTGCATTATGGAGGAAACTGTATTAATGCCATTTGAATTTTAGAAAGTAGTATTTGTATTATTATTATTACTGTTTAACACATTCTCAGGTCTGGATAACAGCTGTCTTTGCCCTTTACTTTAAAACTTACTCTCTGTAACTGGAGAAACATCAAGATAAAAATCACAGCTTCAAGTCAAAATATAAATAGATTTGGCTGAAAACATAACAAAGTCTGTTATGCTACTATGAGCAGAGCAGAAAGGTCATAGTTAATGTATTAAGCAGATGGATCCCAAAGTATATTTTGTTAACAGACTGTTCGAATGGTATCCTGTACAAAGTCATTAGATTGCCTTTTTGTCAAATGCTGTCATCTTACATGATAAAAGTTTAATCAAAAATGATACATTACTTGCAAAAAAAATCCAGTCTTTAAGTCAGTTTGCAGGTTGTTCCATAAATAGCCATCAGGCAATTTTGTTCTACCATAAAGCTTCTAAATGAATGCATCTGCATTACAGGAGTGCTTTGTTTTGTGATTAAAAACACTGGCATATTCTTAATCTTCTAATTCGTAAATATTCTGATGTCAGAAGGCACCAGATCGGTTCTTGGAAATATCTGCCGACAAGTAATCTTCATACCTGAGCTGAGTGTCTTCCTGACGCTTTGTAAAGCGTTTAAGAGACCTTTCCCTGTGAAGCTCCGTTGGAGTACGAGGATTCTTCTGGAAATAGCAACTCCTGAACCACTAGATGGCACTCACGAACCTGTAATCCTCGAGGTTTTAGGGCGAGGAGGATCAACAGATTATTTTGCCTGCCAACGGCAGCACTTCGAGGCAGATTTCCATAGCAAAGGTAACACAGAGTGACAATATACTATTACTATTGTTACATAAATAAACTATTCAAATTGATAAAGGAAAAGGACAACATCTTGATATCATTATGGGAACATGAGTCGAACTCTCCTGTTCATCTGCCTCCCGAGGCAGAATACAACTGAGAGATTTAAAAAATGCAAGATTAAGAAAGCAAAGGTATCTGTCAGTGACCCTAGATGTTACTGGATACGATAGGGGTTTCTGAGTGTGGGGTTCTGTGCCTTTTAGATAGAAAGTAGGATTCTATCTCGCCAAGTCTATGAAGCATGTATTATTCATGTATAAATTGTTATTTTTATATACTATATATTTATCAGGTAATTTTTAGGTAGCCACCCTTTGCCTAATAAGTTTTATTGTGATAATGTACTCTGAAGGAGTAGATACAGTTCTCTGTTCTGTTCTTGAAGTCAGTGGGAGTTTTACTACAGCAAAGTAATCCAAGAATCGGGCACACAGGCTATGTGAGAGAACACGGAAGTGCCCTTGAGGTCTACTGCTGTGACAAACCCCGATGAAAATGAAACAAGCAAGCTACCTTGATTAGCTGAAGCTGGTTATCCAGGGCACGTGCCAGCTCCAAAATCATAGCACAAGGCACGGCTGAATCAGTTGCTCCTACAAACACTCTCTCCTGCCATTGTTGTCCAAAGAACTTTGAGTCGTAGTGGCAGGCTAGAACCAGGTGCCGTTTCGCAGAGGGGTTGAGAGTGCTGATGATATTTGAAAAGGTTTGATATCCATATGGTGTGTACCTCTGAAACGTGTCTTCTTCAATTTCCCAGCCAGCCCGTAATCTTTGAAGACGGTGCTTGATATGCTGCAATTAAAAGGAAGAACAACCACATTAATATTGCTTGCTTCAGAAAGATGTTGCAGACAAATTGTGCTTAGTTATCAGTGGCACTTGGGCTTATTTCTGTAAGTTCATGGTATTTTTAAAAGATAAATTTTACAGCAAAAATTGTAATGTCACTATGCAAAATGAGCAACGTCTTTGCTACCGTAGCCTGTGGCTGGCTAAGCTGTCTCCCTTTTTCATGTCTCCCTTTTGTCTCTTGTTTTTGGAGTCTGAAGGTGCTTTGAATGATTGCCCGTTAATACGACACATTTGGATCCTGATCTCTGAAGTTTCCAGGCCGGTGGTTTTTGAGGTGCCACCAGGACAAGTATTAACGTTTACTTCTTCAAATCCAAACTCAGTTGTGATCTTAAATTAAATCTCAAAAAGGGCTGCAGAGAACTTGATGTGGCTAATCTGACAATTACCACACATAGATGTCACAGCAGCATAAAAAAGATGCTGGGTTTTTGTTTGTTTGCTCTAGGGGCTCTGTGTGTGTGTGTGTGTGTGTGTGTGTGTTTACTTTCTAGTCATTTTAGCTTCTATGAGATATCTGCCTTTCAGGTGACATAAGCTGCTTACAAGGCTGTAGGAGACAGTCTGATTCCTGTAAGTTAAAGAAAGAGTTAAACATTTCAGAACAATGTTTTAAAAATTAAATCCTGTATGTGTAGCTTACGTAAAGATAAAGACAGGGACTACGTAAAAGACATCATTCATTTTAGGTATCGTTCTACCTAAAGAGAATATCCCTAATAACAGCCCCAGTTACACTTAGTAAAGAGTTCTGGCTAATTCTTATTAGAGGGTTATCTCTGCTGAGCAACTTATTTTTATGTGTCCCTAGAGTGCTGCTTCAAGTCAGATTCCTCTCTCTTTAAGTAAACGTTAGGAAAAGCCTCTAAGGGGTAAAAAGAAAATTGACTTTGAAGACTTGTCCCGCTCCTAGTGAAGTCAGTGGGAATATTGCCATAAATGTTAGTGCTAGAACAAACTTCCATTTTGTTTATGGTCACCCTCTAAAAGCTCTTACGGTATTGTATGACTATGCTATCTGTAGGCAGAGCAAAGGATGTCTGTGATGCATTATGGGGAATACAGAAGCCTGAAAGGATTTCCCAGTGTCCACTAGCTATAACTGGTACTAGTCTTCTCCCTTCTTCTGCATCTTAACAAAGAAATGCCATTCCTTTCAAAGTCCGTTGTGCTTTGACAATGAGAACTCTTCTTTTTTTCCTCTGGCGGGGCCCTACTTTGGTACATGCTGTACATACCTTGTAACAGGATGATCCTATTCTGAACATGACTTGTGGTTTTCTAGCCTAGGCTCAGATAGTTTTTTGTTTTTCTTACTCTTTCCCCTTTCACTTGGCTGCCTTCCAGGGTATCACTAAAGAAACCACAAGACTACAGAAACATGCGTGCGCACACACACAGAAAGCATAAAAAAGCTGCATTTTTCCAGTCTACCAATTGCAGAGTGGCAAATAATCTTCTTGTAGTTAGGGCTGCCTTGGAGCTGTTGAATCACTGCCTGGAGGGTAAAAAAAGGCTAATGAGATGGTGTGAATGTCTTCTAGCAAGCTCAGCTGTACCACTGTTTAGTCTCCTGCTTAGACAATATAATCTAGAGCTAGCATGGCACATAGTCCTGAAGATGAGTGCAGAGCAGCAACCTGGTTGTGTGGTAACTCTCTGTGGCTCAAATACAATGTGCTGGAGTAAAAGCCTGGGGCTAAGCACAATCTGGATATCTCACCGCAGCACAAACTCATTGCTGTGCTTGAGCCAGCAGAGCTGATGTGGTACTTGGACCACTGCTGCACTTTGTCATTTTGATTGTTTCATCTGCGTGCCCTTTTGGGCCTATTTGGTCCCTTTCTGTGTTGATGCACACATCTGAAGCAACACTGCAGGGCAGCGTAACAGCACAACACCTCTACAGAGAAAGGGCAGTTGGGTGTCATTTATTTCATCCCCTTGTATGGTCCCAAGTGGTTTGAACTGGTGATCAAAAAGCTGCTCATGTGAGGGAAAGGGCAACAGTTGCACTGTGCTCTGGTTACCAAACCTGAGGCAAGGTATTTAATTTATAAGTTTAAAAACAGGCTGTAGGGTTTTTTCCATCATGCTATGCAGCCCTGGGAAATAATATGTCAGCTGAAGTGCAAGCTGTGTCATGTAGGCTCTATGCAGTCTGGACTTGAGCAATGATAGAGTTTGTCCTGCCTAATGAAAGGAATGTGTCTGTCCCTTTAGCTGTCACTAAAGGCACTACCAGAATATAAATAGTAGATGCTGCCTTACCTGTCGTACGATATAATTTCCTTGTGATCCTGAGTATCTCTCTATCAGCATAGGACGCAAATCATTCTCCCACATTTCAGAAACATCTGTGTTTGCAGCAACTTTTTTGATAGCATCAGCGTGTAAAATTCTTGGTCGGTGAGAATACTGTATGAGGGAGAAAAAGCCAAGATTGCTGTAACTATTACTAGACCTTTTTAACCCTAGTATTCTCCAGAATTATGGTAATGTGGTATATTGTGCTACTTTGATTTACTGGGAGAAAATCATGGGAGGCATTTTTACCTACCTGCTAGCTGTAAAAACAGAACCCATGGCTGGGTTTTCTCTTTTCCAGTATCTTACTTCTACATACGTACAGTCCTGTCTGCAACCATGACACCTTCAAATGAAGTTTCCATTGAGACAAGCATCAGACGCTTCGTTTTTAGTAGTGATGATATTTAGCTTTATGCAGTGAGTGTCTACATTATGAGGTGCAGTACTGCAAAGAAATGCATAAGCTGGCTCAGTCCAGAGACAGTGAAGCTGTGTCATTGCGGTCCCTGCCCACAGTGGTGGTTTCAGTGTGACTACATAGCATGGCGTGGCTCATCTGGGGCTAGCTGGGGTCTATGTCAGCTTTGTGACACATGGGTTAACCTCAGAACTGGCAGCTTTTCTCCTGTGACAGCAGCTCCCAGTGATGGCTACCTCTCAAGTGGCTTCTTTTCTGCTGCCTAAGCACAGACCTTTAGAGCTATTTCAGGTGACTTGAGAGATCCTAACTAGATTAACTAGATGATCTTAAGGTCCTTTCCAACCCTAACTATTCTATGATCCTCCTGGGGCTGGCAAGTGCACGTCTTGGACCTGTGAGAGCCTTGTGCTGTTCTGGAGTGGTAGCTGAATGGCAGGTGGGAACACCAACAACATTGCAAATGTTCCTTTGGGCACCTAGTTTGAATCTACCCAATCTCTAGCAATTGTCTCCTCAGGACCTTCCTGAGCCACTCTTGGTTTTATGGATTCCTATTTCAGGCACTGCCATACGATATTCCAGTCCCATCCATTCCTCATTTCTATCACACAGACCTCCTTTTACACCTCTCTCCCATTGGAAAAATGTTTATTTGTTCTTTTAGATCAGAACTGCCTTACATGATGGATCAGAGTGCTGTCCTTCAGTGTACCCTGTTTACCTCATCCTCTTTGAAATGACAAAGAGGATGGAAACTGGAACATGAGTGCACCATGGTTTATAGTGTAGGATAATGGTACTTGCCATTTTACTATTTTTTTCTTCAAACTGTTGAAGAACTGATTTGCTTTTGGGCTCTGCTGCATCAAGCTGACATTTTCATAGATGTATTTACTCTAGCTCCATCACTGTATATGTTAACAAAACCCAATCATTTCCCCTTGCACATTTGTCTGAAATGACTGCTGGAACTCACTCCCTGGCCAGAAAGGTTACTGACCTTGAGAGCTTCTGCAGCTCTGTGTAATGAATGACCTGCTATCTTAATGACCCTGCCTAATGAATATTGTTAACAAATGCTTCTGCCTCACTATTTGGCGTCTTTTCTACTTCATTTGTGTGTGCTGAGCAAAGCAGGCACAAGCACAAATATTTTCTAAGCTTCACTGTAAACATTCAATTCTACTCTTTTCATGCCTGTTTATCTATGAATGGACCTTTCCTCCAATTCCACTTCATTTTATTAGTGAAATTAAGTAGAGAGGAGACACAAAGACACTGAATCCTACGATGCTAATTTTAAGACAGTGTTTCAAGCTGTATTTTAAGACTCTGAGGACGCCAAATTTTAGGATGTACAGTTAACATTTTTAATGCTACTGAATTTATACATGGCTTAAAGAAAAACTGCATTTTGTCTGATACATAAAGAAGAACTTCTACAAGTTTGGAAACTGTATTGTAGAAGATGCATAAAGTGTCTTTTGAAAGACCTGAAGTTTAATACAGTGGAACCTACGCCAGTATAGAAAAGGTAGAGACAAGAGAAAATGTCAGGAAGCGGTTCTGTTTAGGAGGAACAGGCTCTACGAGAAGAGAAAAGCTGAAGCTGTGCACTTCAGAAGAATGTAGGAGAACAATTTAATTAAGGAAGTTCAGAAAGTATGCCTTCAGCTGAACAATTGAAGGGCTCAGTTAGAATGTGAAATTGTCTTTCTTCTAACCAGAGTGTGCCTGGTAACTGGGGTCACTGAATCATTTTGCATAGACACATGATTATCAAAGTACAAATGTATGAAAACACTTCAGATGAGAGGAATAAATTCCCACTCCTAATAACAGAGGCATCTTCAAATTTGGGAAGTGAAAGGAATTACGAAAGTGGTCGTGAAAGAAAAGAGAAGCAGAATGAGATCTGTAGGTGACTCACTTCTTACAGTGTTGGTCAATCCCTGTTTCCTCCATGGCCACAGCAGGGAGGTAGAGCAATACATTTATGACAGGGCTATTAATAACCTGTTGTACCAAGCTGCATAAAACAGCAAGACTTCAACTTCTGCAGGTAGCCCATGCTTCCTGTCAATTTGGGTGTATTTCAGCCTGGTGCCAAGGGAAGTTAGTTTCTTAAGTTTAGGACCCTCCTCAATGGCAGAAAAATGGGAAGGTCTGTGCAGTGCAAGGCTTTCAACTTCTGGCTCGCACATGCCTTTAGGGAGAAGGAACAATAGTTGTCAAGGGATAAGAATTTGATGAGAGAGAGGAAGTGGTTCTTGGTTAGTGTCTGCTCAGGCAGAGGAGTACAGATGCTATGGTTCTGCGGTTAGAGGATGCTACTTATGTCATTGGCAAGTAGATTGACTAGTGGGAATAGAATGAGCTAAAGGGTGTATTAGTGTGGCTCAAGGGGGCTGACAAAAGGAGCACTGAGGCTACACACTTGTACATTGACTAGTATGACTGAACATTTAGCTTTGCCTATCCTTATATATGTGCATATATATTTATTATGCATACTATAGATGTATTATGTTACAGATATGTAGTCTGTATGTGAGCCATATATATAGTAAGATACAGTTAATAAAACATAATGACAAAATTTCTGTTAAAAAAACCCAAACCCACAACCAAATAACGCAACACTTACTTGAATGGGTGTAAATAAAATCAAGGAGAAAGGGAATGACTCAGGGGAAGTGAGTGGAAAGGCAGGAAGAAAGTGTGATTTTGCTAGTTCGTCCGGGACTCTGGTCTACTGGGGAAGAAGACGGTGCATTGGATTAGCAGAGTTTAGTTGGTTGTGGCTGAACTTTGAGTTCAGCTCTTCCACAAACACCTGGGAATAGGCCCTGGAAGTGTATTTTCCATTTGGAAATGCCTGAACCCTTGAATTGAATGTAATTTGCAGTTGTGTACTCTCCCATGTGCCCTGTGGTTTAGTTCTTCGTGAAGAACTATGTAGTGTTTCATACTGACCATGGAGAGCTGTTACACAGAGGAGTCGGGGGTTTAGTGCTTACTGCTGTTTCATTAAACATTGTCTCAAGACTGCTTTTTTCACTAGTTCACACAATGCTTTGAATTAAAACCAATATAGTATGTCTCTATGAAATACTAGAATATTACATCCCTTCAAAGCAGTTTTGTAGTAGCTATCAACACCATCTCTATTTGTTTTTCTACGGAGATGTGTATCGCTGCTGGAAGAGATAATCACATTGAAAACTGGAGTATAACGGACTGTTACACGGAATATAATTTGGGATTTTGATTCCTTTTGTGCTTTTGGGGTTTTCCCTTAAACCCACTAACTGCCCCAGACAAAGCTCATCCCCGATGTGACAAACCCGTGAGGAACCTTGTCCTGCGGCCATTAGGTCGGGGTGGGCAGGAAGCCATGTTATCCGCCCCCACCTGCGCTCTCCGCAGGCGGCCGGTGACCGCTGACCCGCCGCTGAAGCCCGCGTTGTCCCAGGGCCGGACAGTCGGGGCTGGGCAGCGGCGAGCCCCAGAGACGCGACCGCGACCCACCTTCTGCAGCGTCCACGCCGCGCCGGCGTCCCTCCCGAGCACCAGCGGCAGGCAGGCGGCGGCGAGGCACAGTGCCCCAAGCAGCCGGGCAGCGCCCGCCGGCCCCTCGCCCCCTGCCATCCCTTCTCCTCTGGTCCGCAATCCCCTCACGGCTCTCCCCGCGGGCCCCCTTCCCTCCGCCTTGCCGAAGCCCGGGGGCAGGAAGGGGGGAGCCGGGGCCGGCGGGGGAGGGAGGGAAGAAGGGAATGAGGGAGGGAGGGAGGCTGCTGCGGCCGCGGCTCTGCCAGCCTTCCCCGGCGCGTCCCCGCTCCCTAACGCGTCTGGTCCCTGGCACCACGTCAGCAGCTCCGCGGGAGGCGGGCAGGCAGCCCCTGCGCTGGCTGAGGGCCCGGCCGCGGGCATCGCACGTTGCTGTGGACTGTGTGAAATGAGGGTCCGGGGGGGGGGGGCCCGAACGGCAAAGACCTACAGAACTGCAAAGCGGTGAATTTACTGTTTTATAAAGCTCTTCTTGCGCCCTTTTTGAGGCCTAATCCGACGATGCTTGCTAAAATGTCAGTTTTGTCTTCAGGCATTTTAATTTCGGTGGTTACTGTATTAACTACCAATGAAGCACAGTCTGTGGTCAGGCGATATTTTGCAGTAGGTCAATTAAAGCGATTAAACCAGAGATAGAAGCATCTGAGCACACAAGCCCTTCTTCAGGTCATTTGACGTTATCATCCTCACTCTGTGGTGTTGTGGAGAACATCTGACCATTCTGCATCACAGATGTCCCATTTAAAGTCTCCGATCTTTACATCATTCTTGAAACTTCAGACTCAATGCTAAAACACATTGAATGGAAAAGAAAGAAAAAAGAAAAGAAAGGAGGGAGGCAGCTGAAGTAACAGGCTCTTCAGCTTGTACTGGAAAGCCGCATCCTGAAAACTATAGCTTTGTGAGTATTCAAAGTGTCTGTTTGAGGGTAATATTAGAGAAATGGAGCAATTTGTTGATTTGCAGATTCTTCCCCCAGATTCCACAGATTTCCTAGAAAAGTTGGTGGATCTGCTGCCCAACATACAGATGGGATCTCTGGAGGCAACAGTTTCACTGTAAATTCAGCATCCTCCAAGCTGATACTCAGATGTGGCTGTATCCAAGGTTTTCACATATGGGGAAACGAAGAGTTAATTTAAATCAGTGCCTTTGGGTTTTAATCCTTCTCTCCTCCCAGAAGTCCACACTTCTCTTTGTTAGGAAATTGTTTTAAATGCTAAGCCAAGTCACCAGCGAATAGGGAGAAATGGGCAATCATTTCATTAGCAAGAAAACCCAGCACGGTTTACAGATTCTTAGGCAAAAGCCCTGGCAAGTCAGCAGAGATCAAGTCACAGGAAATGTGTGCAAATCCACCTAGGAAGATGACAAGCGGTCCCAGCAGGACGATACAACAGAACAAAATCTGTTGCCCTCTGTCAGATTTCCTGCGGCTGACTCTATAATACAGATGCTGGACAAAATTTCTGGCTGATGTGCCAAGGTCCTCATACAATTTAACAGGAAAAAAAAATTAAAATAAGTACAATAGCTACAGGAGAAATTTGCCAAGAATCTAAGCTTGGTTCAGGACTAACTAATATTGTTTTCCCCTGAGGGACTGTGGTCCCACCAAGAGCTACAGTTCTTTGATAGATTACAAATTTGGCAAGCGTAAAGTCAGCTTAAGGCAGTGTTATCTCACCTACATGGGAAACACGGACCAGTTCTGGACCATATGCTCAGACAGATTGAACAGGACTTTTTAAAGGTGTTACTTTGGAAATGTGGAGCAGAGACCTCCCTTCCCTCCTCCTCAGAACCAGCCCACAACGTTCTGTGTCGAATGAGATAAAAGAGGGGTAAAAAAAAGCATCTATTGAAATGTATCAGAAATCAGAGCACTTCACAGCTTAAAAAAGAGCTATGCAACTATTTTAAAAAATAATACACAAAGTTAAAAAAAATTATCGAAATTAATGCACGTTTTATTTTCCCAGGGATTCATAAACAAAAATCGTGTTCTTTAGTCCCACTCCATACTACCAAACTGAAAGGATGTCAACAGATTGCTCAGCAGTCAGCCGCTCTATTTTATACATTTTAAATAGTTGGTTTGTGACCCTGAAAAATCAAATAGATGTAACCAGATATCATCTAGAGAGAGAGAGGAAAAAAAAGGTAGATTATTAAAGAAAAGCATATATTATCTGTGAAAATATGACATGTACATCGCTCCATTCCTGTAACCCAGCAAATGTGACAGTGCCATCTACTGAAGTTCCGAAGGACAGACGCTAGAGGCAGCCCTGTCAAAAGCTTTTCTTCTGCTGGCCCTGCACCATAAAAGCAGCATTTCTTCCCAAAGCGCCCCTCGGAAGCCGAGGCTGCATGCTCTGTCATTACCTCGGTTGTAAACTCTGCCAGAGGCTGCGGGTTTAATGCACGCCCATTTCCTCAAGAAAAAGGAATTCCTGCGCCTTCCACCCTTTCAAATCCAGTTTTGATGCTGAGCTCTTCCAACTGGCAGGCCTGTGGTAGGGAGAGGAGAGTAAGTGTGGTTTGTTGTGCTTTGAGTCGCCTCATACTAGGCAATTTTGTGCCTGAGCTGCGGCTGATCTGCCAGCAGTGGTTAGAATACGCAGCCTGAGACTTCCAGTGTTTGGCAGCTTGGGCTACTGCACGTTCATGAATCCATGAGCAGCTCTTACAGCCCAGAGGGAAAGGGTGGCGGGGCAGCAGGTGCCTCACACCCATGTGTGCTCTATGGGCCCATCCCTGTCAACTCACCCATCACTGATCCCTGTGCGATTTGGAACAGAGCCTTTAGCAGGCTGTGGAAGTACTGTGTTTGGTGACTCAAGAGATTCTGTTTCCATGGGTTGATGTATTCACAGATGAAGCTTTAAGAAGTGAAATGTGCGGGTTACCCCTAGCCACTTACTTAGGGAAATTACTTTATATTTATTCCAGAGTCAGTACAGTAGGATTATATGGTATGAATGAGGATACCCATGCAGCAGGAGAAAGAATCTGTGAAATCATTCTTCATACTGTGGGGAGTAAGTGAATTCCAAAAGTTCAGTTACATATAATTAATAATATAAATATCTATTCTGTTTTCAGTGGATTTATACCGAGGTAAATTTTAATTCCACGTTTTTTAAGCCCATACTAAACTTTTCACTGTTTTGTTGGAGGTGGATTTTAGGACAAAGTTCAGCTAAGGGCTCAAACCGAGACGATGAGGTAATTCAGAGACACATCCACATTTCAGGACTTTATCCAATCCAAACCTGAACTCCTAACTCTTTGTTAGTTCTCTTATGGTGGGGGGGAGAAAGGAGACCATGAACTGCAAGAAAACCCCAAGCAACAACAATAAAAACCCCACAAGCACAAACCAAAAAACAAAGGGAAAGGAAAATTGTTTTGGCATTTTGTCCATAGAGATACTAGTTCTTATTTTTGCAAGCATTTCTTGCAGGTCTTGCAAATACAGAATGGGGGCATTTGCTATGCCACATTGGTGTCAAAAGCAGTGAAAAATAATCATGGCAGCACGTGCTTAGGGAGTTTCTCAGACAAAGGCCCCAGTCAAGTCTCCCAGGACATTGCCTTCTTCGTAACCCAGTTTGATGGTATGGACTTTAAACCTGGAAAAACTTGACGTGTTTTTAGAGTTACAAAACACTCATTCCAAATGCAATTTGTCTATACAGGCTTAGTGGTCCATACAGAACAAACCCCATTTTTTATAAAAGCAAATACATATGATAAAAGTTACCCCTATTTCCTGGTATCCTGTAGCTGTAAGAGAGAGAGCAACTTGTAAAGTGCAGCCGGCTTCAGCACAGCAAGCTCTGAGCTGTGAAAACAAGCTAACCATCTGAGGGCATGATGTGGGCCCAGAAAGGAGCTGGAGAACTTTGATGAAATCCACAGGAAATCGCTAATTACAGGGGTCACAAACATGCACAAGAACGCTCACACTGTTGGTTGGTGCAGGGAGGGCTAATGCTGCCATGCTGCTGCACTATAGAGTCACACAGCGTCAGTTGTGCAGATGCAGAGATGCCTGTTCTGCTCTATACATAGATGCTGAAGTGCAGAGCTGCTTTCAGATGTGTTTTACTCAGAGGTCTTTACGAACAGAGCAGTGTCCAGATGCTTCAGAAATATTTGTTTAGTAAGAAGCACTGCTGCACAAATGCTTATAGCAGCTTGCTTTGTTTTGGCTGATGCTTTCCTGTGTTCTAAAATAAATTGATTCGTACTAATCCATTTCCTGTTGAAATTTCTGAAAAAGCAGCTATAATGGCTTAGGGCAGCAAATTAAATGGCACCAACCCTATTGGATGGTATAAATCTGAGCTCTTTGCAAACTATAATCATTGCCTAGTGACTGGTAATACCTAATACCCATCTGGAGCCATCCATAAACAGCTGGTTTTTAGGGCTGTTGCTCAAAATGTGAGAAGCTTGCTGCACTTTAAATGCTCTGGAGTATGACTTCTTTCTGTGCTAAACACCAAAAAACATGTTTATGGAGGCAAGCTCGATGTTTACAGTGGTGGTGTGTGGGAGTCTCACTTTAGAGGAAAAAGGAAACGAAGATTGCTCAGTTATCTGGTGCAGGGCTTTGGCAAGAACATCCTCTATTCATGGAATAGCCTTCATTAAAAAGTCCCAGGGTATTTTTTAGCATTCAAAACCAGTTAAAGGCAGAATCGACCATTAACTGCTACAGTTGTAGTTTAAAGTAGTTCCAGATTTCGAACAGAAGTTGCTGGCTAATTATTTATCAAATAAACTGGCTCCAGTCAGAACCCGGGTACATTCTGTATCAGCCGCACCATGTAAAGGCTTGATGCAAAATAGGGTCAAGTGAGCGGAAAGACTCCACTCAGCTTCAGTGGGTTCTAAGCCAGGCCTCAGGAGCGCAAGATGAAGGAAATGAGAAACGTACGTTACAAACAGTGCTGTAAATGACAAAGCACTAATCTGCTCCTCCATCTGTGTCTTGCTGAACTAAGAATTAGAAGCCTTTTAATTTCTGTTGTCAGTTTGCCTTTTCCAAGTGTTTTAGGTTGCGTGTATGATTTAAATTTCACTCACTTCTTATGGTAGTGGATATTATTTCAAGACTTGTGTGCAGGCACTTGAACTCAAATTCAAGGAGGATTACGGGTTGCCTTTTAACAGGGAGCTTTTGGGCTGGAGGGAGGTTACAAACCCAGCTTTGCCCTGTGACCGGTTTTATTTAGGACTTTCGCTAAAAGCTTTTGCAGAGTATCTTGTGTATGGAGATTCGCTAACAATGGAAGAGTGGCATCGCTAATGCAGAGCAGAAGGCCGGGGCTCGGGTGAAGAGCACTAACAGGGAGCTGAATCGCAGCAGCGCACAGGGACAGCCCCGAGGGCAGCCGAACTCCTGCGGGCAGCTCCAGGCTCACCGGCGGGGCTGGCGGGCACGCTGCTCGCTCGCAAACACCGGGTCAGAGCGGCCACGAACACCACCAACGTGATGCTGTGACACACTAGGTCAAGTATTTCCTGCGCACAGACGAAGGGCCCCGTCCAAGGCCCCGGGGGGACGCCCGCGGGGCCGCGCCACGCCACGCACGCCCCGGGGAGGTGAACCGAGAGAGGCGCAGATGGACACGAGGGCTGCGGCTGCCCGAGAGGGCCCGGGGCGCTGCCTGAGGTACGGCGGGGAGGGCGGAGGAGCCGTCGGAACCCGAGGCGCAGCAGCGGGTGCGAGCTGGCGCGGACCCAGGTTTTGGCACGGCTGGAGCCGGGGGGCCGGCGGCACGGTGGAGCGCTCGCAGCCCCCGCAGGCGCCGCCTCACCGCCCCGTTAGCGCCGCACAGCCGCCCCACCGCGGGCAGCAAAACTAACGGAAACTCTCCGGCAGCCCTGCGCATGCGCCGCTGCGCTCCGCGAGCCCCTCTCCGGCGGGGCACGCCGGGACTCGTAGTTCGGCCGAGCGCGGCTCCGCGGGTGGGAGCGCGGCAGAGGGACTACGGCTCCCGGCACCCCCCGCGCGGCAGCCCGTCCCGGGCGGCTCTGGTGTGTGCGGGGAGCCGCGGGGCTGCGCGGCGGGGGCGATGCGCGCGGGGCAGGTCCGTCCCGGGGGCAGCGGGCGTCTGGCGGGGCGGCAGGTGAGGGCGGCGGGAAAGAGTGCCTCCGGCCGCGGGCCGGGGGCCTGCGCGCCGGGCCGGGGGCAGGGGGGGCCGGGCCCGCCGCGGCGGGGAAGGGCGGAGGCGGGCTTGGAAAGTTCCTGCCGCGGCGGGAGCGGCGGCGCCGCCGACCCCGGCGAGGGCCCTACCCCGGGGGCTGTGAGGGGAGACCCGCCGCCGCCACCGCACCCCGCGGGGGGGGGGGGGGAAGCGCCGTCGCGGCGGCAACTCCGCCCTGTGGCGGGGGTGCTCCGGGGTGGGGGTGACGGGCCGAGGCCACATCATCTCCGGAGAGCGGCGCCGCGGGGAGCTGTGCCGGCGGGGCGGGCCGCCCAGCGGGGATTTAAACCCGGGAGGGACGGGACGGGGCTGCGTGACTCGCGGCAGGCAGGACGCGTCCCCGCAGTTCCTCCGTCGGTGCCGCCCGCGCCGTGGTGGCGGGGAGGCCGCCTGCAGACCTAGCCTGGCACCTGCGGGCGGCCGCGGGATCCGGCGGGAACCGGGGAACAGACCAGCTCTCGGGAGGGTAATAGGGCGAGAGGAGCCGCTGGGAGCGCGGCTCGGAGCCCGTGCCTCGTGTAGCGCGGGGAAAGAAGGGCGAGTGAAGTGCCAGATGTTGGAGCAGCCGCCTGAGAGCTGTTTGGTTTGGGAGCAGCCCCAGAAGGAAGGGGATGGTCAGCACTTCTGCGGCGAGAGCAGCCTGGAAAGCATAGCTGCGAGCGGTGCGGCAGGGCGAGGGTCAGGTGGGCTCTCTTCCTAGCCCGTGTGCCTCTGCTTTTCCACGTGTAAGGATTATATTTGTATATGTATCTGAGTACAGAGTCTTAGGATTGAATATAAACTTCAGTATTTGATGTTCAGAATCAGTTTGTCCTGACTACAAAGTGAGCAGTTTCTATGGTTTTCCTTTCTTAGAAAGATCCTTTCTTTCCTACCACGTAGTAAAAATAAACTGCATAAAAGGCTTATGTGCAAATACTCTTGGTATGAAAAGGCTTTGTAAATGCAAATGCATCACGCTTTTGGTAAATATAATTAACATTCTCATTAGGCAGCTGTAGGTGAGCTTTCACGGCATGTTTTCACTGGCTAAATTAAACTTACTTAGTATACGCATTAATTCTTTCACATTATATAGCTTTTCCGTTTTCTTTTATGTTGGTTAGGTGTTACTGGTTTTTTAATTCAGAGGCCTCAGGGTTTGTGTTTGCTGTCTCTGGTACCTGTGAGAAGCGAGGGAGAGAAGAGCAGTATGTGGAAAGCAAAAGTAAGTCATCTTCAAGCACAGCTGAAGGCACTGTGAAGCTGTTCTCTTGAGAAAGGTGCTTAAATGTTGCTGTCCTTACTCTTCCTATTTATGACATTAATCTGTATGGTGTTTAGTGTGTTCTTTGAGGCAGAATTTGTCCTTGGTAAATGTCCATCAACTCTTCAGTGTTTGAAGACAACCGTTTGTGGATACCTGTGCTTAAAATCCAGAAGGTGTCAATTTGGTCTCACTTCTTGAGTCCCTGTTAGGAATTTTTGTCACAGAACCAGGAGCTTATTTTCCTTCCAGTACTGCAGTTTGTGTATCTCCCTTTCATTAGCTACTTTTAGAAAGCAGCGGTAGTGCGGTTTTGAGTTATTACACTGGTCAATAGCAGGAGTGCGTAATTTATTAAACGGACTGTTTTACCAGTAATCAGCTTTATTTCTAGTAAGGATGGTTTATATTGTGTGTGATAAACTGTGGCATTTCTTTGCTAAAATTTCACTTAATTTTAGTTATACTCTTTCTGAGATTTTTTTAAATTAATTTTCATGTAAGAGAAGGAAAAACTATGTGAGCTTATTGGTTTATTGATGAATTATTTTATGGATCTGTGCTCCTTTAAAACTTGTTAGTGATACGTTGTATCTACAGCCTTGAACTTCTTTTGCTTTCATGGGTAACTTTTTCTGTGCAGAACTTACATGAGGAATCTAAAAATGATTCTTTTCAAGCATTTCAGTTACTCATGCAAAGCTTAAAATCAGGTAGCACAGCATCTTGTGAAAGGTATTTTGAACCCATACTTATGAAATTATTTATTTTAAAAGGTTGTAGGCAGATCTACTCTTTTAATCAGACATATGAGCATTAAATTATTTCCTCTCTCCCCCTCCCTGCCTCCCCAGAACCAGTGCTCAGTTGTATGCTATGTATATCTTCCTGCAGTTAGAGTTTGTCCATGTGTTCTTCAGTTGTCTTGATGTTATGATTTTTGGACATTTCAATGCATTTAATAAATTGCCCTGCCTTCCCACCAGCTTCTCAGTATACACCTACAGAGCAGAGCTGTGGTCTACTCCCTCCCCCCTTTTTTTTCCCTCTTAAATGTGAAGTGCTTTGTGCTGCTAAATCACTGCTAATTAAAAGATGTGGTAATATGTTGGGCGGTGTTAGTCAGACATGGCTTGTGTATCATACAGTGGGAAAACACTAAAGTTCAAGTTACAAGTGCAAACTGTTACTAACATAACATACTTGAATACAAGGAATTGGTGATCCCACTGACTCGAAGTAGAGTGGTTATGACATTGCTGTACAATTTTATGCATTTCATGTGAAATAACAGCTTCATCTTTTCCCCTACAGGCAGAATACAATGTTTTAAAATGCTGGAGATTATCTGGGTGAAGCTAGAGATTGCATTGAATGTGATTGTGCCTTCCGACATTCTGCTCCTGCGTTTCATGAGCTAAAGTATTTTATAAAAATGAAATTGGATACCTTCATGGATCTCCAATTTAACTGTGTCCTGTGAAGTCAGAGAAGACTTTCTGAAGGAGGAGTAGCTTCATCACATACGTGGACTTCTGTTGTTGCACTTTTATTTTGTTTTGAAAGGCTATCTACATGAAGATGAGTCTGCATTTAAAATGTGATCTGTGGAATTAGGTGAACGAGAATACTTTTAATGAGCTGCCAACATTTATTTCCGTCTGTGTTTCCAGCTGTTTTTTTCTTAAATACATAAAAATGAAGGACAAATATAAAGCAGCAGAGCTGATGTATTTCTGCGAGGCCTTTATGTAAGCCTCTGTTATCTGGATGTGGTGCTAAAGGACAGGCAATCTGCTTTTGATCAGCTGATTGTAACTGCAAAAGATAACCTTTAATTTAACATAACTTGCAGCTGAAATTATTTTATGCTTTGGCTTGCACAGAATGAAAGAGAAAATTAAGTTTTACTGGTCAGTGGCGTTTTTCTGAACTAAGAAAGGGAAAATTACGTTATCCTCGTTTTCATTTCAAACCAAGAACTGACAACATATTTTTCTTAGAATTTGGCTACTAGGGAGATCTCGGCAGAGTAAAGCAAGTCAGATGTCAGCAAACGACTCTTCTCCCCCATCCTTACAGAAGTTTTCCCCACCAACATGTCATGCTGCTGCACTACAAACCCCAGCTTTGTCTTCAAGTCCCCAGTCGGGGCTCTCCAGTCTACTCTCCAATGGCAGTTTCAGTACCCAGAGCCTCACCAACTCCCGGGGCTCTATGCATGGGGTCTCCTTCCTTCTGCAGATTGGTCTCACTCGGGAGACTGTCTCCATTGAAGCTCAGGATCTGTCCCTCTCTGCTGTTAAAGACCTTGTGTGCTCTATAGTTTACCAGAAGGTATGGTATAACGCTGCCATGTTCTGCTGATGGCAACAGTTGTTTTGTAAGACTGCTTAGTAATAACAGTGTGTGACTGGAATATGCCAAGAAGTTTAGTACAGTGACAAAGATCTGTGTTAGATGCTTGCAGTTATGCACAGACATTTTATAACTCCCAAGATAGAAGCTTTTAATGTAAAAGGAGAAGACCTTCCTATTACTTCCTTGCTTTTGATAGTTAGTAAAAGATATAGTAGTGAATTTTTGCAAGAATTAGTTTTCACAATAGGAAGAACATGTTTTTTCCCTTCAGTGATTGTCACTGTTATCTTAGGTTTTTACTTACTATTATTAAGGGGTATTCTTGGAACCCTATGGCCAGCTATAATGAAAGGACCAGTTGTGGCTACAGAAACGCGCCGCAAGATCCTAGCTTTTCGTTTTGTTTCTAGTTAATAATTAAAACCTCCACGAAACAGCTCATGCTGTATTGTTTTTCCATATAAGGAATGCACGCATTACTCTTTCATGAGAGGACTGTTATTGGCATAGTTTCGATTAAGAGAGAGTTGACCAAGAAATAAAAAACCTGTTAGCATGCTTTTCAGATGTGTCTTTGTTGAGCTGTTGCAGGTTCTGACTCCTTAGGAAGGAAATAACATTGATCTTGCGGTTTTTGCATCCAAGTTTTATCTTTTGTTAGGTTAGGTATTTTAGACCTTACTAAGCAACCTGAAAAGCAGTTAACGTTATTTCATAACCTAATTAAGAAATAATCACTCTTTTCCCTCAAGGCCAGGGGTGGATGAGAGGGAGGGAGTGGAAGATAGTTTATTTTGTAGGGAATTATTTTCTCCATGTCTTTCATTGTTGTGATTGATGTTTATGGTTGATCAGTTTTATTAGATGATTCGTTTTTACATAATGGCTTGAGAGAGCATAAATGCAAACATTATGTGAGCTCTCATTTGCATATGCTTGTGTATTTTTTCCCCCACCTCAGAACTTACTGCATCTTTAGTTTATTTTACAAACTAGCTGACAAGCAAGCTGATTTCATAATAACTTTGTGGGCTACCAAAACGTAGTTCAGCGTGTTAGTTTAAGAAAAGACAAGTTATTTGGGTCAGGTTTTTTATTTTTTTTTTTTCTCTGTACCATGCATGTTAGGTGCACTGTTTTGCAGCCATTTTACGGACTGCTTTTTCTTTCTGCATCAACTTCTCTTTGCATCTACATATTTCCTGTCTTCTATCTTAAAGAAAGATGAAAACATTCACGCTTATTTTTCTTTTTCCTTTCTGTTCTTTTGGCAGGCTCAGCTAAGAGTTTAACTTCAGTTCTTGTTATAGCTCAAGAAATACCTTATATGCTGAGCCTTAATGTACTGCAAAATTGATGAGGATTTCAGGATCAGTTTTCCTCTTTTGTCTGGCTTTGATTCAGCGTATGCTCTCCTGCAACTGATGCTACCAGTAAATGACTGCTCAGTGAGAACATGTTTGCAGGCAGCAAACTGATCAGGAAACAACCTTATGTGTGGTGGATTCATCTTTCATAAGTAGTTTTGCAGCCAGCGCACAAATGGCAATATCCTCCCTCCACCCTCTATTTGACAGCAGCAATAAGTCCTGCCTGAACTTCTTTTTCCAGAAAAATAACTTTATATGTAGCCTTTTTTTTTTTTTTTTCCCAGGGGAAATTAATCAGCTGGGAGGAAAACAGTCTAGCAGAAACCTGTGTTGGGGAGCAGTTTAGTACTGTATAATAAATGAGTACTCTATAATAAATAAGTACTATGTTCACCTAATGTGTTTTCACAGCTCTTTCTCTATTGGTAGTCTTGCTGTACTGTTGATGGTCAGTTGTGCTTCCTGATTCAGACACTGCTGTTGCGTGTAGTTTGTTCAGGTTTTGCAGAAGGATAATTAAAAGTAGCATCAGAAGAACTGAAACTGAAGAAGCATGTGTCTGCAGGGAGAACAAGATGAGTAATGCAAATATTTGATGTGTCTTTTAGCTCTGCTAAAACCTTCTAAATGTCAGCAGAGGAGCAAAAACTTTTTTGGTGTTTAAAGTTAAATTTAGGGAGCTATGTTGGGGGCGTTGTATATTGGAATGCTTAATAGAAGTCCTTAGGAAGCACAAGTTTTAGATTGAGACTGTAACTATGAATCTTCTGAAGCATCTATCTTCTCTGTTCATTCCTTATCTAGATTGCTGTATATTAAAATACCAGACATGCAGTTCTCAGGGGGAGTCTGAAGATGAACTAAATCATGAACAGAAATGACTGCTGCTGGAATAGAGGGAGTGTGTTTAGAAGCAGAAAAATACGTAGCGTAAGTTGCAGACAGACAGTGGGTGCCCTTGCACAATGATCAGATATTTCAGAGACAAGTTCATAATCCTGTTTCATGTTTAAATGCTGCTTCTTCATTCCTCACATGAGAGGACATGAAGTAGAACAAAGGGTTTACTGGCTTAAAACTAGAAACTCATGTGTGGTGATGCTCCACTGCCTGCAGACTGAGAATTATGTAGTGCAGCATGCTATAAATGCTTTATTCGAGCTTATTTATTTTGTTCTAGCTAAACTAATAGCTATAAATGAAAAACTTTTGATTGTTCAGTGCTATTACTTGTATAGTATTAGTACCTGAAAGATTTGCTGTAACTTTTTTCTCAGACTTTGCTTTCATTACTCTGAAACTACCCTTACCTGCTTTTTTCATCTACAAACCTGTCCTTCATCCTTTTTGTTTTCATACTTGGAATCCTACTTTACATGCTTTTTCTCCAGTGCTTTTCTGCATTTTGCTTTCCTACCTTAGGATGCTTGCTTGAAATTCTTGCAATCCTTTCTAACTGTTGTCTTCTCTTTGACTTGAGTACTGGCATGCTGTTTACCCATACAGTCTGTTTCTTAATCTCCCAAACTCGTTTTCCTTTTAGTACTTCACTGAACTCACCCAAATGATCACCGCTTAGCAAAGTCAAAGGGGTATTTCTTAAGTTTTGCTGATTAATAAGCCTTTCTCAGATTTTTCTTGTGCATTTTCATAACACAGTCCTCTCATATGTCTTAAATTTAAAGAAAAAAAAAGCAAGCCAATATTATTTTCTCATTCTCTTCCTCTTCTTTCTCTGCCCTTATATATTTCTAGTTTTCATTCCTCTTTGATGCACTTGTTTCCTCTCTGTTTATCTTTTTTCTCATCAGACTTGATCCAACATAGTATTTTGTAGTCTATTTTGTGTCTTGTTTAGTTCACTTCCAACAGACATTGTTAATTCTGTGGCCTACCAGTTTCAGGTTTGCTCTTAAACCTTCTTCACCAATAGTTTTTACAATTCGGGTATTGCTGAACTCTTCCATATATCGTTTGTTGGTTTTTAATTTCTTTCTTCAAAGTAGTCTCAAAATTGTGTTGCTTATGTGCAGGCTTGAAACCCTTATCTAGCAGCTCTTGATTTAATTTGGTTTCTGGTAACTTTAGTGTGTTTGGTGTCTTTGCTTTTACTAGAAGTAATATTTTTGTGGTTTTTTCTTCATCCTAATATGGTCACTCTCAACTGCACGTGTAATTTGCTATCAACACCAAGTTCATGATTGTAAAATTTCTGCTTGATTACTGGCTTGATTTGTGCTTCTCTGTTCTTTCATCTTATTTTTTGGCTGTTTTTTCTGTGTTGGGTTTTTTTGGGTCGTCTGTCTTTCTGTAGGCAATGAATGTCTTTAAGGTGTCATTTTTTACCTTAAATACTTCCTCCTCTCTCAACAGTACTTAGCTTTCTTAATAGTCTTAATTCCCTGGTTGTTTCCCCCCACACTATGCTGTTTTGATTTGCTTGAATTCAGGCCTTAATCTGTCAATAGGCACTTTCATGGATACTGAACATGTACACATTCGTATTTATTTCTTTATGATTCTGAACTGTGTAAGTTGTTCAGAACGCAATCACTTAAGTATAGCTGTGTTTAAAAGGGGTTAAATTTTGCATATTATACCTGCTTGTGTGCCTTTCTACTGTTTCCGTAGTTTCATACATTCATCATTTTTGGAAATGTTGTAGTCCTGATACATTGTATTCCCTGAATATTCAAGAATTTGAATAATCTGAATTGAATGTGACCCTATCGGTATGTGTGCACTTTTTCGATAGTCCTGCACTATTATTTTATTTAGAGAAGGTGGGATTTCATTTTCCATAGTTGGAATATGACTGAGATCCTTGGATTATTTGACAAACCAGCCAGTTTCTCTTAAAAATTGAATACACTGGGGCAGTGGGGGAAGGAAGATGAGATGTGATCAAATATTTTGCTTTGATAATCAGGGAAAAAGAGCCTGACATGAAGAACATGCAAATACATCTGTAGAATTTTCTAACCAAGTGACAGTTAACTGTATTATTCGTATACCTAAGAACTCAAGTTTTAATATGGCTGAATTGAAGTAGTTTGGATAGCTAGCTAGAAGGGGGACAAATTTATTTTATAGTACTTTAAGGTGTCACGTTGTGAAAAGACCAAAACATGTGAAATGAGTATGAGCTGTCTTCCAAAGGTTTGGGCACTGTCATCGTAATGGCTATCTAACTAAATTGTGGCAGAGGTATTGACTTGAAGCTTCATATGATTTCTCAAGTGTTAGCAGATGTTTTACTAATAAAATACTGAGAGGAGAGTCGTATTACAAAGTTCATGTTACAGTCTGGCCATATTACAAATAGATCTCTACAACTCTTGCAGTAGCAGCTTAATTTGGTGTAATTAATAGGTAACAGAAGTGCAGCTATTTTTCAGGTTTTTTCTCTAGGTTAAGCTTGTAGTTCACTGTACTTACTCTTGAGTGTGTCAAAAATTGTGTTTTGTGTTCATCACCTATGCTCAAATCTATTTTTCCTTTTGGTGGTCTTCTTGGTTTTTCATCTGCTTTCTTCTTACAGGCTAAGTAAGCCAGCAGAGTGATGGAGAGTTGAGGCATGAAAAGCAAACATGCCTGGGAGAAGGTGGGAGCTGGGGAATACTAGGGGCATGGAGCTGGTATGTGTTGGGCAGGTTAGCATTTCCAGCAGGGTGTTAGGTTTGCCTGCTGGAAAAAAACTAGCCAAGCAGTAGTCCAAGTATGTCTGTACTGAGGCATCTGGTGAGGGAAAGATCTCATGTAGTGTGTTTGAAGCTAATTCTCTGTGTGATAATGTGATTTGGCACATTATTCTAAAGAGTGGGAGTGAATAGCTGGGTAGGGATGCAGGGTCATAGATTGGAGTGATTTCAGTGAACAAAGATACTTTCCATGGTAATGGGTGTTTTGCACCATTAGACTTTGGAATTAGCTTTTGGTGGTTTGAAGCATTTGTTTTGAGTTAGGATGGGTCATGAGATATTGGACCTTGAAACAATATCCTCCTACGCTTTTCCCTAGTGTGAGTTTTTGGCGACTGGTCCAGAACTTTGTAAAGTAAGTCCTGGAATTTGAAGTAGAGGGATTTTGCAGTTTCTGCCAAGATAGAAAGAAGCCTCAGTTGTATTTTGCTCCAGCAATACTGGCCGCTGTATATTGAGTTCTTCTGGGTAAAAAGAACGGTGTAATGCACTATCCATTAAAACTAGACATGCTGTAATACTTACAGTATAAGCAGTCTAGGTAACACCAATTGGTTTTCCTCAGTGTAACAGCAATAATACTCTAATAGTGTTACTTGTGCAACTGCAAGGGGTTGCCTACATTCTTTACCTAAGTTGATGATACTGGTGTACCAGAGATTGGTTTTGGCACAGTCTGTTACATAAGTAGACTTCCTGCAAGTCATTTCCTTTAGTTAGATGCTCTTTTGGAACTGTTAACACTGGGAACGGTCTCCGTTTTGCTTTTAGGAAATATAGTAATACTAGGATTAGCCATTTATATGTTCTGAGTCACTGTGCACATACTTTAGGTTTTTATGCAGGAAAGTAATAGCTGTATAATCCTGTAAGATGAAACAGGCTTCAAAAATTTCTGCTCTGAGTTTTGTTTTCAGGTTTATGTTATGAGCTCTTAACACTTGAAAGGAACTGGATAGTGTTCTTCCTTAACAGCTTCATGTAACTGAGCATAAGGAAGGCTATAAAAGCTGTACTTTGCTGCAGTACAAGAGAGGAAAATTTGGTAATGTACAATTTGAACATAGAGCTTTGTGTAAAAATTCTGTTAAAAGATACCACTTGACATAAACCCCTTGTTAATCGATGAGGTTATTGTTGGCCAGCAGTCCGCACATAGCCTTCTGGCTAAGGTGCTAGCAAGGAATGCTGTATTCCCGAATGTGCTGGGGAGCGGAAGAGCGAGCAGGGCGCTGCAGTGTGTGAGGAGCCAAGCTGCCTGCACAGCTCCCCCATGGAAGCCTGGCCAAGTGCCTTAGACATGGGCTGTGACGGGCCACCTGCAGCTCATCAGGGCTGGCCATGTGGAGGGCAGCCAGCCAGTGCTTCCAGTGCCTGGTGCACAGGACTCCAGTGGGGGCAGAGCAGAGTCTGAGCTGAAGTGTGTGGAAAGGAGTGGTCAGACAGGCATCTTTCTCTTGGGGCCTGTGCTTTAATCACAGGGGAATCTTGGGGTGAAGCGTGTGTGGAAGGGCAGGACTTGTTCATCAAACTTGAAAAGTTTAGTTAGGAATGATTGAATCCAACAGCCTCCCGACAGAGACGAGGCTGCAACAGCTCCATGCCCAGGTCCAGCCAGCAGCAAGACTGACCATATATTCCCAACAGGCACAGGCACTTGGATACCTGTGTACAACTTGGATGCAGGTGTGCAACACATACATGTGGACACAAAGGTCAACACAGGCAGACACACAGCACTCGCATTAACACAGACAGCACCAATGGTCTCATACTGTACCTTCCTCTGGTGGTTCAGGATGAAGATTGGTTAGTGGGAAGACACACACACAAAACACCACCACCAAAAAGTGGATGCCCCCAGCAGCTGGGCTAAGGTGTTCTCAGGCCCAATAGGTGCTGCTTGATCTTGATCTTTCTAGTTGCACCTTGGTTGAGCATCCAGTTGGCACCTGGATATTCAAGCTCTTGATTTTACTCACTCTAGTCTCTCCAGTTGCTGGCACCGTTGACACCATGTGGGTCCTGTGATCTGGCTCCAGTTGCTGGCACTCAGGCACACACCCCCCACACCCCATACACACACGTGCTCAGAATGAGAACCCATCCTCCAGGAAAATACTTAGAAATGGAATTTAATGAAAAGATAGGACAGATGGTGCTGATCAGGCACAGGGAATGACCAGACAATTGTTCTGACGAGAACAATCTTTTAGGAGGTTAACCATTACATTACAGTTACAAAACCAGACAACCTTTTACAGTCATTTCATCCATGTGCATGTATACTACTTGTGAGAGAAGAGGGCAGTAAAATGTGTCACTACAGTATCATAAGCATTCATGGTACACAGCTTAAAAGGTCAATTTAATTAGCATGGAACCAAAGGAGGGTGTTGATGCCAGCAGTTCTAATGGTCTATAATAGATGATTTTGCCTTTTTTTTAACGAATTGTTACAGAATAAAAGTATTGTTTAGCCTTTCTCTGGAAAACCAAATCTTAATTACAGGCATTATACTGTTATTTACAAACTTTGGAATTAATGTTGATGCTGCTTTCTAAGGAATGGAGTATCTCATATTTTAAATTATTGCACTTGATATCACAAAAAGGATTTGAGCATCTGTCTGTAAGTTTTGTATATTAGCTAATGCTTTTTAGTCGCCAAAATTAATGGTATGTTTAAGACATTTTAATAAGTCCAAGATTTTTACATTAGAATGGGTAAATGCACATGCAAAATACATATGGTCATGGCATTTAAAGTAAGTGCTTCTTGGTATGTGATGATGTGACCTCTGGTTACTGGGATGGGGGATTATGTGTAGCGATGTTCTGGCAGCTGCATGATAGGTTTATGGTCTCGGAGACTGGAAAAAAGAGAAACAAAGATCCATTTTATCCAATGAGAGAGACTTAAACCTGTGAAATATCTTAGAGGTTCCTTAAAATCTGTGGTTTGTAAGCGGTTTTGTAAACTTGATAGAGTGGATGAGTATATTGAAACATCGTATGGTACGAGAGGAGTTCTTACAGGTAATTCCAGGTGACCCAAGGAATTTTAAGCAATAGGATTTTATTGTATAAAGGTTTAAAAAGCATCTAATTTAGGGGAATATCGTGCTACTGTCATGGCTACTGTACAGGGTACATGAGAGTGTCAGATTTAAATAGGGAACCTAAGAATGAGCTGGGAGACA
Organism: Ara ararauna; assembly: GCA_028858755.1. NCBI lineage: Eukaryota > Metazoa > Chordata > Aves > Psittaciformes > Psittacidae > Ara > Ara ararauna. Next base: position 99,425,430 of record CM054379.1, read on the forward strand.
GAGGAAGCAGCCTGCTGCTTTGGCATCAGCCCAGTGAATCAGTTTCTTTCTGCTCTGGATAAAATATCTACTGGTGTCTTTTCCTTCTGCATGGCTTAAATGGCACAAGTTCTGCGTCTCTTCGTGACAGTCCATGCAGATTTTATGCTTTCCAGAGCATGGAGATTCTTCAGCATTACGTGTAATGTGAATGTGTAGGGTGTGCACACCAAAACAGAGGCCAGCTTAGTATTTCGGATAAAATTGCTACCGGAAAGAGGGAATTATTTTCTCTCTGAATGGGAAGGGAGTGTGAAAACAATGGGTGTGACTGATACCTTCATTATGTCTTTGATTTGGTAGAAACAAGTCTTTGACTACTTTAGTTAAGGACAATTAATATGCCACAAGCTTCATGCAGTTTGGACCCTGCTACTTATCGACCGTGTGAGATCTAAATTACCAAAGTGTAGTTTGTTACCTAATTAAATGAAGATCTGTGGTGTGCTTTTCCATATTTTTCCCCATATTCCTCTGTGTGTTCCCACCATGAGTTTTTTTTTAAGCAAAAAAGCCAAAGGAGCTGGTTGATTCCTACTCATTCCTCTGAGAGTCTCTTCCTGCTCTTTTTTTCCTCTGTGAACTGTTTGCTTTTAAGTTTACATTTTATGAAGCTTTACTCACACTTGACAATATTTTGAACAGTGGGGAAAATACAGTCTGAGAAACCTATTCTCAGTGAAGTGTACAGGGAAATGGTGCGTTGCTTAGCTTATCTATTCCCTATGTGGATTTGCAGTATTATCTTCTGTCCATGCATGGAATCGAGTTTTCCTTTTCTTGCATCTGTGGATGTAAACTGTTACAGAACAATGACCTGGAGCCTCTTTTGTCTTGTCTCTCAAGAATAGTGTGGCAGGTGCTGGTGGAATGTCTCAAGCTGAATACCTGCCTGACCAGAATGTCTGAAATAAACCTTACAGGCGTTGGTGTGCAAGTTAGATCTGCATTGGCTTTCATGTGCCAGAATGATTATGCAGGTCTGAGAGACTGAAAACCCAAAGAAACAGGAATGCTAACATTTTTTTCTTTTCAGGTTTGAAAGAGGTGTCACTTTTGGTTGGGGGGGAAAGGAGAAGAAGTTGGTATTGATGGGTTTTGCAGGTTTTGTTTTGGTGTGGGGTATTTTTCAGTTTTTGTTTGTTTGTTTTCTTTATGCTACATTTCAGTGCAGAAAATGTTTCAGTTCCTCAAAAATAAGCAGATCAGTTTTGTTTTCGTGGAACACTTAAAGATCTCAGGTTCTGTAGCTGTTGCTAGAAGTATTTATGAATAGGATTATCTGTCAGCATGTGTTAATTTAGAGTTTGCTTTCTATTGCAGTTCCCAGAGTGTGGTTTCTTTGGCATGTATGACAAAATTCTCCTTTTCCGCCATGACCTGAACTCTGATAATATTTTGCAACGAATTACATCAGCAGAAGAGATACATGAGGGAGATCTTGTTGAGGTTGTGCTCTCTGGTAGGTATTGTTGTAATAGTGAACAGTGCTTTATTCAACAGATAATGCAAAACAGGACTTTATGGAACACGATTATTATACCTTGGGGTCCTTTGACTTGAATCTCATACTGTATGACTGGTTTGGGTTAAAGGTTTCCAAGAAAATACAAGTGGTACTGATGCTTCAGTACTGAGTTTTGTTAGTTTCATTGTCATATCTTAATCTTCAGATTTATTATTATAAATAAATCAGAATTATTTGATTTGTAATTATAATAATAATAATATACATTTATTATTGTAATTGTTGAAGCTGAAATGCAGGGAGGATTCAGAATTTGCTATTTCAACCCTGTCATTTGCTTTCTTTTGTTCAGATCTATCTTTATTCTGTAGTTTTGCCATTGATGGTTTACACTGCTAAAAGGCTTCGTATAAATGTAGTTGCTGAATCATACCTGTAAGGACAGACTCTTAAGGGTTATTGTAGTACTTGAAAACTGTTTCTTCCAGACAATAAAGTCCTTAGAGTGGTATTATTAACCTGCAGTACTCCTCAATAATGAGGACACCCCTCCTCCCCCCAAATCCTGACTGATTTGAATCGTATGTGTTTCATCAGTACTGTGTCAAATTCAACCAAAAGCCAGCTGTGAATAAAAGCTGAACCACCATCAAGCTGTTCTTTCAGACTTTGAGGACGAAGTGCCAAACTGAGGTTATGTTTTTAGAAAGAGACATCTCTTGGCTGCTGTGGGATTAGATTTGAAAATTGGATCAGTAAAGTGTGACTTCCAGAGTTGTGAGGCTGAGATCCTTCTCTTCATTTCAACTTGAAAGGGCAATCAGTATAACCACATATGAAGTCGGAGTGTTTGAAAAGGACAAAAGTCCTTTTATTAAAGATCTTGGAAAAATATTTACATGTCTAGAAAGCAAAGACAAATACCTACTATGCTAATCTGATGATGCTTTATAACTAAGTAAATAATGCATGGATATCTGTTGTGGGAGATTCATTTAGCAATAGCTTGGATCTCTCAGGGAATGTGTGTTCTATTAAAATATTTATGAAAATAATACATAACCTACCTTTATAGGAATGTACTTTTCAGTAAAAAAAATCAGAACTTGATCAAAAGAAAACGGGAAAAAAAAATGTTTTGTCCATGTACATCTGTATTTTCTTTTGTGGTGTCAAGGTTAGGTACCTAGGCATGCATAGGTATTCAGGACCCTGACATAATTATTCCTGTGAGCTGGAGGTGTCTCTGCCCATGACAGGGGGGTTGGAACTAGATGATCTTAAGGTCCTTTCCAACCATAACGATTCTATGATTCTATGACCTACTTTTCTAGGCATGTCTGGGATGATCAACCAAGTTGATCATCTTGGTTTGAGCTTTCATTGCTTCTGGTGAATGGCATATTTGGAAAATTTTTGTGTGTGCCTCTTCTTGACAATCTCCGACTGCTTCCTTATAAACAGACCACCAGAAAATCAGCTGTTTTGAAGATGTAAATCTCTGTCAGTAGGGTTTTAAAACTGAGACATGGAAATCTGAATATGAAGTGTTAGTACATATTTGATCAAAGCATAGCATTTGGTCATAGATGGCAGTAGTTATGTTGCTATCAGGACAAGGTAATGTTATTGTAAAATACAGCACTTTTTTTAATTTACATCCCAAAGAAACAGGCAAAACTTCATTTAAATATATCTATGCTTAAGAAAAAGAACGTTACTAATGAAACTCCCAGTGCTACATGGAAACTATCTGCAGTTCTGTTTTGATATACCAAGGTCAATCTAACTAGCTTTTACTGAAAAAGTCCTTTAGAAGATAAAAATCTAATAAGCTGTGGCACTGTCCTTTATTTGAAAGTTTTGTAGGTTACAAAATAGCTTGAAAATTAAGTTGCTATTTCAAACGTTGTTGATTTTAGCAATGTCTGTTGTATTCGCCTTCTCAAGTTAGTGAGGTTTTCAGCATTGTGACTCATGCTGTTGATTAGTTGTGACCATTAGCCTACCGACCCCAACAGAATTTTTCCTCAATAAAGCTTACTGAAAACTATGGAATCTTCTAAAAGCATATTTAAATGGTGTACAGTAAAATGCTATTGTCTAAACAGCTCATTTGTGTTCTTTGAATGTGCCATTTCTAAACCAATGTATTCTTTCCGTAAATCCTTATTGATCCTGTGGCAAGAACCATAACTTACTGCAATTTTTTAAAAGCTTTGGCTACAGTTGAAGATTTCCAGATTCGTCCTCATGCACTTTATGTGCATTCCTACAAGGCTCCTACTTTTTGTGACTACTGTGGAGAGATGCTTTGGGGTTTGGTACGACAAGGCTTAAAATGTGAAGGTAAGTCTGTGATTTTTAGTGTATTTTTGTGTATGTGTGTCTATATGGGATGAGGAAAGAGAAACTGTATCATGTTTGATATGTTAGCATCTGATAAATGTAGTATTTTAGAGTTTGAAGGGGTCATACATCAGAATACTGAGTTCTGATCCTGGCATTAGTGCAAACCTTTTGTGACCCTGGGCAAAAGACTTAAGAAGTGTTCTTGTTTCCTACTTTAAAAGAAATAGCTAGCTTATGAGTGTGTCCTTTGCACAAGGAGCACATACTTTAGAGAGACTCCTGGAGAGGAATTCCTTTCCTTATGGCCTTCATTCAGCTGGCTGTGGAGCACTCTGCAGCCTGCTGACAGGTACTCATGTTGCCTGCTCACTGGCTTCTCCTTGGCCTTATGCTCTGGAGTGAAAAGCTGATGAAAGCTGCATGGTGGAAGGAGAAGCTGCTTTGGAGTCTTAGACTTTGTTTCTGTAGCTGGGCTTACTGAGGACCAGTGTTATAGCAAGTGGTGCAGAAAAAACTGTTTCTGTGAAGCACAAGAACACTAAAGAGAGTTTAACAGAACAATCTGTTTCTGCCTTTACCATTTTTCTGGGTCATCTTTTTAACTGCTTTACCAAAATATCAATCCTAATTTTGTTACTTTGAATGCTGAGAGGTTGGTTTTTTTTTTTTGTCTAAAATAACTTCTCTTTCAGGTTGTGGGTTAAACTACCATAAGCGATGTGCCTTCAAGATTCCAAATAACTGCAGTGGAGTGAGAAAGAGGCGTCTGTCTAATGTGTCTTTACCAGGAGCAGGGCTTTCAGTTCCAAGACCAGCACAAGCTGAATCCACATCCTTTGGCTCTGAAGAAGTATGTAATGTGAAAGGGGAAACAGTTTCTGGTTTTAAACCCTCTGGGGAACTAGATAGTGGTGCAAGTGGCTCATAATGGGTACCAGGGAGTTGAGCTTAACCGTTATGATTTGGTTTAGTTTGCTTTTTAAACCTGTTGAGTCTTAGCCTGTGACACTTACTGATAACTATTATTACTGTAAGAAATGAAATGGGAAGTAAATTAGAACTTTTATGTATAACTTTGTTATTAGTCTATCACTCATAGTTGCATGAACTCTGAGAAATTTAGTTTCAGGAATAAAGCCTTCTTTGTAATACAGATTCATTCTAAATCCTGCCTTCTTTGTAATACAGATTCATTCTGTAGTTATGGTATCAGTACAGAATGATTACTTGTCCAAAGCAGTACAAATTGTAAGCTTTTATGCTGGGAGATGAGAGTGAGTTCCTGATATGCTATTATGCTTTTCAGAGAGTTAGTCTAAAAAGCCCGAAGCCCTATCAAGGAGGGTGTAGGGGATGAAGGGCTTACAGTAGAAAGTTCATCCATAATAGTTCTTCATTATAATGATTATGGTGATTGCCGAGAGGTTATTGATTATACTGCAACTATATTTGGTTTGTAAGACAGGACAGGCAGTGATTAGATCCATTTGTTTCATTGCTGCTTTTATGGTGGGGTAAAAGCAGTACTTTAAGCACTTAGCCTTTCCTACTTACCTAATTCCATTACTTTACAGTATAACAATTCTTACCACAGTTTAAAATATAAATTGTATTGATTGTCTAGTTCAAAACCATATTTTTTTAGTTAGAGGCTATGAAGTCTAGTCTTGAGTCATGAAAAATACTGAATTCTGTATTTTGTAACTGCTGGTAAGATTTATTCAGTGATCACAGAATTGTAACCTTTTCTTCTGTCCCAGAATTTATGATTTCTACATGTATGTTTAGTACCTCCTTGCCACCTCTTCTTTCTTACCTGATTTTGAATACTTGGCTTGGATGGTCAGTAGTATATTATCCTATTTGTGGTTCATCTTTCAGCAGTCTTAAAATGCTTTAGGTCAGTAGCTCTTCCCTTGTCCACTCACATACTGACTCCATCATAGAAGGCTATTAGTTGGGTGAGGCAGGACTTGCCCTTGGTAATCCATGCTGGCTGTCTTAAATCACTCCACTGTCCTCTATATGTGTAGCATAGCTCCTAGGAGAATCTTTTCCACGATCTTTCCAGGCACAGATATGAGACTGACAGGTCAGTAGTTCAGGGGTCCTCCTTTCTACTCTTTTTAAAAACAGGTGCCATGTTTGCATTTTTCCAGACACCAAGGACTTCACCTGACTGCCGTGACTTTTCAAAGTCATGACAGGAGAACAGTTTTGGTGTAAATCACGTATACCTTCTTTATTCCAGCGCCTCTGCCCAGAACCTAGTAAGAGGATTCCCTCCTGGAGTGGCCGTCCCATCTGGTTGGAAAAGATGGTGCTTTGCAGAGTGAAGGTTCCGCACACCTTTGCTGTTCACTCTTACACCCGTCCAACCATATGCCAGTATTGCAAACGGCTGCTCAAGGGCCTTTTCCGCCAAGGAATGCAGTGTAAAGGTAAATCTGATCTTCTGCTGCAGCCACAAGTTTCAGTAAAGGTCTTGTATTTAAAATTGATTTTAGCTTCTGTTTTCATTGCCAGAAGGATGCATACTGTGAAACAGGGCAGTATAGTTTTTGGAAAAACTGTGTATTTTTGAGAGGATGACAGCAGCCCTCATTTTATTCCAGTAGCCTGTGCATTGGACATTTTTCTGAACAATAAGATTTAATCACAAGTAGATTGGGAATACCTTAATTGTAAAAGGATAATCCTAAATTAATAAAAATGGGAAGTACGTCCCTTTTGTTCAGTGTCTTCCAGACTCATCACTAAAGGATTTGTAAATTTTCATTATGTTATTCTTGTACAGAATACTGGTTATTATCTTTTGGGGAAATTTTCCAAAATTTGTTTTTCAGGTGCCTTTCCTGAGCTAGCTTAGGCTTCATCAGCTGCATGGGGTTTATTTAGCATATGTTAAGATGCATAACTTCAGTTCTCAGACTTCCATGCAGTTCCCAGGGCATGAGTATGACATTGTGACATCCTTCTAGCTCTTTATTGCTGGGTAGTGCAAATCTATCAGCTTTGTTTTAGGAAAGAAAACTGTAGTGATGAATCATAAACAATATGGAAAGGACTTTCCATTTTTCTCATGTGAGTTAGTCACATGTGAGTACCAAAAGTCAACATTTTAAAAGAGATAACTGAATACATTTTCAGTTTCCTTAAGTAGAGGGAGAGCAAAAGTTGTAAGCTTACAGCTGTGTTAATTTTGTTTTTACTAAAAATACTGCTGTCTCAAGTAAAGAAATTGTTTTATCTTTCGTGTCTGGTTTTATTAATTTGCAGTCTTTGTAGTCTGTTTGAAGGCAGCATCCTGAACTGTTTTGATTTTTTTTTTTTCCCCAGTCACTCTGTCTCTTGGATACATGCTGTACATAAATAATGAAGCCTGAGAAAGGTGTCTTGCAGTTTTAGAACATAGTTAATACATAGGTGCTACTGTCCATATGCAGTTGTGACTGTATATCCAGGCAAACAAATGGGGCTACCACATCAGTTTCAAAGAAGTAAATGACATTGGGTAAAAATAACATTTATGTATGGAAAACAAGCTGAGAGAAATGTTATATATACTCAGAGGATAGAAATACTAATAGGCCTTGGTCTGTGCAGTATGATCCTATGTGTATTCTCAGTATATCAGGGATAGATACTAAACAATCAAAAAATTTCGTACCGCTTTCTCCTGCAGATTCTTAAGGTTTCACACTGACTTCTTTGTGCACATTCACAAGTATGCAGCATCAGGGATCTTTCTTAAGTATTGTGTTCCTGAGTACCCGTAACAGCCCTGGATTTCTTAAATTCGTCCAGGCATCTGCTTGGACTTTTTGGGATGCTAAGGCTGTATTTGTGGTAATAAATTAAATGGGCCCAGCACCATTCCTGGTCCTAGACACTGAGGTCAACTGGGACAAAATGACCCATGCTCATGGACAAGTTTTCTTCGTATCCCAGCCTTGGTGGTTGTATGCAGACTGCCTGTTGGAACAATTCCATGGGATGCTCTGATATAAATCGGAACTAGACCTGGGAACTGTTTGGGACTGTGCTAATGCTGTGGGCCAAAAATATGCTAGGGAATGTTTCTAACTGTTTACTAGACTACTTGCAGTACCCAAGAATGTTTCTAGATGTAATTTAATTTATTAGGATTGACTTGCTCTTAGTCTGGGGAGATACTGATGTTTCTCTTGTTTAGGCTGAAACGGAAAGCACAGTGGGCTTTCCTTGGATTAGCAGAAAGGGGCTAAACTATCAGATTGAAAACAGTTGTGGGGACAGTAGGGAGTTTGAGATTCATGATGTTCATACTGAGTTGGAAGTTATGGTGATAACTGCTAGTAGAAGAAATTCTTGTTAAATACCACTAATGTTGTATGCTGAACTTTGTTCAGTAGGCTGCATCTGATGCCTCAGATGCAGAAATGGCACACATCCAGGTTAAATTCCATCTTCACATCAGGCTGGATCTGGACACAACATTATTCTGTCTGCCTTTATGTCAGCAGGCAGAAATGGAGCTTCAGTGTTCAGCCTGTCTAAATGATAGGGCATTTACTGCACAGCATATTTGCTCTGTGATACAGGTGTGTGATCCTAGAGGCTCTGATAGCTGCAAGTCTTAGGTGGCAGGTGGGGAAACATGGTAGAGATGAGACATTTAAATCACAGCAGTGGAAAAAAGGATGTGGAACAAATGAGATGATGGGAAAAATTACATCATAATGGCAAAAGTAGCCACGGAGAAAGCTGGAAAAGTAGAAAACTTGTGTACTGGAAGGGGAAGTGCTGACACAATGAATAGTGGTGGGGAAAATCGGCATATGACATCAGGACAAGAATGTTAATTTCCTTCTGGAAGTGACCTCGTTCGTGCTGTCTTCAGTTAGATACAAATGTATAAAACTGAGCTGAAGTTTGTGATGGAAGTAGTGAATGATAGAGTGTTAGTGGCTGAGTAGGAGTGATGTTCTGGTATCATAATCTTATTTATCTTCTATTTCAGATTGCAGATTCAACTGTCACAAACGCTGTGCATCTAAAGTGCCTAAAGACTGTCTTGGAGAGGTGATTTTTAACGGAGGTAAGATGAGAAACATGGTTTCAAATACTGACAGATCTTTGGAGGTCTAACAAGATGCATTACCTTTTGGCTCTCTCATCTTTGAATATTTTACGTCTTTTTATCTTCCTAGTTTCTTTGCCTGATATCACTGATCTGGTTTTATTAAAAACAGTTAAAAAGATGCATTGTAAAACATACTCTGGTGACTTCAATTTCACTTCATCAGCCTTGGCAAGCACAGTGTGCTTTGCCTGAGATTGCTCAAAGGAAATAAAAAAATCAAGAAGCTTTCTCAGTGTTGAAAAAATAATCATCTGTTGTGATCAGTCTGCTCATTGTTCACCATGAAATGTATTTGTAAATGTTATTATCTGAAGACTAGTACCATTTCTTATGACTTTCCCTTATCAGTGATCTTTAGTGGCCAGAGTTAGCCCAGCAGTTTTTGAGATAAAAGAGAAAGGAAAAAACAGTGGGTCTGTTGCCGTTGCACAGCATGTTACATCCATTTGTGCCTCCGTTTTCCAGCTCCAAGGCTCTTGCCTAGGTTTTTGGTTGTTGGCCAGCATGTTGTTGCTTCAGCCTACTTTCAGCACCCTTGCGATGGTGCTAGGGCATGTAGTTTGGGAGCTATGATTTCATATAATTCTTCTGTGGACCTAAGGAGTCTTTTTATGAATTTATTTATTGTTCTTTCTCCACCCTTTAATTGAGCTCTCTTCAGGCCTAAATAATAATAATAAAAAAAGGCTAAAAAAGGCTATAGATTAAGGTATTTCTTAATTCTTAATGGTATGTCTTAATTCGTAATTTTTCACAGTGCAAGTCATGAAGCTTTTGGAAACATTAAACTTCTGCCAGCAGAAAGTCAGATGTGAATAAGATCTGTTCTGCTTTTCTCTTTTTCTGTAATACCACAGCCCCTCTTTTCTCTCTTGCTTTTGCTATTACGGGCTACAAAAGCAAGAACAGAGTTGGGTTTCTCTTGATGGAGAATTTCATTCTCACAGGAATAATCCTCTGGGTCATCTCTAGCCAGTGAAAGGTTACTTTGTACTGATTACGTGTGGAACAGATTACTTAATGAGATATAGGTGTAGACTTTAAGCTTTTCACTCTGTTTCTTTCAATATGTTTCTTGTTTTAGTTGGGTCTCTCTTGCCTTGACATTTAGCAAAACCAAATTGATAATGTTCAGTAGCCTATTTTGCACTTCCATCATGTAGTGAAAACTAGAGGACTTTTTATATTCTGATTTTACTTTTATGTTTACTTGCCTAAATATGAACTGAAGACACTGAGAAAGAAATTTGGGGGGGAAGGGAGAGGTATTTGGGTATGGTGGTTTTGTTTTTTTTTTGAACTATGTACTTGAAAGAATATCTGAATTCTGTGTTGTTTCCAGAACCTGCTAGCCCAGGGCAGGACTTGGACATGCCAATGGAAGTTGATAGCAGCGAATTGAACAGTGATGGTAGTCGAGGTCTAGATGATGCTGAGGAGCCCTCTCCGCCAGAGGACAAGATCTTCTTTATGGATCCATCTGACCTTGATGCAGACAAAGATGAAGAAGCTGTCAAAACCATCAGGTAAGTCATAAGGTGGACTTCTTTGCTCTGGATGTACTTTCCTCAATAATGTGAGAAAAACATTTTTGATTAGCCAACTTGCACTGCTTAAAGTGGGTTTTTTTCTTTTCTTTCTTTGTTTTTTTTTTTTTTAATACTTAAACATTTCAGAAAGTTGTTCTGTCTCAAGAAAATTGAAACATAAAAATTACCATAATATAATCTCTTTTAGTTGAAAAGGTGCTGTGAAATGGCTGTTACCAAAGAGGTAAAACAATGTTATCAAACATGGTAAAACTTATGCTTTAACATGGCTGACATGACTAAGATCTTTGTGACTTCAGCCTAATTTAGTTACTGTTATACACCTGCTGATTTAAAAGGAATTACTTGAGATACTTTTTAATATTCATCATAATCTATATTAATTTAGGCAGAAGTTTGTTTTATCTTGAATGTGTTTTTTCTGAAGTCTTCTATCCAAAGGTGTTATGTAGTTCCTTTAATCACTGTTACATAGCTCCTTTAATCAGGTTTGGTTTTTACTTTCTATGTATTCTGGATAGCATCATCCTGATTTTCTTATGTCATTCTTAACATAAGAACAGTTCTATTAGGTCAAACTAAAGGTCATGGTAGCTCTGGACTTAACATTCAAATATGTGAGGAAGAACATATAGTGATACCTTCCCAACTTTCAGTGATTTATAGGTCAAGGACTTCCTGAGTTGGAAGTAGCAGCTTTTTTGTGGTCCACCTCTAGGTGGGATTTTTCCATTAATTTTTAATTGGATTTGAAGCAATTAAATTTTTTAGCAAGTAGAGCATCCTGTGGCATCTACAGTTATAGAATCATAGAATAGTTAGGGTTGGAAAGGACCTCAAGATCATATAGTTCCAACACCCCCCCCACGGGCAGGGACACCTCCCACTTACGTAGTATATATTCTGTATGCTAGAATTACACAGAATGCTGTGTTAAAGTATCCTTATGTTTTTTGTTTTGAATCTCATTTGAGATCTCATTTACAAACACTTCTGTTAGTGCCACGTGTAGGAGCTCTGGTGTAAAGCAGGTAACTTAGTGGTTGACTCCATCTTCAGTGCTTTTAAAAAATGTACCTTTAAATAGTGACTCTGTCAGAATGTTAGAGATTGCCAAATCCTTGTCTGCAGGACAGTTACCATCCTTGAGCAGTGATAGAATTTTCTAGTGCAGCTGTGATTTGAATTAACACACCCCTGTTAACATTTTAGTTACTAGAAAGTACGCTTAGGGACATTCATTAGTGTAATGAAAATATTATGAAGTAGCATAGTCAGCTTAGACAAGAGAAAATAATAGTGATGCTGATGCTCATTATGTTTTTATGCTGGATTAAGACCAGCAGTCTCAGCTAGTTGTTTTGAAGAAGATGGTTTCCACAGGTGTCCTCATTCCAGTGTGTTTCTTCTGTGTTCCGTAGATCAATTTATGTACTGCAACACTTGGACTAGGAGACATAGGGGGAACTCAGATACCTTAGCAATTTCAGCTATGAATAAAATTTGTATGGGAAGAAGAGGTGCCTGTTCCTGAAAATAATGGTCTAAATGTGTAGTACCAGTATAATTGCAGTACTGTTGTATTTCATTTGTTAAATATTAACTATTCTATCTTTTTTTAGTCCTTCAACGAGCAGTAATATTCCACTCATGAGAGTTGTACAGTCAATCAAGCACACAAAAAGGAAGAGCAGTACAATGGTGAAGGAAGGATGGATGGTCCACTATACTAGTAGAGACAATCTGGTCAGTGGCTTTAATTTCTTCCTAAATTAAGTTAGATTATTTTTCTAAACCAGTGTATTTTATTTATCTTAATTAGATATTCTGATTTACAGTATCATTTGAAAGAACTATTAACTATTGACACTATTATTCTAATGATCTAGGTGCTTGTAAATATTTATATGTAGATGTAAGGGCCCTTCATTCCTCCATCAATTTGCTGTATCTAAAAGTAAGCATTATTGAACACACTCTACCCTCCACTTGATGTAACTGCTCCTCTTGATGTCAGTGATATGAAGAATTGTGGCTTGACTATGTCCTTAGCTATTCAAGCTTCCTCCAAAAAGACTACATTGTTTGTTTCCAGTGCTACCAGTAACCATCTCTTAATTGAACCTTCTGAGGGAAGCTCTTTGGGTTTATGTATTGAGAAGGAAAATAAGGAAGAATAACTGGGTTCCTTAGAGTTGTCTGATAGGGGGGAATGGATCCTCTCATCTTTTGGTAAATGAATGAAAAGGATGAAGTCAAGACACTTCCAGATCTCATGAAGCAGTGTATTATATTGAGACTTCATGAAAGGCAGCATAAATATTTTTGCATTCTTTGTGTCTACACAGGAGTCTAATTGAAGGGGACTACAGGAATTTAGAGAAGCAAAGTTAAGTTATCCTAGAGTCAAGCTGAGGAGTGACACTAGTCAGCTCTGGTTACTGTAGTATTTTTGCTTTTTGTGATTGTCAACCAAACAGACCACTGTGGTCTGTCAGAAACTGCCTTAAAAAACATCTTTGAAGTACAGTTTTCTAATGCCTAGATGTATTTATCACAAACAAAAATAAGTATCTAGTGTATTTCAGATGGCATTTCAGCTAAGGCTACTTAACAGACACAGTTATCAGCTGGCTATGAAAAGCTAAGGCCAGATAGCAGGCAAAGACAAATAGTTCTGAAGTATTCATGGCAGGCGTGGTACTCAGCTCTGATTTAACCTTTCAGTACAGCCAGTACTTTCTTCCATGGATGTTTTTGAACCTCTTCATGGAAGACTGGTCAGATTGTACACCTTAGCTTAGTTTGTTTTTCTTCTGCTGTCAGCCTGGCTACTACCTAGATGACATCTACTGAGAAGGCCATGCAAATAAAGTGGAGTATTCTGCCCCAAAGCAAGATACTGTCAGCCAAGCAAGATCTCATACAGCTTCCTAATGGGAGGAGACTTCCTCATTAGGCATTACAACATCAGCTATTTCCCTTGACCCCTCTGTTCTCAGCAATGTCAGACTGTTTCCTATTCCTGAACAAGTTGGGCTTTCTGTCAGTTCCAGAGAGGTTCATTTTAACAGCAGTATCTGTATTCTTCTTGCTTATCCTGGCTAACAAGATATTTCACCCTTTATAATGAGAAGTTACTGTATCGTCATCTATATTGTTTTCCTCACCCTGAGCCCATCCTTTCTCATAGGGTGTGGGCAGATTTTGAATCACCGAGGGAGTTATCACATGTTCCTTGATTTTTCCCTACTCTAAAGTCCTGATTCATGATTTTATAAAGACTATATATGTCCAGGGGACAGGTTCATCCTTACGTCTTTACCCATCTTCCATTCAGTGCTGGCTGGGAATTCCATTTAGTTAAATCCATTCATGGCCTAGCTTTGTTTGTCTAACTCCTGCAGGTAGACCTAGCTTCCCCATGACTGAAGGTGTTCAAGCTCTGCTGTATTATGTTTTAAACTTTTGAATCCTAAGCCAGAATGAAGGTCTTGGTTTTTTGTCACGGAAACATAAAAATGGGTTTAATATGTGAGCATGGGGCAAGCAAAGTAAGTTAGACTCATACAGCCATACATACTAAAAGCTTCTTTGTTTCTTCTGCTTAAGATTACAAGACAGTTATGTGCTATTCATATCTCATTTTGGTGCAGATGTTTCTTATTGGTGGAGACTTTCAGAAAATGGCTGTTCAGTCTGTCTTGAGTTCTGTTTTTCTTTCCTCCAAGATACTTTGTCCACTTGAATCTCACGATCTGTCTGTCTTGCTTGTGGGCTCTTGACATTCTTGAGCTCCGTGTTGACAAAAGAATTAAGGACTTGTTAGGCTTGTTCAGTCCTTTGAACCCTTATGATGTTGGTGTGAAGGCTCAGAGGGAGGAAGCATGACTCCAACAATTGTTACTAAATTAAAATGCTTCAGGTTCAGGGAGCATATTACCTAGAGTGAAAGCCATGTAGGCGAGTGTTTTTCCTGTATGATAGCTGCTGTTGTCACTGCTATTACTGTTAGGTAAGTGATACTTTTTTCTGGTTTGTGGAAATAACTTCTGAGCTTCTTTTTCCTGTATCTAGTCATGTAGATTTATGTTAATTGATGTTAGTAATTTTAAGCATTTCTTATTTAAATAATCAGGTAACCAAAGCCATACCAATTTGTTTCTTACATAATTGTACTGTGTTTTGTAGAGAAAAAGGCATTACTGGAGACTGGACAGCAAATGCCTCACACTGTTTCAAAATGAATCAGGAACAAAATATTACAAGGTAATGAATGCTGAGTAATAATTATGTTGCACAGTGCTTTACTGATCTGAAGTCTACTTGTGAGCAGTAGAAGTACTTTTTCCATTTCCTCATCTTTTTTAATCAAAACTGACCAGGTTAATTGTTGACCAAACCTTGTAAGCGAGAAGGACCAGGACCAATTCTGAAAAGTTGCTTGCAGCTCTCCTTACATTTTACATGTACTGTTCTGAATTACTTAGCAAATTAAACCTTCTTTACAATTACCAGAGAATCTATTTGGCTGCCAGTCTAATGAAGGCTAGGGGTTTTTGCATTCTATATGGAAGTAGTGACTGGAAGTTTTCATGCTTATGTATTTCATTTGATCTTGAAATTAAATTATTCCAACTGTACAACTGAAACTTGCAAGCAAGATTTAGAGGAAAATTTACTGTGCAGCCTAGCATTATATACATGAAGCTTAGCAATTATTTTAGTGTACTGTTAATATAACAGTGTGTTCAATGGTGGAATATTTAGAACATGTTTTTGAATGTATAAACAGGATTTTTCCCTTTCTTGTCTTACACCTTTAGGTGGGGGTCCAAATCTTGCAGCTTCTTCCTTTATAAGACCAAGCCTTTTCTCTGTGCACCCAGCTAAACTTGCCCAGATCCTTTTCATCCCTATCTTGACCAATGCAGTCTCTTCTCAGACCTCTCTGATAACTTGTATTGCCCTGTGCATTCAAACCACAGCTGGTAAAATATGTTCCTTGCTTGTTGCTCCATTATGTCATTGCTTCTAGTCCTTTGACTTGCCCCTTTGCACCCCTCTTTTTAACTGCTTAAATCTCAGATTATTTGTCTTTGCTGTTAGAATCATTCACGTTTTTGCCCTTACATTTATTTGTTCTTCATCTTAATTGCCTGTTGTCTCTTATCACCCTAATGCCAGCCCTGTGTTCACCTACTTGTTCACTACTCTTGCAAGTGACATTTACCTGTACACCTTCCTATGTATGTGGAATGTCCTCCTCCAGCTAGTGTGAACTTGCAACCATTTCTTCCTTCAGATCTGTTCTCTAGTACTGCTTATACTATGATCTTAAACTGACAAGGTTGAAGAATCAGAAATTGTTAATATCTGTATGAAGGAGATTATTTACCCAAAATGTTTCAGATAAGTGAAGCAGTGCTCATTGACTAGCTTATATAACTGCATCATCTTCTTAATGTTGTCTTGTTTCACTTTTCCCCTGTCATCTTCTTTAGCTAACCTGCATAAACTACAAGGGGAAAATGGTCATTCTGTACTTGTTCATCATTTGTGTGTGGTGGTGGGGTATCTCGTGCATGTATCAAGAGAACTGTGCTGGGGCTGGAAGTCTCTCTAGGCTTGTAGAGAGGAATTCAGAAAGTTGTGGGTGGGCAATGGTCATGTAGTTTATGACATTAGTTATGAGGCTTGGTGTTTGGTATTTTGATGTATTTTATTTTTTTGCAAGCACTTTAAGTTTTGCATACCAGTATATAAAAATAGTATGTGCGTTTTCATTTTTTAACCTTTAATATTTTTCTTCAGGAGATTCCACTTTCAGAAATTCTCCAGGTGACTCAGCCTCGAGATTTTTCAAACGTGGTGCAGGGCAGCAACCCCTACTGTTTTGAGATCATCACTGACACCATGGTGTACTTTGTTGGAGAAAACAATGGCAGCAGTCATCACAGTCCTGTTCTTGCTGCCACCGGAATTGGACTTGACGTAGCTCAGGGCTGGGAGAAAGCCATTCGTCAGGCTTTGATGCCAGTCACTCCTCAAGCTAGCGTTTGCACTGCTGCAGGACAAGGAAAAGATCACAGTAAGCAGGCAGACAAGACATGTTCTGAAGCTGTTAATAGTAAAGATTCCTTTCAGGAAAGGTCTTATTAAGAGTGCAGTATTTCTGTCTATCCTCTGCTGAATTGTGTCCATAATTTCCCACAAGTTTCTAAAAAGTGACACTCAGGTTTGTGGAGGGTGGGCAAATCCTTCAATCTCTTCTAGCAGGTAGTAGTAGTTAGGAATCAGATTTACAATATGAATGCGTATTGCAGAGCTTTATTGTAGGAGCAGTAAGATCTCACATGTAGTTGCTGGACGTAAAAAGGGACCTTAGTTTAGATATTTTTAATATACTGTAATAAATCAATATATTCAGAACATATACTCTAAAAACAAAATTTGGATGCTTTTTTGATGTTATCCTTTATGTATATTAAAGCTGTGAGATGTCAGTAACTGAGAAGAAAAGGAGTAAGTGATAAAATGTAAATACCACCAGTGCTGGAAAGGACTTTTGCTGAGCTGTGGGTAGTGATAAAAAGTGCCCTATTCTTTTTATGCACCTGCCCTCTGTTTCTTTCTCCAACATAGGATCAGATTCATTATCAAGGCTTCACTAAACTGTATCTTGTGTTCTTTCTCTTCAGACATCTTGTTCCTTGTGATGACATTAATTCTTATTCTGTACTGAGATTTATATTTTCATTATTTAGTTTCCTTTTTTCATTCAGCTACTCCTTCATCTTTTAGTGAAATTCTTTTTTGCTGGAGATTGTGAGATTAGTTTCTCTGTCTCTGATGTCTGGCTACTCTGCACCAGTAACAGTTAAAAACATATAACCACTAGTGTTAGGTAAAGGCACCTTCTGAAAATGATGCAACTGTGTTCTGAAATGGTGAACTATGAAATGCCAGTACTGGTGTCTGTATTCAATTACAGTAAAGAAACATACCTGTAAGATGGTACCTCACAACTGGCCTTCTACATGTGTAAAAATGGTACTTTCAATATGAAATTCTTAGTTCCAAATATATATACACCAAAGTTCACTTTGTTTTCTAGAACCTAAGGCTTACTGTTGCTGAGACTTGCAAAGTTGCTTTTCCCAAAATCCGTATTTTTTCAGACATAAATAATCACATTTTTGTATTAAAACTTGGCAGCTGTAGGAAATAGAGCGGCAAGGGTAGGTATGGTGGTGGAGTGTTTTGAAGGATTTAGAAGTGTTTAGGATTCTAGGAGAAGTAACTACCATGAGTTGTGGAGTGGCATTCACACATCCTTATACAACTCAGGTTGATTTTTAAATTCTAAAAAGCCCCCAAAATGTCCATTCATCTCTCTTCTTCCTACACATTACAAAACATCACAAGTTTCCAAGAGTCTTTAAGAAAACTAGACTTCTAGTTAAAAAAAACAAAGCCCTAGAAGCCTGTAATACTGTCTTTTGAATGACAAGACCGGAAGAGGAGGGAGATGTTGCTACTGCTTGAAATACTTGCAGCAGCGCCAGGGAATTTATAGTGTTGAAATGTCCACAAGACACTAGCTTATCTCTTTATACCACAATTTGGCCAGAAAATGGCTAGAAAGGAGGATGCTCTTCCAGTCTGACCCAAGGGAAGGAGTTCTTTCTGACCTTGTGCTTGGTGATTGAGGTGGGATGTTTCTGAGCTGAAATGAGATTAGTAAGATGTTACTTGGTATTGATTACATATTGAATCTGGCATTACTGATTTCTTCAGAAGTGTCTGTTTTTCAGCCAGTACTCTTATGCCTTGCAGACGCTAGAAAAATTGCTTTATTTGAAAGTAGTAACTCAGACTCCACCTACCATTCATCTTCTATTCTGCAGCCATCTGTGAAGAAGGGCTCAGTGTGTTCTCTTTAAACTGTTTCACAAACTGTTCCTTCACTTTCTAGTTACTTTGTTTCAACTTTGCTGCAGTTTGTGTTAACCTTAGTAACTTTTTTGTCTACCACCTTCCTGTTTTTGCTTGTGTTCTGTACTGTTACTCCAACGCAGACTTGGCTGTGGTCAATAATCAGTAGACATATGCGAGGCTGTAATTCCAGTTCATATTTCAGATATGAAAGGTGTCTTTGAGAACTAGTATTTATTCCTATCTTAAGGCTCTAAATTCCTTCACTGAGGTAAAGCACAGGTCGCAAAAATCAGTTTCAGACATTTTCTTTGTTCTCTGAAATTGTGGGTTTTAAATCTCATGGTTCTTCATAAGGCTAATAAAGACTTTTTCAAAGGGCTAGTAAATATGTAGTATATCTTCTTTTCACCTTGTAGGTATATTTGGAAGTAAAAGGAAAGGGGTGTTTTCTGCCTGCCTTGACATATCTCTTTTTGTCTGTGCATCTTAATGTTATTCCTGTAATGAAAACTTCTTGGCAAAATTTGATGCAGGCTGAAAAATTCTCTATCTCGTGCTTTTACTTGCAAATTGCACTTCTGAGATGTGCTCTTCTATTCCAAAGACCCATACACTTCTGTAGTTTATCCATGAAACAAAGATTGTTTATATTATGGGTTTTATTGCTTTTTTAATTATCAGGCCTTCTTGCCTTGCTTGATTTGTTTCCTTTTCTCATGCATTAATTCTGCATCTTATGATGCCAAAGGAAGTTAGTAACCATGTTAATTTGACTATAAGGTGTAAACCTGGTCTGCTTCCCTGTATTTTTCTATATTACTACTGGAAATTCTTAGTAGTTTAATGAACTCTGATACAATTGCCACATTACTATTGTTTTTGGATCATCAGCTCTCTACTGTATACATATTCATTCTACTCTTTCTGTTATCAGTGATATGACAAAAAATAGACAAATAATTCCAGCAGAACTCCTAAGGCTATTTATCTAATCAATCTATGAAATTCATGTTCCAAGATATGGTGTTTCTGCAGAACATCAATAAAAATTGTTTCATCATGACTGGGTTAGAAGTCAGTAAATGGCTGGGGATTTTTGGTTTGCTTTTAGATTGTTTTTTTTTTTTCTCCCCTTTTTACTGAAAAAAGCCCCTGCCCTTCCTACTTACTTACTCAGTTGTGTCTTCTTTATTGCAGAAGAGTTATCTTTAAGTATCTCTGTTTCAAATTGCCAGGTCCAAGAGAATGTGGTGAGTATGTGCATTGTATAATAATGGTGTTTATTTTGTGGAATCACAGAATGGTTTGGATTGGAAGGGGCCTCAAAGATCATCTGGTTTCAACCCCTCTGCCATGGGCAGGACCACCTTCCGCTAGAGCAGGTTGCTTAAAGCCCCATCCAGCCTGGCCTTGAACACTGCCAGAGATGAGGCAGACACAACTTCTCTGGACAACCTGTTTCAGTGTCTCACCAGCCTCATACTAAAGAATTCACCCTCTCTCAGCGTAAAGCCATTACCTCTTGTCCTGTCCTACATGCCGTTGTAAAAAGTCCCTCTCTAGATTTCTTGTAGGCGCCTTTAGGAACAGAAGGCTGCTGAAAGGTCTCCTCTGAGCTTTCTCTTCTCCAGGCTGAACAAGCCCAGCTCTCTCAGTCTGTCTTCATAGGAGAGGTGCTCTAGCCTGGAGGACCTTTGTAATACCTGGGTATGACAAAGTACTTGGTAGTAACAGCATCCAGATGAGAAATCAACACCGGGATATTCTAGCTAACGAAGTCTGTGTTGGATACGGAAGTAATCTACTTACCTGGCGCAACTGATAGTTGACTGTCCCTACTTACAGTGCAGCTAAGTGTATCCTCTTCAGGAAAAGTTTGTTGTGTTTTTCCACTCCATTAAGGGTAATGGTGGCACACTTTACAGAGTTTGATTAATGTCAAATGTAAATACAGCTTAACCAGTACTTATATGCTATATACTCATATGCTTGTGAACGTTTTGATTACTCCTGGTATTTGTGATTTCTTTTTTTCATGCATTAGGATATCAGCTCTGTATACCAAATATTTGCTGATGAAGTGCTGGGATCTGGTCAGTTTGGTATTGTATATGGAGGTAAATTACATTTGATTCCATTACACATTTACTGAGCTAGAATGTCTGTCTGTTACAATTACTCTTTTCTTATTTACTTAGCTGCACCTAGATTGTCCAGGTGAAGTTTATCATGTTAGAAGCTTTGTTTGGATCATGTTATCTTCTCTCTGTGCGGTTTTTATGTACTGTTTTTTACAGCTCATTTTTTTGCATTTAGAGTTTTGCACTGGCATAAAAATCAGTTCAGCATATGCATTGCGTTTTGACCACAGTTAAATACAGAGCAATCTCTAGTCTGGATTTGGCATTTGGTTTTTTTGCTTGTTTTTTTTTAATTGCAAATTCTAACTGTGTTACACAATATTAGAAGTCATTTAAGGAGGCTGTCAGTTATCCGTGTTTTTTTAATGACATCTGAGAAATGTGGCCACAAGCAATTAAAAAAATACATATTTTTAATTTGTGATTTGGCTGTTTTTGCAAGCATTGTTGACATAATTTTATGCAAACAGTTTAGCTTCAAATTTCTCTCAGCAGGAGAAAGTAGAAGGAGAAATTCTTTACCTGAACTTGGGTTTCAGACGTAGTTTTATCACTTTCGGTTATTGAAAAATTCTGTTGCAGTGTCTAGCTTGTTTAGAATAATCACAAAAAGAATAAATGCTAGACATGAATCAGCACATTTTTTTTTCTTCCTGTGTTTTTTGGTCCCTTGTGTCAAATTTCAAGTGTTGAGAAAATCACTGACTGTAAATCTGGAAAGAAAGAAAAAAAGTGCTAACTGGTGGTTTAAAAATGGTAACCTTTTGATGGCTGACATTGATTTTCTGTTTAGGAAAACACAGGAAGACTGGAAGAGATGTGGCTATCAAAGTCATTGACAAAATGAGGTTTCCAACTAAACAGGAAAGTCAGCTTCGTAATGAAGTAGCCATTCTCCAGGTACAAAAGTGTTTTTGGATCACGTTGGAGTTCTGTCTCAGATAAGCCATTAATGAGATTTCATAATGTGTGTATGTGCTCTGAATTGATTTTTTTTAATCTGCATATGTGATTTCTGAGTCTTTTTATAAGAGAGAATCTTAGAAGAGTGGGAATTCTGAGTATTTGGTACAGCTGATAACTTGGGGGTGGTATCTGCCCCCTGTAGGGGATCCACTGAAGGCATGTACTCAAGTAACAGGAAGTTCTGTGTTCTTTTTTGCTGTCTTCCACTACTGGCTCCTCAGTCTGAGTGTTATTCTTGTATGTTGTGTACTCAAGCTACTGAGTATATCATTTATATACTTTATAAATTTATAATTTTGGATAATTTGTGTTAAACCAGATTAATCTTAAGTGGCATGTTTCAGGGGTTGATGTTTGTTTCAAGCTAGTTTCTTGCCTCAGACATTTTGTTGGTTTGGATTTTTTTGTTTTTGTTGCTATCTCTCCACTTAGCTGCTTTTTGATTTGTGGTACAACATTTCTGTGTAATCCAGCATATTTCATACTGTTTTGTTTTAGTGATATACCTATACTGCTCTATTTTAGAATTTGCACCACCCTGGGATTGTGAACCTGGAATGTATGTTTGAAACGTCAGAACGGGTCTTTGTTGTGATGGAAAAGCTGCATGGGGATATGTTAGAGATGATTCTTTCCAGTGAGAAAAGTCGACTTCCTGAACGTATAACTAAGTTCATGGTCACTCAGGTTAGTAGTCAGTCCCTCTACTTCAATAGATGTGTCTTTTCTAATTATGTGAGAATGGAGTTTGGAAGAGGGGGTTTCTGTATTGTTATTTAAAAGAGCACAGAGGGCTACACATCTACTGAAAGTTGAACAAACATGGAAAGAATTTGGCTGTTAATTATGTTGTTAAATTTTTTGCTCTTCTTTCCCAGCACATGACATTATGAGCATCCTAAGATGCAAGTTAAAACCGTATGCATTCAGAGAGACAGGGTTGGGAAGGGAAAATAAACCCCATCAGTACCAACTCCTGATAGGCTTGCATGGTGTATATGGGTTAATTCTTGAAGACTATGTTGATCAAAATGACTGTATTGGTTAGTGTGGTGTCGTGGTTTAAGCCCCTATAACTCACACAGTCACTCTTTCACTCACCTCCCCCCTCTTTCTTCCCCCTGCTCCTGGAGGGATGGGAAGGAGAATCAAAAGAATGCAACTCCCACAGGTTGAGTTAAGAACAGCTTAGTAACTAAGGTATAACACAAACCACTACTGTTACCACCAATACTAATAAAGACAAGGCAAATACAAGGAAAGAATACAATCGCTCACCACCTATACCCAGCCCGACCAAGCAGTGCTCCCCCACCCTTCCTGGTCTCTGCTCTCTGTTTTCACATCCTGGGCATGACGTGCTGTGGCATGGAATACCTCTTTGGTCAGTTTGGGTCAGGTGCCCTGCCTCTGCTTCCTCCTGGCTTCCCCTCCTCCCTGGCAGAGCATGAGACTCAGAAAGTCCTTGGTCAAACTAAACCATTAGCAAGCAGTAACTGAAAACCCTGGTGTTATCAGCACTGTTCCCAGGCCGAAAGTTGAAAACACAGCACTGCACCAGCTACCAAGAAGGAGAAAAATGACTGCTGCTGCTGAACCCATGACATGTGGCTTTTGACACGTGTGATCTGCTTAACTAGTTCTGAACATGTCCTTTTTTCTTGCAGATACTTGTTGCTTTGAGGAATTTACACTTCAAGAACATTGTGCACTGTGATTTAAAACCGGAAAATGTACTACTAGCATCAGCAGAGCCATTCCCTCAAGTGAGTGAAGATTAAAAAATACTTCCCATCACTTTTCACTGTTTTGTTGGGAATTATTTTTTTTTTTTTTTTTTACAAAATATAGAATTTGCATCTTAAAAAGTGACCTCTCATGAGATTGATCAACTGACTTTGTCTAGAATTACTTGAGTTAGATGTACTATCGTTGTCTTAGCCTACCTTTATGCTCAGTGGTCTGTTTCAGTTTCTTTCCACTCAGAAGCTGGGTCTGAGTTCTAGCTAAACCTCATTGTTTGATTTCTGTGTAGTTGAAGCCACTAACTTCAGGAATCTGATGAAGAGAAATGCGATCTGGCTCTTTAAGTTTTGGTTCTGTGCCTTGTGAGGGTGTGGATTTGCCTCTGAAAATGAGCTGAGTTGGGAAATCAAGTGTTTTGTCCTTATTTGCACACTTGTGGCCATGTAATAGACAAGCTGCCTCAGACCTGAGTCTGTGCAAGGCCAGTTTAGGTCTGCAGTCTGCAAAACCAGCAACCTAAAACCTTAGCTGACTGGCTTACATCATGTTTGTCTCTGATTTAGTGTATGCCAGGTTTAATGATGATAGGGTATCAAGTACCACTCTGGTTTTGGGCAGCAGCATGCTTTAGAGATCAAGCAGAGATTTCTCAGTTCAAAATGTATTTCTTTTGCAGGTGAAGCTGTGTGATTTTGGCTTTGCACGCATCATTGGTGAAAAATCTTTCAGGCGCTCTGTGGTGGGGACACCTGCTTATCTTGCCCCTGAAGTGCTCAGGAGTAAAGGTTACAACCGCTCTCTAGACATGTGGTCGGTAGGAGTTATTGTCTATGTGAGCCTTAGTGGTACATTCCCATTCAATGAAGATGAGGATATCAGTGATCAGATTCAAAATGCAGCATTTATGTACCCACCAAATCCTTGGAAGGAAATTTCTAGTGAAGGTAAGGAAATTAGTTTTTGCTTTTAGAATGCCTTTAGATGTAGATTAGTGCATTGAATGCTTAAACTTTGAGGTTAATTCAGATTGATAGGATTGTGAGAATTATCGATATCTTGAGTTTGGAAGACTATGCCAAAATGGATAAATATAAGCTGGGATATATTTGTGAAAGGTACATTGTCAAATTCAGGAGGGGCTAATAGATTTAGCAAGAAAAAATAATTGCATGCATTGGAAGTAGGGTAAATAACCTGAAACTTCCCAAAATTCCCAATGGAAAGGTAAATCATATGTGAGTACTTGCTGAATGCTGATCTCAAAACATACTTAATCTAAACTAATATTACAGAAACAGTTCTAAGTTGATTCTGGAATTTTAGTTTTGTACATTAGCAAGTGAAACAAAACCTGAGTCTAAATGTCAGGTCTGAACAATCTAGAAGCTTACAGGGTTGGTCTCTGATACTGTCCAATGCCAGCTGTTTATATATAAGTAACACGTGTAGATGTGGAAGGACGTACACAGAAGAATACAGTAGTGGAAGTAGCTGCATCAGTTTGGAACACAGGATTATGCTCAAGTTATTTAGGCATTTCTGAAAACCACTAAAATCAGGAGGGGAGTAACAAGTAACATATTAAATGTTACTTAGGGGGAAGCTTACCCTATATCTGTTTGGTAGCCTCATTTAACATAAACAAAGCTAAATACAAAATTCAGGAGCTTGATTGAAAGCATTCAGTAGGGTACACACAAACACTTGTAAAAAAATTGACTTTGCACTGCAGCATGTGAATGATGATAGAGGTGGTGTATATTTAAACAATGTCATTTTTATCCTGTTCTTCGTCAGCCATTGATTTAATAAACAATTTGCTTCAAGTGAAGATGAGAAAGCGTTTCAGTGTTGACAAATCCCTTAGTCACCCATGGCTACAGGTAAACCCATCTACCTTTTTCTATGTTTATAATGGGTGAGTAATGATTTTTTTAATTAAGTCCTTCAGAGGCTTATTAAATCTGCTGCTATCAAAGTCTGTTAAGAAGCACTCACAGAGGGATGTGTATTTCTGGGTTTAGCTTTACACTTTATGTGCTCCGGGATTCTGATCATCTGTTAACGGCTTCTTTCCTCAAGGGAAACTTTGTCATACTGTCACTATGCTCCTTACTTTTTGTTTGACACCAACATAGAGTTTTACTCTTCTGGCACCTCCTGAATGTGGGCAGTGATGTGTACATGAAGCTGCACTGCAATGAGTGTTAGGGACAAACACTGTTAGTTCAGTGCTGAAAGAGACACTCAGGCTGGTGCGTGCCACAAATTTATCTACCACTTTGAGGTAGGTTCCTTTGGCAACGGTTTCACAACACTGTATGATGTATCCATGCACCCAAATAACCTAAAAGATGTTAAGGGGAAAATTCAATTAATTTTGAGTACCAACAATACTGAAATAATTTCTTATATGGGTGTATATACAATTAATTTTATAAAGCTGACATAGCTGTCTTGTTACAGAAAGTTTTGAGGATTTACAGTATTACAACCTTAGATATCAGCCCACTTAATTTTGAACCATTCTTTGTGGACAATGTTGGGGTATTTTGGGGAGAGGTGTTTGGTTTTGGGCTTTTTAACATTATAGTAAAACTAGCAGCAAACTGCAGAATTTATCTGTGGGAATGTAGTGCTGCTGTTTCTTGTACTGCTTCCTTAAATCTCATTTACTCCTTAGGATTATCAGACTTGGCTTGACCTCAGAGAATTTGAAACACGCATTGGAGAGCGTTACATTACCCACGAGAGTGATGATGCACGCTGGAAAGAACATGCTTATGAACACAACCTTGAGTACCCCCAGCATTTTATTATGGCTCCCAACCCAGATGATATGGAAGAAGACCCTTGATCTATTCATTATGCTAAATTGCAGCAAGGAAAGATACTCTGACAGAAACTGAAGATAAGTTTTGGCACAGCTGTTGCTCTTTCTGAATGCTGTATGCTGTTCAATGTGCAGCGCCCCAGAGGATCCTGCATTGACTTGGGAATAGACTGTCATCTGACAAGCTTCTCTTCATCCCTGCTTCAACTATGGGTAGTTACTGGACAGTGGCACAGGCCCCACTGGGTAGCATTTCACCAAGCTGTGTGACTACGAAGCCATTACTGAGGTGTAGTGTGCACACATTGAATGGTTTGTGTGGTTTCCAGGTTTGGACTGGTTTTGGTTTGTTGGTTTTGTTGTTTGTTTTGAGTTTTTTTTCATAGCCTACACAGTAAGCATTTTGTAATGGTTTTCTAATCCCTATTTACTAGGCCATAAAGGACTGTTTTCTGTTACTTAGATACACATCTCCCATTTTCTAAACTCTGCATGGTGAAAAGAGACTGTAAAAAGAAATCAGTGCAGAATACCTTGGCTAATAGATAACATGGTGATTTAGGTCAAATACAGCTTCACAGATGAAGGAATAACTTGCTGCTGGTAAGACAGTTAAATATGTGTGTCTTTGCCCTAACTGAACTTATTCCAGCTACCCTCAAGAAAGAGAATGCCCTCTAACTTCTCACACACCTCTTGAAATGCTGGCTGACAATCCAAAGAGATGACAATCAAAGCTATGCTAGTCCTTTCTGTTGTCTGTCAATACAGAGCAGGAAGCCACAATAGTATGTTCTGCGCAAGGCTGGCACACATGCTGTTGTTATGTACCAAAGGCATTACCCAGGTAATGCACAGAGAGCACACAAGACTTGATGTAGCATACTCTTTCACTGTGGAAAACCAGCTTCTAGCAGGAGGACGTGGAAAAATAGGGAAGAGCACATGCAACTTTCTTCTGTTGTTCTGAGTAATTAGGGGTTTTTAAAATTTTCTAATATTTTTCTAATATTTTTGAGGTTCTCTGGACTTACATCAGGAGCACTTTGTACCTGCGAGCTTGTGTCTTAACTCTGCTCAAAACCTGGGAGCAACACTGGGTATCACATCACCTGTTGCTTCTGCCAGGGCAGCTGGACTGTAGCAGAATGGGCTTTGCCTTCTGACCTTAACCTGCAGCCCCTCCTTGTCCTCTTTACTGTGTTGTTTGAGCTGAATGAAGAGCCTGAAACCAGCTCCTAGTGCAGTTCTATGCAGATGCCTCAGCTGATGGATTTCCAACCATTTATGGACTTGCAGTACAATAGAGAGGAAGCAGCAGTGTTCTTGGAAATGATTCCCTTGGAGGACAGTGTAGCAGTCAGAGTTCATGGTATTTCAAAGATGTTTGAGGCCATGAATGCTAAATGGAAAGGGAAGAAAGTTGGTTTTGGTTTTGTTTTTTGTCTGATTTCAGGAAATGGACAAAGCGAAGTCTTCCTTTCTGTGTGGGATAACAGCACTGTGGTGCTGGAAGGTGCTGAACAGCTGTACATATCCCTGATCTGCCAAGCTGCTCAACTGCAGCTTGATTTTAAATACTTTTTAAAGAACTAATACAGGCTTGAACTGCAAAGGGTATCTCCTCTCTCTCCTGTAAAGACTTTTTGTATGTGTGTTTGTAGAGAAGTATTTTTTCTACTGTTGTTATTCAGGTAAGGAAGCAGGTGAGCAGACTTTTTCTTTGTTAGATATACATGAAGTTTGGCAAGGTTATTTCAAGGCTGGCAGCTGCTTGCAGTGACAGTGACCTGGTGATAATAACATCAGCAGCAGCTGCAGGAATATATAACCATAGGTAGGTTTGGATATTTAACCTGCCTTTTCCTATTCCCTTTGATCTGGCTGCCACTACATTCTGCAGGTATCTGGGTTGGTAAAGGCTGCACTCTGACTTCCCTGTTAGGGCATACCAAACCTTGCACAAGATTCTAGTGCATGGCAGTGCCCGGCAGCCCTTCCAGCCACCGGAGTCCTCTCTCCTAGCATGTTTCTCTCAGGTTTGTGCAGGGGACCTGCCTGATCACTGTCCTGCCACTGCCACTCCTACACTGGGGGTCACCTTCCCCATTCTGGGCTGTCAGGGCAGTGAAAGCAGAGGAACTCTGAGTGGAACTGTGCCATCATGTTAAGGCAGGTGTTCAGAACCAGTCCTGCAGCAAGGCACTGTTTGTCATCTATGGAACCAGAGCAGTCACTCATGAAATCGGCAGTCTGGCATTTGCCCTGCCCTGGCAAGGAAAGCAGGGCTTTTTTCCAACTTCCACTGTGCAAGTGACCAAATCTCAGTGAAACTGTTGCTGTTTTCCATCCTAACTGTAATACTGTAGCTTCAGTCTGGTATAAACTTCAGCGTTTATACTTGAGCTGTCACTTCAGGTTTTCCTGTGGTTTGGGGTTTCATCTGTTTTGGGGTTTTTTGATGGTGTTTTAAGGGAGGAAGTAAAGCCAGTTCTGTCACTTCAAAAAGCACAACAGGAATAGAGAAAGGAGGGGACAACAATGAAGTAGAAGGCCTGGCTGATGTCTCTCCCCATGAAGTCTGCTGTGCTCCAAAATATTATATGAGTTATTTATTCTTCAAGTTGTATTAAAATAAATAATGCTGTTGGCAGTTGGAGGACATTACCTGACTGTGTATGTAGACTTACGGGGCCAGACAATAGAAGCTGCAAGCAGCTAATAGTCAAGGAACCTAAACAAAATCAGACATACATTAAGAGTAAACTTTCTTCAGCGTAGTAAAAATAGCTGAGGTTTTCTGTTCCCTTTTTTCTATCTTTACTGCGGACTTTGACAGCAGTAGGTTACAGTGTTTAATATCCCCACCCCTAGGTGAATTAAGTTGCGTTCATAAGAAACAGTGCTATGATGATGCTAGGAAAAAAGCTCATGTAAAATTTATAGCCTCAAAAGGACACTGTCAAGTACTTTTATATTTTTATACATCCCATTGTTTGTAAATATCCTCTGATAAGCTTGAAAATAAAATTTATTTCCCTATCAGACTTGTTCTTTTTATTTACATGAATTAACTCTCCTGTCAAATGTTGTTGGAAGTAAATGGTTCTTTATACTTCCTTGTTTCTGGATTTGTCACTAGATATGCCCTGCTGTGGGAATTCTGTTAGCAGGTGCTTTGAACTGATAACTCTTTTTGCATGATTCCTGTCTCCATTCAAAGGTATCGTTAAAACACAAGTATTACCTTTACTCTGAAATAGCACTCCCTACCAAAACACGGCCCTGAAGCATAGAGTGGGATGAGAAAACAGTCTGGAGAAGTAATGTGATGTTTCATACGCCTTCAGCTCAAGGATAAAATACTTGGTGCTTACTTTACTGCACACGTAGTTATGCACCAATTATGTTATTGCAAAACATTTAGTACATGAAACCATAAAATGCAGAACTCTATTCCTTTTTATTTAATTTATTCAATAAGTTGCTATTGCAAGCTACTACTGTAGTAGTTCCAATTACTTCATTAAGAGTTCACTAAATCCAGCCACAGGTGGTAAGGGAGACTTTGATTCTTGTTTGTGTTTCTTGTCAGGATGTACAAGTCTCTGGTGAGGCAGCAGGGCAAAAAAGTTAAAACAGTCCCCCATCTTCTCAGGGTTCATCAGCATATCATAGCTGTGAAGTAACTGCTTTTGAGTTGCTGTGTCATGTGAATTCTGCAAGAGCACCTAAAAAAAGAAAGTCAATTACAGCCGTTCCTGCTTTCCTATAAATTCCCTCATACTTGTGATCCCTCGCTGCAGCCCTTTCACTTAAACTAACTTAGCAGTACTGTCCAGTAGGAGTGGTGAGATCCCTGATGGAACTCATACATTGCTGTATGTAGCAAAGTCTCACATTAAATACTCCTAAACACAGTATGATAAGTTTACTTTAAGGGATCCAGAGTAACTAATGTCTAGGAGAAGCAACCCTTGATCTCACTCGTACATGCTGTTTTGAACAACTTCCCTTTGAAATCAGGTTTTATAACGGCTCTCTTGCTGCCTAAGATTATTGTTTGTGGATTAGGAGAGTTTATGCACCTGTAACACAATCGTACCTGCAGCCGGACATCAATGCCCATGTTTTTTAAAAACTCCCGCTGTTTTATGGGGCCCAATGTCGCTGTTCTTCCCTGTGCCATCTTTCGAAGATAGCTGAAATCAACATCTGCTGTCAGGTCTGCAGTCCCGGGGGCTGTCAGCACATCATGAAGCTTGTGATCCCGGAAGCCCTGAAAAATGTAAGGAAGTCGAAAGATTACACTCGGCTGTAGCCCTTGCTAGCCAACACTAAGTTGTGCCTGTGAGGAGTAAGAACAGCAAATTATACTTGGAAGGTCTCAGATAAGTGTAGGAAGGGTTCAGATAATCCTTTCCATCTGACAAACCCTTATGCGTACTGATTAAGGACTTGATTACTCAGTTTTATCATTGCATAAGGCAGCTTTTGCTATTATGCCCACCCAAGATACTTCTCTTGCAAGAGCCTGATGCTCCAAAGGACAAGCCAAAATGCTCTGTAGCCTTTTATTTATTATTTCAGGGTAAAGGACTTACGCGGAAAGTGTCAGTTTTGGTTCCATCATGACCATAATCAGCAACCAGTGCAGCCCCACCATCCTCCTCTATCCGAGAAGCAAGCCTTTGAATGATGACACCAGCCTCAGGACACACTTCCACATGATCTCTTGTTTCCTCAGGCTAGTGCAGAGTTCAAAGATTAAAACATCTGTATTAGCAAACAAACACAGGGCAAGAGTTCTTCACACCTAATGTCTTGGAACTGTCAGCACCTCACTGGGGCACAGAGGTGCAGGGCTGTATTCTATGCTAGCTTGAGCTTTTGCTAACAGTCATTTTCTACTAGTGGTTTCTGAGTGCTGGATTTCAGTCATCTCTTCTGTAACCTATAGTTGGCTGAAATACAGATTTTTCTAACAAGAATACCTGTATCAGGTGAAACTGTGTTACTGTGGTATTTAAGGAAGGAAAATAGCTCTTTGGCTGTGTGCACCCTTCAAAAAGGCCTTTCTGTGTGAGACTTTGTAGCTGGTTTTAGTCTCAGCTACTTCATTTCCTAACTTTAAGAATACAGTGAACTTTAGGAAAAAAAGTAGTCTTAGACCCTCTCCATTAAAGGCCAGTGTAACACAGAAGCATGCAGCACTATGCTGAGAGCATGGCTCAGGCAAGGCTGCTGCTGCAGATGTGACACATGCAATGCAGCACTCTCCTTGCCCCTTGCTCGCTCCGTTTCTTCTCTGGAATGTTTTGTCTGTTTAAGCTCTGATGTTGCAAAGCGTGATGTACATGTTTGTTTCTGTGCTATACTTTCAAGCATACAAAGTTAGATGCTGGTGGAAGTTTCTCAGAATGGAAATGGTGAGGTGTATTCATTTGTCTGCAGGCTGAGAGCCTTCCTCCTGCTGTCAGAGTAACTGAGCAGCAGTGAATATACTTGAGAGAGTCAGTGAAGATGTAAGGATGAGCTCCGGTAGGCACAACCTCACCTGGATAAAGATTTCCGATGCAGGAGTATGGGATGGTGACAGGACAAACCGCAGCTGGTCAGGAACTTGTGGATCTATATCAACCAACACCTCACGCCAGCCCTTCTCTGTTCTCTGTTTGATGAGCCCAAAGCACTTGTTTTATACTTCAGTGGCTACAACAGTAGCTTGTTTCTTTGATTGCACTAACATGTCAAGCATTTTCATAAACATTTTAAGAACATAATACACTATTAACAACAAGTATTTATTCCTATTTAATTCCAGCAACTGCTTCGGAAGAAGCTTCTTCTTCCAAAGAGAAGACTCAGCTCCAGAGTCAACAAACACAGGTTTAATTTTGCTCCCAAGAATGAATGACACTGTTAAAAAATGATGCTTTTCTGTTGACAATATTTAACTTACCAAAATAAAGTATTTTATTCTACCAGTGGTTTTAGTGAGTTAAACTGAAGTTGAAAGACACTTTTGAATCCCAACTAGCCTCTATTTTGCCATTGTCATTAGCATTCAAATGGAAGCCCTTCAGTCTTTCTTAGTAGTCACAGATAAAATAACATGGGAATTAAAAAGCTGGAGACTTCTCTCAGCAGAAAAAGCTTTCTACAAGATTTCCATTCCAGAACAGTTATCAATTTTACAGTTACCAACTGAATTGAGCCTTTTATGTCCAAATTCAGTCAGAAAGAACATTTTAACATCAGAGACAATGCATGTGCCTAGTTTGGCACCCTAATTCTACTCTTCCTCAAAGACAGAAGACATTTAAGTAGATGGTCCCAATTACAACAATCATCTTGCTATACCTG
The DNA here is from genome assembly GCA_028858755.1 of Ara ararauna. Lineage (NCBI taxonomy): Eukaryota > Metazoa > Chordata > Aves > Psittaciformes > Psittacidae > Ara > Ara ararauna. The sequence goes on from CM054379.1 coordinate 99,457,957, forward strand.
AAACTTATGTATTGGCAAGGCATCAAAAAACTCATGTGCAAGGTAAAAGCTGTAACCTGTGGGAAGGTAAAAAGAGAATGTGTTAAATTGCTAATGGTTCTATAGCAGCTTCCAGTCGAAAATGTAAATGTTTTTATGACTGCTAATAAATTAAGCTAGTTGATGTGGTTGCGAAATAACTATCATTACTTCCAGCTTAGGTATGTCAAAGAGAGTATTTCTACAGCTGGTTTCAGCTTCCAATCCGTGAATTTTAGGTCAGTATCTCATGAATGGAGGCTCAGGTAAAGCCAGTAAATGATTTCCCATTAAAAGAAAAAGTCAGAATACATGCAATTGGGTAGCTATCCCAAAATTAGGTAGTCAGAATTGTTATGAAAATGGGTTAATATCCTGCCTCAGGCTCATACAAAAAGAAATACGTATATTAACTACTTTTCTATTCATTGTGAAGGCTAGCAGAGATGTCCTCATTTATCAAAAGCTGCAAATGGAGGAAGGATGTAATCCCTGTAGCAAGACATTCAAGTTCCCTACCTGGCGGCACATCCCGAATGTCTCTGTACCAGGAAATGGGAATTCCAGTCTTGCTAACGCCTGTCATGTAGGCAGAATTGTCCTCAGAGTTTGACTGCACCTTCCCTCCTGTCAGCTGCCGTGCTTGGATCTCGCCGAGTTTGGGACTCACTTCTACCAGATGAATAGAGACATCACATTTACTAAGTAAAGAGGCAAGCTGGTTGAAGACCTATAAAGGCAGATGAATTCTATTAGGCACAGTCACATGCTGCATATGTTAAAGGTTTAAGAATTAACTTTTAATCTCACTATTTCTATGTCAGATAAAATATTTATATGGCTTTCATTTGACAAAGTAGTTTCAGTGAAAGAGACTGCATTTAGCTTTTCCAGAAGAAAGTGGGAGTTTCTTCATCGATTCTGATAAAAGCTACTATGCTTTTAACAAAGTTGGCAAAATACATCATACATTACACAGCTGTAAGGACAACATGAAATGCTAATTTAGCAACTTAGTAATAGCCTGAAGTTTAGTTTAAACCTGCAGAGTGTTTAGTATTAGGAGAATGGTTCTGTTTTCCCAAGTACCATGAACAAAGAGCGTTCAATATCCTACATTTCATTTTGCTTATTAGAGTTTTTTTAACATATGTAATAGAGAATAAAAGTACTTCCGAGGTTCTAAATCCCACCAGCAATCTGTTTTCAAATCAGCAGTATTTTAATTGACAGCCATACAAGCATGATTGAGCACAAAGGGTTAACTCAGAAGAAATGTGCCCCTGAAATCCCCAAAGAAACTGGCACAACTTAACTTCTGTATGATTGTCCTCATGGTCTTTCTCCTATTAGCAGCACTGAGGCCTCCTTCTCTGCTACACTGCAGCATCCTCCTAAATGGTTTCCAGTTTGGACAGTGCTTTCCTATACAGAAACAATTTGCAATGGCGTATTCCTGCCCTCCCCTTCTGAAAGCTTGTATGTGTGCCTGTGCAGTGCGTACACACTGGCCTGTTTTCTGCTTTCAACTGAGATAACTGGTCTCAGAAACATGCATGTATTTCAATTAGAGTCTAAACTGCAAATCTCCTGAGTGAAATTATTTGGTTACTAGGAAAAGTTAAACCCCGACAGCAAAACATCATTCCTTCGGATTTCAGAGTAGCCATGGAATAAAACCAGGAATAAAAGAATATTAATAACAGTTTTCACCTACCCGTAACATGTCATCAGTAAGAGTGCCCCTCCCCGGGCCCAGCTCCACCAGCTGGAATGCTTTTGGCTTGCCTGTGGCTATCCATTCACTGACAAACCATATTCCTATCAACTGAGAGAGAAACAGCACAAAGAGTTACAACAATCACTCCAAGACTTGTGGGAAGTGTAATAGCTAAGATACTACAGCAGTATTCTCTCGCCATATTTTAAAGTTAAGAAAGATCATTATGATATGCAACTTCCCCCCTTCTCTTCAAATATGAATAGGTGGCTGCTGTCAGCCCAGCAGAAGCAACTCTCCATCAGCAAGCTTTCTTGCCTATAGAAAGAACTTTTATTTCAGGCTCGAATGGAGGTCACTGGGCAGCTGGCCCTGAACAACTGCTCTTCATGAACATGTATTTCACCAAACGGAAGAACAGTGTTTAGCCAGTCTTCACTGCTGGAAGTGACACACAAACCACACCAAAACCTGAAAATGACTCCTGAGTTTTCACATTGGGAAACTACTTTAACTCTCTTTAAAATGAAGACAAGTGTTACCAAACGCAGATGGTGCCCCTGACTGTAACACATGAAAGGACTCCCCGATCTTACAGGGAAACAAACTACCCCTCGCTCCTCCAAACCCCGTTTTTCTCCTGGGTAATAACTGGAAGCTCAAAATTGCTATTCAAGTATTTTGACATCCAAACGCAGGCCTGGAAACCAGAGCTGGACCCGCGCAGCTCAGGAGTGAAAGCAAATCACTTCATGCGTCAGGCGCTGCGCGTTACCTCTCCGAACACCTGAGTTATTTCAGGTGAGGTGATGAAGTCCCCGCTCTCGCCGATGCCGCCGCGCCGTGTGTAGTAGCCCTGCGGGGAGCAGACAGAGAGGGGCCGGGGGCGAGGTGAGCGGCGCGGCACCCCTGAGGGAGGCGCGGAGCCCCCTGCCCGTCCCCGCCCGCACCTGCGCGGGGTTGGTGAGCGCCTCCCGCATGTACTCGGCCACAGTCACGGGCCCGGTGGCCCGCAGCTTCAGCAGCAGGTGCCGCAGCAGCGCGGTGTCCCGCCCGGGCCCCTCACTCTCCGGCTCGCCCGAGGAGGGGCGCGCCGCCGCAGGAGCTGTGGGGAGAGCGGAGCGGGGTTCAGCGGAGCGCTCGGGGCTCCGGGGAGGAGAAGGGGGGAAAGGCGGCGGTTACCATAGTGACGGGGGAGCCAACGGCGGCCGGCGGCGAGCAGAGCGCGGCGGGCGGGCAGCAGGACCATGGCGGAGGCAGGGGCGCGCTGCCGGCGCCTGCCGCTCCTCTCCGGGTCCTGGCCGCTTGCTAGGCACTCTGCGTCCAGCCGCCTGCGTGAGAACGGGCTGCTGGGGCGGGTGAAAGACAAGATCCGGCTCAGTTTGTCTGAGGCAACCCCCCGCTGCTCTCGTTCCGCTCCTCCTCCGGAGAGCTGCTCCCGCGTCACACTCACCCCTTACAGGACCCGCGCGCCAGCGGCGCCCCACGGCCGGAAGCCTGCCGGCGGGCGCTTCCGGCGGGCAGCAATGGCGGCGCTGTGGGAGTTCGGCGTGAGGGGCCCGAAGGAGGAGGGCGGCGACAGCGGCGACAGCGGCGACGAGGAGGGCGGCGGAGGGGAGGAGGCAGGAGGGGACGGCGACGGAGAAGGGTTCACGCTGGACGAGGTGCTGCGCCTCGGCGGCACCAAGGTAAGGCAGGTGGGTGGCGGGAGGGAGCGGCAGCACGCGGCTGATGGGCCCCCACGTCCCCGGGACAGGTGTGTTTGGGGTGGCGGCGGGGCGGGGGGGAAGCGGGAGCGTCCCCCCGTGTGACTGCCGTGCCTTGCCGCCCGCAGCAAGACTACGTGATGCTGTGCGCCGTGGACGAGGCGGAGGAGATGGTGGACGGCGGCAGGAAGGACGCGATCGACGACCTAAAGGAAGGGGAGCTGGAGGCGTTCGTCAGCTCCCTGGGGATCGGCAAGTACGCGAAAAGCTGCCTGGTGGTGGAGGAGGATGGCAGCGGCAGCCAGGAGAAAGAGAAACCCCCAAAGAAAGAGAAGAGCAAGAAAGAAACTTATCTCCCTTCGTTAGAACAGAAAAAAGATAAAAAAGCCAAGGAAAAGGCAAGCGGCATGAAAGACAGCAAGAAGAAACAAGCTACTTCTCCCGGTGAGCAGGGCCAGCACCTTTCAGCAAAGAAAGAGAGGCTTGAAGAAGATTTTGAATTTCATGCTAGGCAAGGGATACTGGTCAAACCAGGGGGCAAATGGTATGACCAGGAATACACCAGTGAGTTCTCTTCAGAGCCACAAAATCAGACGCTTCTCTCCAGGTATAAGGCCTTGGCTCAAAAGCTGTACGAACATGAGACGGACCTGTATAAGAATAAAACAGATTATCAGAAGAGGGCCTCTTCAGCCTGGATGAAGACTGTTGTGTCATCAGGTACCTTGGCTGATAGGATGGCAGCGATGACTCTTCTCATTCAGGACAGTGCTGTCCACAGTATCCAGTTTGTTGAGAACTTGGTAAACCTCATAAAGAAGAAGGGCAGCAGGCATCAGAGCCTCATGGCATTGGATACTTTCAAGGAGCTTCTCCTTTCAGATCTCTTACCAGACAATCGAAAATTATGGTCTTTCTCGCAGCGACCTTTTAACAACATAGAGAAGATGTCAAGTGGCAACAGGGATTCCAGGGACAGGCGGTTGATACTGTGGTACTTTGAGCATCATCTGAAACTGCAGGTGGCAGAGTTTGTGCAAGCGTTAGAAGCACTCAGTCATGATTCTCTGACAGCAGCAAAATCCCGAGCGCTGGCAGTTGCCCACGAGCTTCTCTGTAACAAGCCTGAGCAGGAGAAAGCTCTGCTTGGTCAGCTGGTAAATAAACTGGGAGACCCTCAGAACAAAGTCGCCACCAAAGCTTCTTACCTTTTAGAGACGTTACTTCACAAGCATCCAAATATGAAGGGAGTGGTGTGCAGTGAGGTGGAGAGGCTTTTGTACCGGTCAAACATTAACGTGAAAACTCAGTATTACGCCATCTGCTTTCTAAATCAGATGGTCCTCAGTCACGAAGAAAGCGCCCTGGCCAACAAGCTCATAGCTTTGTATTTCTGCTTTTTTCGGAACTGCATTAAGAAAAAAGATGTTGAATCCAAAATGCTCAGTGCTCTTCTCTGCGGGGTCAACAGAGCTTACCCGTATGCTGAGACTGGTGATGAGAAGGTGAAAGAGCAAATGGACACGTTGTTTAAAGTTCTGCACCTTGTGAATTTCAGTACCAGCATCCAGGCCCTGATGTTACTGTTCCAGGTGATGGACTCTCAGCAGACTGTGTCAGATAGATACTATGCAGCACTGTACAAGTAAGTGACAGGTTTGGCCTTCGTATAGAAATTTCATTTTATGAAGTAGTCGTCATTGATGTCAAGTTGTGGAAACACTTGTTTTGCTTTTAGGATCTTGTGAGTTCTGTGTCTCACGGGCTAAAAATTTCTGATGGTTTGTGTGAGCTAGAAGAAAGTGCAACTGATTTCTTTGATTTAATGTGGGGATAAAACAAATGGTAGTGATAGGTCCTGAGAATACAACGTACACGTTGCAGACTTTGCAGCTGTTTCCTGGTGGCATGTTGTAATTCCAGATGTTATTTGAAACTTACTGATGACTTCTGGAATAATTTTTACAGATACTGTGATTTAGTCATATAACAGCCTAAAATATTGTTTCTTTTTCTGTTTTTTTTTTTTTTTTTCATATGGTAGAGGGAGAATATTACTTTAACATATTCTTTAGATCATTTAATTTGTGTGGTTGGAAAGCCTTGTCTTGTAAAAGTTACCTCTTCTTTTGTCCCAGCTGATTGTTCAGACTCTTTGTAAGGTCCTTGCAGGCTTCTGTTTAGTTGACCAAAGGGAAATTGCTGATCTTTTTTAAAGGGGAACTTGAGTTCTCCCAGAATGTGCAATGCATTTAAAAGCCTTACTGTGCCAGGTAGCCTGGAAAAAACATGGAGTAGAAAATGAACTTGGTAATACGTATGTCAGGTCTGATTTGAAGCATGGTGATTACTACCTATTTTCTTTATTTTGTTTAACATCTGAGTAAATCAGATCAGTTTATTACTTTGAGTATCTCAGATTTTGAAACTATTTTTAGTTGAACTCAGTTTCTTTGTATTTTCTTACATTTTTTTTTCTTTACTGATACAAGTTTTTTTAATCTTCCGATTCTCATATATATCTAGAAGTACACAGCTCTTGACAGTTCAGGGTTGATCATAATGATTTTGAGTGCTAGGGAACAAGCTGTCACTGGTCTTTTACATGGCACTCTGAAAAACGTAGATGATTGTTGTTACTACCAATTATTCTCCTATGTGCATTATGACAATCAGCAATATTTTTTCCTATGTGTTCTACAGGAAGCTTCTAGATCCTGCTTTAGCAACCTGGTCAAAGCCGTCCATGTTTCTTAATCTTATCTATAAATCTCTGAAGGCAGATGTAGTGTTACGGCGGGTGAAGGCCTTTGTGAAGAGGTTACTTCAAGTTGCTTGTGGACAAATGCCACCCTTCATTTGTGGAACCCTGTACCTTCTGTCTGAGCTTCTGAAAGTAAAACCGGAGTTAAGGGTCCAGTTGCAGGATCATGTGGTATAAGATGATTTCATTATCTCATTGTTTTTTCAGTTAGAGCTGTTTTCATAAGCGCCTTTCTCTAACCTGCTTAATGGTAATTTGAGAGTTTGCTAGTATGTTATGTCATGGGAGAAAGGACTTGAGCAATTATATCTGTGTTAAAAATCTGCATAGATGAAGGTGATGTAAGAATTCCAGTGGGTTTGTGGACTTCATTCATGGAGAGAGGACTAATTTGCTAAATGCTGTGTAAGTCAGGAGGTGAACATTCTTCACCCAAAAGCTTTATCGAAACGTGGCCTTTATGTTTCTTCTGTCTGCTGTCTCTGAAGTAGTGCTAGGCAGGACTGGGGTTTTTTTTCCTCTCTTAGGCAGGGAGGGACCATTACACGTGTGTGATGTAAGCTGTAAAGTTGACATCAATTTTAAGTGCCATATCAAGGCCAAATATTTGTATTGCTTAAACATCGGCCATCATTTGTTTATATTTTTGTAAGCAGCTTCTTCAGAATTACAGGTGCATTTATCCAATAAATCAGAACAGAATTGGAAAGGAAAAGCTGTTTGCTAACATTTTTTGTTGTTTAGGAGTCAGATGATGAAGAGTGCTTTAAGGATCAGGAAGAGGCCGAAGAGGCTGAGGAAAAATTTGTGGATGCAGATAAAGAAGTAGAAGGTGAAGAAAGGAGCACAACGGAAAACTCTGCTAAGACAAATGATTCAAATTCAACAGCCTCATGGGTGCATCATCTGAATTTGGGAGGTAAATTAGCAAGAAAATATAATTAATTTAACTTCTAACTTTCTGTAACAGTGGCACGTTGATAAAGACTTGTAATATTAAGAGATTAAAACATTATTTTAATTTTTCGAATTGAAGTAATGTAGTCAAGGTTAAGATGTGTAACTGCTCATTCACTTGTGAAGCTTGCTAGCTTTGAACCTCTGTACCCCTGACTCCAAAAGCCAAGGGGTTGACCTCGAGTCTCCCTTGGAGCTTTCTGCCGGAGGCTCCAGGTAGGACTATTCTCCCTGGCTGCGGTGTACAGTACGTTTTTAACATCTGACCTGGTCCAGACTGATCCGAGGGCTGCTGCATGAACTAGCTCTCGTTTAATTTGCTCAAAAGCTTGTTGTTGCTCAGGGCCCCATTTAAAATCATTCTTCTTCCGAGTCACATGATAGAGAGGGCTTACAATCAAACTGTAATTCGGGATGTGCATTCTCCAGAACCCCACAGCACCCAAGAAAGCTTGTGTTTCTTTCTTATTAGTTGGTGGAGACATTGCTGTTATCTTGTTAATCCCATCTGTGGGGATCTGGTGATGTCCATCTTGCCATTTTATTCCCAAAAATTGAATCTCCTGTGCAGGTCCCTTGACCTTACTCCGTTTTATGGCAAAACTGGCTTTCAGCAGGATTTGGATTATTTTCCTCCCTTTCTCAAAGACTTCTTCCATTGTATCACCCCACACGATAATGTCATCAAAGTATTGCGAGTGTTCTGGAGCTTGCCCCTGTTCCAGTGCAGTCTGGATCAGTCCATGGCAGATGGTAGGGCTGTGTTTCCACCCCTGGGGCAATGGGTTCCAAGTGCACTGGACGCCCCTCCAAGTAAAAGCGAACTGTGGCCTGCACTCTGCTGCCAAAGGAATTGAGAAAAATGCATTGGCAATATCAATCGTGGCATACCACTTGGCTGCCTTTGACTCCAGTTCATACTGAAGTTCTAGCATGTCCGGTACGGCAGCACTCAAGGGTGGTGTGACTTCATTCAGGCCATGATAGTCTACCATTAGTCTCCACTCTCCGTTAGACTTTCGCACTGGCCATATGTGGCTATTAAAGGGTGAGTGGGTCCTACTGATCACTCCTTGAATCTCCAGTCTGTGGATCAGCTTATGGACGGGAATCAGAGAGTCTTGGTTGGTGCGATATTGCCACTGGTGCATTGTTGTGGTCGCGATTGGCACTTGTTGTTCTTCAACCTTCAGCAACCCCACAACAGAAGGATCCTCTGAGAGACCAGGCAAGGTGGACAGCTGCTCAATCTCCTCTGTCTTCAAAGTAGCAATACCAAAAGCCCATCCGTACCCTTTTGGGTCTTTGAAGTACCCTCTCCTGAGGTAGCCTATGCCAAGGATTCATGGAGCCTCTGGACCAGTCACAATGGGGTGTTTTTGCCATTTCCTCCCAGTCAGGCTGATTTCAGCCTCCAGTACAGCCAAGTCTTGGGATCCTCGTGTCACTCCAGAAATACAATGGGTTCCACCCCTTGACAGCTTGATGGCATCAGGATACACTGTGCACCGGTATCTACTAGAGCCTTATACTTCTGTGGGACTGATGTGCCAGGCCATCTGATCCACACAGTCCGGTAAATCCAATTATCCCCTACCTCCACCTGGGTGGAAGCAGGGCCCCTCTAAGTCATCACAACATTGGTCGCTTACACCTTGTAGACAGGGAATAGTCTTTATCACAGGAGCTGCAGTAAAATCAGCTCTTCCACTCCATCTGGGAGCCTGCTCACCAGGGACTGAAGCTGCAGCTTTCATGGGATGATCAGCCTTGACCTTTGTTCTCCTCTTCAGTTCAGGCACCCGTTCTTCCAGAGCTGAGGTAGGTTTTCCATCCCGCTTTGTCATGCCTTCTCCATGATCCCGCAGGTAAAACCATAAGGTGGCCTGTGGCATGTACCTCCTATATCTTCTCTCTTGAACAGTAGGACACCTTTTGTTAATAGCTGAGGTGTGTTGGTACAAGTGGGGAGCTGGATAGATCAGATAGATTGTCTCTCAATTGTTTGAGGTCCTGGAACAGTTTTTCCACAGCTGAAATGATGGAAGGGGTGAGGTTGTCTTCAAACTCTTGGAGTTGACGAATCGCTTCATCCACTGTTGGTGCTACATCATGCCAGGTCATTGATGCCAATGAATGGGCATATGATGATGGTGCACTCCGTGTAATTTTCCGCCTCATGGGTCCTGTACATTCAACTTCATCTGGATCTATGGATGCATTCCCGGCATCCGGCCTGTGGTAGATCATCTGTACAATGGCTGATTCCCTCAGAGACTGGATGTCTTTCTCTTTCATGGTCCAGTTGGCTGCACAACTCATAACATCGTCCTTGTATGAAAACATTTCCTTCACAGCTGCCAAGAGCCGCTTCCAAAGGCTGAGGGACTTTTTCTCTCTTGCAATTGCTTTGTCAATTCCTTTTTCCCGAGCAAGCGATCCCAGCTGCTTGGCTTCCCTACCTTCTAGTTCGTGGCCGTCGGCCCCATTGTCCCAGCATCAGAGCACCCAGGTGATGATGTGCTCCCCTGGTTTATGGGTAAAATCTTTTTGCATATTCCATAGCTCGGTTGAGGTCTGGGGTCGAGACATCACCTCTTCTTCCTCTTCTTCCTCTGATCCAGATAATAATAACTTGATCAGATGCCGTCCTGTGTAGTAAGTGCATTGTTTCTTCATCTTTCTTCATTGTATGGGTTGCTTTTTGTGCCTCTTTTTTGCGTTTCCCCTTGCAACTGATACTGGCTTGAATCGGTCCTTTGGTTTAGCTGCCATGATTGTCACTGTGGTTGAAGTGGTTGCAGTATCTGCTGTCAGGGTTCTGCAGCCGCTGTGCTTGCGGGTTGAGTAGCACCAGCAGCTGCATTGTCTGTTGCTGTCGGGGTTTGTGTAGCTGCTGTACTTGTCGCTGGGATTGATGTAGCTGATGTACTTGGAGTTGGAGTAGCTGCCTTGTCTGTTTTAGTCAGAGTTTGGGTAGCTGCTGTACTTGTCGCTGAGGTTGGTGTAGTTGCTGTGCTTGGAGTTGGAGTAGTGGCGTTATCTGTTGCTTTGCCCTCAGATCCAGGGACATCTTTTTCCCTTTTGAAGGTGCTGGATAGTGTTGAACAGGGCTCTGTAAGCGTAGGCCAAGCCCCAGCACATTGCCATGATTTGTCCCTCTCTGGTTTGACCAGAATGACAACACACCTCCTTTAAGTGTTTTACTAATTTTTCTGGTTTTTGCACTTGTTCAGTGGTGGAATTCCAAAGCACTGGAGGGGCCCACTGGCCTAGATACTTGCCTATACTGTCCCACACACCCTGCCACTCATGACTGTCCAGCCTTGGGGAAAATCTCTTGGTCCTCCTATATCATCATCTAACCCTAGACAAGACCCAAACCCAGTTCTGCTTAACTTTTGAGATCAGACAAAATGGTCATGGGTAAAACACACTCTGTATGAGTGCCAACATGGTGATCCCCATCACAATCAGCAGGCAGGTCTCAAGGGTACCTAAAGGCCTTTCACAACCTTCAGAACTCTCAAATGATGCTGTAAATAGTCTGGTGGGGGGGCTGGGAGCCTAAGGGAATGTCTCCTTCACGGGTTTGACCACCTGAGGAGGGGAAAAAAGATGTGTAATTGCTATACACTTTTGTTATATACCTCCCAAAGTATAGAGGTGGTGACCATACTGCGAGCACAAGCCAGATCAGTTTCATTACCATAAAGTAGAGCAAAACAAGAACCTTAGCCGAGGCCCCCTAGCCGATAAACACTAAGACAGCAAATACTGGCTGTAAGTAAGGTACGACATGCTGAAACTGTGAGATCAAGAGCAACAACTTTGAGAGCTAATAAGTCAGCATTGTGATGAGTGACTATCAATCCAAAACAATGAATGCTTCTCACAAATACTGTTAGGCACACTCTGGTCAGATCTGTTGTTACCTCAACCCTTCGTGCCCCACGTTGGGCGCCAAAAAGAACTGTTGTGGTTTAAGCTCAGCCATAACTCAGAACCATGCAGCCGTTTGCTCACTCCCCCACCTTATTCCTCCCCCTGCTCCCAGAAGGATGGGGAGGAGGGTTGAAAGAATGTAACTCCCAGGGGTTGAGATAAGAACAGTCCAGTAACTAAGGTATAATACAAACCACTGCTGCTACCACCGATAATAATAATGACAAGGGAAATAACAAGGGAAGAGAATACAACTGCTTGCCACCCACCGACCGATACCCAGCCTGACCCAGCAGCGATCTAACCCTTCTGGGTAACTGCCACCAGTTCATATACTGGGCATGATGTGCTGTGGTATGGAATACCTCTTTGGTCAGTTTGGGTCAGGTGTCCTGTCTCTGCTTCTTCCCGGCTTCCCCTCCTCCCTGTCAGAGCATGAGACTCAGAAAGTCCTTGGTCAGAGTAAACATTAGTGAGCAGTAACTGAAAACATCAGTGTTATCAGCACTGTTCCCAGGCTGAAAGTCAAGAACACAGCACTGCACCAGCTACTAAGAAGGAGAAAAATGTCTGCTACTGCTGAACCCAGGACAAATCTGCTTCTAGCTTCACTGTTTCTTGAGGACTTTTTGGAACAAAGCAGGGGTTTTCAGGAGCTTCCTTGGAAGCATGCAGGAACTCACCTATATACCTGCTCATACAGTGGGGAAGGGCAGCTGAATATCCTTACTTGCTACTGAGTGCATCTGTGACCTGTCCAGCTGAGAATGATGGGCAGCATTACTGTCATGGTGAAATGAAAATAATGCTGTCATAAAGTTGCCTGAGGCAGTTTGTTTTCCTCTTCTCTGCCCCGTAGGCAGGAAGAGTGGTGCTTCCTATGATCCTATGCACCGGAGTCCCTTATACTGTGGTGCTGAAAGTACAAGCCTTTGGGAACTGAAGAAGGTAAGGCATTCATATGTTGCAGATTACTGTGTTTATTAGCTTGGCCTTTGGATTTGAGAGGAGAAAATGAACTTGCTTCTTGTTGGGGTAGCTACCTGGGAAACAGAACAGAAAGGTGACAGCTGGTACATTGTTCAACTTTAAGCTTGCATATGTTACATGCGATGCTGATATTCTGGAGTAGGGGTTAGAAATTTTTAAGTGGAGATTTGGACAGTAAGAATCTGTTTTGACTTTCAGATCTTAGCTTTGTATCGCTAAAGCTTTTTATGTAAGTTGGAATATATTTACTTCATGCAAACAAAAGATTAGGAGTTGAAGTTCTTCAGCTGTTCAAGGGCAGAGTACATCAGCCTTGCACTACTGCATGCGTCTGTGGTATTTGTTGAGTTACAAAGCAGTCTTATGACATAGTGGTGTTGTCAGAAGTCATGTCAAGCTGAGTAATGATTGCATTTCTTTTTGGAGTAGAAATAAATAAGCTGTTAATGTTTTTCAGCTTTCTGAACATTTTCATCCATCTGTGGCCCTATTTGCAAGAACAATTCTAGAAGTAAGTGCTTCTTCTAGTCTGGAGCTTGGAAGGTTGATTTATGTAAGCTGTCCTTTGACGTTCGAAAAATACATTATAAAGCTTCCTTGCATGCTGCAGCACTGTAATGTACACTGAAATGCAAAGCTTTTCAGGGAGTTAAAGTGCACTATATAGAGGGGACTGCTCACAGAAGTATTTAACTTGTTAGAAATGTGGGTGTTACGTGATCTTTAAAGCTTTTTTAGAGTTTTGGTCTATCTCTTTGTTTAACATCAGTTTTTATGTGGGGAATCCTACTGTTGGAACAAATTCTTTTTTAATACTGTTATGGTATTGTGTCAAAAATACTCAAACTTACATAATTATGTATTTAGAATATTTATTTTCACTGGAATATATGGTATACAAGTAGTGCTGAAGATTAACTGCTGTTAGCACAGTACATCGCAAGGCAGTTCATTACTGAAACAAAGTGAGGGAGGTGCTTTTTAGTTAAGAAAATACTGAAATTCCAAAAATAGGAACCTGTACAGGAGTGTATTAACTGGTCAGGTGTATGTGGTGAAGTATCCCCAGGTCTTTGTCTTTGATTTAAAGTGTGATTTAATGTTATTCTTCATCTGAGTCCTCTGTGTTTAGTTGCTGTCTTTCTAAAATGAAGACCTCGATGATATTTGGCTTTTTTCTTCTTTTAGGGAAATCACATTCAGTACTCGGGTGACCCTTTGCAGGATTTCACATTAATGAGATTCTTGGATCGCTTTGTGTACAGAAATCCCAAACTCCATAAAGGCAAAGGTACGAACTTCTCTGTACGTATTAGCGTATGATCTTGTCCATTGATGGTGATCAAACTCTTTCTCTCAGATTCCCAAGTAGCCCTTGGTGTTTGTCCAGTACTTTTGTGCATGTTATGCAACAGGAGTGGGATCAGTCTTCAGGGCTGTAAGAGATGTCTGCAACTCAGAACTAGCTGACAGTCACATACTACTGCCTTTCACATCCACAGAGCAGAAATTGCTGCTTTCCAGCTGTGCAGCCTCCAGCATGTACTGGTGCATGGGTTTCTTCATTCCCAGTTGCAGGACTTTGCAATTCACTGTGTTGGACTGCATGAGGTTCCTATCAGCCCATTTCTCCAGACTCTTGTGGTCCTTATGGTTGGCAGCAAAACCCTCTGGTGTATCAGTCACTCCTCACAGTTTTGTGTCAGTAGTAATTTGTTTCTGATTTATGTTTTTCTACAGAAAACACCAGCAGTGTGGTAATGCAGCCAAAGAAGAAGCAGTTTATGAAGGATATGAGGAATCTTGCAGGTAAGATTCTTTTCAGTTAAGATTAGGATGGCTAAGAAATTTTTATCTAGTTATTGTCGATGTGTCATCTGCACCATCTGTGCTATTTCTGTTAGCAATAAAAGAAAGTCCTGCCCATCAGGAGTGCAGTGGTGGTGTCTGATGTTCAGGATCAGGTCTGAGCTTCTTGTTGAGGGTGCATGGTCTCTCCACAGCTTCAATTTTCTATCCTTTGAATCATTTTAAGAACAAATGACATAAAGTCAATTACTACAGCTGTTAGCCTCTTGAGTGGTAGAGAACATGGTTTCAAATTTGTTTGTATCTGGCAATATGACCACTTAGGGGAGGGGGGAAAGAGCTAAAGAAAGCCTTGCAATTTATGTGAGGTAATATTTGTAATTAGAAGACGTCCTGGGTTCTTCTGTTGTGGTTTAAGAAGAGCAAATTGTTAGGGTACTAATCTTAGGGAGACTTGAATTTATAAATACTAAATATTCTGCTCATAAATATGACATTCTTTGTCTGGCATCCTAGTTTTATGAATAATATTTGTTGGAGTTCATAAAAATATCTAAAATTATATAAGCAAGATGGAAGGGATAAACCCAGCTTTGCTAGAGACAAGCCTGGGGGCAGCATGCTAATGTTTGAGGAGTAATGTGCCAGTTAGGTCCTTCACTCTGCTGTTTCAGTGGAGGCAGCAAAGACACCAAGGGTTATTGATGTGTTAGAAACCATGGAAGCAGCTGAGAACAGTCACATAGGAATTAGGGCTTCTGCCCCCAGAAAGCTGGCAGGATCAGTAGCCCAACTGAAAAGCATCTACATTAATGCACACAACATGGGCAGCAAACAAGAGGAGACAGTAGCCATAGGGCTCCAGGAAAGCTATGATATAGCTGCCATCACAGAAACATGGAGTGCTGCAGTGGGTGGCTGTGAAGCCTTCAGAAGAGATAGGCAAGGAAGAAGAGGTGGTGGGGTGGCCCTAGAGAGAGGGTGAGACTCAGTCCCTTCTTCAACACGTTCAGCTAGTGTATGATCCTGCCTTGCAGCTGCTGATGTGTATTTCTACTGCCAGGAGTGCTGGGCAGAAGTGGTTCCAGTATTTTAGTGCATGACAGCAAGTTTATCTGATTTCCTACTAGTTTTTTTTTCCTTTTTAGTTTTATTTATATTTTTTTAATGCCTTCCTGTTGGAGGTAATTGCAAACCTCCCTGTGTGTTTGAAGAGGTTTTGAGATGAGCTCCACTTTTTTAATGGGTGACACTAGGTATATACATATTTCTGCCTATGCATGGTGTTTAACCTTTTAAAAGAGTAACAGTCGTTTCAACCTGAGGTAAAATCAGTTCTATTTTTCTTTTTGCAGTCAACAGTAAGGAATTCCGTGCCAAAGACGAAAGCAAAATCCCAGTGGATGAAGTGTTTTTTCACAGGTAATGAAATACTTGTGAACATTCATTTGAAGTGGTGTTTTTTAATGCAGTGCCATCAAAAACTGTTGCATTTTGTTAAGTATTCTGTGGTATTCCAAGTGTTTTCAAAATTTGATTAATTTGAGTGACTTCTGATGATAGTACTTTCCTTAGAATGTAATTTAAACATCTGTCAAAAGTGCTTAGGAAAGAATATCACTTACGAAGATAAGCAACCAGCACTTGTAGTCCAAAATTAAGTAAGTTGACATTGTAATAAGGAAGCCTTAAACAATGGGTAGTGATGAATGTCTTGTGGGTTGTAATTCTTACGCATTAGAAGTATATTAAAATAAAAAGTAATGGTATATATCTTGTTTATGTTGTTAGCATCAAAGCTTATTAGAATGGAACAATGCAAAAAAAGCCAGGGGAGCTAGTTTTCCCTGTCTTTTTTTATTATAGTCATAGTTCATGAAATAAAAATGTAAATGTAACATTAAAATTGGAAGTGATACACGTATGGCAAAGGTTTATTCTTCTTAGCTCAAAATACTGGTTAGTGTCTCCTTAGAAAATCAGTGTTTGAATTAACTTCATTTACATTGTTGAATTCACTTTGTTTGATTTTGTTTTGTTTTATTAGTATAGTCATTGCTTTTGTGAAGTATCAGTTTAATGGAACTTACTATTTTAAATTAGTTGATACAATATTGAGGAATATAATATAAAAAAGAAATTAAAAAGTAGTATTAATTTTGAGATTAAAGAAAAGCAGCTTAAAATCATGCCCCCTATGGAAAGTTAACAGTTGTTCACTGTTAACTGAGATCACACATTTAAAGTCTTCCATACAAAGTGCTGTACTCTTTTCATAGAATCATAGAATCATAGAATAGTTAGGGTTGGAAAGGACCTTAAGATCATCTACTTCCAACCCCCCTGCCAGGGGCAGGGACACCTCCCACTAAACCATGTCACCCAAGGCTCTGTCCAATCCAGCCTTGAACACCGCCAGTGATGGAGCATTCAAAACATCCTTGGGCAACCCATTCCAGTGCCTCACCATCCTTAGAGCAAAGAATTTCTTCCTTATATCCAATCTAAACTTCCCCTGTTTAAGTTTTAACCCATTACCCCTTGTCCTATCACTACAGTTCCTCATGAAGAGTCCCTCCCCAGCATCCCTATAGGCCCCCTTCAGATACTGGAAGGCTGCTATGAGGTCTTCACGCAGCCTTCTCTTCTCCGGGCTGAGCAGCCTCAACTTTCTCAGCCTATCTTCATATGGGAGGTCCTCCAGTCCCCTGATCATCCTCGTGGCCCTCCTCTGGACTTGTTCCAACAGTTCCATGTCCTTTTCATGTTGAGGACACCAGAACTGCACACAATACTCCAAGTGAGGTCTCAGGAGAGCAGAGTAGTGGGGCAGGATCACTTCCTTCGATCTGCTGGTCACGCTCCTTTTGATGCAGCCCAGGATACGGTTGGCTTTCTGGGCTGCAAGCGCACACTGAAGCTGGCTCATGTTCATTTTTCCATCGCCCAACACCCTCAAGTCCTTCTCTGCAGGGCTGCTCTGAATCTCTTCTCTGCCCTTCCTGGAGCTGTGCCTGGCATTGCTCCGAACCAGGTGTAGGACCGTGTACTTGGCATGGTTAAACTTCATCAGGTTGGCATCAGCCCACCTCACAAGCGTGTCAAGGTACCTCTGGATGGCATTCCTTCCCTCCAGTGTATCAACTGAACCACACAGCTTGGTGTCATCGGCAAACTTGCTGAGGGCGCACTCAATCCCACTGTCCAAGTCACTGACAAAGATGTTGAACAAGACCGGTCCCAACACTGATCCCTGAGGGACATCACTCGTTACTGGTCTCCAGCTGGACATTGAGCCATTGAGCACAACTCTTTGCATGCGGCCATCCGGCCAGTTCTTTATTCACCGAGTGGTCCACCTATCAAGTTGATGTCTCTCCAACTTAGAGACAAGGATGTCATGTGGGACAGTGTTGACCTCTTTGCACAAGTCCAAGTAGATGACGTCAACAGCTTCATCCCTGTCCATCAGTTCTGTAGCCCCATCATAGAAGGCCACCAAATTGGTCAGGCAAGATTTCCCCCTAGTGAAGCCATGCTGGCTGTCACCAAGCACCTTGTTGTTTTTCATGTGCCTCAGCATGCCTTCCAGGAGAATCCGCTCCAAGATTTTGCTGGGCACAGAGATGAGACTGACTTGTCTGCAGTTCCCCGGCTCATCCATTTTCTCCTTTTTGAAAATGGGGGTTATAATTCCCTTTTTCCAGTCATCGGGAACTTCACCTGACTGCCATGATTTTTCAAATATGATGGACAGTGGCTTAGCAACTTCATTTGCCAGCTCCTTCAGGACCCGTGGATGGATTTCATCAGGTCCCATGGACTTGTATACATTCAGGTTCCTAAGATGGTCTCAAACCAGATCCTCTTCTACAGTGGGCCCAGGGTCTTCATTCTCACAGTCCCTGCATCTGCCTTCCAAGACTTGGGTGGTCAGAGCATTTGCCAGAGAAGACTGAGGCAAAGAAGTCATTAACCTCAGCCTTCTCCAAAGGCTTCTACCAAATCCAGGGTAGCCAGTTCTCCTGATAGCTTCTGGAGGGGGCCCACTGTGTCTCTAGTCTGTCTTTTATTTGCAATGTTCCTACAGAATCCCTTCCTGTTATCCTTAACATCCCTAGCCAAGTTTAATTCTAACTGGGCCTTGGCTTTCCTAACCTGGTCCCTAGCTTCCAGGACAACATCCCTGTATTCTTCCCAGGCCGCCTGTCCTTGCTTCCACCTTTTATAAGCGTCTTTTTTCCTTCAAATTTTCCTCAGCAGCTCCTTATCCATCGAAGGAGGTCTCCTTTTGCTCTTGTATCTGCCCAAAATTGCTTTCTGTGTTTGATGGTTCTTTAATATGCAATGAAGGAAAGTGGTTTAAAATGGCTGTCAGAAGGTAGAACTAAGCATGCAGAAGAAGAGGGCTACAGGGGAAAATTTAATAGAACTTAATGGGTGAATCTCTCCCCCCCCCCCCAGTTAGGTTCATGTTGAGCTTGATCCTTTCTTTCTTATCAATATAAGGCAGATTTTCACATCTTTTTTGTACCCTTTTATAAATTCACTATGTTCAGAATAATCTATGGCACCTTTGGCTGTGAAACTTTGTTTAAAATGTTACAGAAATGGTTTATATTCTTTGAAACACAAAAAATATGCATTTCTGATTTGAGACGCATTTGAAGTCACTCCTTAACTGGCAACATACTTGTGAAACAACTTGCAGATTGTTTTGTTTTTTTTTTTTTTTCATAAACTTGTCATAAAGATCATTACCTGTAATCTTGTGTCTAAGAGCAATGTATTATTTCAGATTTTATTCTAAGTTTGATAAGAGGAGAGAGAAACAAAGGCGTCAGGATGATGAAGAAAGTGTGGAAGATGTAGACGATGATGAATTTGAAAGAGCATTGGGTAAGGTTGGTTTTTTTCCTTGTAGTAACTAACTATGCCAGTATTTCCTGCTTTTTCTGATCATTAATTTATGCTTTTCATAGTTTATATTGTATAAAAGGGCCAGATACACGAATATGGAAGTGGAAAAAAAAACCTGCTTTCCAGTTCCCATTCTGTGCTACTACAGTCAGCATTTCTTCCTGTCCATCACTCAAGCCAACTGGATGGCCACCTTGTAACAGAGGTCTTGCTCTCACTACTCCAGTAGTCGCTAGTTCAAATGGTTAAGAAATTGTCTGATTTTGAACATAAGCTGTGGGTGGCAGTTCATGCCTTTTTGTTCTTTTCCTTGTGTAGTCTGAGAATTAAATAACTTTTTCTACCAGCATGTAACATTTGCTTCTGTTCTTTCTTTACTGCTTGGCCTTTTTCAGTCTTCCTTATATTCTTCCTTACGTCTTTCATGAGGTTATTTCTTCAGTTAGGTCCCTGGCAAACTTCTGCAGTAGTCTTAGCTCTTCCTGTAGCATGTACTTTGTTTGCTTTGGTGTTAGTGTATGATTGGTTCCAGAATATGAATTTGTTAGTGTACCATAAAATGTCCATTATTTTATGATTTCATATTTTATTTATAGAATAGTACATATATTTGAAAAAAAAACCCAACCCAAACTAACCCCACAAAAACCAGCTAGCTCTCCATAACTGATCTGCACAGTATTTTTAGAGAGTTCTGAACTTCCATAGCAGGATTCTTCCTTAGTGACTCAGGTAGCATGGGCTTAGTTACGGCAAGAATCTGTTAATAATTGTGTTTGTTGCTTTATTGTTAGTACCTCTAAGTTGACTGTCTCTCAGAATTTCATTCATATATTTAGTACCCACTAATGTTAGTGTTTACCCTTTGAAACAAGTTGTAATTTTTCAGGTTTTGTTTCTATCTTCTATTTTGTATAGCAATTTGTTCTTAAGTGAATCTGATGATAGGAGCTCTCATCCTTTAGCCTGCTTGCTTTTCTGTGAAAAATTATTGTGAATACTTCTTATCTGAAAATTAACACGCGGATTAGCTGGCATGACACTGATTTGAGGTTTCTTAATTGAGTTCTATCTGTCTTGGACCAAGTATTGAGACTTGCGATATCCCACCTGCCAATTAAGTTTGAGTCACTGGGAAACTGTGTGTGTCCAGTGTTTCAAACTGTTTGTGTCTGCTTCCACATCATCTAGGTCTGGCCAGAAATGACATCCTGGATAAAAGAAAACTTTCATTATTTTTCACAGAAAAAAAATCCAGTTAGCTTTAGGTAACTGTTTTGCGGAGTATTTTTCTATAGGAGCATGAACCGTTTGGTATCAGGGTCCTTTGTTACTGATGCAGATTATATAAACTGCTCAGAAGAATGATACCTAGAGATAATCTATTTTGCAAGTACTTCATATTTCTTTGTTTGACTTTGTAGTAATAAACGATTTTTTTCCCCAGATGCATTTGAAGCTGCTGATAATGCCATTGATGTTGGCCAGGATGACCTTGATTTTGCTGGGTAAGACTTGAAATTGGTTCTTTCATCTCTTCTTTTCATATCTATGTAGAGTTTTACTTTGCAAAATTGCACAGACCTTTTTCAAAGCCACTCAGAATATTACCTTGCAAAAAGGGCAGTAGCAGCTTAATGCTGGGTAATGCTGCTTTTCTGCATGTCCCATAATGGAGCGTCATGATCCTGTGGCTCTTACAGTCTGCTGGCTTGACACATGAGACCTGTAGTATTTTGTTTATGCAATGCAGTGACTCAGTAAGCCAGGAAAAAATCTTGGTTTTCATGGTCTCAGGTTTCTGTTTGAGAATTACCAAGTACAAGAGTAGGTAGAATGGGGCATAATGGTACTGCTGCAATAAGGACTGGTTGAACTGGACCTACTGCAGTAAATAAACTTTATGAAATCCAGAATCACAGAGCTCAGTTCTCAGGAAGTCAGCAGCTTCATGAATCGTAGACTAATTTAGGTTGGAAAAGACTTTTAATGATTAAGTAGCCTCTTTTGAATCAACGCAGAAACTTTCTTGCCTCGAGGTGAAAGGTGAAAGCTTAAACTGTTTTTGAAACCTGAACATTTTTGTGAACTGGACTGGTGTGAGCAAAAAATAGTAGAAAGAAGATGAAACTGAAGTAACCGTCTAGCACATGAAGAACCATGTTTCCTTACTTAAAGGAAAAAAAGTATTATTTGTTCATTTAGTAGAGTTGCTAGGGATAGCAGCAATATGCGTGTATTGCAGAAAAGACTGTCTGAAAAGGAGCAAAGGCACATAGCAGATAAAATACTGAAGCTGACATTTCTATTAGTTTCATAATAGGATTCTCTTTAGAACTTCTTAAAATGGTTAACTTTTATAATACAGTTCCACTTGTTGATGTTGAAAACATACCTGAGTGCATAACACGTTTCTTTGGTCTCAGCCTACATGTGTAGTGGTTTGCAATGATATTGAACTTTTCTAACATAGTGTATGCCAGTAGATGTCATCTGGGCGTAAACAGTATTTTGCCAGGTAAAGTGCTAAGCTTGTTTCTTATTTTTTTAGTAACATAAAAAAGAAAACCAAAGGCAGTAAGAAA
The DNA here is from genome assembly GCA_028858755.1 of Ara ararauna. Taxonomy (NCBI): domain Eukaryota; kingdom Metazoa; phylum Chordata; class Aves; order Psittaciformes; family Psittacidae; genus Ara; species Ara ararauna. The sequence continues at coordinate 99,479,371 of CM054379.1, forward strand.
GGCCAAAGAAGCGAAGGATCCAGTGCTGACGGGGAGGATTCTGATGATGAAGATGAATTCAGTGATCTGGATGATGAGGAAGTCTCCTTAGGAAGTATGGAGGAAGACTTTCAAGAGGATATGGATGAAGAGGGAGGTGTATTTATGGATGTTTCTGATGATGATAACAGCCTAGGTAAAGTAGCATTTCTTACAAAAAAAAAAAAAAAGAGCTTTAAAAATAGGTTATCTAGTATGTAGTTACATATATAAATTCAGATTCAATTACCTAAGTGGGAGGTTTGGCTTTTAAGTAAAGAAGTGACAAGTCCTTCTCTGGACAATGAAGTCTTGAGAGAGACATTGCCTGGCACACTCTCCCAGGTGAGAGTGGGAATTAGGCATCTGGGAATAAAAATTTGCAAGGAAGACTTGTTTCTTTTCATTCTGAAAACATTGGCAGTAACAAAAGTAGCTTTATACACAAATAACTGGCTGCAGTAGGCAGAAATATTAGAAGGTCTCCAAGAGAAAAATAAAAAGGAAGTGTGTTACTTGGTGATTTTTTTATTTCTTTAGACCTAGTTAATGTTTGGGTTATGTTTTGTTTTGTTTTTTAAATGAGGTAACTTTTATTTTAATTGCTGTCTTATAAGTAACAGCTGCTCTTCTAATACAACTATGCACCCAAATTTTTATTACCATTGTAATAATAACTGATTGTTGCACCTTCATGATTTTGTTATCTTTTCAACTGAGAAGCACGGCTTACACTGTACACGCTTTATGTGGCTGGAAAAGCACAGATTAATGAGGTATTTCAGCTAACAACTGAAGGTCACAGGGAGATGATTGAGGGTAGAGGAGGTAAATTATTCATAGTGCTGTTAACACCGTAGTCGTTCATATTATTATTTCACCCAACTTACCAAGCAGATATTCGAGCCGTATGTAACACCTGCTTTTAGCCTTCATATTTTATGTATTTTAGATTTGTATTTCATTCCTTTTTGGTGCTGTGGAAAAAAGCATAAAGAATGGCACACCACTGACCCATTTTTAATTGTCTGGGTTGAAGAAATCCCAGATTTGGTTGTGTGTGCTGAGTTTTAAACTTCTTTAAAGTAATGTCTTGGACCATTATAAACCAAAAAATGCCTAAAAAGAAGTTTTAGTTTCTGCTGTGCTTTAAATATACGTACATGGTGTGAGAAAGAGAGGTTGATGTATCTTTTTCTTTTCTGTCAGACCCGAACAATAACAAACAATTGAAGTCTGTCAATAAAAAGGGCAAGAGAAAGAAAGATATGAATTTTGCGGGATCACTTGAAGGTAAGGGAACTCTGCCATGATTTCCATGTGAAAAAGCTTAATACAAATACAGTCTGAAGAACTTTGGGTTTTGGTACAGCAGATTATCTACTCTTTTGGATGAATAAACCATGAATTAAAAGGAGGTTGTCCTTCAACCACCATGGCCTAATTCAGAGTAACAGTTGGGACTCAAAGCAGGAACTGGGACTCAAAGAAGGAACTTTCGAAGGGAGGATGGAGTTGTACTCGTGGTTTGTGCATCTGTTCCTAATGTCTGATGTGCGGATTTGTGGTATTAGTTCTTGGTTGGAAAGTGCTTGTTCCTTTTTTTTTTTTTTGGAGGGGGGAGGTGAAGAATAAACATTTCTAACAGCTATTTTAGATGGTCTCAAAAAAATGTTAAAAACCCCATCAGAACCCAACCACATGGTAACACTTTGGTTTAGTGTCTTTCTGAAGTTGAAATTCTGTCTTATAAGAATAATGCTTTTCGTTTGAAGGATCCAACCGAGGAAAGAAGAGAAAACTCCAAGATGCCAAGATACTGGCATCTGCAGAGGAGGTGAGTTTGATCAGCACTTAGCAAAAAGTGATCAAGCATTTTACGTGGTTCTTTGTAATAAAATACTAAAATTTCTCTCTTTACAGTTTGGCTCTCTGCTGGATGAAAATGTTGGGTCTAAGTTTGATAATATTGGAATGAACGCCATGGCCAACAGAGATAACGCAAGTAAGTACATGGTACAAACAGCAGGAAGGTGGAATGCTGTTTTACTTCTTTCTCTTTGGATTCTGTAGTTAACAACATGTACCTTCTCTAACTGGAATTCACACGTGGTCAGAAGTCACACAGTAGGGACAGTAGGTCACTGTCAATAAGACATGACTTAGTTACTAGCCCCATGCTTACATTAACTGTGTCTTACTGGAGAGAACAAGGCTTCAGAAAAGATGAAGAGGCTATCATGTGGCCCTTTCACACTGTAAATAAGGATGGGCAGCATGCTGTCTCTCAAACATTCGTGTGAATTTTGCTCTGTTAAAGTGTCCTGGATTCTTGTAAAAGGAAGGCATATGACATGGCCATTTATATATCTACTGGGGTATTTCCTTGCAGTATCAGTGAAGCAAAAGGAGTTCCCCAGAAATAATTCTAATGAATTAAGTGTGCGTATACTGAGTGAATAATCAGTCCTTTGTAGAGCTTTTACAAGTCATGCTGGTGTCACCTGAAAAATGTGAACAGCAGTGCTCAAACACTGTACTCCTAACACAAGCATATCTAGCATTAGTAAAATACAAAGCAATGGCAAGAGCGAGCTTAAACTTAGAGGTGCTGAGAAGGTGGGGTATGTTCTGTGAAATGAAAACCCCAAAACTTTCTCTGGTGTCAAACAAAAAGGCAGCTTGCACTTTATTAACATTTATAAATACAGCAGCCAAGTTTTAACTGTTAACATGTTTCATCCATATTTTACATCATGTTCAGAGATAGCTGTTGACTCCTCATTTCTCACCTTTCCTCTTAAAGATATCAAACAGATCCAGTGGGAAATAGAGCGTGACAAGTGGCTTCACGACCGGGATGTGAAAAGCATCATCAAAAGGAAGAAACAGTTCCGGCACAGAGGGCTGAAAAACAAGTACAAAGGCAAGAAATCTAAAAGATGAACTGGACATTTTCATGTGGACATTTTTTACAATAATTTTTCTAAAATAATTTTTCAGTCAGTCGCACACCTTTTTTACTTCAGTTCTTGCTGCTTAACCATGCCATTTGGTCATTCTCCCTTATGCCATGAATTCCAGACCACTCATTGGATTTGTAATACACTGAAAAATAGGAAAATCCATGTCAGCTCCAAGTGAGACATGTCTAAAGGTGAGCCACTTTGTGACTGTTTTTTTTGGACATACAGTCCTTCAGTTCCAAGGAGTCTATCCAACAGTGACACTCCAACCACGCCTCTGCATAACAATAAACAACTTCTGCAGTGTCTCCTGGGATAAGCTTTAAGCAATAATAAAATTGGGTTTATATGAAAGATGCAGCAGAAGCTTCAGCCTCCTTCTGAAGCCAACAGTTGCAAACCTACCTTCCAGAATTGATGGGAACTTCTTCTGCATTGTATATCTGAAATCTGGCAAAAAAGATAAGTTACAGTTACTTTATCCACTGTGTTTAGGGCAAATAATTAAATGCACTATTTTTCTAACTAGATTAGTTTTACCTAAGTTTGAGTTCCTTAGTTACAGCCATCATTAAATAATGTGATCTGAACTTACTTTTTTTACATTGTTACAGACTGTATTCAGTTTATTTATATGTGCAGCCCTAACATTGCAGTGTTTTCTAAGCTTCCTGACAACTGTGATAACCAAATACAAGCTACAGATTCACAGGAAGCTGAATGCCTCTAGCAGACGGATGCGCACATGAAAACTGGGAAAACTACTCTGCTTCCTTATGCAGCTTTAGGTGTTCGCTGAATCCTCATGAGGGGTGCTCTGGCAACCCAATAGAAAATCATGTAGTGATAGCTTTGTGCTAGTGTAATGAGTTACAGCAGCTTACAGAAGGATCTTTCCAATGCTAGTACAAGCACAAAGAAAGTGTTAAAGCACACTGAGTTGTTTAAAAGAGCTCACTGCACCTTCTGGAACTACATCAACTACAGCTTATCTTCTGCAAAGGCATGGAAGAACTAGGACCTAGACCTGAAAAGGAGAAATGAGGAACCATGAATGTCCAGCACCAAGCTAGCAAGACAGGCCCATACACCTATTCTGCAGATTTTGATTATATATTTTTTAATAAAAATGCAAAGATAGCTGAAGTGTAACAGTCTGCTGGCATCTGGTAAGAAATGCCAACTGCCATAGCGTAGGTGAAGTTAAACTTGAGCTACTGCTGAAATGGGTGGGCTTGTGCCCTCCAAGCCACCACAGCAGCTGTCTTTTGGCTGGCAGTGGCCCTGGCGGTAGCAGGACTGCCTTCTCCCACAGCTCTAGCAAACCAGCACTGCACTCTGCAGAGCCCTGAACACAAAAGTAAGACCACTGCTGTGCAGAGCACATCTTGCAGTACTGAGCTGGTGCTTGGCTTATTTTTGTGTTGTTGAGGCAGAGTCCTAAGTGAGACTTGAGGGACTGAAGCTGAATCATTGGGAAGATGATGCTGGGTACCTCAGGCTAGCCAGGTCTGCTGGCTACCTGGGAAATGTCAAATCACAGAGCCTGAGAGAGCTATACCAGAGCCAGGGCACCCCTTCAGGGCTGAGCATCGGGTGCCAGAGGCAGGATTGATAACTGCCTCATTGCAGATAGCCTCTCCTTTTTAAATGCCTGTTTGAACTGATGCTGTTACTATTCAAACACACAAACCCAGCTTTGCTCCTGTGGGTCATGTCCTGCCTTTCACGAATGTCTCCACGGTTTTGGCTTTGCAAAACTAAAACAGCAGCTTGTCTATAACAGCTGTACTCGAGGTTCCGTGCAGCAAGCAACACTGTGTGCGTACCTACACTAACACAAGCCGAGCCAGGTCAGTAGACCCCAATTTACAAACCCCCGCGCAGGCAGCGTGAGGCGCTCCAAAGGCGCCTCAGGCGGGGAGAAGCTCGCCGCGTCTCGGCCACCTCGGCTGCCATCCCGTGCCCCCGCCGTCCCGCCGCACCTTGGCTGCGGTCCATGGCGCGGTAGAGCAGGAGAGCGCCGAGCAGCCCCGCCGCCTCCAGCACCAGCAGCCCTTTCACGACACGCCGAGCCATGGCCGCCGCCGGGCCACGGAGCCCTTCCGTCACCGGCGGTACGGGCCGCACATGCGCCGCTTCCCCGCGGCGGGCGGCGTATGCGCAATGCGTTACCTCGCGTTGCTCTAACGGCCGGTTCGGCGCCGGACGCTGTGTCTGGGGCCGCGCCGGCAGCCGCTGTGGAAGGTGGCAGGAGCTGCCTCAGTCCCGCCGCTGCCTGGGCACGGCCAGCCGGGGCTGTTCCTGGCACAGTGGTGGTGGGTGCTGGGGACAGTCCGGGATCCTGCCGCTCCCCCTCGCCGGTCACTCTGGCTGCGGGCGGCTGTTCTGACGTGGCGCTGCCTGTTTCTGCTGCCCAGGGACACCCACTGTCCTGGCCTCCCTTTCAGCTGGTGGCATGTGTGCTGCCACGGCTAAGAGGCCAGGCCAGGTCTTGTACGGTGCTGAGCGTCATGAGCAGGTGCCCCCCAATAAGCAAGGGAGCAGGCCCGCTTCTCAGTGCCGTGCTCCTGCTGCTTCAGCTGGTGCGGGAGCACCGCTGCGCTTCCTGGGAGCCAGCACTTTCCTCTCTGTGCTTCCGTACATAGGGGATCACGGCTATTGAAAAGGGATCCTAGTTCTGTCATGGAGATGTTGACAAAACCTGTGCCATGCAAGATCATCAGGGACTGTAGTGATAGGACAAGGGGTAATGGGTTCCACCTAAACTGGGAAGTTTAGGTTTGATACGAGGAAAAAGTTCTTTACTGTGGGGTGGTGAGGCACCGGAACAGGTTGCCCAAGGAAGTTGTGAATGCTCCATCCCTGGCGGTGTTCAAGGCCAGGTTGGACAGAGCCTTGGGTGGCATGGTCTAGTGTGAGGTGTCTGTGCCCGTGGGTTGGAAGTAGATGATCTTAAGGTCCTTTCTAACCCTAACCATTCTGTAATTCTGTCTCAGTATTTGTCTTTTTGGTGTGGAAAAAGGGTGTTAGTGCAGACTAGCTTCCATATAGGAGTATTTAGAAACTAGAATGGCAGCATCCTTTACTTGCTAGGAGTGTTCTTCCTGTTCTGTAGTTTTGATTTCATTGTTTTGTATCATTCACTATCTATTTCTCTTGACTTGCAGAGTGGGGCTGGCTTTATTGCCAAAATAAAACCTCTTGGGATTTTTCGTAATAGGGATTTTCTTTTCTTAGTGAGATGCTATTTTTTCCCATAAATGTTATGGAAGATTAGATCTAATATTTTGCTGTTCATTCCCACAGGGTGATTAATTATCCAATTCTGTTTCCCCGGTGGCTGAGCTTGCAAGAATTACTTGCTCTCAGTGGGATTCCTTACTAAAGTAATTCCTGCTCTGTAGGTTGTCAGTGGACAGGTTCAACTGTCCAGAAAGGAGGGAAGGAGGAGGGAAAGAAACATATCAAGTTTAGGGGAGTGTAGAAGTAATGCCAAGGATTTCTGCTCCACCCCTTAATAATGTCTAGTTAAAGCCCTTGCTGTATTAGACTAACAGTTTCACCCCCAAAGGTGGTAAACATGGCTGAGGATAAAAAACCTTTGACGACAAGATAAGTAAAGTGTTGGCAAAGTGTGAAGGGTTTACCTTGAAGGATCTGCTGTTCTCCTACCAGGGGACCCCATATCCTGTCACAGTGTGCAGTGTGGAAATGTTCCAAGCCCTGGAGGACCTGGAAGCCAGAAGTGATGATATGGTGCTGGTGTCCTACCCCAAATGTAGTGAATACATTATAAATTGCTTTCTGTGGTCTACGATACTGTAACTAATGAGCTGACACAGTAAGAAGGAAAAACAACTGAATGTGGGTTTATATTGTGTGAGGACATTGCTACTGCAGCCGGAGGCAGCGGGATTTTGTCCAGCTTTATCTTAAGCAGGCTGTTGTACTGCTTTTTAATATGGTTTATGTTACTGGATGGAAGTTTCAAAACTGTTTTTTGACTGAAGAAGTAAGTCTAAAGTGTATTTTTTATCTATATAGCAGTCAGACAAGATAACTTTGGCAGTATGATAAAGTGTATTCTGGAAAGCTTGTTAATAATGCAATAAAGTTATGCATTAGACTTTTTAAGAGTAGAACGTGTCAGGATGCAGCACCTTTGCTTGCAAAATTATAAACTGTTTCTTGGCATTATTCAATATCAGCATTGTTTTTTGTGTTTTGTTTTGTGACTGCAAAATGGTATTGAGTCAGAGGTTTGCAGAAAGGAGGAAAGGTGCAACAAGAGTAGTGAAAAAAAACCCAAACAACCCACTAGTTGATTTTGACAAGTTTTAGTAAATGTCAAGTGTGACATGGTTGCTTACAAGGAAGGGATGGGGTTTGTTAATCTAGGAAATCTTCCCCGAAGAATATGTTTCTTATTTGAGACCTGAGAAGCAGAAGCTTCTGGGGTTGTTGAAGAAAGTTGTTGGAGAAAATGTGCATCCAGGCAAGGATTTCATTTCCTGAGCATGGTAGTGGATGCAATCAAGTTGAGCTCTAACCAGGGAATCCTAGATCAAGGTCTCATTCAGCACATAGAATCCATGTTGGCTGGTGAGTTCTGATCTGGAAAGAGACTTTTGTATGTTTAGGGGTGTAGGAAGCGTGCCTGTAATGTTTAGTGTGAATTTATAGCAGCTGTGAGACAGAACACTGAACCAATAGAAAGAGAGGGAAAATACAAAAGAAGAGAGCTAGCACAAAATATGAAATGTGCATCTTTATTTTAATGATCCTGTAATTCCTTTGGGTTCGGGTCCAGTGTTTTGCTAGACACTACAAAGGCCTGAAAGGTCATTGTCACAGTTTAGCTTTGATTTCTCATCGAGTTTGGAAGAATTCAGACATGGAACTTTGATGCTGATTGCCTCTGAGGTTTAGTAACTCAGTAAACCTCTCCTGCTTAGGGAGAAGGATCAGTAGATAAAGATCTCACACTGCTAATATTGAGCAGTTTGTGGTAGGTCAGTGTCATGGTTTAAGCTAGTAGGTGATTTAGAGACTAGGGATTTTAGCTGTATGAACTGAAGCTTTTTGTTAAAAGAAAATTTGTATTTGTGCACATGCAGTTAATATTGGGCAGATGAGGACATGGATTTGGAAACTCTTGATGCATTTGGCTCTGATCTGTACATGAATGGGAGAGTGATATAAATCATAGAATTGTACAGTGTCTTATAAATAAGTATGATTGGGTGGTATATAAATGTAATATTCTAAGACATTGTGCAATGTGTACACATTGTATAAACATTACTGTACTATACTGACATATCAGCTGCTTCCATCCAAGCATCCTGAGGCACTTTATGTAGCATGGGGTGGAAGTTATTCTGTTCTGGGAATAACTTTCCACTGAAAGCATGAGGTTAAAGCTGTTTGCATTGTGTGTTCCCTGCTAGTGCCTCTGGCAGCTGTGATCACAGGGGACTCTCAGTGTGCAGGAGGCAGCAGCTCCGCAGCTCCATCTCTGTGGGCCCCATGGGAAGCCTTCCAAAGCACCTCCCCACAAGGATGCAGGAAGGGTGCTGCGGGCCAAGGTAAACGCACTGTTCCCTCACTCTGTCCTGCCGGTGAACGGCAGAGTATCAGAGAAGCAAATATGCTTCCTGGAAACCTTGGGGAAGCAGGCACCAAGGCACAGCTCCAGGAGCTGGCCACAGGCTCACGCTGGAATATGATCTGGTATGGGGGAGGCTTTGCTGGAAGATCCCTTCCAAAGGGCCAGGGGTGGGGAGAATGCAAGTGTCCAGTGGGTAACAGTTCTTCTAGCACTTGTTCTGGCATGCACTTTATAGAGACAGCAATAGGCAAAGAGGACAGGTGCTGGCAGTGATGTTGAATAGGTGACTCTATTCTGTCCTTCGCCTAGGGCAGTAGAGAGATGCAGGTGCTTCCCTTGACAGAATGAGCGAAACTGCTTGCTTGCTTCTTCCCTCTCCTGTCTAGAACCTTCCCAGATAGTTCTGCAAAAGACAAGAGAGCTCCTGTTATTGTCTGGCACTGTTTAATGAATACAGTAAAACAATGCTAAGTGCATGGTTGATCCAGTTCTGCCCCCATAGCACATACTGGTTACAAGTGAGCCCTTGGTCACAGTTAAGAAGCTGCTGAGGATCTCATTAATGGAAGGCATTATTTTATTTATAATCATTTGAGAACTTCAATACTGTTTGTCATTCGATGACTGTCTATTATGCTGAATTAGGCCATGTAATGAAAAGGCTCTGGAATCTTATGTAAACCTCTGCTACATTTCATTTTGTTCTCTGGGTTTCTTAGTGCAGGTGTGAACTGGTTGATCATGATTTTAAGTGATTTGATATTTACAACTATCCAGAGTAAACCTGTGAGCACAGAACTACCATTTATTGAATGTGGAGATCCAGGTAAATGCCAGGTTAGTGAAAAGAAGCTATTGAACTACTTAAAGTCTGTTGTTTTCTCTCTCCTGCACCCCCGCACACAAGTTATTAAAATGAAGTCATGCAGCAAGTAAAGATATTTCTCCTGAGAGCAAAAAAACGATAATCTGGGATGACTAATGCCTTTTGATTAGGGCCTGTTTCACACAAGCGACTCTCACAAATCATTGCTGCACCCATTTAATAAACCTGTTCTCACTTATGGTTCTGTTTATTTCTAAAGAGATGAAACAGATTCCATCTCCAAGGATTTTGGCAACACATCTGAATTGCGACTGCCTCCCCAAGTCTGTTTTCAAGAACAAAGCCAAGGTGGACTTTTTCCTTTTTCCAAGAAAAAGCCTCATCTCTCTGACAGTGCCAGCATGCAAAAGTTATTTTGGGACCGCATCCTTTTCTTGCACCCAAGCAGGTCGCACTGGGGGAAAGCAGCTTGGAGACAATGGGGGTCTCATGATGCCTGGGCTAGCTTAGCACCCTCTATGATTTATAGCAGCCTTAGGGGTGCTGTAGTTGACATAAACAAGAACAGATCTAGAGCCTGTTGCAGTGCTCAGAAATGGCTGGAGTTTCACACTTTCCTTTTTTATATTACGCTTTTCTATGCATGACCATAGTGAGAATCAATGTGGCAGCAGTGTCTCTGGGCCATTGGCTGTCTCCTTGCAAAGAGGCACACTGTTAAAACTTCAGTATTTCTGATATTTGGTCACTGATCAGTGAAGGATACATGGCACTCATGAGATGTATCACAGATGGAGGAAATAACTGGTTAAGGGATGAGGACTTTTTCCCTGTTTCACTGGTATTTCACTGTCCTGTAAGAGACAGGAAAAAATATAATGGGTATAGCAAAAAAATTTCAATATGTATAAGGTGTTTTCAGAAGTGTTCATGCTTCTCTGAGGATTACAGTCTCTTAGGATTTCAAGAACATTATTGCCATGCTTTGAAAAATGGGAGATGTTTGTAACAGCTGCAATTTCCTCAAGGAGAGTTGAACAGAGATTTTCCTAGCACAGGGTTGGCAAATGGTTGCTTACAACTTATCCCAAATCTTATGGGATAGTATTCAATCACAATATTACAGTTTTTCCAGTTGCTTCTTTCTACAATTGCTTCATGACATAAGCAAATCTTCGAAGTTATAAGAAGATCTTTACTGTGCTCATGTCATAAGTTTGTTCTCCATGCCTTAACTAATCAAATATTTTGTAGCCCTCAGTATGTTATTGATTGCAGAATGTTTGGTTATATTCTCATTTTGGTTGCCAGGGGAAATAAGTGATCTAAACTTGTTGACTTCTTTCTTCCACTCCAGATACTAGTGTTGTTTCGAAACCCTAAAGATACAGCTGTTTCATTTTTCCATTTCCATAACAATGTGCCAGGCATCCCCAGCCACAGCTCTTGGGCTGAGTTGTTCTCAGAGTGCATGAATGGGAAAGGTATTGTTGCAGTTACCGAATGTAGCTGAAGAAGCATCAGAAAAAAAAGAATAAAATTAAAAACAGCTAAATTGGGCCGTTGGGAAAACAGCTGTGTCATAATTAGGTTACTGATGGCCATATGTCATGATAAAGGAGGCAGCTGAATGCCAGAATGGGGAGAATGTCCAAAAGATTCTTTGCTTCTGGGTATTTTGCTCATCCAAGCAAGGGTGGGGGAGTTGAATGGCAGCTGGACAATAGCATTGGGTTGACATTCTGCCACTTAGTGATGAAGGAAATGCTACAGATCTGAAGTGTTACTAAAATGACAGTTTGATGACTTTACTGTTTCTGAACATGAGGCCAAACACCTCATTAGTAACCCAGATTTTAGATTTAGACCGATGCCTGGCTTTGGCTTTTAGGAGATGTTTAAATGACAATAAATAACAGAGGGGAAGCACTTAGTTAAATCCATATTTCTGTGTATAAAAAGTCCAGAGGAAGCCTCTGGCATTCTGTTATATGGTACCTTAGAAAGGGCAGGCTGTTCTGTTCCTTTGTGTGGATGAGGAATAAGTACACAGTAAGAAAAAAATGTCACACGGATGCTTTTTTGTCTTCTTCACAGTCAGCTGGTGATCATGTTTTGATCATGCAGTCAACCTGGAACAAACACATTGAGAATGAGAATACTATGATTGTAATATATGAAGACCTGAAAGAGGTCAAGTAGTTGCTATGAACTGACAGGCAAAATGCATCTGAGCCCATTACTTGAAATCTGCTGAAATTAACAGGAAAATTTCGGAAACCTGTGTTTCTGAAAGAGCAAAATTAAATTGAATTTAGAGACAGCTTAAGTCTGGCTATACAAAAGCTGAGCTCCAGTGTAATGCAGAAGACACGGTGAAGGAAAATGTATTGTTAATAGATGATAGCAATGCACATCCCAAGTGGGTAACTCCTTTATTAGAGGAAACATATTGCATGTCTCCCTTTCACTGTATTGCTTTTAGAACCTGCCAGTGTAAAGCAGACAGCTGAGTTCTTTGGATTCTCCCCAGTGGCGGAGCAGATCCAGTCCACTGCAGACAGGGCCACTTTCCAGGCAGTGACAGATAAGGCTCAGGAGATTTGTGGTGCTGGTGACTCCTTTCTTCTCTGCAAAGGTAAATCTGTTTGTATTTTGCCAGGGTGGTAAATGGTAGCAGTGCATCTTGGGCAGACAGGAGTTTGGGTCAGTAGATGGTTAATCTTTACATACAATTTTCAAGGTTGGGAGTTGTTTAAGAAACACTTGGTTGTGCTTCAGGACACTCTTGCTTGGTTTCCTCACAAGGACCAGTACCATTTGTTAAAGCCCTTTATGATATGCTAAGCCCTACATGTAGGACACCTTCAGTCGTGGTATGCAGTAAGCATCTATTAAAACAAAGAAGAGTTTTATTTCGGCTCCTGTGAGTGCTGGGGATGGCCTGGCATTGGGTCTACAGAGTAACTCCACTGATTTTTCTTCTTGGGTTTTCAAAATAGCCTGTGTCATTGCCTAGGAGCCTCAGTCAGCATGTGGAATCCAGACACTGCACAGACTGAGCTATGTCTTTCACCCGTGGATCAAGCTACAGCTGTAGACTCAGACAGCCTCAGACTATGGGCTCTCCAAAATCTAGATTCAACGTAAACTGTACCTTGGGGCAGCGTACAAAGCTCTTGCTGTTAAAAGCCATATCTTTGAACTTTCTGGATTGGTTTCACAACTGCTGATCATCTTACGGTCTTCTGCAGCTGTACAAGCAACGTGCCAAAGCTATGAAGGCAGACCAGTTCCTATGTTCACTTTATGTTCACATTCTATTGAGGACACCAAGCAGAAGGCAAACATAAGAGTTTTTTTCTTCAGAGGTTTTTTTTCCTTGCAGAAAAAAAATATTAATAAAACAAACAAAAAAGTAACCCTGTATGTTTTAAATCATACTCCTTGGGACTTACAGTCAAGGGTAATATTTTACTTTCCTTTATATAACAGGTGTTGTTGGAGACTGGAAAAATCTTTTCACTGAAGCTCAGAACCAGGAAATGGATGCCAAATTCAAAGTGTGCTTAGGAGGAACTAAGCTGGGAGCAAAGTTAAAATATGATGTGTACTGCAAGGTCTGAACCTCCTTTATGGAAAAAACCTCATGTTCAGGCTGCTTTTCATTCACTTTTATGAAATAAACAGAAACCAGGACAATATCTGAATAAAAAAAATTGAAAATGCGTGCAGTTTGCAAACCTGTTTCTGCTGGCTTAACTTAAGCAATCCTTGCTTGTGCAGTTAGTATCATTGACTTCACTGGCTTTTCTTAAATGACCTGTAGTTCTTTGGCCTCACTTAGCTTTTAACACTGATTTTTAGCTAATAATTAATTTTATGTTACCTGATAGAATCCTGTGTGGAATATATATATGCAGTAGTTAAACCTACTGAAATCACTGGAAATATATTTGGTACATTGGAAGTGATTTTCCAAGAGATTTTTTTAAAGCAATCATAAAGTGTCATTTTAATTCTTAATTTCTACGTTCATAGTATTAATTTGTAATTTTAATTTCTGAAGTTCATAGTATAAAATGAAATTTCAAAAAGTCATGTTCTAGTTGTGTCTTTTGCTACTTTCTGTGTGCTGATAAATGTGAGAAAAAAAGTAAAGGAACTCAGTGGTGGAAATTTTCTTCCTGTTTTGGCAATAATATTTTTTTTCCTTTGGTGATGTGAGATTTCATCCTGAGCAGCTGAAGGAATTGCCTTGGATTGAATTTGCTCATGGATGTTGGAGTCCCCCTCCTGGTGGTGGCTTGCTTTGTTGCTTCACCTCAACACACGGTTATTCGTGGAAAATTGGAAACATATGTTGATAACACCAGGTTTTGTCCACATGATTGTTGGGACTCCTGACCTGTGGGGTGAGAGAAGCCCTCACTGGAGCAGGTTTGCTGCAGGATTTGTGACCCAGCGGGGGACACATGCTGGAGCAGTCTGTTCCTGAAAGGCTGGAACCCATGGAAGGGACCCCACACTGCAGCAATCTGTTCCTGAAGGACTGCACCCCATGGAAGGGACCCATGCTGGAATAGTTTGTGAAGAACTGCAGCCTGTGGGAAGGACCCACAATGGAGAAGTTGATGGAGGACTGTCTTCTGTGGGAGGGACCCTGCACTGGAGTAGGGAAAGAGTGGGAGGTGTCTTCTCCTGAGGAGGCAGGAGCAGCAGAGACTATATGATGGATTGACCACAAACTCCATTGCCCATCCCCCTGCACTGCTGGGGGGTAGAGACAGAGAAAATTGGGAGTAAAGTTCAATCTGGAAAGAAGGGGTGAGAGGAAGGAGTTTTTAAGATTTGGTTTTATTTCTCATTTATTTCTCATTATTCTACTCTGATTTGACTGGAAAACAACGGGTTTACCACAGGTTAACTTCAGTGCATAATTAGGAACTTCTTGTCATTTTGTAGACAAGGATCAAGGCAGATGTGAATTTGCTTTCAAGATTAACAGCTGTAATAATGGCCATTTAAATTAAGAACACCAAAAGTAGGGTACCAGTGGGAACTTGAAGAGGAAAACAGAACACACAAACCCAAACCATATTAGAATGAAGTAGGTTAATACCAAATGAATGGAAGTTTCAGGTCACTAAAGCTATCTCAATCAAATCTGAGATTCCCTGTAAGCTTTACATATGCATTAGAAAGAAGCAGCAGCATTTCATGGTGATTTGCCTCAGCTGTACCTTGCTGCAGCAGTAGGTCAAGATCATAGCTAAGCAATTAATAAAAGGATGTTCAAAAGGCTTTGTTTGAGGAAGATGTTGAAACAGGAGCTCTACTTCCTGTGAAAGTAGGTTGCCTAAATTACTGATAGATCAGTGGTAGCCAGCCTGTCCACTTAAACCTCTGTATTTCTCAGTTTAAGGTTATGATGAAGTATTCCAGGGCAGTTCAAGAGGAAATCCTATCTCAAGATGCTAAACAGGCTACTCTTAAATTTTTACACCTTTTGACCAGCAAGGCTTTTTAAGATGAGATGGATTAGCTATCTCAGGGAACATTGTATAGGTGACACCCTTAAATTCTTTCAGGTTGATCTGCACATTCTTTTCAGCATGTACTCAGTAAGTGCCAGCAAATAAGTATTAAGCGTGTAAGACTAGTGAGTGTGAGGGGTGACTGATTTTTTTTGCAGCTTTCTGTGTGTTGTAGGTTTGGTTATGTTAAAACTTATGTGGGGGGTAACAGAGAAAGCAGCTAGACGTAATGTCACCAGAGACAGGATTTGTAGCTTCCTCAAGCACTTCAGCCATTCTGGATGAAAAAGCACTGTGAAGTGCTTTGAGATGGTGGCATTTAAGGTCAAACCCAGTAACCCAGGATGGCTGCAGATAAACTAAACAGATGATTCAGACCCAGCAGAAAAATTAAACTCCTCATTGTGGAAAATCACCACTCATAAATTCTTTCATCCATACACAGAGGGAGCAATTTGGGATATATATTTTCCATTTCTATGTTTTATATACTTTGTATATATTTTTGCTTTTTTACTTTTTATTACAGTAATCAGCAGTAAAACTTTAAATAGTATTTTTTTACAGACAACATTTAAGGAATATGTTGGATCATTCAGCTTCTAGAGAAGAGTTTTTTTTCCTCCCTGACCATACTTTTGTTTTTATTTTTCCTGTATTTGTGATCTGTTTCACACTTACCATTTTTCAGTAGATGTAGGTATTTATGATGTCTGCTTTTATGGTAACTGGTAAATGCTGCTCTATTAATACTTCTGTCACATCTCTTTCCCTTATGGGAGGTTCAGTAATAATCATAAGGCAGGAAAGTGTATTAAAATCATATTGAAAAAGAGAAATTTGAGGTCTTCTCAAAAAGAGAAGCATAAATGTATCTTTTGTAGCAAGAGATGGATCCCTTGTGTGTGTTCAGGGTGTCAATAACCCAACCAAAAACGAAGAGAATTCTGGTTCTGAATTATAATAAAATTAAAATGGGATCGAGGCAGACAGAACTGAGCTCAATTTTCTCATTTACAAAATGCAAGCGTTTCATATTGCAGCATTATGCAGTACATTAATTGGAAAGATAATGTTGAATTACAATAGAAGTACTGTAAAGGTACAGGGCACATATGACATCCACAGGAACATCAAATAATTTTCTTTCTGAGGGTAGCCTGGCTGTTAGAATGGATGCAAAATGGATTTATAATGAAGGGGGACATGAAATACAGTCATTGAAATCATTTTATGGCAGCAGATGCCTGGGCTCATATTCTAATGTTGGGTTTTATTTGTTAAAATCCTCACACTTTGTTCTGAATTTTGGCTGAATGATCACCTTTGGTGGGGATTAGCACTCTTTTTTCACTCTTAACACACTGCAGAGCTTGGCAATGTACACTGGAAGTGTTGAAATGAGACTGGTCACTGTTTGTTCTGGACGATAATATTGTCAGGAGAAGCAGAGAACAACAGCATTATGAATGAGAGCATACTGTATCAGTGCTGTGGCTGAGTGCATTGCTAGAGCACTCTGGTAAAATGTTATGGATGTTCAGATGTTTATAGTTAAGGATGCAATTGTCCCGTATTGCAATCACACTTTGTGATAGTTGTAGATCAGATAATAGGAGGTATTAGCTGATAAAAGATTCAGTTTGCATCTGAGTGGACAGTTTTTCATAGGATCATTTGGCTTCTGCAAAAAGTGTTACAGGCTTGAGGAAGATAGAAACCTAGTCTTTGCTCAAAATGTGAGGCAGTCAGGAGCAGTCAAGAAGTGAAAGGAGCCTGGGGAACTGCTGTCTTGGGAGGCCTCTGTACTTGTGAATAATGGAAGTTTATTGGCATATGCTTGTGGGGTCTCCAGTGAGTTCCTTGCTGTTTCTCATTTTACAAGCCAGTGAAGCTGCTTTTCATTACTAGAACACTCATTAGTGTTCTGCTAGCAGCAAAATAAGTCATAGTTTCATTACTGTGTATTTCTCATCTATCCATAGGCAATGTATTTGTAATCAGAGGAAAAAAAGAAATACCAGATTATCTTAGGCATTAGAAGTATGTCCCTCGAAATAAGAAAACCCAAGCAACCCAACAACCAAACAAACCCAGAAAACTTCTATTATTCCGTCTTTTTCATTTCTCTTCTGCAGGCATAGAAGAGTGATTGGAATAAGTTCTGCACATGAGTGAGCAGGTCTCTTTCACTCCTTGGGCAAGTATTTATGCTGACTACAATTTTCATTTCTTTTCCGGTCTCCCAGCACAGTCCACCCTGTTTTTCCCCAATTACATGGAATCTTTTTCCCCTGACTGTTATTTATTTAGAAAACTGTTTCTTTTTCTTCTGTTTCTTTCTTTTTTTATTTTTCCCTCCTGACAAGCCACTGTGTTTGTCTTCACTTGCATCTGAATGCCCACCTTTTTTGATGCTGTGGTACCAGAGGCATGGTCAGGCATTTGTGCATCACCAGAGAAAAGTTACCTTAATGTTGTGGTGCTGAGGGAACATAAAGAGGAACTTTACGCACGGAGGTGGTGAAACTTCATGCCGGTGGGTGAGGGGGGACCCTGGGAGCCAGTCTGCCCGTGCCTGGGTGGGCTGGAGCCTGGTTTCTGCCAAGGCGCCGTTGAATAGTCTTCCCGTTAAACAGGACAGCCCTGTCTCAAGAGGATGGGATGTTAACTGGAGGAGGAGATGGAGCAGTGGTGGGGGCTGGGGTTCCCTGTACCTCAGTCCCTTCAGAATCAGTACCAGTGTCATGTCAGACATGAGCCTAGGGCCCTTGCCACGCTGAAGGGAGGTTGTGGAGGGAAAACCACTCTTGTCTCACCTCAGGAGCAGTAGAAAAGCAGAGTCTTCTACGGCTGCCACAGCCCAGTGGCCTGGGGCTCTCCTGCCAAGAGTCCTCTCTCTTGCATGTCCTGCACTACTTTTAAAGGTGACAGGAGTTGTCCTCTTGTGTCTGAAAAATACAGTTCTCTCTCAGAGGCAAATGCACCGGGGAGTCAGTTCCTGTCCTGGTAACTGACACACCTCTTGTGCCAGCAGGCCTGGGGCGAGCAGTGGTTGCATGGTGGTAAACTTGGTCCCCTCCACACTCTAAATCCTGACCTCCTGAGTATTTTCTAGCAGTAAAGCCTGGCTGTGGTCTTACCAAAGAGAGCAAACATGGTGTGGGAGCATGTGGAGGAAGAGCAACGCACGAAACAAGCAAGCCTGGAAAGGAGAGCGGCTCTGAAGCCGATGAGGTTTGATGAGTGTGTTCCCATACAGCTGGAGATTATAATTTGGAGAAAAAAGCCTTGGGAAAGACACTTGCTCAGGGATGCTGGTGGGAAGTGTACATGTGCTGGAGACCCTCAGGGGTGTCCAACAACAGATGTGTCCCAGTGCTGGGGTTTGCTCAGGCCTCCTGTTGTTTTACCCTGGAGCGCAGCATTCGTGATGGAGGAGTAAACACGGCAATAAACAATCCTCTGCAGTTACCAAAGGTGAATGTCTCTGTGGCACTTTAATTGCCTTTGCAGGCCATTTTATGCCTCTCTGGCCCTGACTGCTGCCATTTTAAATAAGCAATCTGAAGCACAAGAGACAGAGTGTGTATTTTATACATGGGTGATTGCAAAGTTTTCGTGCAGTGGAGGACAAGCCCTCTAGGGCTCTCCTGTGTTGCATTTTTTACTGCCAGTGTTTGGAATGGTTTACGATATAGGGCCATAAAAGTGCTTTGTCCACAAATGGGTTGTATGCTGAAAGCCTGAGGGCACAGAAAGAGATGAAAAATACATTAGTATAAAATACAACTATATAATGAATTAGAATAAGTGTCATTATAAATTGCTGTAAATACAAAGTTCTTTGCTGGCATGGCAGACTCTCCAGAATAACAGTAACAGAAATTTGAGGAGGAAAACTGCTCAAAGTCCAAAGTTAAGTCAAAATCACTGAGGGTAAAAGGAAGAAACAAGACAGCATTAGCTCAGATACAGCAGTGCTGCAGCCTTTCAGTAGCACAGAAACAGAGGTGGGTGCTAATGCAAGGAAAGTGTATCAAAGGAGTCAATATGGCAAAGCATGTTCATTGTCTAAGGAGCAATTCAGTTGGAAAAAGAGGGAACTCAAACCAAATGCAGCATCTCATTGCAAAAGAATGAATATAAATACAGAAAAATTGAAACTAAAGAAAGGAAAAGATCCCTTCAGGCAAATTGAGCTCCTCCTGCCTACCAGCCCACAGATTATGCTTACACTTACAACGATATATATGAAGCCCTGTTTTAAGATACTGTAAGAGGCTTCCAGGACCAAGTCCTGCTCACTGCCTCTGTAACTTGCCCATGTAACTGCGGCAGCATGTCTCTTCCATTCAGGTACCCACTGCACCTGACAGCCATGCTGCCGTCCCCTGAGGCAGCCCCAGGCACGGTGTCCTGGGCATGGGAGCTACTGAGATGCTACAGCAAGTATTTGGTGAGTTTAAAGAGGAAAAAGAAGCCTGAATAGAAACACATTCAAAGTTTTTTCTGTGGTCGTGTCCTTCTGCTATGCTGCTGGCAGCGGTGGGCTGCCTCACTCTGCCCTGCTGGTAGGAATATGGCGCTGTATTCCCCATTGCTGACGAACCTGGTGGGACTCAGGCCTGTGTGCTGGCTGAGAATGCAAGTGCAGTCCCTCTGAGCAACACTGGTGCTCAGCAGTGTGACCCAGAGGAAAGCCAAGTCTTGCGGCATGGGTGAAACAGGCTTGAGTGATCCAGCTTGCCAACCTTGATCCAGATTGTGGCCCAGTGGGCAAATGCAATGTCTGTATATCCCAAAGTGAACATGGGGGGTACACATGTGGTGCCTTGGGACTGCTCATGGGCGTACTTCTTGGCACATGCATAAGTGAATGCAATATCAGTGCACTGGAAGAGTAAAGCAGAGAATGAGTTGATTTTGGGGATGGTCTGGAAAATGGTGGCTGTTATTTAAATATTTAAATATTGATATAGGCACTCACTAATCTTTTTAATGGTAAAACTGAGTGTAATTTTTGTTGTGTTCTGGGGTGATTATATATAAATTACTTCCTTTTAGAAGTAGTTGTTTAGAATTAAATATTATATTGTGGGGTTCACAGACTTCTGCTAACTTATATGAACATAATAGTTAGTTGGCATTTAATTATGTGCATAACTAATCCAAAGCATTACAAGGTTTTATAAGATAATTGGTAAGTTGTCATGTAGGTGGTTTCTCTAAATGGCTTCATAACATTTAGAAGGACAAAAGAAATGGTACATAAATAATAGGTTATTACAAACAAATGGGTAAGCAATTATTCATAGTATTGGAAACGGACAATTCAGCTCACAATGGAATCCTTCAGAACACTGCAGCTACAGTATTTGCATAAAACAACATCTGAAATTTGCAATTGGCTTTGTTTCTTGTTTAGAATGCCTTATGTAATTACTACAGCAGTCCCCTTTTGAAGAAATCCATTATAATTTGAATTATGTTAATCTGATGCTGTGAATAATTGGCCATATATTCAGTGAAAGTAATTTGGTTTTTTGGCCCCTTAAACGTGAGTGAACCATTTTATGGGGGGATATGTGCTTGATGTCTTTGTAGCCATCTTTTTCTGGTTTATCCTATAAAGTTTTTTGCATCAGAATATCATGCAATTAATTCTCTAATTAGTAGCAAATTTGGGGATGGAGAGAAAGTTTAGATCTATATTTATCTTTGGAGAGTGTAGCTGGATAGTGGGGATTGTTACAGAAAAAAAAAAAAGCCACACCTTTTTTTTTGTTTCTTTGGACTATAAATGTTACCTGAAATTACATATAAGAGAAGAGTGGTGCCACATTCTGGTCTTGGATAAATGCTGTCCTTAGAAACAGCTGCTGTCATGGCATTGGCATCAGTCTATTGGGGATGAGTCTGACCTTTGAGTGCTCTCCCCTGTGTACTGGAAAATGCTCCAAGTCCCTTTCTATTGAGGGGAACTGGAGGGAATTCATATTGTGCTCTTAGTTATGCCATGGGAACACAGTTGGGTTGCTGATGGGCTGGTTTAGTCAGGAACTGTTAGTTTTGTTCTGTCTTGTTTGATTGCCTGGTTCAGTCAAAAGTAATATATGAAAACACCTATCAAATTGGCCTTCAGCAAAACATGACATGATCCTGCCCCATAAATGTCACTGTTTGTATTGTAACCCATTTCTCTGTGCAGAGTGAAAACAAAAAGCCCAAAATATTTTCACGCCATTACAGAAGAGAGATGTGGAATTACAGGGAAAATCCTGAGGGACAGTGAAGTCTCTTTAATTGTAAGTAATTTTGTCACTTCTCCTCTCGAGGCAGTAGTCCTGGGAATGAAGCCATCAGCATCTAGTACCGTCAATGGTTACAGGATACAAGGAACATACTGGACTTCTCATTTGTTCTTTGTACTGCTTTCCCTAGAATATCAGCTGGGGTTCCTTCAGGTAGATCCCCAGGAGATTTTGATGTCTTGGTGCCCTGAGGTTGGACATCTATTCCTCCTCTTCCCTGCCTCCCCCTTCCCACACGTGATGATGTCAGTGTGCCCTTCTTGTCTTTGTGGGAAGATCTTATGGTGAGATCATACTCCTAAGTTTAATTCCTTCTGCAGCTGGAGGGATCAAACCTATGCATCCCCAGATAGAATCAAAGTGCCAAGTTGTAGGCTCCTGTGATATAAGGGGACTTCAGCCACTCTCGTGTTGAATTATCTTAAAACAATCAAAATAATCGGGCAAGACAGAGAGAACATGACATTGACTGAGCCGGTGTATATGCTGTTGGTGGATGCAAGGTGAGGGTCTGAAACTTGAGGGGGGAAGGCGATTACTGATCTCTTGTATTCTGCAATAGTACATTAATTGCTGAATGTGCTGTATTTCTTGAACGGAAATGGCTGCTGGTGCTGTGCCCAGTGTGGAGAGCAATCCTATGGGTGCATGTCAGGCAGGCATGTGAGGTCAGAGGTCCTCAGGGAGGCTAGGGAATGTCCACCTGCTGATTCTGACAGGTTTAGACATGGGAGAATGAAAATACATAGACATATGGGCATGAAAACAATATGATCCTCAGGTCAAATGGAAATGCCTGCTCTCAGAGTAACATTCATCTGGGCAAACTCCTCTGCTTGTCTCTCCTACACTCACTGTATATGAGAGCAGTACCCTCTCTCCATATCTCTTAGGACAAGCAACAGGACTGCTGAGAAATAAATGGTGAGGGACAGAGGTTGGAGCAGTTTGAAAAAGAAAAGTTTCTGACAGATCCATGGTGGGAAAAGGTAGCTGAGGGTTACTAAAATTCTGTATAACCACTGTTCTGCTTGTACCTTCTTATCCAACTGTCCTCTATAGTTTTCAACCTCTAGTGTGACTTGCTCATGCCGTATCCTAACTCTTGTCTGAAGATACCCATTCTGGCATGTGTAAGACATCACAGTATGTCTTTACTGCTCCCTTGTCGCACATGCTCTGTGTCAGCTTGGACACTCCTAAAGCAGCACAGAAAATATAGGAAAAGAGGTAGTTTGTTTGCTTTTGATGGCACTTTGCCACCGGTATGTAGAAGGAGATTGAGTGGGTAATCTTTAGTTTGCAGTGTCATAATTAGCCTGTGCTCTCTCTGCAGCTCTTCTGGAGAGAATTGATTAAGGAGCTCTAAGATGTGACAGCAATGCGTGGAAATCTTGGCATGTAACAACCCTGGGAACATTGGTGTCTCTGTTCTCAGCTTCTGAAGTGTCTTTTTGTTCCCACTGTTGTTTCCAGGGACTGTATTTAACAGCACAAGCCCTACTCACCTCTGATTCTCTAGGGAAGGCCCACTGAAAAAGTGAGCCTAATGCTGCAACCTGCAGGTGTCAAGGATTTGTTAATCATTGTAAGCCAGCTGCTTCAGAAGGAATACTTAAAAGGAGTAGCAAGTTGAAGAAGAGGAAAAGGAGATAGCAGGTAAGAGAACAAAATGGGAGGTATCAGTGGCTGCGAGTTAAAAATATAGCAAAAAAAGCCAGGGCGTAGGTATTTTATATCCAGTTTATTCATACCACAGGCGGCTTCCTCTCACCCACGTCTTGTTCCAAGACTGTGCATGTGTATTTGTGGCATATCTATGTACTCATGTAGTTACTGTTATGTTTACACAAAAGTACATTAAGAAACAATTTGTGAAGGATTATTAGTCTTGTAAATGTCTCATTATCAGCCCTATTATTCCCCAAAGTCTGAAACTGCTGTAGTTGCTGTTTATTGACCAACTAAATAACAGTCTACCTCCAGCACTGAGTTTACTGATTTTTCGGTTTTACTGCTAATGAAATTTGACAGCATTTTAGTTGTAGGGAGATTTTAGGTTGATGTTGAAAGATCGGTGCTAAGAATTAGCTAATTATACTACAGAACCTTCCACTACAAATTCTGATTCTGTTTGCACAGCAGGATGTACTTTGAACCTAGTTTGCCCACAGTGTTCATTTTGAGTGAAAAGTAACTCATTTTTACTTTTTCCTGATAAATTCTTCTATTAATTTCTCTACTACTTAAGCCCCTGCTTTAAGAAAAAGCACTTGTTTAAAACAATCCTTATTCAGAAAAGCATGTGAGAACAGGCTTAGTTTAATGTCTCTGTAGACCACATGGGAGTTCTCCCTGCATAGTAAAGGTGTTTGTATTATGGGCCTGTTTGGGTTAACTTCATTAGTTATGGTCTCACTCATCCTGCATCCAACACTCTCCTTGACCTCAAATGCCAATAAAGTATTCCCTCCAAATAAATGTTGTTAGTTATGGTCTCACTCATCCTGCATCCAGCACTCTCCTTGATCTCAAATGCTGATAAAGTATTCCTTCCAGATAAATGTCGTTAGTTATGGTCTCACTCATCCTGCATCCAACACTCTCCTTGATCTCAAATGCCGATAAAGTATTCCCTCCAGATAAATGTTTGGTGCTAAGGTGGGTGAACCCCAAAGTCCTCAAGGAAATTTTCACGCAGACTGTGGGCACTCTGGAAAGCTGAGACTGCCTTTTCTCCTCTCACCTTTGCTGTGTGCTACTTTGTCCCAGAGGGATGTAGCTGTTCTGGAAGGTTCAGGATGGAAGTGGTCCTTGCTGCTTCTGCTCCAGTGATGCTTTCCACAACAAGATGAAGGCCAAGAGCTTGTTGCCAAGGAATGCCTCTTGTTCCTTGCAATATCCCATTAAAATAGTGTACATTCTGCATGCAGGGCATTGCCAAAGTATTGAAACAAAGTCTTACCATTAGTTTTCAAAAGCATGTTCTTAATCCATAATTTAATATTACCTGAATTATAATGCCTTGGAACCCTAGTTAGGAAAAGAGTCCAAATGTTTAATTTCTTAAAACATGGGTATATTTATCTCTGGGATTGGTCTGTACTGTTTTAAATAATGTGACCAGCAGAGAAATGTGAATTCAGAGTTTTAACCTTGCTCACTCTAAGAAAGTGTGTTTGTAGTTAGAATTTGAATGTGGACCCCAGTTCATCAAGCGCCACTCTACCAGCACAGGGTATTGTGAGGCTGATAATTTCTCTTACCTGATAAACATGCAGATGTTTAGTAAAATAATATGTATTTTTATATAAACAGCTTTCATATGGAGCATCACAGGATATTAATGGGACTGAATGGAATGGAATGGAATAAACAGCAATTTCACAGGCTGAGTTGCAGCTGCAACAGCAGAGTGCTTGGTGTAGCAGCTATGAGTTCTCTTCTCAGACCTTGAGGTGAAACTACAATGTAACTGAAAAGGAGCAAAGAGTTTGTTCTTTCCTCCTGTTCAACTGTATTATGATAGAACATTCCCCTCCAGTCTGCTATACAAAATGCCAAGATCCACCTTCTGTGAGATTTTTCATACTTACGTACATGCCACAGTAGGAAACAAAAATTTATGCCCTACATTGTCATGTCTGTGTTAACTACTCATGAAATAAGTTTGACTTATGTTGTTAGGCTTTTTTTGCTGAAGATCCTGTGCAGCAAAGACATAAAGTACAGTATATTTCGGGCTGAAATTTAGGACCAAACTATCTCCTAACTTCAGATCTATTCAAGAAATTGGCTTTTGCTGTTGCTTAAGATCTAATACTGCATGAGACTTAATGCTCATGGCAACACAAACTAGTATTTCTGTTTATCTTCTTTTGCTGTCCTTCAGAAAAATAGGAATTGTTCCTACATGGTTCCACCTGGGATCAGGCTACTTTAGGTTTTGGGGAATTTACAAGACCTTCAGGAGAGCATTCATCCTGATAAAAGTTTCAGCCTAACCTCTAACAGTTTACTGAGCTAAAGATCAGATATACAGTACTGAAACGATTCAGATATTGTTATGTTTGTTTCTGAAGCTTATATAATTCTAATTGTCCCTCCTTAAGTCTAAGTACAGGTGGTTCTTCAGATTGCCTATGCAATTGCTTTGTAAGTTTGTTAAAGTGTTTGCCATTCCTGTGGCTTAAAGGGTCAGGTATTGCTTGGGGCTCAGATGTAGTTTTGACATAGCCTTCAGGTGTACTGGCAAAGGTCAAGGATTACACAGACCTTGTTTCATCACATGCATAGAATGAGGTTTTTTTTTTCTAACAAGATAGAGATCCCAAGATTGTTCCTTTTCTGGAGCGGTGTAAAAGCCTTCGTGACCTTTTGAAATTAAGTGTAATTGACCTCCAGTATTCATTGAACTGCACAAAAGTCTTCTAAATAGCCCAAAGTGCTTTGTGAAATACTCCTGCCTTCTGGCACCATGTGAAATATTGAGCACTCGAAAGTAGTTTGATTATGCATTAAAAATATCTTTGCAGAATGGGGAATGTCAAAATATGTATTTCTTTGGATTCTGTGAGATATAATGAACTCTCAGAGAGAGTGCTAATGTCAGGCTGCAAACTTCATTTTGATTGCAGGGTCAGTCCTTGCCTTCCTCCCCTCTGTTTGCCACTGGTGTGGACTGTAATTTGAAGGCATGGTAGTACAGGGCTGCCTGAAAGAAGGCTGTGAGGTTCAGAATTGTTTTCTTGTATGTACCATGCTAAGCAAGATGAAGTGGGTGGTGTGTCTTCTACATCAGTGCATTGCATGACTGAGCCCTCAGGGATGTCTCACCCTCAAAATATTGACACCTCTGTTTGTGATGCAGTGAAAAGGTGTAGGAGGTTGAATTTGAAGTATTTTTCTTCTCAAATACACACAGTTATTCAAGAATTAGCAATTTGTATTAAAGTCCAGTATTTCTAGGCAGTTCACAGTGGTCTATGAAAGTAAAAGGAGATTTTTTGGTTCCTTTGAAGTACCCTGACATGAAGAGCCACAGACCACCAGTGGACCCTTGTTAAGTTGCTATCATCATGACTTTGCAAGCTGTGTTCCTGATCCAAGTAGGTTGTAACACTTTTTCTGTATGTTTTCTTGAACATATCTTGAGGTCATGTTCACTCTCGGCCAGCCTTTTCTGAAAAAGCCACCATATTGCATGCTGCCAGAGGCCATAAAACTAGTGGCTGCCCTGCTCAGCTGTGCTGCTGGTTTATGGACACTCCTTGAAGCATTGCAATTTGGCTTCTCTGAACAAGAGTGGGTCACTGCTTAACAGCCACCAGCAAGAGGAAAGTAGGCAGCATGTTACATGCTAGCACGAAATATTTTTGGGTAGCACTGAAGAGATGCACACCCAGGCAGCCTCAGTGCATTTCTCCATGTGAAGTTCTTCACTGCTGTATTGTGTTTGCGATACTCTTCAAAGGCTTTGTGTGGTATGCAAGAAAAGCACATGCACTACGTGAGCAGTTGGAAATTAAGCCTAGTCAATTCTTGAGGGTTTTTTTTTTTTTTTTGTATTTATGTCACCGCAGTTGCCTCTCATGGAACGAGATCTCTATCTTAAATGTTTATGGAAACCTTCAAATGGGTTTGAGCTTCAACAATAACATTTCAAGATGCCCACATCAGAAAAGGCACTACAGACCTTCTCTCCTTTTCTCTGTTTTTTTCATATGATTTGTTTTCATATGAATAATTTTTTCACATTTGTTTTTTAGAAACTTTAAGTAACTCTGGTACTGGGAACACTTTCAGTTCAGATCACACCAAGTTTTTGGTGATACTGTCCTGCAATGGAAATGTGTTTCTTTAAATACCTTAAACAGTACCCTTTACAATTGTCTCCAGAAATTTTTCCAGTTTCTGAGATTTGACTAACAAGTTGGGGGCAAGACTATCAGTGGCCTGAGCCTTCCCCCACTCCCTTCTTGTAGGCTGGAATAACACTGAGAAGTTTCCAGTCACCAGGGACCTTTCCAGACTCCCAAGGCCTTTGTTAGATGATTGAGATGGGTCCTGCATAACATCCGCTCACTCCTTCAGTACTCTGGGATGAATCCCCTCAGACCCCATGGCCTTGGAACATTCAGCTGATACAGCTGGTCCCTTACAATTTCAGTGTCCACAAATGGAAAGTTTCTGCTCCCACACTTGTGGTCCTCCAACACAGGGGACAGGACAGCCCAAAATCTGCATCAACTTTCCAGATGTGTATACCTGGAATTGCAGTGGAATATTCTAAATAGACTCTTGCCAGAAAGCAAAACCTTCATATATACATATGTATATATATGTGTGTGTGTGTATATATATATATGTATGTTCCTATGTATGAAATATCTTAAGAACAACTTCTGTGGGGAATCTGATTTTCATGTATGAAAAGATCATGCAAAGACTTACGCGGTGTTATAGAACCCCCTCACCCTCCCATCTGCTTGATAGAATTGAATTATAGAATCTTAACTTGTAATCTGAAGAGGAAAAACAATAATCGTTTTTTCACAGCCAGCCCAGTGTCCTACTTTTATCTTATGAAAAGTTTAAAAATTTGTTATTTTCAGATAGATTCCCTCCTGTGAGTAATAAACTAGAAAGGTGGACTAGAGACTATACTTCATCTGAGCTAATCTTAGTGGCTAATACAGAAGATGATGGATAGTAATGAAAATATCTGTTTTGAGTTGTTTTTGAAATTGAACCAGATAAAAACCCCTTCATCAATTTCCAGTTGTTACTGTTTTCTAAGAAAGAAATTTTAGAATTGCAGTATGGCTACAGCCCTGGACTCTGTGCTGAGCACCATTTAATAAAAACTAGGTATATTGATGTAGTGTGTCATCACTAGCTAAAGCCACTGCTTAAAGAAGAGCTAAGGACTACTATAGACTCGACATGTGGAATCTATCTTTAATGAGATTTGTTTTCCTGTTTGATTTGGTAACAAAATATGAAATAGACTCTGAAAACTGTCTTTTAACAGTATTTTCTTCCTTGTGTATGTCAAAATATCTCATTTTACTCAACTTGATTCCTTTGGATATTATAAGTCATATTTGCTTTGTCCTTACCTGCCATATGATTCTCAAAGTCACCTGTCTTCAGTATTCCTTTGCTTTGATGTTTTGTGATGCTGCTAGCTGTTATGGCTGCTTTGTCTGTGGAGAAGATTTATTGTTGAGTAGAGGTAGGTCCTAGGGAAAATTGTCTACACTCTGAACCAAAGTTAGAAAAGCTCATTCACTTTTAAAGGTGTATATTGTTTGTAATTATTTTCCATTTTGATAGATCCAGTATAAGGCAGGGACAGTATCCCTTTTAAACCTTTTGTATAATAATCTTACTATGGGACATTGCTTCTCTGAATTCCCTGGCAGATGGTCAGGTTGATGAATGCCTTGAAAGGCTTATTGTTTATTTTAGTTACTGACATGCCAGTTTTTTTCCATGATTGAGAAAATCAGCGGTTGCTTAACTGACCAACATGGACAGGTTTCATCCTCATAAATTAATGTGGATAAACCATAAATGTCACAAACCAGAAATGCCATTTGCTTGATTTCCACAGGTGTTTTTTCTTGGACAGTCAAGCAATCTGTCTAATAGCACAGAAATACCCTTTGAGATATGAGCTGCCCTGCCCTTTGAGGGCTTTTTGATTTGCACATAGTAACCTTTCTCCACAGATCTCTCTGCTCAGCAGAGCTATCAGGATAACCTTTTCTTCCTTGCAAAGAGTGAGTTTGATGTCTGTTTATCTGGCAAAGACCTGCTTTTCCCTGCACAGGTAGTGTTAGCCGGAGAGGCTGGGTGAAGTGTAGAACATTCCAGCGTAGCAGGCAAAGCTTGAGGTTAGGAGATGAACCACAAGAACTGAATTCAGATGACATGTATAGTAATTCTGATTCTCCTATGTGACCTTAAGTAAATTGTTTCTTCTTTTGCACTTTAATTTTCTCTGAGCTGTGGGAAGACTGTCTTGTTCAAAAGCACTTAGCACCACAGGTCCAGTCTTCTTCATGCTCTCATCCTTTGGGCAAAGCCTCCACATGGGCCTTGGGAAGCTCATTGGGTAAGCTAATCTGCAGCTTCTGAGCTGTTTCTGTCAAGCCAGGGCAGCTCTATCTGATTAAACACTGTATGCCTGCAGGGTTTTAGGTTTGATCCAAACTCCTGTGGGTCTCTTTTCACTAATTCCACTGAGCTTTGCATCAGGAATGTAATGCTTCGTGGTATGATTTCAGTGTGGAAAGCATGAACTCATTCCTGGTGTTTCAGTATGGTTTTAAGCTTCTGACTAATTCTTATTTACAAGTTTAGCATTCTAATGATTTATAAATTTGTAAAATGAAAGTGGAATTATGTAGGTTTCCTGGGGAATGTAATCCTAGACACACCTGGTCTAATTAGAGGTTTAATTTCTCTCCTGAGTTAAAGTCTAAATCCTTTTAACTCTCTGGAGGGACAGAGAATAAAAATGGTTGTGAAGTACTGAGCAGAGACAATTACAGAAAGAAAAGGGTATTGTTGGATGGCCATAAAATCTGCAAAGCACTACCACAGATACGGAATAAGATGGCTCAGAAGTTCTCTATCAACCTATCTCTATAGCAGGCATGTTAGAACAAGAGAAGCAATTTTGAAGCATGCAGTTTTGCAGACTTGGCTGTGGAGTTAATACCTTTTGCATGTGAATGGTTTTATTTTCTTGTTACTTCAGGGTTGTGCCAGTTTCATCTCCCTCTGAGTGATCCTACAACAATTTTTGACTGTGGGTTACTGTGTTAGTGGTCCCGCAGGGTTTAGGAGCCTCCCTTTACAGCTCAAGGCTTATTGTATGGAGAGATGGTAGGGACAAGGCCAAGTGCAAGTTGGATTTTATATGCTTGAGATTGGATTTAGGATAAATTCAGATCCTTGAATCCTAAATTATGACCCAAAGAGCTTTGTATAGAAACCCTGGAGGTTTCTAATTTACACAGGGGCATTTTTGCTTGACTGAAGTTCCCCGTGTCTGCACTGTCCCTCTGTACGTGTTAGGGATTATCTTTGTCTTGACAAGTGAAGCAGCTCAGGTATTAAGTGAGGTCTGACCCCTCTGAAGGCACAGAAATGAAAGTGGTGTTCTGCCCCTGTTTCATGGGCTGCTGGATTCTGCAAGTGCTTATGGAGATGGTCTGTGGTCAGAGACCCCCTACAAAATACAGTTTCATGTGACTGATTTCTTTTTAATCATACTTAGAGAAGGAGTAACGTTGCTGTCTAACATGGTATGCTAGCTTTAAAGTTCTCTCCCAAGAGTGTGTGTTTGTGGCTAAGATATGTAGCTGGGAGGAGGTAGACTTAGGTTCTGGTCTTTTTCTGGTTGCATTATAGTCAGCGCTGAATCCAAAATATGAACTTGGTTTGTCTGAAACATGTCCGCTTAAATGAAAGAGCCCACTCAGCTAGAAGAATTAAAAAGGAAGTTAATAATGATTAAAGTGCAGTTGAAAAACAGTTTTATTGTGTTATGTTCTCAGAAAGAGTAAGCTATAAGAAACAGCAAGCTATAAGAAACAGCATAGTCAATCTTTGTTGTATATTTTGTATAAGGCCCTCAGCGAATAGTCCTTGCTAGTTTTTTGAATCTTTCTCTTACAGCATCAAAATGCATCAACAAGTTGAACTCAAAATGCCAGCAACAGAACAGGATTCAGAGGAGTAGAAAAGAGAATGAAGGGAAGATAACTCATGAAGTCAGTTCTAAATTAACTTCTTCCCCCAGGTCAGGGAAATAGACAACACACTTTGATCAGCTTATGATCTGTGTTTTGGTAGAATTTTTCATGAGAAATTTATACTTAGAATGAAGGGAGAGAGAAACATAAATATCTGCAGCTGCTGCTGTGCTGTGTTCTTCAGAGTGCTCGGCTTTTGCAGGCAGTGTGCATCTTCTTAGGTGATCATGATAGATCTCTTCAGTACATCTTTGTTAAAAAGGCAGATGGATGATAATTTTTCTTCCACAGGTTCTTTTGCTTCTGGTTTGTATTTATTTATTTCTGAAGAACACGTATGCTCTCACTGTAAGTGCTCAAATTATGGGGGAAGGATAGCAAATTAGAAGCCTGCATAGAAGGAGTTATATGCACATGCAACTAACCCTATAAATGAATTTTCTGCTGAGTGTTAACAAAAAACTCATTAGTTATCCCTGGCATTTTGGTGTGATGAGCACCCTGAAAAGCACTGAAAATTAGACCTTGTCTTTTGGAAGACATAGGAAAGTGCTAAATGTTGACGGTACTTGTCTTGTCAAATAGTCAAGAATAACAAGACATCAGCTAAACAAATTTGCGTTGTTTTGTCTTTATCATTGCACTATTGTGCTCACTTGCTGCCTGTCTTTCTGAGAATTTTCATATTGATGACTTGGGCTTGCCACTAATTTGGTTCTTTTGATGATTTGGCTTTTCTTGTTTGGCCTTTCTAGTTCTGACTTCTAGCATATTTTAAACTATTCCTAATGGTCAAAAATAAAACCTTACTGCCCAACTTTCTCTCACTGCAGTTTTTGAGTGATTTTATTTGTTTGTTTTTAAGTGAAGGAAAGCACTATGTGCCAGCAACCCAGGGTTTGGCAGTGGGCAAGTACATAAGTCAGTGATTCCTTTTGTTTTCTCCCTGTGAACCTATTTAGACCTGCTGTTTGCACAGGCACAGGAGAGTTTTAGATTAGCAGTAAATTTTTAAAGTAGCTTGTCTGGACTCTCCCAAACTCCAGTGATCTTCTCTGTTGACCCCCATCTGGATCAGGCATAGGCAGACTGGAGGGTAAAAATCATCATTATCATCTACCTCCCCAGATATCCTGTGTTGCAGGTACACAGCCGGTACCATACAAATGTTGCCTCTCAGACTACCCAGTGCTGGCATTTCCAGATACTCCAAGGGTCTCCACTTGAGGGATTGTGATGTTTTAATCCATAAAGCCTTTTCCCTGGTTGTTTTTCCCCACTTGATGATTGTTTTTATTGTTGTTCACTGTTTCCACCTCCCCTTGGGTATCTGTATGCAGAAAACTGCCCTTCAGTCAAGGTTAATCATAGTGAATGATTATCTGCTGAGTTTTAAAATTTGCATATGAAATAAGTGTTTGTTGAATTTTTTTCTAGTAGTTACCCTCCCTGTTGACTTCCAGGCAATTTCTTCTATTATCTCTCACTTTCTAGGTCAGCATCAACTTACACCCTGAAGTAGAGTAAACAAATTCTGGTTTGGTCAATGGAGTAGAAGCCAGCATTTGTTCTATATCAGTTTGCCCTGAAGTTATATATATACTGTATATCCTGAAAAGATGCCTCTCCAGCACTTACAAATTGGTTTGACTAACTGCAACCCTAACTATTCTATGATTCGATTCTATGACTTCTGTCAGCCAGGATGAATTGCAGATGTGAGGTTCCCGGTGATTCAGGGTAAGGGCGGGAGATGTAAATACAGCCAGGTGGGTCCTCTCGTGCGTAACATTGTGAGACTATCACTAGATGGCAACGTTACATAGCTGAAAGGCTGATCTTGTCTTCCTATTGCAAGCTGTGTGTTTATTTGTTATATCAGCAGGTGAAATGGTGTTTTTCACTCAGGTTATTTAGCCAGGGTGGAAGATTTCCATGAGCCTGCAGGATAAAGAAGATAACACTGTAAATTACACGGCCACCTGAGAAATTAAATAACTGTCTAGAGAGCTCTTGTTAATCATTCGCAGGTAGTCTAAAGACAGGCCATTCTGTCCCAGTGAAGAACTGCTATACTTAATGTTTCTTAGAGTAATGGCTCAAATTTTGGATAAAGATCCCTTACCAAAAAGAAAAAGAAAGAAGGACCATTACTGCTTTTTTTTTTTTATTATTGATGAAGATATGCGTTTGAAGTTGTAATGATTTCTGACAGCCCTAAGCTTAGTTTGAGATAGTGACCTTGTGCACAAATGTAGTTTTGTCCACTCTGTGGTTGATATATGATTTTTCACGTGACTTTTTTTTTAGAGAGAAGTGCTGTCTAGGTTCTGTACAAGTAAACAAATTAAACATGAACAGCATGCACTTCTGACTGATACTCAAACTCTGATAATGCAATATAATATCATATGTGCCAGGAAGAGTAAATGTTACCTTGTAGCACAGGCCTTGTGCTGAAAGCAGGCAATATGGATTCCCTGAAAGGCGTGAGCTGGAGGGTTGAGAGACCAGCTGTGCTCTGAGATCTCTTTGTCATGGAGTTCTGGGTGCTTTTGGTCAGAGGTTCTGGTGGACATCACAGGTTATACCAAAGGGGAACTTGCTGGAGCCAAAAGTCTGTCCCTGGGGTTTATTCAGCTGTTGCTAAGGCAGTTAATCTAGAAATGAGAACTTCTTAGAATCTCTTTGGAGTGCATAAATATACTCTTAGAGATGTAGATTTCAGAAACTGTTAGTGAAATCAGGGAACATTATTTTTTAATTATAACAGATCAAAATGAGATTGTTTACTTCTGGGTTAAAGAAATATATTCCTTTAAATACAGTATGAATGTTGAAAGCTAACCAGAATAGAAAAACTCACCTATAGCAGAAGAAAAACAATTTTCTGATGATGCAGTATCAGATGAACATTGTAAAATAGTGATTCAGGAACTTTCATGAGGACAGAGGCTCCAGAGACATGAAACTGTTCAGATTCACTATATTGCACAAGAATTTCTCTTGCAAATTGGAAATTGCAGGCTTATCAGTTTATATATATAGTCATTACATCCTGATATCAAAAGCCAATGTAGGAAGTTTCTGATAAGGTATTCCCACTGAAGACAGTGAGGAATTAACCCTCTTGAAATTAATTTCTGGTCCTGATATATATCTTGCTGATAGTTCTGATCACTCCATATTCAAGGGAGATAACCTCAGACCAGGACAGGTATTAGCACAGCCACAGGTCTCTGGAGATGTAAGGTACAAGAAAAGACTACAACAACTATTCTTGTTTAACCAGCAGAATGAAGGCTGGGAGACTGAGTGCTTAGGGGTGACAATGACAAGGGGAGAAGAGGAGGGAGAAGCTGAAGAACTATGGTAGTGAAAGAGCAAGTACATTAGGCATACTCTACCTGGAAAGTATATCTTGCCATCAGAGCAGGAAGGTCTACAAGAACTTTTGATAGGCACAGTGCAGGCAAGAGAAACCTAACTGGTGCTTTTCTTGAATGTATTATATGATTTGATTGACTGTGGGAGGACTGATCTCTTCAGCAATTTTCATTCCTTGAAAGCACACACACACACACATACACACCCACCCACCCCTGAAGTGTTTGATGCTCCAGTGAATAATTATGCAACAGTAGACTATTCTGTGGCTCTAAACCACTGCTTTGAGAAGGGTTGTGTGCTAGATAGCTCAGAGAGATGTGCTTGAGATGCCCACTGTTTTCAGGATTACTGTGGGAATATCTACTAGTAGCAGTAGTCTGAGGCTTGATATGGGGATTTCAAAATCTGAACTGCACCTCTACTGATACTGGCATTGTCTCTGCCAAGTTGAAGAGCTTCTGCCAGCAGTAGAAACCTTCTGGTTTGGACACTAAGATGAAAAGGGCAATATTTGAAATCTCCATTCACTTTCATGCTACTTCATTGCTGCTCACATGGTCTGGGGCAGATAGGAATTGGTCTGAAATGCATAGGTTGGAATGTAGAACGCCAAGACGTTTTATCTTCCTCAGATCTTCAGGTATGTGTCTCCACAAGTTTTCTCTTCCCATCTGTACACCTGAAAAGGTAATGTCTGGTCTTGTCCGCTTCACAGCCTGTGTAACACAAGATGATGATACCAAGCAGCATTACCTTTGCAATGCTCTGATCCTGAACCCACAGTAAGGAAAAATTCCATGGAGATCATATAGCTGATCTATCCTTCCTTGTCCCATTAGGGAGAACAGTGGAAGAGGAAAGGGAGACATGCTGATATGCCCACACATTTTTAATGTAACTAATGTAGGTAGTAAAAACTCCGGGCATGTTAACATATGACTTCAGTTTCTTTTGTCTTTTCATGGGAATACGCGCAAAGGACGCAATTTTGCAACGACATCCACAAGGAGGAGCCCCGCGCCTGCCAGAGAAGGCGCCTGACAGGTCTAGCGCTGTCTTGTTTATCACTGCTGCATCCGCCGAGGGTAGCCTTGTCTTGAAGCATAATTAGTTCTGAGGGAGAATTTTATCAGCCTAGTCTTCGGGGAGTGGTAGCATGTAAACACTTATTAAAATGTTATTTTGGGGTCATAATTCTGTCATGAGTCAAACTTGACAGATGCAGATAGAAGAAGGGGTTATCTCTCCACAGGGACCATTTGCTTTTCCTTCTGAAGATTTACATCAAATGGTGTATTTCCTCTCAGTCTGAGCATATCTTCATATGAGGATAGAGCACATTTTCCTATTTGGAGTAAGAAAGTGCATAGCCTTTTACACTGGGAAGGATGTAGACAGTGAAGATTCTTATAAGCACGTTTTTCCTTGAGAAAGAAAACTAATGGGCATGAATTGACACAGACATTAGGTCTGTTTGGTTTTGGGGTGTTTTTTTTTTTTTTTTTACCCTTCCTAAAAACTGCCACTCAGCTGCTTTTAAGTTAAGGTATTAGAAGGGACAGAAGAAACATCTTTTCAGGTTGTGATCTCCCGTAGACTTGGTGTGTGATGGGATGGATTGCCTTATCTTGGCTTCCTTTTGGTAGATGAAGGACCACAGCTCCTGCTTTTTGTTGTGAAGATGACCCCTTTCTGTGGGAAGGTCTCTTACAGACTGGCTCACATGGGGGGGGAGAGGGACGACATGGTTATCCCGGGATGCATTCACCTTTTTTTGGATTTTCTAGTTGGGGACTGACTCCATTTAAATTATAGCCACAAACCTACTAGTGAAGGCAGATCAGTGGTGGCTTTTGGGCTACTCCAATAATTGCAGGTGTCTTCCTAGTGAAGGGGATTCTATACCATGCTGGCCTGTTATGTGTTGCAGAGCAATGTCTCTTTTGGCAGTGTTGAATTTGAAAGTGGCAGGATTACAGATCTGACTTCTGTCTTCCCCTCTCCAGTTAATCTGTTTCTGTGACATGATTGGCAAAATTTGCCAATCCAGTATTTTAAGCCTGTTAAAATTTAAATTTTTCTTTTTTTATTTTTTTTTTAGAATAAATTCCATTTGAAACATGAGTAGGAATTAAATTGCAACCTTCTAAAATCACCTAGAATTGCCTGTGCCAGCTGAATGCACAAATACACTTCAAAAGCAGGAAACCAACATGTTCTTAAAGACTTACTTTTATCTTGCTCTTGCACATTGCTCAGTCAAACACCGCAAGGTAGTTGACTTCAGTTAGAAATGTAATTCTCACCTCACATAACTTTTATTCTGGGGCAGCCCGAGTACTCACATTTAGATCTTGCTGTGTAGTTTTTACAACAGTGAACCTGCCCTGGCAACAGTGGTGATTCTCCTGATTTGGAGGGATGGCTGAACTGGCTCCAGGAAATCATGACATTCAGAGGACCTGCTGATACCTGTGTTGTCATTCCTGGACACAGATGTCTGCATCTGAGGGAAGGATACATAATTGTTCTTCACTGTGTTGTGATTTAAGCCCAGCCAATAGCTCAGAACCATGTAGCTGCTCGCTCACTCCCCCCCTTCCCCCCCCTGCTCCTGGAAGGATGGGGAGGAGAATTGAAAGAATGTGACTCCCACTGGTTGAGATAAGAACAGTCCAGTAACTAAGGTGTAACACAAACCACTGCTGCTACCACCAATAATAATAATGATAAGGGAAATACAAGGGAAGACAATACAATCGCTCACCACCCGCCGACCAATACCCAGCCTGACCCAGCAGTGATCTAACCCTTCCGGTTAACTGCTCCCGGTTTGTATACTGGGCATGACGTGCTGTGGTATGGAATACCCCTGAGGTTAGTTTGGGTCAGGTGTCCTGTCTCCACTTCCTCCCGGCGTCCTCTCCTCCCTGTCAGAGTATGAGACTCAGAAAGTTCTTGGTCAGAGTAAACATTAGTGAGCAGTAACTGAAAACATGAGTGTTATCAACACTGTTCCCATGCTGAAAGTCAAAACCACAGTGCTGCACCAGCTACTAAGAAGGATTAAAATGGCTGCTACTGCTGAACCCAGGACAGTATCCACCCCTTATTCCATACCATTCATGTCATGCTCAGATCCCACATTTTCAATATACCATCACTCTTATCTCATATATATATATCCACACACACGTAGAGAGAGAGAGAGAGATCATTCCTTAGTGCATGGACCAATCCCTATAAAGCTGCTGAATCCATCCAGTCAATCATGTTTGGCTCCATCTCTTGTAACAGTCTTTCAGAGCAGGAGAGGCCATGTGCAGTGTTGGATCGTTGCCTGCTGATGCCGATCGTTCCTTTACTGCAGAACTTGTCTGGTTTCATCGAAGTTCATTCTTTGTTGGGATGATGGTCAAAAGGAAGTCAGGGCCAGTCGCTGGTTGACCTGAAGACGTCTCGTTGGTGGGCTATAAAAGTGCTACATAGCAGGCAACAGCATACAGTTGAGTTCATTGGCTATATTCCCCTAAAATCAAATCCCCTTGAGGTACACATTGGACTTCCCCATCTTCCCGCATTACCCACGAAGTATATCTGGGTTCCTCAGCAAAAGCAGTCCCACAAGTGGGTTTGCCTTTACCTGAAGCAGGAATAACCCAGACTGTTTTCCCCAGCAAATTCTTTATGTGCACCACAGGAACTTTATTTCCTTCTACAGTATGTAAAAGTTCTGACTGGCCTGGGCCAGCCCTGTTGGCAGATCCTCTGGTGTTGACCAACCAGGTGGCTTTTGGTAAATGTGTATCCCAATGTTTGAAAGTCCCACCACCCATTGCTCTCAGGGTAGTTTTTAACAGCCCGTGGTACTGTTTGATATTCCCAGAGGCTAGTGCACGGTAGGGGATGTGATATACCCAGTCAGTGCCATGCTCTTTGGCCCAAATGTCTATAAGGCTGTTCCAGAAATGAGTCCCATTGTCTGACTCAATTCTCTCTGGGGTACCATGTCGCCACAAAATCTGTTTTTCAAGGCCCAGGATAGTGTTCTGGGCAGTGGCGTGGGGCACAGCGTATGTCTCCAGCCATCCGGTGGTTGCTTCCACCACGGTAAGCACGTGGTGCTTGCCTTGGTGGGTTGGTGGGAGTGTGCTATAGTCAATCTGCCAGGCCTCCCCATATTTGTACTTCAGCCATGGTCCTCCATACCAGAGAGGCTTTAACCGTTTAGCTTGCTTAGTTACAGCACGTTTCACACTCGTGAATAACCTGGGCAGTAATGTCCATTGCTATGTCCACCCCTCAATCATGAGTCCATCTGTATGCTGCATCTCTGCCCTAGTGGCCTGAAGTGTCATGGGCCCACCAGTCTCAAAATAATTCACTCTCCCCTTCAGCAGTTTCTGCAACTTGTTGTTGGGGACTTCATACTGCTGCCTTCCATCTCCGATGCTTCCAAAGCACTGGAGGGGCCCAGTGGACTAGATACTCGCTCATACTGTCCCACACACCCTGCCACTCATGACTGTCCAGCCTTGGGGAAAATCTCTTGGTCTTCCTATATCGTCATCTAACCCTAGACACGACCCAAACACGACTCTGCTTAACTTTCGAGATCAGACAAAATGGTCATGGGTAAAACACACTCTGTGTGCCAGCATGGTGATCCCCACCACAATCAGCAGGCAGGTCTCAAGGGTACCCAAAGGCCATTCAAAATCTTCAGAACTTTGAAATGATGCTGCTGTACTTGTCACTGGGGCTGCTGTGCTTGGAGCTGGAGTAGCTGCACTGTCTGCTGTGGTCGGAGTTTGAGTAGCTGCTGTACTTGTCCCTGGGGTTGGTGTAGCTGCTGTACTTGTCCCTGGAGTTGGTGTAGCTGCTGTGCTTGGAGTTGGAGTAGCTGCGTTATCTGTTGTAGTCAGACTTTGAGTAGCTGCTGTACTTGTCACTAGGGTGTGTGGGAATGTCTCCCTCATAGCTGACCACCCAAGGAGGGGAAAAAAGAAGTGTAATTGCTGTACACTTCTATTATATACCTCCCAAAGTATAGAGGTGGTGACCACATCAGGAACGCAAGCCAGATCAGTTTCATGATCAGTGAGTCTGTTGTATTACAAGTCGTTACCATAAAGTACAGTGAAACAAGAACCTTAGCCCAACCCCCCAGCTGATAAACACAAAGACAGCCAATACCGGCTGTACCTTACGTACGACATGCTGAAACTGTGAGATCAAGAGCAACGACTTTGAGAGCCAATAAATCAGCATTGTGACGAGTGACTATTAATCTGAAACAATGAATGCTTATCACAAATACGATTAGACACACACTGGTCAGATCTGTCGTTATCTCAACCCTTCATGCCCCACGTTGGGTGCCAAAAATAACTGTCGTGGTTTAAGTCCAGCCAGTAATTCAGAACCACATAGCTGCTCGCTCACTCCCTCACCTTACTCCCCCCTGCTCCTGGAGGGATGGGGAGTAGAATAGAAAGAATGTAACTCCCATGGGTTGAGATAAGAACAGTCCAGTAACTAAGGTATAAATACAAACCACTGCTGCTACCACCAATAATAATAATGACAAGGGAAATAACAAGCGAAGAGAATATAACCACTCCCCACCTGCTGACCGATACCCAGCCCAACCTGAGCAGTGATCTAACCCTTCTGGTTAACTGCCCCTGGTTTATATAGTGGGCATGACGTGCTGTGGTATGGAATACCTCGTTGGCTAGTTTGGGGCAGGTGTCCTGTCTCTGCTTCCTCCCCGCTTCCCCTCCTCCCTGTCAGAGCATGAGACTCAGAAAGTTCTTGGTCAGAGTAAACATTAGTGAGCAGTAACTGAAAACATCAGTGTTATCAGTGCTGTTTCCAGGCTGAAAGTCAAGAACACAGCACTGCACCAGCTACTAAGAAGGAGAAAAAATGCCTGCTACTGCTGAACCCAGGACAACTGTTAAGTGCCTAACACTTTCATTTGTACCTACTGAAAACACTGTTCTGTTCCTCAGTGCTCATTAGCGGTGAAATTGATATCATCTGATTGTCCCAGCATGAACTGGGTTTCTGTGATTGATTAAAAGGCAAAGGCAAATTTGAGGCATTAAAGAAGTTGCTTAAGTGTGTTTTGGCAACTGGACCATGGAAAGTAGTACTGATTATTGTTGCACAGTAAGCCATAGG
Organism: Ara ararauna; assembly: GCA_028858755.1. NCBI lineage: Eukaryota > Metazoa > Chordata > Aves > Psittaciformes > Psittacidae > Ara > Ara ararauna. Next base: position 99,519,995 of record CM054379.1, read on the forward strand.
AGTCTTTGTCCTTTACCTCTATAGAGGCTTAAATGTGTTGTGGCATTTTGTTTTCTCTGTGGCTCTGTAATAAAAAGGGAGTAAGTTGTGGTCATGGGAAAGGAGCAGCATATTGGTAGATGTCAAAAGATCTGTGTTGTGCTTTGGCTGTTTTAGCCAGACTTCCTCCTCGTGTTGAGGTAAGCATCTTTGCCTCTGCTCTCCATCTAGAAAATTAAGGTGATGTGACTGTAGTTGCCTGGGGACATCACGAAGCTCAATGTTAATAGCTGATAATGACCACCCGCAAGTGAGCCTCTGGAGAGGGATTATACGAAAGTTTTTTAAGCTCAGTAGGAAAAAAAATCCCTTTAATGCTCTTCAAGACAGGTAGGAGTTGTGGAACTGTCCCTCAGGTTTATGGAGACTTTCGAGTGTCTGAGAAATACAGGGCTGGGTTTGAAGGCTCTCCCTCTTTGCACATCTAGAAGTGAAGAGTGCTTGGAAGCCCAGGAGGTAGAGAGAGCACAGGCACTTCTGTAAGGCCTTGAGAGGAAGCAAGATGACTGATTATTGGATCAAGATTTTACAGTACAGTAATGGCTGGCCTGGGATTTCTTTGAGTAAGAGACCAGTCTACTGTGCATTTCTATTGAATGTAGGGGAAGGACTTTACATTCCTGTTTCTTCTTAGCTTAGCCTTGCTCTCTTAAAAAATCTACTTCCCTCTGAGATTCTTGCCCTGCTGGAACAGGTCTCCAAACCTGGACCACTTGCAACCTTTCCTGCCACAGACAACCAATGTTAATATTTTTAAGTGCCTCTTGGATCCTCATTCTAGCAGTGCTGTATCAAACCAGAGACTGTTTCTGTGTAGAGGCTAAGGGAGTGGCTTACATCCATAAGTGAAGCATTTAAAATTGAGATTAAATGTTGTGTTAGTGATTCAAGGATCCCTGTCTAGTAGTTAAAGAGAACAGAAAAGGAATGACTTGAAGACTACTCCAGCTCTTTTAAGTACAAATAAAAGACTTCATTGTGGTCTTATTTGTTGGTGTCAATTTTTGATGGGGGACTGTCAACTTGTGAGAGCTTGATTACCCTCAACCTCCTCTATGGGTGCAACCAGCTGAGCAGTGATGTTAAGCATGGTATTTGGGCCATGCTTTAATACCAAGAAGCCTGTTGTGGCAACAAGTTTAACTTCCTTCTTTCCTCCCTCTTCACTGGTCTCTTGCTTTCGGCAGTGCTGGTATTTCTTTCAAGGCCTGATTCTGCTTTGCTGTGGTGTCTGTTGTGCCTGTTGGCCATGCTGCACAGAAGCCATGGGACTGGGTCCCCTGGCGATGAAGCTTTTTGCACAAATTGAAGTGATTGTGCTCTTTGCAAGTACCATTAATTTAGTTTCCTCTCGGAAAAACTCAATGGGTTAAAACAGCATCTCTTAGTGTTCTCAGCATATTTCCTTAGTGACATCCCTGCCACCTTGTGCAGATGAATAACAGATCCAGGTCTGCAATTTTGTCTTGAAAGGTAATAGAAATGAACTCTAGCTTCTTTTGTTCTGCTGTATACAATTTTCTAGCCCTCTCATACGGTCCGGAACCAGAATTTGTTTCTCTTTTTCTGGCTATTGGTGGTGCTGATGTACGGGAGAAATGCTGTAGCCTGTGTTTTGCAAGCAGTGTTGATAGTGTGTAGTGGAGACGAACACAAATATGGCTATTCAAGTATATAATAAATTAGGCAATGCTGACATGGATGTGATAAGCTACAAATAGGTAGCATTGAGTTGTGCTTACTAGGGCAGTTTCTCCAGAAGCTTAACCAAGTAGCCAATTCTCATGCTCTTTCACTCATCTTTCCTTCCCTCTTGCATATTTTTCTGTCTTTCCAATTTCAATTTTATGTGTGCTTCCTTCTGCACATCAGTCTTCAAATCTAAAGACCAGCCTTTTGAGATTTTCTTTAAAGAGAAGAAGTAGCAGACAGTAAAGACTGGACATAGCTTACTGTTTTCTGAGGCAAATGTCACAGACCCAAAGGAGCAATACTGACTTACATGTGCCAAGGACGTACTGCTGAATTCCCATCTTCAGCTTTAAAGTGTACCCAGGCTATTTCTGCAGACATTTCTCCCTTGGGAGGATTTTGACGTGAAGCATGTTAGTGGGATGGCAGATTGTGGCAACTAAAGTACACTTGGGAGAGGTTTGTTTGAAGCCTGTATTTATTTTGAAGGACCTTTTGGAGTGTGTGCTTTTTTCAAGCTGGGCAGGGAGATGGGATGGAGGCTGAAGCTCAGGCTGTCCTACAGCCAGCTCACCTCTGCTGGCCTGCAGCTTTTCCTGCTCAGGAGGAAGTAGGGACATCCATTGGCCTTTGCTTCTGAGTAGGGTTGTACAGGGGAGGTTTACCCTGTGTCGTGTCCTTCTTGAGCCTGTCATGCCATTGTGGGAGAACAAGGAGTCTGTAATACCAGATTTATGAGGAATCCACTGTAACCCTTGAGGCTATGAGGAAAGCAGTGTTGTGCTTCAGTTTCATTGCTGTGTCCTGAGTTCATAAGGTGCCTATCATTTATTGCTTGATGTGAATATTAGGGTTTTAGTACAGTGGATGTCGCCTGTCTGTGACTTTGGCTTTGCTGCCTAATTGTAAGTAACACCCTCCTTCCCTCTGGCCTGCTTTAAAAATGAAAAAGAGAGATTAAGATTTGGAGTCTGAGATTTTATTATTTTTTTTTAATTAAGAGAAGAGTCATGTCTTCCCTCCAAGGAAACACCTGGAAAATTAACATTTTATGGTGTACCAAACTAGTTCCTTTGAAACTGCAAGGTGAGAAAGGTTGTTAAGTCAGAGGCTCACAGAAGGTTTCTTCTGCTCAGTGAAACAACTGCATGGCCAGCAATAACCCATTCCTTCTTCAGGTAGCTCTGAAGACAAGATCAGTGTTTTGCTTGTATTGATCACTTCTCCCTACCCACAAGATTTATTCTGGACTGATTTAAAATGCTGAATGCCAGCAGTAAAATACAGCCTTGGAAGGTTTGAAGGAACTACTAGTGGAAGTGGATGTGGGGAGTCTGGGACAAATTTAGCCTTGAAATGGCTAAACTATGCTAGGAATTTGTTTCTAAATATATAGGATGATCTTGTGTGTCTCTGCATATCTGAGTATGTTCTATTTGCATGCAGTCTTTTCTAAATAAGAGATACCTACTAACTGTGTTTACACCATCTCAGCTGTAAGGAAGTTTTTGGACTGGGAGATAATTTAAACCCCTGGATCATTCATGTTGGTAAAATCCATCCAGGAGCCCATCTGTTTGATATGCATGGCTCTCATCCAGGAACTACAAGCAAGAAACAAAGAAAAAAGAGGCAGCTTTTTCAGTTGTATTTTGTCAAGCTCCCAGAACATCGTCTTGACTAATAGCAGCTGATATTTAACTAAAACACTAGTTACTCTTGTGATCTTTTTTATTCTAAGGTAGGAGGTGGGAGAATAGCTGAAGTAAGAGACCAAAATATTTTCTGGAGATCTACCATCACCTCAGTCTCTCTTTGTCTGATTTATGATTTAAACAAATAAACAAAATAGAACATTCTTGACAAAAACTGTAGTTTGTATTAAACAGATCATTAAGCAAGGTGGCTGCCTAGTACTGAAGTTCAATTAAAGATTCTGTCTGAGGATTTGCCACACTCTGGTCTTCCAGTGCTATTATACATTGATATATTTTAAAAGGCAAGATGCTGTGCTGATTTTCATTCTGCTTAATTTTTTACCTGTTAAGAGTTAACCATGCATGCTGAGCAAGAAAGTGCACTGTTCAATAACCATGCCATCTTTCAATGTCCTTCTGATACTTCAGCAAGGAATTGGAGCTGTGAAATGCTTGGTGATGATGGGGCCCATCAACCTCTACATTGCCTGATTTGGGAGATTTACGTTCAGTCATTTGAAATTGTGCCACAATGAAAATTAATATCCAGGTTTTCAGGCTACATGCATGATCTTTTTTTAATATAAAATGATTCTGATCTGTTAAGCTGTCTTTGGAGTTATAAAGTGATAGAGGACTGCTAATTTTTTAAGATTAAAGTTCTTTAAATGCTGAGCCTAAGCCTGGAATCAGCAAGTCCTACAAAGTTAACAAGTACTAGAGGTTATTTTGGTTTCTAAAGATACTGTGTAAAATGATTTGGCCAAGTAAGGCTCTTAGCCTCATCATGAAGCTGTTGAATAGAGTAATCTGACTTTCCATGTCTGTGTAGGGAGTATCACAGATGTGAAAGCTGGGTGGGTATCTAGAGCAGCACAAGCCTGGTGCTGTGGTTGGAGAAAGGGCGACACAGAGCTGCGGGAAGGCTGCAAGCAAAGTCCAGAGCCTGCTGGGATAGGGTCTGGTTTAGATAGGGGTTGAACTTGTGTATTTTCAATGTCAGCTAAGGCATGTGTTATGGTGTTGCTGGGGAAGATTTTCTCTTTGGGACCTCTCCTGCCAAACTGAACCTGGCTGGTAGCGATGAAACATTTGCCTATGCTACGTCCAAGTGTGGTGCTTGGTTTTGGAATTAGTCCCTGCTCCCTTGGAGATGCTGGCAAAAGACCATGGGCTTTGTCATTTTAGGGTAATGACAGGGTTTTGTCAAAGTCCTGGTATTTCCCTGGTGCAGTATCACTGTAGGAATTGATGTTTCTTATGGAGCAAACAGTGCTGAAACTCACAGGGACTTCACTGAATGGCTCTTTGTCACTTTTAGGTGCTCAGACACTTTGTAGGATCCTTAGCCCTGAGTTTTGAACCTGGACTTTCCATGCAATACAGGGAGCCTTTTATGGTTAAACTTCAAAGGAATATGTCCATAGCTCACCTGTTGTTTTCATTAAAGGAAGTTTACTGATATGAAATTGCCATGGGGAGAAAAAAAGTTCTATATTAGTTTTACAGAATTTCATGGAATTTTTCTTATTTTTATTGTAGACAGAAGGGAAAGCCCTGTAGCATTTTTAATGTGACATAGATGTCAGCTTTCTTCTAATGAAGAGTCCTACAGAATGATTTCTTTCTGCCTTTGAAACCATGGCAGAAATAAGCCTGAGGAAAAAGAGTAGCATTTTTTGGCACTATTCTATACTGTCTCACAGCCACCCACTGAGAAATTGGTAGGAAGTGTCTCTTTATCGTGGAAGATGGATGGGCTTCTGGCAAGAGCTTAGCTACCAGATTCCTAATTTGGTATTAGTCGCTGCCTCTGGGTTTGAGCTGTTTATAACAGGTTTTATCTTAAAGTTCAAAATTATGGTTGTAGGGAAATATGGCTTTTTTCCTGCTGAAAAGAAATACATAAGGAGGTGTTTGAGATAGATGTGCTCGGCTCTTTGCCTAAGCAAGTCTGCAGAAAGATCCAGTTACTGTGTATTGAAACATCACGACTTATAGCACAGTCTGAATGCTAAAATAATTTCAGGGAAAGTTGTGTTCTGTGGTATTTTAGCTTCAGCAAAAGATGAGAGGCAAGCTCCAAGTCTTGCTACCCCGCCCTGAGTATTTTTTGTTCGAACTGAGGAAGCTAGTCAATTTTAACCTCATAACCTCCCTCTCAGCCCTACTAACTAATTTGACTAGCTTGTATGCATCCCCTAAAGGTGAAAAGGTATACTTGGTGGAAGGAAAATTCTTTGTTTCTAGATATTTTCATTTTTGATATTTACTGGATCACTAGCTGCTTGTCTTGCTTTCTTGCCATAGGAAATACCTACAGCACCCAAAATCTGTTCAAAGTGCTTTAGTATATCACCAGTAACCTAAAAATTTTCATTTTGAAGGCTAAATCTTGTTCCTACCTCCAAGTTAATGAATACCTAGTGTTTGACATCATTCTGCTCTCCAATTTCTGAAAGTTATTGTAGGACTGATACAGCTGTTAGAAATATGGTCTATGTTCCTGTTCTTTTAAAATAAAGTTGCATAAGAACAAGTCACAACAGAAATAAGTTTGCTTTGCAGCCTGCAGAGAGGCTGGTACTCTGATCAGGCTGCAAATTGTATGAGATGTGGCCCTATTACATTAGAGATACATCTGTGGTCTTGGTTCTACTCTTGTAATCCTTCATCTATCTGCATCTCCTTTACTCCTGGTGGAGTAAAGGAGTCCTTCTCAAGATTAACCTAGTGATTCATCCTGTGAAATCCTCTTTCTGCCACTGATTGGTACCTTATGATCCAGGAAAAGATTCAAGCAACTTTGAGTGACAACTAGCGTGATGGGAAGGATGGTGTTTTTCACTTCCTGCATTATTAGTGGTTAATTCATACTCTGGTTTGTGATTGACTTCAGTAGGAAAAGATGTAAGTAGGCATGTTGACATTTCAGATACTCTTATGAATACGTTCCTTTCTTGATGCAGTGTTTCTGGAAATTAATATTCCACAGGAGCAAAGAAATGACAGAAAATTGATCATCTGTTTGGAGATAGATTCCATCCAAAAACCTGTGAAGGCAAAAGTTTAGAGGAAGAAGCTAAGTCAGCTTGTTTGTAATGTGCTTCCTTCACTGTATTTGCTGTCTTTTAGTTGTAACAGATCGTGTTACAGTTTGTGCTTTAGTTCCTACTGTAAGCACTCTGTAAGTTTCCCTGAGTGCCTGAGTCTTCTGTGAATGACCAAGCAGCACATTATGTCTTCACAGGGCATTTTTTTACTGTGGGGTTTGGGGAAAGAAGGTGCAATTAGAACTAGCCCATTAACTGTAATAGCTCTTTAAGCATCACACTGACTGCGGACCCCTGTGGAGGTCAAGGCATTGGCAATTAGTCTGCATCTGTCCAGCAACAAGGTCCTCTTTGATGTCTTAAGTCCCATCTAATTTTATTTGTAAGCAAAGTTGGAAAGCACAGTCTGAAAGTGACAAATGAAAATGTTGTAAAATGGTCTTGAATTTGACATTGTAATTATTGGAGGGTATGTTTTTGTTTATACTGCATTTTCTGCAGTAAAGTGACTTAAGCCCTGTCAGCCAAGCTGGCATTACTCAAGACCAGTTGGATAATAGCAATTCTTTCAGGTAATAAAAGAAACATATTCTGAAAGAGTGCATGTGCTGTGACCTGAGGACAGACATTTTATATGGTAATATCACAGCCTTTTATTCATGGCCATTCTAGTAAGGATGTTGATGGAATAAAATGAAGGCTGCTTCAGACTGAGCTGGAAACACCACCATGGATTCTGATGAAGATCATAGGGAAATTCAGCATGCCTTAGTCTTGGTCACTTAGCAGTCAGGTATTTTTGTCTGCAAGTTCGCTCTTCTTCTAGAGGAAGTTTTACATTATCAAAATCGTGGGGCATCCAAATAATATTATTTAAAGATTACCTGCTGAGATAGTTTTCCTTCCTTCAGTTTTTCCCTCAGCATAAGGCAATCTGAAGTTAATGTAGCATGGCTGTTAGGGATGTTATACTTTATGGATACATGGAGAGTGAATTGTTCAGCAGGGCTCAAAAAGCAGTAAACCAAAGCAAATACAACCTTGTCATCACAAGGAACTTACATAAAAGTAAATTTTTTTTTCTGCAATTCTTGTGCAAGAGACTATTGAGGAACTGTTATTCAGGGAGTGACACACTAAGAAATAGTTTTAAAAGATCTATTTTTTTAAATCTTTATGGAGTAAGGGAATGCATGTACACCTTACTGAATGCATGTTACAACCTTACTGAATTAGTTTCTGTTGATGAAAAGTGTACCTCTCTAACCAAACAGAATTTTGAAGCATATCATAAAGAACTTGGTGACATAATTTACTTTTAAGACATCATTAGCATGAGGTGTTAATTATCCCATATTTGCCTGCTGCGAGGCTTCTACAACTTTTCAACAATTCAACAATTCAACAATTCAACAATTACCCTGCAGAATTTGGTGCTGATGGGTGACAGCATGGTTAAACTAGAGGTCTCTCTGGTATGTCCATTCCTAAATGCAGATCGCCTGCTTGAAAGTAACCCTTGCTTTCAAAGTACAAAGGGAAGTACTGTTATGCAGCACCTCTCAGCGCACCAGGAAAAAGAAAGTTTAAATTTGTTTCATTGTATAATTCAATATAATAACTTGATACTTTTTAGTGGTGTTGCTAAAAGTACAAATCTGAGAGGTAATCCTTCTCCCGCTGACTTGAATCTGGGTTTTGTTCCAATCGAATGGTGAAGCTGCACTACCACTGTCATGGCAAAACAGACAGCAGGTTCAAACAGCATGGTGCCACACAAAGACATGAGATGCAGATTACACAGTGCGTGAAGCAGCCTTGCAGTATCTTCTTTACATATGGCAAGTGTATTTTTCATGAAACGGTAATAGTCCTAGCAGAGTCCACACTAAAGCCCTGGTCCAGCAAAATAGCCCTGAGAATGTCTTAACAGAGAAGGGGAGCAACCCTGCTGAGCTATAACTTAAGCTTGCTGGTGTCCCATGGCATCAGATCTTGGTGTGTGTGATTGTGGGCTTTTTCCTATCAACAAGCCTCTGTGGTTTTTTTGATGTTGTTCTGTACAACAAAACAGACTGTAGGGAATGGTTTTTCTCTGACCTTTATTGGGAACTATTCATGTGAATTCCTGGATTTTTCTGCCTAATGTTAGTATTGTCCTTCCATTGACTGGAACAGTGAGCACACTGAGCCCATATGAAGCACTAGAGTAAGAGGACAAATATAGTCCTGGATTAGTTTCACCCAGTTTTACTCTTTTCCCCTACCCTCTTTACTCATTTTATCTACTTTGTCTGGTATTATAGTTATGTCTTCTACTCAAAAGCCTCCATTTTAGTTAACAGCCTCTCCACTGTCACCATAAAGTCCCATTACCTTTATTTTTGTCTACAGTGTGGAATAGATGTCCGTCATTACATTGTTGATCATGTCATGCATTAGTAACACAATAAATGCTCTGGGACACTAGTCAGCTTCTTAAAAGAAATGTGCTGTGGCTGCTAATGCCTCCAAGGAAGAGGAATTTCATGTGGGGTGTAAACTCTAGTAGAGGATATGGCAGCCAGCACAGTGCATTTGGAAAAACAGAAAGCCTGTGAGAGAGAAGAAAAACAACTGTAATGGGAGACTTTGGTTTCCCTTTTGTTGACAGGGTTAGGGTTAGGGTTAGTGTTAGGGTACTTAAATTTTTGGTTTTGTCAACTACCAAGAGGGATCCAAACTTTTATAATAATGAACACTTCTTTCTTCAAATGCATCAGGAGCATGAAGCCTGCCAGAATATGTGTAGGAGTAATAGATGATGGAGATAGGAGTACTTAAACTTGTTAAGGCCAATGAAATAATCATTAATTCTTTGCATTGGTGTTCTCTGTGGGATAACCTGGGGAGACTTCCCATGCCAGAATCTTTCCTGTGGAGTACTCTTGAGAAAGTCTTTCTGAAACTGAAGTGATTGTAGATTGTTATATAAATAGATGTCAAAATGAACAGCAACGAATCACCAAGACTAGACTGTGCTCATTCAAATGCTCCAGAGGAACCCAAGCTGGAACACAGTGCTCTCTGGCATAGAGCTGCCTTTGTACTTTAGAAGTGGGAAGTGATAAATGTGATGCCCAGTTCAAGAGGTATCCAAGGTGGTTTAGGAAATCCTAGGCCTGTAAGTCTGGTAAAAGTACTTGGTACAGTGTAGAAATTGTAACAAAAAGTAGAATTAGAGGATGTCTGGATAAGTATCATTTACTTGGGATAAGTTAGAATGCACATCTGCCTTGCAGGTATATTACTGTTCTCTGTAGGACTCAAGCTTGTAGATAAATATGATCAGTGTGGTATAGTCTACTTTGTCAGAAGCCTTTGTAAAAAGTAGCTTCCTCATTAGAGGATTTTAGGGAAGTGTCGTGGGTTCAGCAGCAGCAGTCATTTTTCTCCTCCTTAGTAGCTGGTGCAGCACTGTGTTTTTGATTTTGGGCCTGGGAACAGCACTGATAACACCAGGGTTTTCAGTTACTGCTTGGTGATGTTTTGGTCTGACCAAGGACTTTCTGAGCCTCATGCTCTGCCAGGGAGGAGGGGAAGCCGGGAGGAAGCAGAGACAGGACACCTGACCCAAACTGACCAAAGAGGTATTCCATGCCGCAGCACATCATGCCCAGGATGTAAAACAGAGCAGAGACCCGGAAAGGTGGGGGGTTCGCTGTGTGGTCGGGCTTGGTATCAGGTGGTGAGTGATTGTATTCTTTTCCCTTGTATTTGCCTTGTCATTATTATTATTGGTGGTAGCAGTAGTGGTTTGTGTTATACTTCAGTTACTAAACTGTTCTTATCTCAGCCTGTGGGAGTTGCATTCTTTAGATTCTCCTCCTCATCCCCCTGGGATTGGGGGAAGAAAGAGGGGGGAGTGAGTGAACAAACTACGTGAGGGGCTTAAACCATGACAGGAAGCTAAGCAGCTATGACACTAGGACAGTTCTGGTATGGATAGATAATTTGGCTAAAAGTTGTTTAAAAAGGTCAATGTTCAGTTCTTACGGTTTCACAAATGGATTGGAGAGAAGCTGCTAATGATACTAAGCTATCATAGGAGGGGTGGCAAGGGTGAAGGCTGGCTGGAGAACTGCAGAAGGACCTCATAAGACTGAGTGACTGGTTAATAAAATGTCAGATGAAACTCAGTGTAGATAGTGATCAAGTGATCTATGTGGGGAATAAACAATCCTGTTCTCATAAAAGATGAGTAGTGATTTGAGCTCATACCGGGAAGTGGACTGAGAATTCTGTGAAAAGGTCAATTTACTCGCTAGTGGTCAAAAAGGCAAATCAAATGTTGGGGCTTATAAGGAGAGGAATACAGAACAAAGCATGATGTTACATATAGATATGTTGTCTGCATCTTGAATAATGTGTGAAGATCTGATCTCTGTATTTAAAAACTGAGGTAGTAGAGCTAGAAAGGTTTGGAGGACAGCAAGGATGATCAAAGGCACGAAAATCTTCAGTAGGATGCTATGACGATGTGAGCTGGGACTCCAGTTTGGAAAGAGACAGCTGAGGAGGCTGTGATGTAAGTCTGTCATAAGTAGCATGTAGAGTGTTGAATATTCACTTTGTTGAATATTCACTTTGTTGAATATTCACTGTGTGTTCCAATTCAGTAACTGGTTGGCATTCAATGGAAACTAGTAGGAGAAAACCTTAAAGGCAAAAAAAAAAAAAAATTGGATTCCTTATGCAAAGGGTAGAGGACACTTGGAAATTTTTGTTAAATTGAGTTATGAACACATTTATATTAGTTTGAGGGAAACTGGGTAAGTTAGGAAAGAGAAAGTTGGGGCTTCCTAACTAAACAGAAACCACAGCAGTCACATCCCTGAGCTAAAACAACTGGGGGCTGGGACAGTATTAAGGATGCTCTGCTTATATGCTACTTGACCTTCTCCAACTGTAGCACCTGCTGAATGCAGGTTATGGCCTAGTATGATCAAGTACAGCCACTCTTCTGTTATGGAGCAGACCAGGGCCTCACCTTGGAGCAGAACCATAGCCTGGCCCCCAGACCAAAGAGCTGCAGCAGTTCTGGTACCCACTGTACAAAGTGCAGAAAATGACCAGGATCTGTAGTGCCCAATCCCTTTGCTGGCCTTTCATCCCAGCACAGTATGGATACCAATGGTTAACAGTTAGTTTTCCAGTGTTTTGCATGGGCTTCTCACAGATGTTCAGGTGACATACAGTGCAACTACTGAAAAAGCAACTTATGTGGATTTGGCCAGTGTGTTTTGTGACTTTCACTCTATATTGAGTATATTGTGACCTGGGGGTTGCCCTGCACCTTGCTCTCCAGTCTTCAATTAAGCTAACAGTATTCAGTGGGCTGCATAATGCTTTTGTGAGGCTTTGTTTTCTTTCAGTATTACTGAGACTAGATTTATTTATTTATTTTCTATTGACATTTATTTCTATATACATCTTCTAGAGCCTTGCCTAATCTCTCTGAAGTCAGGGAGAATCTTTCCCTTGACGTCTCCAGCTTTGGAGTTAGTCCAGGAGCGTGCTCCTTGCTGTGCCGTACTCTGCTTTCTGTTAACATAGGGAAACAGTCCTGGAGAACCAATTTACCACAGCCTGCAGCTGAAAGTTTTGATAGCTGAATGTGGTGGAGACACAGGAAGCTGTGCAGAGGGAAAATGTGCATTTATATTTTTCCTGTAAATCATTGGAACTGGTGTGTATTTCCATTTCTGACTTCTGGGCATAGATCCAGGAAAAGAACAGAGTAAAGGGTATGTTCATTTTTTATTTTTTTTTCCTTGTGTAAAGAAAAACAAATACTGAGCTTGTACCTACTGGAAATGAAATAGCAGCATGTTCCTTTTAACCATTTTCTATTAGAAGTGAGTGAGCCACAAAGGTATATGGGGGATGTTCAGCCTGGAGCTGATTCTGCGCTGTGGTGTCACAGACTGAGAGAGTGACAGAGTTTTGTGTCCAGTTCCTAAAATCTTGGACAGAATGGCATCCTGAAGGAGGATGTCAGGACAAGGTCCTGTGTTTTAGCATCACTGATCATCTTGGGTAACATCTGGTAACTGCACTTCAAGACTTGTTGAGGTTAGGCTGCTGCTGCATGGCTGTGAGCTACTGCATTGACATGGCTAAAGGCTGTAATGAGTATGTTTTACAGTGTTCACTCTATTTTGTGCTGGCCCATGCTTGTCCAGCAGCAGCTGCAGCGTGGGTGATTGTGGCTGTTCAGATGCTCAGCATCAGTGATGGCTGACTGCCCTGTCTTTGTGGATGGCAAGTACCTGCCAGCCTCATAGTTTTTAGTGCTGAGGTGCTTTAAGCTTAGGATGCTGAACTATAACTGCAGAGTGAGTGATACAGTGTTTTTTGTGAGCTGCCTGGCCCCACAAACACACATGGTTTTCTGTCTTTTAGTTGGGGAGGTTGTTTTTTTAAGTTTTATTTTAATATACTTATCTGTCCTGCTTTAATTGCCCCTTGAATACTGGTGCTCTGATACCCAGCAGAATGGCTACAGGTACTCTGCTTGATTATGGCTGTTGTCTGTATTTTCTACAAGAGGCCATTGAAGCCCAGCTGCCGTGACAGGCTCCTCAGAGCTGTGTTTATTCCTGTATCTTCTGTTATCAGCCAGATAGTTCATCATCCTGGAAAGTTGTGGCTGGACCTGTGAGATCCAGTCACTGGGGACTTGCCTGTGTATCCTTCATGCATTCAAAAATGGGTGCTGGCAGCTGCCGGTAACAAATCTGCATCTGTATTCCTGGTCTTGAGAAGAGCTGCAGGCGTGACTGACTGCAGGAAAACCGCGAGGAAGCTACCTAGTGGAAAAAAAGATGCTTGCCAATGAAAAGGAGAAAACTTTAGGAGAGCATTCCATGTCATCAGTACAGAAATAGAGGGCACAAGTGAGCAGACCCCAAAAAAGTGGGCAAAATGGCAAGTAAAAACAGTTATAGCAGGAAGAGGGAAAGTAATAAGGTCTGGCAGGAAAACCATGTGAAGTTATTTGCAAGGTAGATTATAGAGGCTGGGAGTAGGCACCCGTTTTTGAAAGTCTCGTCTTTGGACTTCATCTATTCTTCAGAATTCTCTTATGGCTGTAAGTTTTCCATGGTTTTAGCTGACGAAAGGAATTTTTGATCTGCCAGCTAACATACCTTCCTGTCTGGACTGATCTATCTTGAATCTGCAGACATTTTTCCTGCCCACATGGGAGGCTCTGGCTAATGAGCTGGCTGTGTACAGCCCTCTGTTCATTCTTTCAGGGTGGACTGGAACGTTAATTAGACAGCACTTTGCAATGGAAAGCAGGTAAAATGTGTCTGCCTCCCAAGCCCTTGATATTGGCCAGCTTGCTTTTTACTGGTACATCCTGCTGCCGAATATGGCCCTGACTGGTGTTTGCCAACTCACATCCTTAAGAGTGAATATTCCTTTCATACACTGGGCTGAAAGAGCATGTTTCAACATGACAGAGCCCATTCTGTAAACTGCTAAATAGGAACTAAATATTAGCAGATTCCTGTGTTAATGAACAGCTTCTAAGTCTTAGTGCTAGCAATAAGGAGAACGAAATTAATAAGGACCTTTCCTGTTGAGTTAAAGGGGCTGTGCACTAGGCTCAGTGGCCATTCTTACACTGTACTTTAATGTGGCTTTCATTGAGACACAAAGCTATATTCCCTGAGTAGCTCAACTGTTGACCTTTTGAAAAATGTACAGGCTGGTTTTATGGCAACTGGGGTAGGATTTTACAAACGAAAAGCTGATGTCTGTCTATGCATTGAAGGGCACTCAAACACACGCTACTCACATTAGTATTTTGTTGCTCTGCCTGGCTCACAGATCACTGCTAGACTACAGAGGATATCTCACTGCCAACATGGACACGCCTCTCTCTGCAGTGGTCCTGAGATTGTGCACTTGGAGGGAGATGGGGCTCTTGAGCAGGTCTGCCCAGCCACAGTGCTGACACTGCCTGTGGCTGACTCACTGAATCCCCAAGTACTCTTCAGGAGCTGGGCATGGAGGAATGCTGTTTGGCAAGGCTGGGGCTTACTGGTACATTCTTTCTTTCACACTTTTCCAGGACACTGAAGTAAAACCAATGTGTACTTGCTCTCTGTTTTCCTGTGGGGGTGCAAGGCGCTGTCTGGGAAAAGGGTATGAGCCAGCACAATTGATCCTTATTGGACTTTAGCATCAGAGCAGTTATTTGCTGCTAGCTTACACTTATATTTACAGTAAATAACCACCAGCTTGCAGTGCAGTTCCCTCCTGTGGTGCCTCAGGAGCAGCTCAGAACTGTACTCTTTTGTTAAGGGTGCAACACAGACCTAAAACAAGCAAATACAAATTGTTGTTTTGGTCATCTTTTCCATGACTTTGTGCAGTAAGTGGGAATGTGTGTGTGCTATAGAGGTGTCTGTGGAGTCAGTTAAAGGAAGGTTTTGGAAAAAAAAACCAGACTTATAAAAGCTGAGAAACAGTACCAGCTGATAACTAAGCAGGATGAAATAATAGTTATGTGATACAAGAAATATGTCTGAGAAATATTTTGAAAACTGTTTCAAAGTATTCATTACATTTCCCAAGATAGCCTGAAAAGGAATACAATTATTTTTGATGAAACAAATTGATCTCTCATTGCTAGACATTTTCTTCCTCTAGAAACTGATGAATTTAACATCACGTTAGCTTTGCAAATGTTGTATGAAATAGATGAGGAGAGCAGCCTGGGAGAAAAGCTGTAATCAATCACAAGGTGTCACAGTTCTTTCTTCTCTGTTGATCATCTTCCCAGAAAGTAATTTGAGGAGGGGAAGATGACAGGTATAAAGAAAATAAAACCAAATCTCCCTCCCCTTTGTGAAGGTGGATTGAGTGGGTCAACAACTCTCTTTTTCCTGCAAAAGAAAACCCAGAAGCTGCAAGGTGCTCTAGACTTTACTAGAAATTTCTTTTTGAAATTTGAAGAAGTAGAAACAACGATGGTATGAAAATGACCCATTCTGCAGCTGCTAGCTGAGCTTCTAAAGTGGAAGCAAAATCATTAGGAAAGGAGCCAAATGGGAGGATACTATGAAAAGAAACCAGAATATAAGATGGCACCTTGAGGTCAGACCAGATGACCATCACAGTCAGTGGAAATCTTTTATAGAACCAAACTGTGTTCATACTTCTTTCAGGAATAGCTCCATTGGCTCTCAGGATTTGTATCTTAGTTATGTGTAACCCTCCAGGTTTTTAATTATCTAATCATTTCTATTAAATGGTTGCATTTAATATCATTTCATATCATTCTCTTAGGTGGACCTTTCATATCATATCATATCATATCAATCATATCATATCATATAATTCTTTTAGGTGGTCCTTTTTTCCCCCCAGCTCACAGCTGCCTGGCAAAGGCTGGAGCTTTCAAGATGCTTGCACAAATAAGGGAACAACACATGTGCCACCTACATGCCCTTTTGCAGGTTGTGTATTCTGTGCTCTGCTCTAAGGGAAACGCTGGAGGAGAAACAGTGCATCTGTGCTATGGATGACTTTATTTTAGATGTTCCCTGTGGTGAGTTTTTCAGCTTGACATTTCAAGAATGAAAGAGCAAACTTCTGCTTAAAGATTTGGGAAGGTATTATACATGGACTTGCAGTCTGTAGTAGGAGATGTAGCAACTTGCCTTCAGTTGCTTGGGTGTGCAGTGTGTCAGTATTAGTGACAGTTGACAATAGATACAGCTCATCTGCTAATTGGTATCCCAGGGTCACTCACTTCCAGTTCACCTTCTCCCGCAAGAAAAGCATTTTGGGCAGGCACTGTGCACAACTGCTTAGCATGGAAACTTCAGTGACGTGAATGTTGCAGTCAGAAATCACGTCCCAGATGTCATAAAAATGAAGGGAATGTATTTAAACATTGCCTTTAAGAGAAAGAGGAAGGTTTTCTTATCCCTTGGGGGGCTAAAATTTCAAATTTCCAGGTGGCAACTTTCAGAGACTCTCTCTAAAAAAAGAAGACAAAATTATTCACGTGTGAGCCTGTGAACGTGGGAGCCAGGGGTTTTAAAGAAACAGACACTGAGGTGTGTTTTGTGCTTGCTGCTGTGTATCCTTAGCAGATAAATTTGCTGCTGCTCAGCTGACCTGCAGGGTATGCCAGCAGCATGCCCATGGGAGCTCTACCTCTGAGCTGGCTCCAGAATGGCCATTTAGCTCTTTAATGTGTGCTGTGCTGGAGCTGCAATGTCACTTCTTTCTCCTTCCTATCCTTTTCTTGACTGCAAACTCCTGAGCCTACAGAAGCCTCCTGGATGGAGGGATTGGGAAAGTGCTGCTGTTAAGATAGGTGCCATATAAATCTGTATGCAGACTGAATTGTTGACCTGATCACCAATGTGGTTCCTTTTCTCTGGGTTTAAGCATCAAGCACCAGGGCTGATGTAACACATTGCTGACTGCTTTAAATTTACAACAGTGTTAGGTCAATAAAAAAGTCAGAAAATAACATTCACTGGAATTTTCGTTACTTAAAGATATTTTCTTAACTCTGGATGCAGACAGTGTTGTTGGGGCTCACTCTGTGCTCTGCTGTCACTTGCAATATGCTTAGATATGTAAGTATCTTCATGTTCTGTAATGATCCAAGACCTTCTGTATCACTCTCCACTGATCTGAAAAATAAGCAATTTCAGAGGAGTTGTCATCAAAGCCAGAAAAAGCTTCTGAACAGGGGAGGTTTTTTGGAGGGGTTTTTTGTTGTTTTTTTTTTTTTTTTAAATCCTACATAACCCCTGTGTCTGACACACAGGGAACGTGTGAGTTCAGTCGGCAACTTCAAACAATATCATACCACAACTCAGAGCTCTTGAACAGTGACCTTCCCTTTGAAAAAAGTTTTTATTTTATTTTCTGGTTCAGCTCACAATGTGGGCATTTGGAACTGTGAAGAATCACGGCCAGCAAGGCTTCTAAATTTTAAATATGTAGATTTGGAGTGAAGGAATTTTACTGAAGCTGGAAGGCGGGAAATGAAATGGATATGTGGCTAAACCACTTTCACTAGAAACTATGAAACAATTTCATGTTAAGTCGTCAAATTACCTTATTAAGCCTGCTGACAAAGATGACCAGAAAGCACATACAAGGTGTTACACATTTCATTTTTGTCCTCCAATGTTCTTCAGTAAATACATGAAACAACAAATATCAGGGAGAACATAAAACTTCCTTTATGCTTGGTATGAAAATTACATTTCATCTGTAGGCTTTGAATGTGGATCAGCATTGCTCCGGGCAACTGTCCTGGGTCAGACTACCTTGATCAATCCTTTTCCCTACCTTTGGTTTCTTCCCTAAACTTCCTATAACAAATGTTGTGCAATCCCAAAATGCTCTTCCTCTGTATCCCATAATGAATCCCAAACCCCTTTTTGCAGTAACTGCCACCCCCTCAATCTGTAAAATAATCTGAGGAGCTGCTCCTGTTGACTCCTATTGATGGGTTTCACACCTGGACGTTGTGATTAATCAGTCCTCCTGGGAGGAGCCAGGGCAGAAAGCTCCCCTTCTCTTATCAAGTTATTGGTGTTCCCCTGCTTGGCATTGTACTTCTGTGCTCCTTTGTGTTTGTAGAGATGAGCCTTCAAACAAGCAACCTGATGACTGGGTTTTCTACAAAGTTTAAATCAAGCCTTCTGTTATGTGAAAGGAGGAGGAAATGGCAGCTCCAAGAACTTTGGCACTTGGAGGAAGAGAGGTGGCAATACAGTAAAAAAATGGAAAACCACAGTGTGGAGTGAAGGAACCAATTTAGGGGAAGAGGAAAGTGCAATAAAGGAATCACCCATGGAGTTTTGCCCCACATTGGGAAAGAAGACAAGGCTGAGGAGACAGGAGCAGGGTGGCAGATCAATACTGTATGAGACTGCAATGAATATGATACATTGTGCATAGTGAGAAACCAGACTGGGCAGCTTGATATTTTCCTCTTGATGTGCATGCCTGTGTGGTTACTGTCTTGAAGTGTAGCGTAACCACCATTTCTCTGGTGGAATACCTTCAGTCCCTGAATTAGCATTTTGGTAGCAGGATATATCTGCCTAGCACTCCTGAGTTGCTCTTCCTATTAATTTTTTCCCTGTAAGATAGCACAGGTTAAAGTTCATGCTTCAAAGTAAGCAGCAATATCCCCCTAGACATATAAATTGTTTGTATGAGCTTGACTCCTTAAATGGAGGCATGTTGGTGTGGAAAAGCTGTCATCATGTCTTTGGGACATATTACCTTCAGTAAATTTCTGGTGGTGATATGGAAAATTATAGCAGTCTCACTGTAGTAACTCATTAAACCCCAGCCGAAATGATCATAACACAGAAGCATGGCTAGGGGTCACTTGGTCAGTGGTGTGGAGTATAAGCATAAAGTATCTCAGAGAAAAAAAATCTCCAAACTTCTATTTCTATGAATAGGATTCACAAACATGCAGCAGGAGCAAATGTATTTTCAGTCAGACTCCAGATAGGATACAGTAAAAAGAATAAACTTCTGAGATGATGACTCCTGCTACTGGAAAGCACAAACCATTTGTAAGGTATGGGGCTACCTAGTACCCAGACAAAAATATTATTGGTATAATATAATATTATATATAATATAATATATTATATAATATAATATAATATAAAAGAATATATTATTTTCATGAGGTTTGAAAGCAATAAATACCTTTTAAAACTCGGAAGACTGGACTGATAGAGCACATACTGAAAAAAGCAGAATCATGACTGACTTCTCTGACACAGAAAACTAACAAGCTATCCCATAACAAGCTGTCTGGCACAGCTTCCTCCTAGCCTGTACTCCTGTTTGGAGCAATCTGTGCAATTACAGATGAGATTTTCCTTCAAAACAGAGTATTTTTTGTGTAAAAATATTCGTCCTGACTTATGTTTAGAGGAACATTCATGTGCTCAGGTTTTAATACTCAGGTTTTAACACACTCGGTTTAATAGCAGTGTGTTTCTTGACCCATTTCCTCCTCATTACCTGGTTTCCTTTTCTGTATGTTCTAGTATTCATTTACCTCTTTTTTGGAGCGTGAGACATGAAAAGTACTTTTTTTTTAGGATGCTTATTTCCAAGATCCCTTTTATTTATATCAGAGCCTCTACTCTTCTTTGATTAAGTTCTGTCACATCCAAATGTCTCAGTATCTCCAAATCTGTTGCCCATATTCTCCTCTGATAAGTAGCAACTTACTGCATCAAAAAAGGCCCTTTAGCTATGACTTGTCCTGCCACTATCATACTACGGTAATTACTTTCTCTACAGACTTCTTTATACCTGGAAAGTCTCCCTGTCTTGTTCTCTGTGTCGTTGTTATCTGCTTGCCTGCTGGACTGTCCTCTTATTGCACTAGAAATGTAGTGTTTCATACTCAGAAATATGTTGCAAACATATATATAGAAGTGTAGCATTATATATGCAGAACTGCTTCCTAAGTGCTGTTCATCTTCTCTGAGCATCTGCTATGCATCTCTTTCCTCTGAAGTTCTTCAAGTTCCTTTCCAGTTTCTCTGATTTTGATTTCCCACCTCCTTTCCTTTAAAAGAGCTTCCAATATTCCCACTCTTTCTTTCAAATCTTCATTGCAAATTCCTATGTGTCACAACCTTGTGTTCTCATCTCTTGCTGTCCAGTCCAGATTCTGGAGATCCTATTATTTTTCTGATCCCTGCTTAGTGTTCTACATATTTTTTTTTAATTGATGATACTCTTACTATGTTCATGATTCCACCCGTGAACTTTGATGGTTACATTTGTCTGCTTTTCTTCTACTGCACACACTGCCAATAAAACGACTCTATCTTTCTGCTCTAACACACTGACTGCTATTATCAAATAATCTCAAGAGCACAAGCAGCAAGAATTTGTCTCTTATTTGGAGCTTCAGCTACTCAGTGCTGCTTTTCTGTAACTCTAGCTCATCTGTTCATGCCTCATTGCAATTATCTTTTCCCTTTCACCTCCTTTCTTCCTATGTTAGCCTATGATTGTATCTTAGCTTATGATCTTATCTCTCTAACTAGCTTTTACTCTTGTAAATCCATTTGAGATAGAATTTGTTAGACTGTATTTAAACCTCTCTTCAAATACATTGCTCTATGACATCTACGTCATCTTTATTCCCAGAAAATAGCAAAGCACAGCATGCAGACACACTCATTCCAAGCATACCTGAAGTGCACTCACTTCCAGAATGAAATATATGACTATTAAACAGCCCACAAATACCCTACACAAAATAACAGTGTACATGAATGCAGTGTCTAATATCCACTTGACACTGGAGAGGGAATTTTAGTGCAAAGTGTGTTTCTACACACACATTGGCCCTGTTAAATTCCCCAGAAGTGCCAAGAGGTATGCTAGTGACCCTGCCCATGCCTATTAGCTGCTCTGTAGGAGTAATATTTCCTCTTATGAGTACTTGGGCAGGTGGGGGTGGTTGTGGGGTATAAAACCTTTGAACTCTAAAATGAGAAAAATTGATCTGGTGAAATGTTAAACACAGTTTTATAAGACACTTCTTGGAATAAATTTGATGCAGAACATAAAGCTGGACTTTAATGCTGCTTCTTCAGTGCTAATCAGTCCCACACTAGTCGTTTGATGATACTGATGAGAGCTGAAAAACAGAGGAATTAAAGAACAATTTCGAAGAATGGAAGAATTAAAGAAGCAAACCATGTATTATTCAAGGTTTAGGCACTGGTCCTGCAAACTGTTATGTATTTATAAAACTGCAGACAGTGAGTCGCTTCAGTAACATGAAAGCTACTGACAATGCTAAAAATCAAGCCCGTATGAAAACCTCTGCACTTTCAGGGCTAATTGAAATAGTGTGTGAAGATCTAGTTTTAGGATAGAACAAAAAGAAAGTAAAGGGTGATTGGACATCCACAAATATATTTTATACATATACATTCTAAACTTTTTTCGTTGTCATAAAATGGTAAATTGACTGAGCTTAAAACCTCAAGATCCTGCAGACTGTTTACCTTCAAAATGAAGACACGCTGCTGGTTCTGTAATGCTCAGGGCACTTGGATACCATGGCAAGATAAAGTCAAAAGAGTAGGTAAAAAGCAGAGGCAAGGAGACTTAAACAGAATGATACCAAAGCCAGGACACAGGTCCCAGTGCTCTCATTATTAAACCATTCTTACTCTATATATACAGGAAAAAGTTAAGGCAGAATGCAATAATTTGTGGCCTATGAAAACTGTGGTAGTGTCTCACACCTAAGCAAATGTTTCCATGCAAAATTTCTTCCTTCAGGGAAGCTGCCCTTTGGTTTTCTTCTGTTTCTCAGAAGGACATTCTATTCAGAAAGGTCCAGTGTGTGTTTTCCACTTGTTTCAAGGAGCTGCTAGTATGCTCTTGCTTAATTAATAGTAAAGTGAATATTTCTTCATAGAAACAAGCTATTGAGAGTCCAAGTAAATTTTTATGTAATCAAAATTTGTGTATTAGGAGAACAAGATACTTAAAAATTTGTGCAAGCAAAGAGCATAGCTAAGATAAACAGCAGCACAGGGTTGCAAAAATTTACCCAAAGGGATCTGAACTGTAAGCTCTTGATAAACAATGAATGAAGTGAGACACAGTAAATAGAAAGAGCACTGAAGAACTGCATGCTTAAGGAATCACAAAAAGGAAACCAGTGTAGGTGATGAATTTTAACACAGCACTCTCAGCTTACTGGCTTGTTCTTTTCTTAACAACTACCTTTTTGTTCATGACGTTTTCTTATTGCAAATTGTATCTGAGCTGAGAATGGTCAGATTTTATAGGATTACATTCCCCCTGTATGCATTTAGGATTCCACTGATAAGAATCTTTTTAAAGCAATAAGGATCTGAAATCCTGAGCTGTTAAACAGGCTTATTTCTTATTGAAGCTAATAGAAATTGCAGGTTTTCAGAGCCTGTTTGTGTAACAAATCCAAAGATTATATTTGTCTTCCTTTGGTCTGAGCATGGGAAAATCCCCAGGGAAATTGATTGTATATCTGGTGTCCTCAACATAAAAAGGGCATGGAACGTTGGAACAAGTCCAAAGGACGGCCACGAGGATGATCAAGGGACTGGAGCACCTCCCGTATGAAGATACGATGTAAAAGTTGGGGCTGTTCAGCCTGGAGAAGAGAAGGCTGCGTGGAGACCTCATAGCAGCCTTCCAGTATCTGAAGGGGGCCTATAGGGATGCTTGGGAGGGACTCTTCATTAGGGACTGAAGTGATAGGACAAGGGGTAATGGGTTCAAACTTAAACAGGGGAAGTTTAGACTGGATATGAGGAAGAAATTCTTTCCTGTAAGGGTGGTGAGGCAGTGGAATGGGTTGCCCAGGGAAGTTTTGAATGCTCCATCGCTGGGGGTGTTCAAGGCTGGGTTGGACATAGCCTTGGGTAGCATGGTTTAGTGGGATGTGTCCCTGCCCCTGGCAGGGGGGTTGGAACTAGATGATCTTCAGGTCCTTTCCAACCCTAACTATTCTATGATTCTATGATTCTATAAAAATGGATGGCTGTAACAGGCTCTTAAGAAAGAAATGGAGAAGGCAAAACACAAAACAGGCATATCTGTAAAGGCTTGGATAGAAAAGAGAAATGAGGATTGGTGGAGAAGGAACAGAAATTACTCAAAACATGATAAAAACATCTATAAAAAGAGCTTCTGAGAACAGAAAAGCATGTAGGGACAGAGACCATAATTCAGCCAAGATACCTGCCCTTAGAATTTACAGAATTAGAAAAACCAAATAACCCCTCCTACACAAAGAGAGAGAGAGAGAAAAAAGGATTTTTAATGCAAAATCTGTTTGTATGTGAATAAATGGAGTTTATGTGTGGAGACATCATAATTGGCATATTCATTTACAGGAATGACCTATGCCCAGCTTCTTGAAAAACTTTGTCTGCTGCCCACTGCCTTGAGTTACACCAGGGGAAACCCTTCTGGATGTGAAACATTTCACTTCAAGGTCCTGAGGCACTTCACAGTGCTCAGTTTTTTGTGGAGTGTGGCTACTGGCTGCTTCTTGCATGACAAGTGATTGTCTTCTCAGGGGCTCATTTTCACCATCTTGGCTGTCTGCTGGCTTTCTTCATCCAGTGCTTTGCTGCCCTGTTTGCTTGAAGGTCACCATATGACTTGTGTTTTAGGTATATTTTAGGAATGCTTATGTTTAGGAATGTTTTAAGTATGACTCTATCCACCAAGAATCAGCACTGTCTCTCAGGCAGAAAACTATGAGGAGTTATGCCAGAAAGGTCTGCTCTCCAATGTGTTAACATTTTTTTTAAGACTGTCTTTCATTGGTAGGCTTGGATCTACAAATGCTGAAATGGCTGAAAATGAAGGGAGGTCTGCAGAATACTCTGGCCAATAGGCTTATGTTTCTTCTCTAGATAAACTATCTAATAGATATGTTTTCATGCTGTGTGTCTAAAGGCTGTTTTAGTATTAACAAGACAGGAAATAATCTTCTTGCTCACAATATGCTGGAGCACTGGCTTGGCTGATAAAAGAAGAAAATACATTCTTTAAAGAAAAAAAAGGTTTTATAACTGTCTTATTTACATTTAAAAGATAGGTCTGTCTGAAAGGCTTTTTATTTCTTATCAGAAAAAAGAGAAATCCTCATAGTTTTAATTCTGAGAATGACATCTTTTGGTGGTCTGAGGCAACAAGTTTAGGTTTTGGGCTGCTGGAAAAAAAGTAGTTTTGATTTTTGATAAGAAGTTGAACTTCTCCACGGAGGAGTTAACTGGAAATAATCAAAGAATCGTCATAGAATCATAGACTAGTTTGAATTGGAAGTGACCTTAAAGATCATCTAGTTCCAACTCCCCTGCCATGGGGGTTCCACTAGATCAGGCTGCTCAAAGCCCTGTCCAATCTGGTCTTGAGCACTGCCTGGGATGGGGCACCCACAGCTTCTTTGGGCAACCTGTGCCAGTGCCTCACCACCCTCTCAGGGAAGAACTTCTTCCTAATGTCTAATTTAATCTTCCCTCTGTCAGCTTAAATCCATACCTCCTTGTCCTGTCACTACATGTGCTTGAAAGAAGTCCCTCTCCAGATTTCTTGTAGCCCACAATAAGGTATTGAAAGGCTGCAATAAGGTTTTCCTGGAGCCTTCTCTGCTTCAGGCTGAACAATCTTAACTCCTGTCTTCATAAAAGAGGTGTTCCAGCTCTCTGGATGTTCCCATCCTTCCTATTGTGGAAATTCAAATGTTGAAAAGCATTTTCTAGCCATAGATTTTGCATGTGGAAATGGAGGATGTAGTACCTCAGCCTGCACTTCCCTCACAGGAGGGAGAAGGTTCTAGTGGTGATGGTGGGTTCCTGCTTTCCTGCAGTCCTACAGGTCTTTGTCCCAGCTTTCATCAGGTGTAAAAGTTTGTAGATTCTGCCTGGTGCATGTCTAACCAAAAGAAATATGTTGATGGAAAAACACGCTACTTTAAGTCACTGCTGCTTTAAAAAAAATCCTATCACGTTAGAGGATTATAGAATCATTTAGGTTGGAAAAGACTTTTGTTGGTTAGTTAACCCAAAGCAGCATTTTGACAATTCTAGATTTACTTTGTTTCGTTTTTAACTCAAAGTTTCCTCTTTTTCTTTTTTTTTTTTTTTTTTTTTTCATGTGTCTGAGCTTTCCCCATGGCTCCTTATTTTGTCTGCTTGGAGCAGTTCCTCCTTCTTAAGCCTGTGCTTTATCCCTATTGTAGTTATGGGAAGCACATTCACCTTTTGGCTAGAAAACACTGTGGGTTTCGCATATTTAAGCAAACAGGGAACAGGCTGAGACAGTAATAACTTGACACCTACACTGTTCTGTTAGGAACTGAGGATTCTCCATTTTGTGGATGTACAGTTGTTATCACAGTTGACCTATCCTGGTATAAACTCATACGATAGATGTCACACAAAGTAGCTTATCTTGATATTAGAACAAGATGGCAAAGGAAGTCTGCTAGTGAAGTTAAGACTGACCTATTTGGAATTGCCAGAATGACTGTTTAGCAAGGTGCTTTCTCTATATACTCCAAATTATTTTTGTTTAGAACTGACTTTTTCTTTTTTGGTTTTCATGCTACCATCACTTTATCTGAATGTCTGTCTCCCAAGGGCCTAATCTCTCCAGGTTCTGAAATGGCCTTGAGATTTTTAAATTGTGAGCCCATCTCAATAGTAGTCCTCATTTTACAGAATCAGATAATCATGCATAAAACCCACATTTATGTGCCTGCATTCCCCGTTAAGAATGCCAGATTTCTGGAATTTTGAAGAATTATATTCAGAAAATTAAGACCAATGTCAAGATTAACATTTGCAAATACTGTCTGCTCTTAAAAGCAGACACAAAAATCACATGTTAACAGGCATAACAACTCGGTGTTGTAATTGCTTCAAATTTATTCATCAGAACTACCCGCGACATGCTTGGGAGCGTCAGTGGTTAAGTTATTTGGACAATATGGGAAAGCATCTGGGAGACAACTGTTAGATTCAGAGCCATTTGTAGTGCCATGGGATCGCAAGTGTTTTAAGGGAATGCCTGCTAAATCTTTCATGAGTATAATGTGTGTATGTGGGACAGGAGGCTTACCCCTTAGTGCACCTCTGAATATCCAGGATTGTCATACTCAATAAGGGTTAGAAATACAAAGAGCTGAGTTGACTGTGAGGAAAACACTTTATTTAGTGAGAACATTGTTCATGGTAATTTTCTTGGCATCTCTGTTCACAGGAATAATAATCCCACATAATTGATAGTACTTCCACAGGTCATTCTGGAAATAAACACTCATATTTTGAATGATGTATTTTCTACAGGCATCTGTAGACAGAGTGCCTGTAGAAAAGACAGAGATTCAGTAAAGCAAAGAAAGAAAGGTAAAAAGTGACCAAATGTGGGGCCAAGAAAGTCTGTCCCCTTCCCTCTTGAATAGCTGCTTTGCAAACTTCCAGGGCAATGCTGCTCTCATTTAATGTTTCATGATAAACAATTTTTAGCAACAGAAACACAGCAGTCAGTGCACAAGACTCAGTGACTGACAGGGGACCACTGTTTACATGGAAAGCTCAGCCTGGCCAAGGCAGTGGAAGTGAGCTCTGTAGGCTGTAGACTATGTACTTACATTCCAGAGCTGCTTTTATCTGAGAATGTCGTTTTTGATAAATAGTGCCAATAGTATACTGGGAGAAATCATGATAGTTGGGGAAACTGAGGGTAGTGAGCATTGGAAAGGGGAAAAAATACATTGAAAAGAAACTTTAATTATGTTGGACTCAGTTTTTGAGATGGAAAATGGCTGCATTTTCCATCTGTTAGTTGACCATACATCATTTCTGTTTATCAACCCTTGTCACTGCAACATTTAAAATGCATGGTCGAAGTGCCAAAGACACAGCTACAAATATCCTCTGGAACATTTAGGAAATGAAAAAGTGGATTATATATCTTTAACTCACTGCTAAGAACAGCGAAAACAAATAGCTTCTTATTAGATGCAGTTAGTATTGTTCTGCTGTTTTTAACTTCCCCAAACCTCGTGTCTCAAAGCAGAACTGGACTTCTACTTCAGACAGACAAATGCTATGTAAAAACAAGGTTTAGATCTCTACAAGTTTTTGATGTTATTCATTGATCCTGGATTTGACAAAAAGCCCAACACTGCTCAGTGATTTAGTGTTAATTACAAATTCTTAAATCTGAGATTTAAATTTTAAATCTCAAGCTTTAGCTTAAGATTGGTGGAGTTAATACAGTTTCCAAATAGAGAATACAGTCCTAGTATTTTGTGTCTAATTACTTTTGTCCAAAACCAAGATGATTTGCAGTCTTGAATGCATGGGAATGAGATACTTTGCAGAATCACCTTAGACAGTGGTGAATTCTCTCCAGAAAGATTTCAGTAGACATTAAGACATAAATTTCATGCACTGTGCACTGATGAACATAAGAAACATCTGTAGATACTATTGAGTATTATAAACAGAGAATACTGGTTACTGTAGGAATATTAAGAATTGAATTACTAATAGGCCCATAGAGGATGTGGGAAGAAAAAGTCTTTAATTTAAAAATGCAGAATATCCTGGAAGTGTGACTAAAACGTTTTATCAAACCTTCATTTGAAATGAAGGAAACTATGTAAAAATAGCTGAGTGGTAAGCCCAGTTTAAGTATGCCTCTGGTGAATAATTAAACCATTGCTCTAAACTGTAGAATTTTTAATAGTCACAATGCTGCTGCTGTGGATCTGCTGATAATTGCTGTTCTGTAAAGCTGTCAGACAAGAGCAGAAGTGAAAAATGAGAGAAAGAATAAGTGGCACAAAAACCCACTTAGAAGTCACCTGGTTAATAACCTTGAAAAAGTTGGCAGAAAACAAAACCACAATTTTTAATGAGTAAGAAAGACTAGAGGCATTAATTGTTCCTTGGATATAGAGAATAAGTGATCTGTTGACTATGAAAATAAAAGAAGTAATTCTGTGATTAGAACTGATGCTATCCACAGTAAAATCTGAGCAGTGCGGATGTATTAGCATGTCTTACTTCTGTCACTGGCACAGTGCAGGCAGTACTTGAACATTTGGAAGTCAGTTCTGGGATTGTGAAAAGGTGTTGGCATCCCAATTCTCAAGTCCTAATTTGTGTTCTTCTGGTAAAGGTACTGGCAAATACAGAGCTTTGGAGTTTTACTCCAGACGGATTATTAGATTTCAGATTCCAAAGCAGAAAGCAACTAGTGTTCATTAAATAGCGGATATTTAGAGTATATTTTTTTGGCAGAGCAGTCTCACAGTTACTGCTATGTCTTAAGGCTGGTAAGAGTTAGAACTTCTTTTTGTTAAATAAAACAGATGAGGAGAAATGAAACAGCCCATACAGATCATTCAAAGACTGGGATTTGAACTCCAGTCTTTACACGTCACTTTGATCTGTCCTGCTTTTGCAGCCTCAGATAAACAAATTTAGTTGTATCAATTGGATAAAACTGGGAAATTAGTACTAGTGTTTGCTCATTTTCCAACTTGCAATATGGTTCCTTCATCCCTCTGGAAAAAAATCAGAGGGTGTTTTACTAGGAACTTAGTCACACAGCCACCATTAAAACATGCACATGAGAAATAGGCTGCTTCTTTTTCATTGTTATTTTCTGCAAAGTGACTTGCTAGCTTGTTTCCTTATGAAAGTCAGTGCATATTTAAAGGTTTTGATGCTGCTGATTCAGTTAAATGACCTCTGCACTTCATCACCGCATTTCTCAAAGAGGTCATGACTGGAGACAAGGTATTTGGTTGAGTGCTTTGCAGAAGTAGTGGAAGGGCAAGAAAAGACAAATGGGTTCATTGACAGTATTAGTGCCTCCACTTCAAGTACAAATTGCTTATAATCCATCTGTGCCTCTAGTGTCAAGGAATTATTTGTTTCAGAAGCAGTAGTTTAAGGACCTGGTATTGGAAGGTACCTGAGCGGAAAGACAGAAGACAAAAAATTAGTGGAAATGTAAACATGATTAAAGTCTTGATGAACCTTTAGAACCTTTTTGTGTTTATTTTATTTTATTTTCTCCCGGTAGTAGTGTAAGAATGGGATAACTGGACTTTATGGTACAGTGTTTCTGAAATCTGGACGATGTTTTTTCGCCACTGGAAAAGGAGAAAAAATTAGCTGTTGTTAAGCAGAAGAGCAAAACTCTGTTGCCCCAGTGTAAATGTGGGGCAAGAACCTCTCCCAGTGTGCTGTTAGGATCCATTCCTGTGGAAACTCATTGAAATGACTGGAAAAGCAATCAGTTCCCATTGGTACAATCTTGAAGTTTATCACTGGTGTATAGAAAAATGTCTGAATTAATGTCTATAAAAGCCATCTGGAGAGCCATCTGGAGACATAATGCCACTTAGGAAATGTTCATGTTTTAATTGTTAGCTATATTTTTTTTTCCTATGCATAAATGATGAATTTGCCTTCACACATTTACAGTGTTAAGCCTCCCCTTTTGGAACTAACAGGGGCTTTGTGGTCTTTATGTCCAGGGATATAATTATTTTTATATATATATATTAGACATAAAAGAAAAAAAAACCCACAACTTATTACAACCCTTCTTGTACAGGCAGCAGATCTACTTTCCCTTAAAACCTGTGAGGCTTCCCTTCATAGGAGCAAAGCCTTGATCATTTCCAGTTGTATTCATGGGGATTTGGCTCAGTTATCTTTTAGCACATATTAACAGATTCCTAGTTTAATGTCCATTTTAAAGTGTTTCTGTTAGATCAGGTTAGACTCATAAGAAGGCGAACAGGTTCATCGTTCTTCTTTTTAAGCCCTGGTACCCTATTTTTTCCTTCTTTCTTTGTGCTCCTGTGTTAATGCCACATGAATTTTCACCATATTCTATTATGATGATTCATCTCAGGGTAGCCTGTAGGTGCTATAGATAATTTAATGAACATGAACCAGATGATTAAAACCTCATTGCTTCTTACATGAAATGGTAAAGAAGGTCTTGCTGCAATAATTTTGGATAGTATAGTTAGTGTTCCTGCATCCTTTGAGTATAGGGAAAAGAAGTGATCAAAGAGAGAGTTTGAGAGCCCTGGGAGGGTTCTGGCAGAGGACTGAGAACTGACTGAGGAGGGGAGAAAACTTGAACACAAAGTAGCTGAGATTCAGGCCATGTAGAACAGATAAAGAGCCTGATGCTGAACAGGCAATAGCAAAAAGTGCCCAGTGAAGGTGTGTTTTGATGCAGCTTACCACCGAGTCCCTTTCTTGTCTGAGTAAGAGCACTGACAATTGCAGTATTTTCATCACAAATATTCCTGGTTACAACCTCTGCTTCTCTCCAGGCCTGAGAAAGGCTTCTGCCTCGCTAGACATATGTGATTATTGAATGAGCATTTTGGTTGGGGAACCTGCTTTTCTCCTCATTCATCTCATGATGCATAGAGTGATGGGCCTCTGGAAAATAGATCCTTTTTTTTTTTTCTTACTTGAATTCTTTCTTTTTGATGGGGCATTGGGCAAAAATCATCAAAATTGAGATGAGAAATATGCTATTCTGGGAAGGCAGAAATTTTCCAGCTTGTTTCTCACAGTGAGCTGAGGTGTATGGAGCACAGTGGACTACAGTACTGGTGGGACCTTACCCCAGCATAGAACCTTGTGTAGACCCTGTTGAGTGTGAAAGAACCTGAATGAAAACATTCTCCTAGAGTCCGTTCATGGTATGTGACTGAGGCTGCTTCCAGACTGTACTCCACATAAATGCTTCTTCTCTTGTTCTGCTACTTAGTACATTTAAGGGCCGTGTATCCTTAATCTCTACTTGTGTTGAACAGACCAGTGAGCATCTCATCACCAGTAATACCTGGCAGATGTCTGAACTTTTCTGCTGCAATAAATCTAGAAACATGCATAATAGACTTCTGGACTGCCCCCTCTCAATTGCAGCTATGAGATACTCTATAAAAGGGCCAGCTGCTAGTCTGCCAGAGAAGAAAAACCGTAGCTTGAAGCTACCACAATTAATTCCCTTGCTAGCTTATAACTAGATCCCAGATGTACTGCAAGAAAATCCAGACTAGACTCACCACCAGAAGAGTAGGTTATTGGGAGGGAAGCCAGATTGTGCACAGCCAGGGACAGGAAAGTCTGTTTTCTGTGCTTTACAGCCCTATATACTGCAGCATTAAAAAAAGAAACAGAGGAAGGAAGACTGGCTGGCAAAATAAAAATCCCCCAGTGAGGAAGGAGACCTGAGTTTTTAATGACATAAAGCCTTACCTTAACAGAGTTTAAAAACCCTGCTATTTTATTTTTTAAAGTAAGCTTTCAGAATTGCCTTGTACAAAAGCAAAGGAAAGAATACCAAGACTCATTTTTTACATTTCCGGTTCATCATTAAGATAAAGGCAGCTTCTTCAATCAATGAGATGAAGGGGACAATGAAAATATTCAGCAAATGGGACAAGCTTGAATATAAACTTAAGTCCTAAAAACTGGAAGTGTGAAAGAATTTTACTTCAAAATCAAACAGATTAACAGCTGATTAAACCCATAAATAAGTCCTTGGCATGCCGTGCAAGAGAAAGTGGTGACATTAAAGCCACTGTAATAAATTGTGTGAAAAGATGCCTGAGTCTCGCGGTATGTAACTTTAACCTTCAGAAGGTTAGGCCTGCTTTTGTTGCACAGGCAAACATCTTCATTTTTAAAATGGCCACAGCTGAAAAGTTAAAAACTGAGAAAAGCTTCTCCCCGACACTAAGAAAAAAGCTGTCCCCTGACACAATAATGTGGATTGCTGAACGACATTTGACATTTCTTGCAAGCAGTAAGCCAGCTTAAAGAGAGGAAGGGACACAGTAGTCTGAACAGAAGGAAATTTCGTGTGACTTCCTCAGTGGTGTGCCCCTGGAGGAAGAGGAGAGGAAAGAACATTTCTTTAGAGCTACATCACTGTCAGAAGGTATCCTTAGCTGAGACTATTCCTTCTAGGGGTGCCTTGTTACTGTTTGCATTCCTTATGTAGGAATAAAATGATGGAGTCTCAGATTTAGGGAAGCTGGATTACCTCTGAGTATTTTGCTTGGTTCAAGTAAGGAGCTAATTTGTTCAAGCATTACAAAACACTTGGATAAACAAGCAAAGACTCGAACCAATTGTGATAGAAATCTGTCCTTTTGAATATGACTGAAGTATTATTGACAGTGGTGATCATTAACTTTGGTATTTGCTTACAGTGCTGTGGTATGTCTTGTCGATGTTTAGAATGGGATTAATACTGTGTCAAGTCCTGAGGGGATGAAAAGTCGGAAAACCTATAATTTGGGTCAAAATCATGATGAGTAACACAAAATTCACATTAATGATAACACACATGGTTTCTAACCATGAGGTGGGTGCTGAGATACAGCATGAACTGAACAGGCTACAATTTCTGTTTTATTTCAGCTGAGCCACTGAGTAGGGTGGAGTAATCTACGGGTTGAGAGCTGCTATCCTGGAAGGACCCAGTATTTTTTTTTTTCTTTAAATCTGTGTTTTGTGCTCAGACTGGATCATTGGAACTAGATGTTTCTAAGGTCCTTTCCAACCCTAACTATTCTATGATTCAAGTCATCTGAGCATCTGCATGCCTTTCTGACCTGGATGAGGCAGACGTTTGGTGACTGCTGTAATAGTATACCAGTTCTTCAGTGAAAATGTTTCCTTTGATTTGTAATGTAGTAAACAGCCTGGCACAGAATTGTTATCTTTTTTATTGTTATCAGATTGTTGTCAGATTTGTGTTCCCTCTAAGCCGAATGGGTATTTCAAATCAATGAGTACCAACATAGTTTGGCAAAATAAACTGAGTATCATAATAAGAAATGATCGCTTCTAGCTAGGACATTATAGCATTAGTTTTGCCTTCTATTTTTGGATGTTTTAATGCCACTTTCAATGATAGATGGTGAGGAATGGCAGAAAGCAACATATTGCTGCCAACAGAGTTCAGTGGCTATCTGGTCCTAATATTAACAGCTGTGCTCACACCATTAATATCAGTATTTATTTGTCCACAGCTCTATAGTGGTAAGGCAGCCAAGGCACTGCTCACTCTTTTTTTTATAATGACAAACACAGCCAAGTGAAGCTCCTCAAATCTTCCTGTGGAACACTGCTTGTCAAAAATGACCGCTAGACCCAAGAGCTCTGCACTGTACTCTTTACAGCAGTTTTATTCGTTTCAGCAATAACTTGTTCTAGGAAACTGAAGCTAAAATTTCTCTGCATTTGCACCTTACAACTGATTGTAAGCTCTGTTTGAACGGTCGTATATGAGCTTTCTCGTGTGTTGATTTCTCTAATCTAAAATGTTACTTAACGATTAATTTTTTTCCATCTGGACATTTACCAGTCTGCTGCTTATCCAGTTATCTGTTTTCATAAGCCTGCAAGAGTTTATTAAGCTTTGATGTGTCTCTGCTAATCTCATGTACTTGAAAACTATTGTGGGGAAAGGCAAGACAAAACTGTAACAGCTGTCTATAATTCTTGGAAACCAGGCATAAAAACCTGCATTCCTGTAAGACCTCTCCTCATGTTTCTAGCTTCTGTATCTTCTCTTTCACAGAGAATATGGGAAATATTTATCTAAGTATTATTTATTTATTTATTTTTAAGAGTTAGAGAGTTATAGGAATTCTGCTGCTCTGTAATCTATGGTAATTAAATCTCAGGACAAATTTATCCATGTAGTTAAGAGTATAACCAAGAAAAAGTGTGAAGGACAGGCTTTGGGATGTATATTCTGATAGGGTATAGCAGTGGCAGCAGTAAGCCAGAAAGTTTTCTTTCTGGGCTGAGCTGCCTGCAGAGAGAGGACAGGCCACCAAACACATAAGCAGTACCTTCCAAACATCTATTGCAAGAATACATTTTTTTTTTTTTTTTTTTTTATTCTTAGGGTTGGAAAGGACCTTAAGATCATCTAGTTCCAACCCCCTGTCATGGGCAGGGACACCTCCCACTAAACCATACCACCCAAGGATCTGTCTAACCTGGCCTTGAACATTGCCAAGGATGGAGCATTCACAGCTTCCCTGGGCAACCCAGTCCAGTGCCTCACCACCCTTACAGTAAAGAACTTCCTCCTTATATCCAATCAAAACTTCACCTGTTCAAGTTTGAACCCATACCACTTGTCCTCTCACTACAGTTCCTCATGAAGAGAACCTCCCCAGCATCCCTATAGGCCACCTTCAGATACTGGAAGGCTGCTATGAAGTCTCCACGCAGCCTTTTCTTCTCCAGCCCCAACTTTCTCATCCTATCTTCATATGGGAGGTGCTCCAGTCCCCAGATCATCCTTGTGGCCCTCCTCTGGACTTGTTCCAACAGTTCCATGTCCTTTTTATGTTGAGGACACCAGAACTGCACACAATACTCCAAGTGAGGTCTCATGAGAGCAGAGTAGTGGGGCAGGATCACCTCCCTCGACCTCCTTTTGATGCAGCCCAGGATACGGTTGGCTTTCTGGGCTGCAAGCGCACACTGAAGCTGGCTCATGTTCATTTTTCCATCACCCAACACCCTCAAGTCCTTCTCTGCAGGGCTGCTCTGAATCTCTTCTCTGCCCTTCCTGGAGCTGTGCCTGGGATTGCTCCGAACCAGGTGTAGGACCGTGGACTTGGCATGGTTAAACTTCATCAGGTTGGCATCAGCCCACCTCACAAGTGCGTCAAGGTACCTCTGGATGGCATTCCTTCCCTCCAGTGTATCAACTGAACCACACAGCTTGGTGTCATCGGCAAACTTGCTGAGGGCGCACTCAATCCCACTGTCCAAGTCACTGACAAAGATGTTGAACAAGACCGGTCCCAACACTGATCCCTGAGGGACATCACTCGTTACTGGTCTCCAGCTGGACATTGAGCCATTGAGCACAACTCTTTGCATGCGGCCATCCGGCCAGTTCTTTATTCACCGAGTGGTCCACCTATCAAATTGATGTCTCTCCAACTTAGAGACAAGGATGTCATGTGGGACAGTCTTGACCTCTTTGCACAAGTCCAAGTAGATGACGTCAACAGCTTCATCCCTGTCCATCAGTTCCGTAGCCCCATCATAGAAGGCCACCAAATTGGTCAGGCAAGATTTCCCCCTAGTGAAGCCATGCTGGCTGTCACCAAGCACCTTGTTGTTTTTCATGTGCCTCAGCATGCCTTCCAGGAGAATCCGCTCCAAGATTTTGCTGGGCACAGAGATGAGACTGGCTTGTCTGCAGTTCCCCGGCTCATCCATTTTCTCCTTTTTGAAAATGGGGGTTATAATTCCCTTTTTCCAGTCATTGGGAACTTCACCTGACTGCCATGATTTTTCAAATATGATGGACAGTGGCTTGGAAACTTCATTTGCTAGCTCTGGAATGGGTTGCCCAGGGACATTGTGAATGTTCCATCGCTGGCGGTGTTCAAGGCCAGGTTGGACAGAGCCTCGGGTGGCATGGTTTAGTGGGAGGTGTCCCTGCCCATGGCAGGGGGGTTGGAACTAGATGATCTTAAGGTCCTTTCCAACCCTAACTATTCTATGGTTCTATGATTCCATGACCCGCGTATGGATTTCATCAGGTCCCATGGTCTTGTGTACCTTCAGTCTCTTAAGATGGTCTCGAACCAGATCCTCTCCTACAGTGGGCCCAAGGTCTTCATTCTCACTGTTCCTGTGTCTGCCTTCCAAGACTTGGGTGGTCAGAGCATTTGCCAGAGAAGACTGAGTCAAAGAAGTCATTAACAACTTCAGCCTTCTCCAAAGGCTTCTACCAAATCCAGGGTAGCCAGTTCTCCTGATAGCTTCCGAAGGGGGCCCACATTGTCCCTAGTCTGTCTTTTATTTGCAACATACCTATAGAACCCCTTCCTGTTATCTTTAATATTCCTAGACAAGTTTAATTCTAAGTGGGCCTCTGGTTTCCTAACCTCATCCCTAGCTTCCCGGACAACACCCCTGTATTCTTCCCAGGCCGCCTCTCCTTGCTTCCACCTTTTATAAGCCTCTTAACTTCGAATTTTCCTCAGCAGCTCCTTATCCATCCAAGGAGGTCTCCTGGCCCTCCTGCTGCACTTCCTTCTAGTTGGGATGTATCGCTCCTGAGCTTGCAGCAGGTGATCCTTGAATATCCATCAAGAGTCTTGGGCCCCCCTGTCCTCCAGGGCTATATCCCATGGAATCTTACTGAGCAGGTTCCTGAAGAGGCCAAATTTTGCTCTCTTGAAGTCCAGGGCAGTGAGCTTGCTGCACGCTCTTCTCACTGTCCTGAGGATCTCAAATTCGACCATCTCATGGTTGCTGCAATCAAGGCTGCCCTGGAGCGTCCCATTTCCAACCAGCCCTTCCCTGTTGGTGAGGACGAGGTCAAGCATGGCACCTCTCCTTGTCGGCTCCTCTATTACTTGCAGAAAGAAGTTGTCTTCCACACAATGAAGGAACCTCCTGGATTGCTTATGCCGGGCTGTACTGTCCCTCCAACAGATATCTGGGTGGTTGAAGTCTTCCATGAGAACAAGGGCCTGTAAGCGTGAGGCTGTTCTTATCTGTCTATAGAGCGCTTCATCCACCGAGTCCTCTTGGTCAGGCGGTCTGTAGCAGATCCCCCCAGTAATGTCTCCCATCGCTGTTCTCCCTTTAATCCTTACCCACAAACTCTCTGTCGACTGCTCACCTGTTCCCAGGCAGAGTTCCATACTCTCCAGCCTATCGCTAACTGTCTCACCTCGCTGCACTCCCTGGGCAGGTTTTACCTAGTCAGGGCTGGTGCCGCTCCTCCTGGCTCCTCCACCTCTGAGTCAGCTCCTTGTGTCCTCTGAGCTGCCGGCTCCTGGGCAAGCCCTGTCGAGGAGTTGAGGCTCCCTCGATGTCTGTTGCCGCTCTGAATTGAGGCTCCTGGACGCTGAGCTTCCCCATGCTCAGGTGTTGAAGGCTCCTCTCTCGAGCTCCTCACCTCAGCAGTTGACCCAATTAAATAAAGGTCACCATAAGTCATGGGGTCCCTAAAGGTCAAAGGTCACCCATAGACCATGGGAGATCCCTAAATATCAAGGGTCACCCCATAAGTAATGGGGGCTCCCAAAGGTCACCCCATAGATCATAGGTAGCTCCCAACGGTCACCCCAGAAGTCATGGAGTCTGCAAAGGTGAAAAGTCACCCCATAAGTCATGTGGTTTCCTAAAAATTAAAGGTCACCCCATAGATCATGTTGCCCCTAAAGGTCAAAGTTCACCTCATAAGTAATGGGGTCCCCAGTGGTCACCCCATAGATCATGGGGGTCCCTAAAGGTCAAAGGTTACCCTATAGGTGCCTCAGTTCTTGGAAGGTGTTGCATATTTGTAATGCCAGTGCAATAATGAAATAGTAACTGTATTGATCTACTGTCATATACTTAGGGGCTAAATAGACAAACTGATTTGGGTCAAAATTATTCAAATTGAAGCCTAAACTTTTACAGTTATTTGCCTAATGGTCTCCAGTGCCTGGAGGGTGTTAATCAGGATGTGGCAGAATGTTAAATAGTCTTTATTTCCTCCTGTGTTTCTTGTTTGGGGGCCAGTATGCATCCTCTGTTATCAGCAGATAAGCTGTGCTTCCTGTGTTAGTCAGAGAAGCCCTCTGACCAGGCAGTTTGGAGGTGTGAGATTTTTTCTTTTTTTTCTTTCGTGGCAACGTGAGAAGCACCATGGACTTTGATTCTCCTCCTTAAAAGGATCAGAGTTTTTATACACTCAAAAGTGGGTTGCCTGCAGACTCTTAGCACCATGGTGGCACCTTCTGTCTGTTTGGTGGTTTTACTGTGTTTTGGGCTGTTTAATTTATATCATCTGTTACAGAGTAACATTTCGCTTTTCACTACTCTTTCATATATAGTCATTCAGGAAGCATCTTCCATGTTACACTTTTGGAAGTATGTGCTATGTCAGTTTGTAGTCAGCCTTTCACCCAGCAGTTAGTACACCTCTCTTCCAAAGTTTAATTAAAGCGTTTGATCATCTGCGCACAGGGTTGCACTTCCCAAAAAACGTTTCACACTGTACTAGAGTGAATTGTGATCCATTATTAGATACTTATTCTTTTGGGTTACAATCTGCAGGAAACTGTGGACAGGAAAGTAATTACAGTAGCAAGTGTGACTTGCAACATAAGTGCTGTTTCTGGCCATTTATTGAAGCAATCTCTCAGGATGATGGCAAAGCAAAAGTCAACGGTGCATGAACAAATAGGTCTTTGGTATCAGTTACAAACCTTCTCCACAATGAACCATGTAAAGCGGCAGGCTGCAACGATGATGTGTAAATCTCTGCTGCCTTGCCAGGAGACTGACAATACAGGTTCTACAGTTGCTCGTTTGTTCTGACAATCCATTGATGTGAATCATAATCCAGATGTATAAATTATCGAAGGATATTTGTAAAATCTCTAGAATAATAAATCACTGACCAAGTTGCATCACAACCGTCTGGTGGGTAAGGGTTACGCTGTAATTGAAACAGTAGGTAGAAACAGAGCTGGACAGTTGGGTTTGGAATTAGCAGATCCTGTGGGCAAGATGCCAAGTCATTTTTGTGGACTGGGTATATTAAGCAATAAATACTTAATGTCTCTTTTGCAGATGCTGAGGAATATGTTTATTATTTGTTCAACTCTGCCTGTATCTCTGTATATAAAGTGGAGGAAAAGTACATGTGATAAGTACTGAGGAGTCACATTTCTAGGTCTTGGTCTGCACTCCATATTGTACTTACATTCCTTCAGTCTTCGGCATTGCTGGGTGACTTGCTGGTTTCAATCTTTGTTTAGTGCTGTACAAATTGTAGCATTAAGCTGCAAATCTGTAACCCTAAGTAATGTTTGCTATTGTAGCTACACAGAAGGATATGCTTTTGCTGTAAAATAGAATGCTCTCAGTTTGCTCAAATGGTCTGGGTGCAAATGCAATGGTCTTTTCAGCAGTGTCCTGTACATTTTTAAAAGTAAGTCCAGATTTGTAACTGGAGGCAGGGGCCATCATAATAGTGTGCAACACAGGGTGGAATAATATAAATACCTGGCTGATTGCAAGTCAGCAATTCATTGCTTCAGATCTCTGCAGTTACACAAAATTTTGCTCTAAACAGTTGAGCAGCAGATACCCAGTAAAGGAGAAATATACCATGGACCATGTTGTACAAATTAAGCCAGAATATATTTGTGATCATGGTGGTGTTGAAACTTTTTCAATTGTATTTGTTTGTTCTGAATTTTTACTCCTGTTGGAGACATTATGTTCCAAACCAAGACAATTCTGTCAGCGTGAAGTGGTGACTGGCAAAATTCACTCACTCTGCCAAGGTGCTGTAATTTAGTGTGAAGGACTTGAGAAACCTTTCCAATAAATTGCCATTATTTTGATATCAGGCTTTAGACTGGTTATTGAGAAACATGGTTGTCATTCTTTAAAAAGCTTTGGCTATGGAAAGAATTCTGTAACACACACACACATTTAAAATGGAGAAATGCATCAAGTGAGCTAAAATCTGTGTCATTCTGGCAACCTTTGCACAGGTTTACGTAGCAATACACAGTCTACCAGGGTAAATGACATCTTTGTGTGTTTTGCAAATATGACAGGTATTTTTTTTATAGAAAGAAAAAAGAAGAGCAGTTGCTTGGCTTTGCCTGAGTTCCTTGAATACATGCAAAGATGAAATTTTTGTGTATTTTCACTTTTATTTGTGAAACACATTCTGAAACTTCAGTTTCATCAATAATGATGTTCTGGATTATTTTTATAGGGTTGTGATTAAAGTGGTGGGTTGCAATACAAATGGTG
The DNA here is from genome assembly GCA_028858755.1 of Ara ararauna. Classification (NCBI taxonomy): domain Eukaryota; kingdom Metazoa; phylum Chordata; class Aves; order Psittaciformes; family Psittacidae; genus Ara; species Ara ararauna. Next base: position 99,559,949 of record CM054379.1, read on the forward strand.
GGTTGTGAATAATAGAAAGTTGGATTTTGTTTCTATGAATAAAGCCTTTACATAGCAATGTTTTGTTCTTTTTTCTTTTTTTGCAGTACTGTCTGTTACAGTTGCTGACATTAGTCTGCTACAGCAGTGTACTGTGCTGCTAAAACATTACAGACAAGTAAGTATTCACGTTTCCCGCAAAAAATAGGTGCCTGCTTGCATGTATATACACTGCATTGTGTATAGCATACCTTCATGCACAATATGGAATTCAGCAAATGTACTATCTTGGCCAAAGATCATGTTTGTGTGCAGTAAACCAAGCATAGAAATTGGTTACCCAGATCATTCACTGAATATAATGGAGGATCAGCAAGTGACACACCTCTAAAGCATTGCAAGTAAGTGAATTCAGGTAATAGAAAGGCTGCAGAGCCAGTATCTGACATTAGTTAGTCACCCGTGTCTGTCCTCTTGACAGAAGAAATATTAGTAAGTTACTCATGTGATGTACATTGGCATATTTATGTACAAAGTTGAGGCATGCGTTGAACAGTAATTATTACCTGCTTTTTCAGAAAGCAACACATCATACTCTAGCAAAATGTTTGATTTTTCTGCAGTAATTATACACAATTGTCTTTGCGTGATATCCAGGGTCGTATGCAATGTGTTGTGCAGGTACAGCAGTAAACTGTTTTTCCCTGGGAGTGTTGCAGTTTGCAGAACCTGTGGTTTGATTTTTGCAGTATAGGAATTTTCCATAGACTGTGCTTTATACCCTGTCTTCTGTCTGGCTGCTGAGTTTGAGTGATGCCTCATATACCACAACTTATCACTCTTCCTTGTGCTATTGCTGACCTGATCTGATTAGCAATTATTTTAGTCTTCTGGGACTAAACAATTTTCAATACAAATTGTAATTTGAAGCTAAATTGCGAAGAGTTTCATTTTCCATGCTTCTAAGCTTATATGCAAGGATATTGGTAAAGTCTTGATTTGCTAATCTACTCACTTTCTCCTTTTGATGATGTAATTTATAGTACCCAGCTATCATATTTACCCTGCAAATGAGATGTCCTTAAATGTACATGTGTGTATCATGGACATGTATGCATTATGTACATGCATGTACATGTATGCATTATGTACATGCATGTACATGTATGTATTATCAGCAAGAGGAAATCAGCAACATACTGAGCTTTGGCTTCAAAAAAGCATGTTTTATTTCCTCAAAAAGATAGTTGTTGTTAAATTTAATTACATACCTTTGCACAGATTCAGTCTCAAGCAGTAGAAAGAAATTGCAGGTTATCTGAATTTGTGGAAAGTGACAGAGACAAGTGCACAGGCAGAGCAAACCAGGTAGTCCTGAGTCTTATACAAAAAAATAGTCTACACAGCTCTCCATTTCAGTCTCCCTTCTCACATCTGGGCAGTGTCACTGAATTTTTTACCAGGTCTGACGTATTCCAGAATAATTGGAATTACCTAGAGTACTGTTCTGAGATTCCCCCTTCCTGCTTCAAGGCAAAGAAAAACTGAAAAGCTCACTGTTGGAAGTAAACTACACTGGCAACAGTTTACTCAGGTCTCTAAAATCAAAATGAGGGGGAGAGAAGATACCAATGCAAAGAAATATATTCATATTAAAATAAATAAAAATTTCTACTTGATTAATAGGTTTTTAGTTTGAAAAAAGATTGCTGTTTCCTAAGTGAGCTTATCAAAGACAGTCAACAGCCTTCATCTAAAATGCATTATGAATGCCGTTAGTAGATCCATTTCATTTTTGTGAGCAGCTTTTCATTGCATGAAGATGATGGATACCTTCATCTTATGGAGCATATACCAAGAGAGTTCTTATGGATGTCTTGCTTGGACATTGCTTCTTACAATCAATGTTAATTTGCTAAGATTGGGAGACAAAACCTGGTTGTAGAACTATATCATTCACAATTCTTTATTCTTTTACTCTGTGTAAACAAAATATGAAAGCCCAGTAGAACTGCTTGGATCACATTCCCATGTTAAAATATGTTGATATTGATATTAAGTCCTTCTGAAAGCTTACCACTTGGCTTCCCTGCACCTAAAAAATGTTTTTAAAATTTGGTATTGCTGACTTGCATTTTCCAGTTGCAGTGTTGTGCATTCCTGTCAGAAGATAGCAAGTTTATTTAGATGTCTATTTTGGGGATTTTTTTGGAACTCAAGTTCAGGCACTTAAAGTGGAGTCTGTTGTTTCGGGGAGTTCTTGAGCAGCGGGGTGGGAGCTGCAGGATCCTGCTGAAAGCGAGCAGTCTCCCAGTGCTTTGAGCTTTCAGCCCAAAATGTTTTGTTGCTGCTGTCTGGTTTGCTTAAAAAGGGTGGCATGGGACAGGGAGCAAACCTTTGTGGTTTTGTGTTTTATCTTTGTATCTGAAAGTATCTGCAACTGAAGTTACTCGAAGGAGAAACACAAGAAACAACATTAAAATGTGACCAAGAATTTTTAAATCACTTTTGGCATAAACTTCCAGAATGTGTTTTCTGTGGAAAACATAGGAGAGAACTTCCTTTGAAAAGCAGGAGCTAGTAAAATCCTTCAATATCCTGGAGCATAGTGCATGTCCCAGCTCATAGTGCCAGAAGTGGACCAAGCATGCAGAATGTTCTGTGGATGCAGTGTGCGCTTGCAGCCCAGAAAGCCAACTGTATCTTGGGCTGCATCAAAAGGAGCGTGACCAGCAGGTCGAGGGAGCTGATCCTGCCCCTCTACTCTGCTCTCGTGAGACCTCACTTGGAGTATTGTGTGCAGTTCTGGTGTCCTCAACATGAAAAGGACATGGAACTGTTGGAACAAGTCCAGAGGAGGGCCACGAGGATGATCAGGGGACTGCAGCACCTCCCATATGAAGATAGGCTGAGAAAGTTGGGGCTGTTCAGCCTGGAGAAGAGAAGGCTGTGTGGAGACCTCATAGCATCCTTCCAGTATCTGAAGTTGGCCTATAGGGATGCTGGGGAGGTTCTCTTCATGAGGAACTGTAGTGATAGGACAAGGGGTAACGGGTTCAGTATTAAACAGGGGAAGTCTAGATTGGATCTGAGGAAGAAATTCTTTCCTGTAAGGGTGGTGAGGCACTGGACTGGGTTGCCCAGGGAAGTTTTGAATGCTCCATCCCTGGTGGTGTTCAAGGCTGGATTGGACATAGCCTTGGGTGGCATGGTTTAGTGGGAGGTGTCCCTGCCCATGGCAGGGGGGTTGGAACTAGATGATCTTAAGGTCCTTTCCAACCCTAACTATTCTATGATTCTATGATTTTTTATTTGTGCTGTGCAGCAGCAGTAAAATGAAGAAAGACAGCCATGTTTGCAGTTAAGTATAAACCGCAGACTTAATTATTTACCCCTCTCATCTGTGGGATTCTGATCTCTTCCAAAATGTGAGACACATTCACAAAGAGAGTTTTTTGGCATGTAGTGTGATGCAATAAATCTGACTGATAAAAATTAAATTAAATTAAAATTAAATCAATTAAAAAAATCAGAAAATTATTAATTCAAGTACTGTAATTTCCAAATAGATTTATATGATTCTCATTGCACAGCAAATTCTCACTTCCATTATTGAACAGGGGTTTTGAATGTTCAACTGTAGGATTTAAAGCTAAGGTCTATTTTGTGCGAAGAGCATAACGTAAAGAATAACGTAGAAAATAAGGCTACATTAATAACATATATACAGCAGCTTACTGCAAAACTATCACCAGTCAATAAAAATTAAGGGTATAATCCTGACTCTTTTGACCTTGATGAAAAAGTGCCATAGTTCAAACTAAGACAATGACTCCAGGTGTTAAAATGTGAATAAAGCAGGAAACATTCAGAAGGGTAGTGAAGGGACTTTTAAAGTGTGTGTTATTATTAATGCGAACTCCGGTTCACACTTAGTTCATCATGGTTTATTTTCAAATTGGAGACTCATGGCAATTCAGGATGGAAGGGTTATTGTTCATTGCTTCAGAACCTAGGAATGAACCTTCCTGCCTCTTCCTTCTCCCAGTAAGTACTTTGCCTAAGGAACAGACACATTAAAATCGGTAGGATTTATCCCTGATTGAGGTAGCACTCAGCATAAACAGTGTTGGTAGAGCTGATCTCAAAATTAAATTGACATCCTCATTCTTCTGCTCATTTCCTCTCCCATTGTTGTTCTGCTGATGCATGAATAATATCAAACCTCATGGCTGCTACAAATACTAATTCTGATACTGCTGGAAGGATGATGAAATATTTTTAAAACCCACAGTCTTTTTTCCATTCTCTTAGAAACAATAATTAAACAAAGATATTTGCAGATAGGAAAATCTATTGCAGCATTATAAAACAATTGAGATATGAGATAAAGGACTGGAATTCATCTATTGGAATACCAGTCATTTCATTATTCTGTGATTTCTGTATCCTTGCTAGTCCCGTTCCTACCAGTGTGATAATACGTGCACTTCACTGCACAGCTGTACAGACAAACCATGTGAAACTTCAGTTCCAAAGTAATTTTGATTGTGATTATGTGTTGATTGTTGCCTTGAGCATGAAAATGACTTAAGAAGAAAAGGATCTGATCCTGAAAATACTCCCTATGGGGCTGGATAATGCTAGCTGGCTAGTAATCCCTCCCTCGTGCTAGACAATAACTGAGCATGCTAGCAGAACTGCCTGCTGTTGTATAAATGTGTTGTGTAGAATCATAGAATTGTTTAGGTTGGAAAAGCCCATGCAGTCGAACTGTTAATCAAGCACCATCAAGTCCACAACTAAACCATGTCCCTAAAGTGTCACGTCCACGGTGTACTTGTTATACTTATGTATTTGTAATTATAAAATTATTGAATGAGTGAGAAAACTCAACTCTTTCGCATTCCAGTAACAGCAAGTTAAACTCTATGTTGTACAAGTTTAGTGGTGTCTTGGGTTCAGCTGTAGCAGTCATTTTTCTCCTTCCTAGTAGCTGGTGCAGTGCTGTGGTTTCAACTTTAGTCTGAGAAAAGTGCTGATAACACACTGATGTTTTTAATTGTTGCTAAGTAATGTTTACTCTGACCAGTGAGGAGGGGCATGGGAAGCCAGGAGGAAGCAGAGACAGGATGCATGACACAGAAACACAGAATCACAGAATAGTCTGGATTGGAAGCGACCTTAAAGATCATCCAGTTCCAACCTCCTGCCATGGGCAGGGACACTTTCCACTAGACCAGGTTGCTCAAGACCCTTTCCAACCTGGTCTTATAGAATCATAGAATCATAGAATAGTTGGGGTTGGAAAGGACCTTAAGATCATCTAGTTCCACCACCCCTGTCATGGGCAGGGATACCTCCCACTAAACCATGCCACCCAAGGCTATGTCCAACCCAGCCTTGAACACTGCCAGTGAGGGAGCATTCACAACTTCCGTGGGCAGCCCATTCCAGTGCCTCACCACCCTCACAATAAAGAATTTCTTCCTCATATCCAATTTAAACTTCCCCTGTTTAAGTTTGAACCCATTACTCCTTGTCCTCTCACTACAGTCCCTCATGAAGAGTCCCTCCCCAGCATCCTTATAGGCCCCCTTCAGATACTGGAAGGATGCTCTGAGGTCTCCATGCAGCCTTCTCTTCTCCAGGCTGAACAGCCCCAACTTTCTCAGCCTATCTTCATATGGGAAGTGCTCCAGTCCCCTGATCATCCTCATGGCCCTCCTCTGGACTTGTTCCAACAGTTCCATGTCCTTTTCATGTTGAGGACACCAGAACTGCACACAATACTCCAAGTGAGGTCTCACGAGAGCAGAGTAGAGGGGCAGGATCAGCTCCCTCGACCTGCTGGTCACGCTCCTTTTGATGCAGCCCAAGATACAGTTGGCTTTCTGGGCTGCAAGCGCACACTGAAGCTGGCTCATGCTCATTTTTCCATCGCCCAACATCCTCAAGTCCTTCTCTGCGGGGCTGCTCTGAATCTCTTCTCTGCCCTTCCTGGAGCTGTGCCTGGGATTGCTCCGAACCAGGTGTAGGACCGTGGACTTGGCATGGTAAAACTTCATCAGGTTGGCATCAGCCCACCTCACAAGCGTGTCAAGGTCCCTCTGGATGGCATTCCTTCCCTCCAGTGTATCAACCGAACCACACAGCTTGGTGCCATCGGCAAACTTGCTGAGGGCGCACTCAATCCCACTGTCCAAGTCACTGACAAAGATGTTGAACAAGACTGGTCCCAGCACTGATCCCTGAGGGACACCACTCGTTACTGGTCTCCAGCTGGACATTGAGCCATTGAGCACAACTCTTTGCATGCGGCCATCCGGCCAGTTCTTTATTCACTGAGTGGTCCACCTATCAAATTGATGTCTCTCCAACTTAGAGACAAGGATGTCATGTGGGACAGTGTTGACCTCTTTGCACAAGTCCAAGTAGATGACGTCAGCTGCTCTACCCCTGTCCATCAGTTCTGTAGCCCCATCATAGAAGGCCACCAAATTGGTCAGGCAAGATTTCCCCTTAGTGAAGCCATGCTGGCTGTCACCAAGCACCTTGTTGTTTTTCATGTGCCTCAGCATGCCTTCCAGGAGAATCCGCTCCAAGATTTTGCTGGGCACAGAGATGAGACTGACTTGTCTGTAGTTCCCCGGCTCATCCATTTTCTCCTTCTTGAAAATGGGGGTTTTATTTCCCTTTTTCCAGTCGTTGGGATCTTCACCTGACTGCCATGATTTTTCAAATATGATGGTCAGTGGCTTGGAAACTTTATTTGCCAGCTCCTTCAGGGCCCGCGGATGGATTTCATCAGGTCCCATGGAGTTGTATATGTTCAGGTTCTTAAGATGGTCTCGAACCAGATCCTCTCCTACAGTGGGCCCAGGGTCTTCATTCTCACTGTCCCTGCGTCTGCCTTCCAAGACTTGGGTGGTGTGGGCAGAGCATTTGCCAGTGAAGAGTGAGGCAAAGAAGTCTTTAAGAACATCAGCCTTCTCCAAATCCAGGGTAGCCAGTTCTCCCAATAGGTTCTGGAGAGGGCCCACGTTGTCCCTAGCCTGTCTTTTATTTGCAATGTACCTATCAAAACCCTTCATGTTATCCTTAACATCCCTAGCCAAGTTTAATTCTAAGTGTGCTTTAGCTTTCCTAACCTGGTTCCTAGCTTCCCAGACAACATCCCTGTGTTCTTCCAAGGCCGCCTGTCCTTGCTTCTACCTTTCATAAGCCTCTTTTTTCCTTCGAATTTTCCTCAGCAGCTCCTTATCCATCCAAGGAGGTCTCCTGGCCCTCCTGCTGCACTTCCTTCTAGTTGGGATGTATCGCTCCTGAGCTTGCAGCAGGTGATCCTTGAATATCCGCCAAGAGTCTTGAGCCCCCCTGCCCTCCGGGGCTATATCCCATGGAATCTTACTGAGCAGGTTCCTGGAGAGGCCAAAGTCTGCTCTCTTGAAGTCCAGGGCAGTGAGCTTGCTGCACGCTCTTCTCACTGTCCTGAGGATCTTGAATTCGACCATCTCATGATCGCAGTAATTAAGGCTGCCCTGGAGCGTCACATCTAAAATGGACAAAGGGGTACTCCATACCACAGCACATCATGCCCGGCATATAAACTTGGGGGAGTTACCTGGAAGGCCCGGATCACTGCTTGGATCAGGCTGGGTATCAGTCAGCTGCTGGTGAGCAATCGTTATTTCTCTTATCATCATTATTATTATTGGGGGTAGCAGTAGTGGTTTTGTATTGTACCTTAGTTACTGCACAGTTCTTATCTCAACCCAGGGGATTTACAAAGTGAGGAGTGAGCGAGCAGCTGTGTGGTTCTGAGTTACCGGCTGGGCTTAGACCACAACAAGTGGGTAAATGCTGTCCATTTGGATTCGTCCCTATGCTAGTGGTAACTATATCTGATGAGGAGTGTTTGCAGGATTGAGCTCTTAATTGTACCTACCCTGTGTTACTCAGAGTATCATGAAGAATCTTAAAAGCTGCTGCTCTTGTGCAGTAGCTACTGCGCTAGATTTTTACAGTAACAATCACTGGAAATTTGCAGATATGAGCATTGCTGGATTAGATGGAAACCATGATACTTTTGATCTGACTGATATCTGTTCCCTTATTGTTTATACCCAACAATTCTGAATCTACTGAAAGAGCTGTGAAGATGAACTTCTGAAAGGGTAGGGATGGGTGAGCTTTGCTCCACATTGCCTTGTGTGTTTCAGGATCCTGAAAAATCCTCCCTGATCCTGGGGAGCCAAACAAAACAGTAATTAACACTTATTATTGCCAACATCAAAATAAACTACCTCATGGGTCCTCCTGCCCAGAACTGATTTTTCAATGTCAAATAGCAATATCCCTAATTAATTGGGGCACCCAGCAGTCAGCTTTTTCTTCCTTCAGTATGCAGAACATTAATGAAGTCAACACTTCTTAACATGAAGACTCTTATTCTGAAACAGATGAGGGGCTGGAAACAGAACAGGAGGGTACAGCATGCTGAAGTACATGATGTGGACATGCTGCTTTCCAGTTAATCATGTTAGAGTGACCAGTGGCTACTGACTGCTTTGTTTAAAATTTGTTTTCATAAATAAGCCTTATAAAATAAGAAAACTCTCATCCTACGGTGATGCAATGATTTGGAATACAAGGACTAAGAAAACTTTAGTCAGAACTGCTCATTGAGACCCGGACAGAGTTTGTGGTGAAGAACTTGACCCTCCATTCTCATCGTGGCTTTAAAGAAGATTGCTAGTTAGCTAGCCACATACATACCCCTACAACTTCAAGCCTGAATATCTCACCTTTGGAGGCACCATTCCTACTCTGAAATCTACAAAGCTTTTTACAGTGGTTTCATTGAAAACAGAATCGGGTTCTCTCTTTCACTGAATTATAAAATCAACAGGGAAAAGGTTTAGTATTCACATGCTAATTTATAGCAATATTTTAACAAAAAGCTGTGAAAAGTAAATAAGTGGAGCATAAAAAAAACCCCAAATGGCATAATTGCTAAATGTAGCTAATCAGAAAGTGTCTGAAACAAATGAAAACAATTACCAAATGATAGTTTCTTCTAGAAGGTCATTAACTAATGTCAAATTAATTTGGAATTCCTTAATAAAGCAAAGTAGCAACTTATCTAATTAGTAAGGTTTTATTCTGATCTTACTGCATCTGGGAAAGTAACAGTTCTTGCTTTACTGAAACCAATCAAATGATAATAGCAAATCAGGATCATCCCCTTTACATGCAAAAGCCTCCACTAACGACCATTGAATATCAATGGAATTACTTCCGTTGACTGAAGGGGTGCTGAATTTGTCCAGGGTTCAGTGATCTTGGTCAGTGTGACTCTACAGTTACAGGTTTTGTTTGCACACCATCTTTTTTTGCAAAACAGGATTCACAGGGATAAGGAGTAGTAAGAATTTTTCCGGTGGAAAGACAATATTGAGTCTGATGCGTTCGTGAATTCCAGAGAGGGACAGTACTGGGAACTTACAGCTGGTGGGAAAAATTTGCCATATTGAGTATTTATGGGGTCAGAGACTGGAGAGGAAAATTTGCTAAGCTCCAGTTAATTCCAAGCTAGAAAACAGCAAAGATGCAGCAATTTAATTTGTATAAAGTGCCACAAGAAGGTAATGGAGTTAACTCTGACTTACTTCACCTGAGTTCCTAGTCTAAAAAATTTATACTTAATATGATATTTACTGTTGCAGAATTAATGAAACATTGGTCACTGGAGGAGTATAATTTAGAATTATCTTACAGATAGTTTTTGCTGTTAAATCATTTCTGAAGTTTGTTGTAAACATTGAGATGCAAGGATTTACCCTTAAAAGAGAATACTCTGAGTAAATTTAGTAGATGAAATGGGAACAGTTACTTAAATCTATCTTTTTATTGCCTCTTCATTACCACCTTACCATTCTACACCACTTCAGATGGAAAAGAGCTTCAGGGAATTTTTACCTTGCTTTGAAGAGCAATCTTGAACTGTCAAAAAAATGGAAAATATCAGGTAATGAACTACTGCAATGTTTAATTTTGAACACAGGTAATGATAAAAATACCTCTAGATTTTGTTTATCAAGGTCATTGAGAAAAACACCAACCAAACACAGATATTCTTGAAGAAGTCAGTGATGTTAGAAAACATGGTTGGGTAGGACTCAAGGTCTCAGAGAGGTAAGGAACATATCCATTTTCTAAGGAGCCGAACTTAATGACATTCTGCCAGTAAGCATTTTCTTTCTCAGGTCTGTTGCCTTTAAAGTTTCTATGCAAGCGCTATGCTGGTCCTTTGCAACAGCAGACTCCAGAGCACACCTTATTACGGGCTTGCTCTTGCTTAGCACACTTTTGAAGTAGTGGATGCATTAAACATAAGGATGGAAACAATCTGCAGAACACTTATTGACAGAGGTAATCCAGAAAGATTATGTTGCTTCCTCTGATGACTGCTTCTTTTTTGCTTTTACCTGTTGACCCAGACAATGATCGTTTATAAGGGTAGTTATGGCATTCAGAGAGACTACCTGTATCTGTTGCTTGACATCAGCTGCAACATAGTTGAAGTCTGTGTATTGTTAATGTTCCTCAGTTTTTCTCTTTCCCAAGAGATACTGTATTGTTACAGGCAGTCTTTCTCTAATAATTATCCATGTTCTACTTTCCCCATTCTTACTTCATTTTACTCTGTCCTTGAGCAGAACTAAACCAATAAAGAGATCTGAAGTTTATTAATTCACAACAGTATAATTCTCTCTCACACGCTTATCTGTGCTAGCCTACCATTTGTTAGCTATGATTTTGCAATGCAATACTGTAAAAGGTCTTATACTATTCAGACCTTATTAAGCTTCAAAGTCAACTTTAGAAATTGCTGTACTATAAAATACAACCAGATGTAGTTAAAGCTGAGATTCAGTAAAAATCAATAAGCAAAATACTTATTCAACAGTCTCTGAATAAAAGGTAATAGAGCTCTGTTTTTTTTAAATTATCAAGTTCTTTTTAGCTTGCAAGATCCAGTCACTTTTTGTTTGTATTTTGTAATGAAACTTATTCAAAAACAGATGTACACATTGCTCTTTCATATACTACCAAAGCCAAACAAGAGCATCTGAGGTGGAAGTTTGACTAGCCACATGTATAATATTGTCACACACATGCTGGTACTACAGGAGAAATGAAAAATATTAGTGATGGTTCTCATTAAGAATTGATTTATAGGAAGCTATAGAGTTATAATCATGAAGTTGTAATAGGAACAAGAAGCATGTTGGTGGTCTCTTAATATTAAAATTCAAAATTATTCATTACTTATGTATAATCTCTTCAAGTTTTATGACAAGGCATACAATAAATTTATTGTAATCCAGAAACTGCAACAAACACATTATGGTATAACATAACAGGTTGTAATTTTGAATTAACGTACTTTTAAAGGGCACAACATGTGAAATAGCAAGTTATAACTATGTTGGTCCACTGAAGTGTTGTTTCCAAGATCACATCTTGTTTTTTATGAGAAGACTGATAATGAGAAGAAAGATATGTTTCTTCTTTCTGTTTTTCTCTTCTGTAAAGATGAGAAGGAAGTTTTAATATCCGAAATTATACATTGGAAAGTGTACACTATGAAAGGAGATAATACATTTTTATTCTTTTTAATAATTTAAAACTAAGACTGACTGATGTACAAGTTAAGTGGAAGAAAAATTCCTTATTCGATGTGGAGTAATATATTACACTAAAATGAGATTATTTTTCTTCCAGTATATTTATAGAACAGAAAAAGCCCACAGCTATCCTCCATTTCAGACTTTTTTTAATGTTAATTTGAAAGATATGTATGACATTACTCTTACAATCTTTAAAGAAAAGTTATTAAAATGAAATTAGAAATGCTGATGAATAGTATTTGGATAAAATGAGAAACTCTTCTAATGGATTTTTGTAAAATTTTAATGATTAAAAAGTTTATAAAGAGCTAGTTCTTATATAAAAGTCAAAAGTTGAAATAAGATAGAATTACCTTCATGTGCTTGATTTTAAATGCAGAACAATGGAATGCACACATATTGTATTTGATACATTAAAAGAATCATAGAATCATAGAATAGTTGGGGTTGGAAAGGACCTTAAGATCATCTAGTTCCAACCCCCCTGCCATGGGCAGGGACACCTCCCACTAAACCATGTCACCCAAGGCTATGTCCAACCTGGTCTTGAACACCGCCAGCGATGGAGCATTCACAACTTCCTTGGGCAACCCATTCCACTGCCTCACAACCCTTACAGTAAAGAACTTCTTCCTTATATCCAATCTAAACTTCCCCTGTTTGAAGCCATTACCCCTCGTCCTCTCACTACAGTTCCTCATGAAGAGAACCTCCCCAGCATTCCTATAAGCCCCCTTCAGATACTGGAAGGCTGCTATGAGGTCTCCACGCAGCCTTCTCTTCTCCAGGCTGAACAGCCCCAACTTTCTCAGCCTATCTTCTTACGGGAGGTGCTGCAGTCCCCTGATCATCCTCGTGGCCCTCCTCTGGACTTGTTCCAACAGTTCCATGTCCTTTTCATGTTGAGGACACCAGAACTGCACACAATACTCCAAGTGAGGTCTCACGAGAGCAGAGTAGAGGGGCAGGATCACCTCCCTCGACCTGCTGGTCACGCTCCTTTTGATGCAGCCCAGGATACGGTTGGCTTTCTGGGCTGCAAGCCCACACTGAAGCTGGCTCATGTTCATTTTTCCATCGCCCAACATCCTCAAGTCCTTCTCTGCAGGGCTGCTCTGAATCTCTTCTCTGCCCTTCCTGGAGCTGTGCCTGGGATTGCTCCGAACCAGGTGTAGGACCGTGGACTTGGCATGGTAAAACTTCATCAGGTTGGCATCAGCCCACCTCACAAGCGTGTCAAGGTCCCTCTGGATGGCATTCCTTCCCTCCAGTATATCAACCGAACCACACAGCTTGGTGTCAACAGCAAACTTCCTGAGGGCGTGCTCAATCCCACTGTCCAAGTCACCGACAAAGATGTTGAACAAGGCTGGTCCCAACACTGATCCCTGAGGGACAGCACTCATTACTGGTCTCCAGCTGGACATTGAGCCATTGAGCACAACTCTTTGCGTGCTGCCATCCGGCCAGTTCTTTATTCACCGAGTGGTCCACCTATCAAATTGATGTCTCTCCAACTTAGAGACAAGGATGTCATGTGGGACAGTGTTGACCTCTTTGCACAAGTCCAAGTAGATGACGTCAACAGCTCCATCCCTGTCCATCAGTTCCGTAGCCCCATCATAGAAGGCCACCAAATTGGTCAGGCAAGATTTCCCCCTAGTGAGGCAATGCTGGCTGTCACCAAGCACCTTGTTGTTTTTCATGCACCTTAGCATGCCTTCCAGGGAAATCTGCTCCAAGATTTTGCCAGGCACAGAGGTGAGACTGACTGGTCTGTAGTTGAGAATGTGATTTCATAAGTCGTTAAAAAGGAAATTGCCAAAACTTTGATTTTAAACATGTGGATAGGATACTACTGTGATGCTGTGGAGACTCAAAGTTATTCCAGAAAAGCAAAGCAATATCCAAGAATGAAGACATGCTACCAAACAATTAAGAAATGATCTTTAAGTGTAGATCAACAATTATAAAATATAATGCAGTTTTATGGACAAAAAGGATTCATTTTCTTCAATATTCTCTAGGAAATTTACCATAAAAAGACTTTATCAATGTCTTGATTCACGAGTATTAGAAAACAGATAATTGATAGATACGTCACAGAACTTATTTCATCATGTTTTTCTGTTTTTGCATTTTTGTAGGGGAAAATGAAAAAGTCAAAGCTTCTGCCAGTCACTTACTTTTCAAATAAGGTTTTATAGCCTTTGAATCATTCTTTTGTGCTTTCCCAGAGTCCAAAAGTCTTTCTCAACCTCTACCTTAAAACTTGGACATCCAGCCTGGGCATAAAGTCTCAACAGCATGTGCTTGGTTGAACCAGCAAGAATAATCATAGAACCATAGAATGGTTACGGTTGGAAAGGACCTTAAGACCATCTAGTTCTAACCCACCTGCTGTAAGCAGGGGCTCCTTCCACTAAACCAGGTTGCTCAAGGCCCTGTCCAACCTGGCCTTGAACACTGCCAGGGATGAAGTATTCACAACTTCCTTGGGCTACCTGTTGCAGTGCCTCACCATTCTCACAGTAAAGAATTTCTTCCTTATATCCATCCTAAATCTCCCCTGTTTAAGTTTTATATAATAATACTGTAATCAACTTGAGGAATACTTGGGCTTAAGAATGAGAAGTCTTAAAATACTAAACTGTACATGATTTTCTCAGTGTGGACTTCATGTGATTGTTATCAGTCAGTGTTGATGATATCTTTTATTACTGTATTATATTTTTGATAATTTTTGCTATGAAAAAAATGTGTAGGTGTGAAGGGCTCATTTGTAAATGTGAGGGCCTTCTAGAACTTTCCAACATCTGCCTTGCTTGACAAATGTAGCTACTTGTATATAGTTTAACAGCTACAAATACCAAGCAGCTTAGCAAGTACACCGGAGAGCTAATTTTTTGGTGAAAGTGATGAGCAAAGATAAAGTTACCAGGAGCACAAACATATTTGAGAAAAAGGATGAGGAGATAAGCTGAAGCATGTAGAGAAGAGCTGAAGTCTTCTTTTGCTACAACTTTTTCCTTTATCATCCCCTATTTTCCCACCTGTCCAATTTAGTCTTCCTGCCGCCATTAATTTTTCCATTTTCCTTTATAAGTTGGAATTTTCAATGCAAGAAGATTAAATCTTTCTAGTGTTTAAGAAAAAAATAATGCTATTTTAAAACTGTGCACCTAAATTACTTCTCTTCCCCCACACCTCTAGCGACCTGTGCTTCTGTTAATTCCTTTTGGAAATTATTTAGGAGCAGTGAATAACTGGAAGAGATACTTGCAAACGGCTGTTTAACTTAATAGGAAAGAAGGTGAAGAAAGGTACTAAAAAGAGTTTCAGAAGGACTTTTTAAGAAAGGCTAAACCTCAGGTATCAGCCTGCAGAGCAGCAGATCACTCCCTCACAATAATTGTGCACTAGTAGGCACTAAGGAGCTAGGTGTGGTGGGGAAGGAGTTTTCACAAGAGTTTAGCATTAGTTGCTATTGGAGACAAGCAGAAACATACAGATCTGTTCTGGGATAACAATTACTTCTCCTTTCTGAAAGTGTGCTACGAAAAGGCGTACTCCATTTGTTTCTTCCATTGACTGCTGCCTGTTCAGAATCATGCATTAGTTTCAAGCTGTGCCTGAATGTTGAGTAGGACATGAACCCAGACCAGTAGGGCTCTAATCTTGCCTTCCCTACCAGTGCAAGTTAAAACATAGATTTTATCTGAAACGATGGTGCTAGGTTTGATCCCAAATTTGTGTCCATAATCGTAATGTGTACTGACATGCTATTAAACAAACTTTCTGCAATCTTTAATGATCTGCCTCAGGATTGTAAACCAGAAGAACATTTAACTGGCCATCTCTTTAAAAGTGGACATCATAGTGAAATAGAAAGGCACAGATGAGTAAACATTGTTTGCAGAATATACTGTCTAAAGGCCATGTTCCGATAGCTTTATTCATGCATGTTCATGTGAGAATTTTTTTCTCTACTAGGAAGGTCAATGAAAGCAGCAGGTTTACTCAAGAATCGTAGAATGGTTTGTCTTGGAAGAGACCTGAAAGATCATCTAGCTATGGCCCTTTTAGTTGCACAGGCAGGGACACCTGATCTTCCACTAGATCAGGTTGCTCAAAGCACCGTCCAACCTTGAACCCCTGGCCTTGAGCACTTCCAGGGATGGGACATCCTCAACTTTGCTGGGTAACCTCTTCCAGTGTCTCACAACCCTTATAGTGAAGAATTTCTTCCAAATACCTAATCTAAATCTACCTTCTTTCATCTTAAAGCCATTACCTTTTGTCCTGTTGCTACATGTCCTTGTAAAAAGTCCAACTCCAGCTTCCTTGCAGACTCCTTTAGGTACTGGAAGGCTGCTATAAGGTCTCCCCAGAGCCTTCTCTTCTCCAGGCTGAACAAGCCCAACTCTCTCAGCCTGTCTTCACAGGAGAGGTGCTTCTGTGCTCTGAGCATCTTTGTGACCCTCCTCTGGCCTTGCTCCAACAGGTCCATGTTCTTTTTATGCTTTGGGACCCAGAGCTGAAAGCAGTACTCCAATTGGGGTCCTGGGGAGTAGAGGGGGAGAATCCCCTCCCTTGACCTGCTGGCCATGCTCCTTTTGATGCAACCCAGCATATGGCTGGCTTTCTGGGCTGCAGGCTCACATGTTGAGCTTCTTGTCAACCAACACCCTCAAGTCCTCCTCAGAGTTGCTCTTAATCCAGTCTCCATCAGCCTGTATTTGTGCTTGGGATTGCTCCAACCCAGGTGCAGGACCTCGTACTTGATCTTGCTGACTTCATGAGGTTTGCCCAGGTCCACCTCTCAAGCCTGTCAAAGTCTCTCTGGATGGCATCCCTTCCCTCCAGTGTGTTGATCGTACTACACAGCTTTATGTTGCTGGTGATCTTGCTGAGGGTGCATTCAATCCTACTGTCTGTGTCATCAACAAAGATGTTGAACAGTGCTGGTCCTCAATACTGATGCCTGGGGAATGCTACTCATTGCTGGTCTCCACTTCAACATCGAGCTGTTAACCACAACTCTTTGAGTGTGACCATCCAGCCACTGAGTGATCCATCTGTCAAATCATGTCTCTCCAGTTTAGAGACAAGGATGTCATGCAGGACAGTTCAAATGCCTTGCAGAAGTCCAGGTAGATGATGTCAGTTCCCTTCTCCACTAGTGCTGTTACCCTATTGTAGAATGCCACCAAATTTGTCAGGCCTGATTTGATCTCAGTGAAACCACGTTGGCTGTCACCAATCATCCCCTTACAGTCCATGATGTGCCTTAGCATACTTTCCAGGATAATGCTTCATGATCTTGCCATGCACCAAGGCGAGACTGACTGGCCTGTAGTTCTTCAGGTTTTCCTTTCTCCTCTTTTTAAAAATGGGGGTTATATTCCCCCTTTTCCAGTCAACAGCAACTTCACCGGACTGCCATGACTTCTCAAATGTGATGGCTAGTGGCTTAGTCACCTCATCCACTAGTTCTCTCAGGACCCATGGATGAATCTGATCAGGTCCCACATACTTGTGCACCTTCAGGTTCCTTAGATGATCTCAAACCTGATCTCATACAGTGGGTGTTTCTTCATTCACCCAATACCTCCCTGCCTTTGCCTTCTGCGACTTGGGTGGTGTGGCTGGAGGTCTTGTCAGTGAATACTGAAGCAAAAAAGTCATTGCTTACTATTTGAAGTAAGCGAACAATTTGTTTTTCTCTCAATGATTGTTTTTACACTAGCATAATGTTATTGTTTCCACTGAGCTACCACTATAAGTTAGATGAAAACCTGCTCTGCTACTTCCTGATTACTTTAAAATTTATTTCCTTTCATATCTTAGAAAATGAAAACACTGCAAATTTTAATTAGATCATATTCCACTGTTTTGTAAAGCATGAATATGTCTGAAATTAGAAGTCAACAAGAACAACAGTATTTCCCAGTGAACAGCAAAATATACTTGTGTCCTGAGTGCCTTTGTCAATATAAATCAGAAACATGAACAGTGAGAGAATACTATGTAACTACTTCTCTGTTACAAAAAACCCTAACTACTTCTTTGCATGATTTTTTATACACTTTATGTATTAGGTACTGCTATGCAAGTACTGCTTTGGTAACTGCCTTGCTGCAATAGGATTTGGAGGATAGACAACATCTTATCAAACAGGATTTATGGCTGTCTACACAGTTAGTAGATAGATTTTGAATGCTCACTGTAAGAAATGATTTTATTTCTTCCTTCAACCAAAGCACTAAATTATTACAAAACACTTGCTTACATTGATTTTGAACTGATTTTTAAGAAATACTTAGTTCTACTCAGCTATTGAATTTCTGAATGTAGTACAGCAGTGAGAGGATCCGAATGACATCTCACGAGCATGAAATAAGCTTATTTTGTGATAGCAATTGAAACAACATACAGCAATCAGGGATAATACAGATAAATAGAGATAAGCAGAAAAGAACATCAGGAACTAGCATAAATCATACAAAAGCTGTCCTGTCTATGAAGTATTTTTCACCTGACTGCCATTATAAAAGCAGTCCTCTCAAGCTCAGATTTATTCCTTTGTTCTATGAAGCTTTCTGCTTCTGGCTCTTTCCTGCTTTTTTCCCCAACAGCCCTTGTACCTGTCTACAAGTAATTTTTTTTTTTCATTTTCCTTGCTTTTTTTTTGGTGTGCCTCTGCATCAGAGCCACTTCTTGGAAGGGAAAACGGCAGGAATAGAAGAATCAGCTAAGACAAAGTAAGAAATGGTGCCAGTCAACTTCTTAACCTTTGAAGCATGGCAATTAACAGGGTTTCTTGGATACATTTCATCTTCTATTCAGAAATGGTGCCTCAGTGGTTGTGAGGATTTTTTATATTTGTATAAGATTCGAGAATGTCTTCTAGCCTGGGCAAGGCTGATACTGCTCCTGTGTGCTGAACTTTACAGAAATGACTAGAGCATGTTTGCTGTACACTGCAGCCACTCAGTGCTCATATGCTTGTGCATGGATGGGTTGGTGTGCTGCACTTGTGCTGAGGATGTGCAGGAAGCACGGCGCTTACTGCCCATGCCACCCACGTGTTCTCACCTTTGCAGTAAATTCATTGCCTCTCTTCATGCCCCCTTTCTCTTCTCCCTACACATTGGATTTATTGCATGAATGGAGAACATGTTCTGTATCTGAAAGGCCCTGGCAATGTTGAATTTGCTCTGCTCAAAGCCTGCAGCACATGCATACCTATTTCTGACTGAGAGCTGTGGAAGAAGTATGGAAGTCTGCCCAGGGCCTTTTCCAGCTACTGTGGTGCCTTGTTAATATGGGACTTAACTCACAGTATCAGAAAATGACCCCTTCATCTTTCAAGTTTTCCAGTAAGTTCAGTTCTTTGGTTTGGTTTTGGCAGTTCAGGTTGCTATGTGATGCAACACAGTGATCTATTACCCAGTGACTTAAAGAAAGCTCCAGATAGCAAACACCCTGATAAATAAGCTCAGAGAAGTTGATATTCCCTGCTCAAAATGTTTAGAAGTAGAAAGAATGCCCCGTGATGGAAGTTTCTTTTTAATGATCTGTTGTAAGAACAGTTTGATAAAGGGTAGAAATACGTTGGATATTCACGAATAACAGTGCAGTCTCAGAAATGAGCTTTGATTTCTGAATACAAGGTGGAGAGAAAAAATAAACGAAAAAGATAATTTTGTTTGCTGCTAATAATTTATCAGCTCTAATCAGGATGAAACCTATCCATTAATATGTATGCGGAAATGTGATGATAGTATTAGGAGTGCCTCATTATTGTTAATTCATTTAGTACTCAGTGTAATAGCACTAATCATAATTAACTCCTCTGGTATTAGTAGGGTTGTCATACAATATGTACACTATTTGCATGAGAATTCCACTCTAGATTCTCATTAATTAAAGCACCATAAAAATGTCAGCACTTTAATTTGCCTTATGTTAAATACTATGAGGAGGCTTCCAAGTTTTTCATATTAGAATTTATCAAAATACTGCTGCTACATTAATTTTAACCAGAAATAATAGTTTGTAACCGTCTATTTATCAGGTAATTACTGTTTAAAAGTCTTTCATTTTTCAGGGGATTACTGTTGCTAACATACAGAGGTGGAACAGTAGCTTACTATACCAGTGCTGGAGTTTTTATTAGGCAAAATACCCTGTGTTTTCTGAATAGGTTTTTCTGCCCACCTTCACAAAATGCCCAGTGTCAGGGTTCTGCAGGGCCGATGTCTCCCTGGGGCATGGTAGTCAGGGGCAGCTCTCAGCGCTGGAGGCGTCAGGAGGAAGGAACATCCCAGCTGTGCTGTCTTTGGGTTGGCCCTGAGCACAGGCAGCCAATCCTCTAGGAGAGGGATGATCTCAAGGCCCTTTTAAGGTGTTTCTGTTTGGAAATGAAGAACAAAGGCAACATATTCATGACTGTTGTTTCGGTGGCTTTAGTGCTCTGTAAGCTACCCCTCTGCAGAAACTTATTCTGAGCTTTCTGGAGGCCTTTTCACTGCCTCCTGCTTTCTCCTAAGTCCACGCCTTGCTCTGCTGCCATAATGACTCCTTTTGGTTGGCTTACGGAAATCTTTCTTCAGAGCACGGGCACCGAGAAATTATTGATTTTCTTGAATCTTGATTTGACCTCTGGTTGTAGGCTTCAGCCTTCTGCATGTGAAAACTGATGGCTACAAGATGGATATGCTGCTGTTCAGAAGTTTGTGTATGCTCTGGATGTGAGCACTAGCAACATAGAAAAGCTGCAGTCATGTTTTTTGTGTCCTAATCAATATACATCGGGCCTCTGATCAGCTTTGGACAGCCCATGTGGCTAGTACAGGGTGCTTCTCAGGAAGTCTGCTAGTCTCAGAATGAAGCCCCAGTTCCGGACTTGCTCTTGTCCATGGGTGTTTTGTTGAACTGAAGGAAGCAGGTTATCACCCACTGCCCTTGGCTGTGATGATGAGCTGGGGACATGGGGTGAAGAGGACTAAGAGGTGTAGCAGTTTGGTATCTAAAGAATAAATCCATATTGTGCATTGGTTTACTTGTTACATTCATTAAGTCTTGGCCAACTGGAGGTCTGTCCTCTAGTTATAGGAATCACATGGTTCATGTGACAAGAGGTGGTGCTCACACTGCCCACTGTCAGGCATTCCACTAAAGGAGATGATGTGATGAGAGGCAATGCTGTTCTTCCTGTAGTTCAAGCTCTTGTATGCTCTTCAATAAATTCATTGACTCATTAGCATTCAGGGCATTTTTATCCTTACTTAGATTCTACTTCCTCTGGCCAAATGCAAGTGAGTCTTAAGAAGTCCCAGGGGTTTCCTTTATTGTTTCTCCTTTTTGCCTTCTGTTTCTTCAGAATATGCCATCTCTGCCACCATAGGATATGAGAGCTGGAGGTCTTAAAGTTATCAGACGGATCATAAAGCTGAAAATAAAACATCAAATAGCCTGTGGCCACACAACCAGCTACTTTATGGCAGGATTATAATACAAGGTTCAGAGCAGGAAATTTAAACCTAATTAGGTAAAGAAGCAGCTGGATTTGGACCCTGAGTGATGAGTCAAGGAACTGGTATGCCGTGCCTTGTTTGAGCTGGTATTATTGATCTACGAGTTTGTAGCTCTACTTAGTACCAGAAGAATTCCTTCTCTATGCTTTCCTCATCTACAAATGTCCTGAGGTATTGTTTTAATAGATTTAATACTGTCTGTTATAGAAACACGTAAGTTGAATATAAGCTTCAGATGTTTGTTTTCAGCCTGAGTGCTTCAGGATCTGTGAACCATCACAGGGTTAATTAAAATTCATGTTTTCCTTTTTATTTTCATGCTGTCTCATTTGTATTCAGGGTATGTCCTGAGCAGGTTTATTTTGATAGATTATTATCCACAATAAATTGAAATACCTTTCACAGTGATCTCTGTAAGATAAGAAAAAATTACTCGAGTTCTATTGCTAAATCCTAAGTGACTATGCCAATAGATTGATTCATGCTGTAGGTTTCCAAATCATTTAAATGTTACTGAAATGAGCCTGAAGCTTAATAATTTTTATCAGCTATCTAAGAAAATATTAGAAATTATTAATTTATCATGCAGATTAAAATATTTATACAGTGATAAAATCATCATTCTTATCACTGATACACACTACAGCCCAAGACCCATCCATCAGTTCAGCCATTTCCTATTCTGTTTTGTTTTCTTCTCTCACAGGGTAGTTTGTGACATGATTGTGTTATGTCTGTGATATAGTATAATAGAATGAATACACTGTTGATATGAGCACTATTAAGGTAGCTGATTATTTGTGTTTAAGGGCTGAATAGATTTCAGGTCTCACAACCAGGTCCCAGACTTTGTAAAGTGAAACGTGCAAGAGGGTCTATGAGCCCTGTCCAAGCAATAATAATTTTTCTGCATATAAAGGAATGTACAGGGATTTTTCTGAATATAAAGGAATGTACAGGAATAAAGGAATCTTGATCTCACTTGATATGGCCATAGTAAATCTATGCAATTAGAATTTAATTTGTAGCATTTGTCTATAAGAAGTTGCAGTTTGCAAAGGTAAACAACATTGAGGTAAACAAAGGAGAAAAGTATACCCAAAATTTATATATATGTTTAAATATATAAAATCTTCTCTTTCAATATACATATACCTATATATATGTGATGTGTTTTTGCATGCATCAGGGTATTACTGGGGGGAGGAAGGGCCTTTTCTGATAATGGAAAATATATGGATCAGCTGTTTCTCACTGCGCTTACCCTGTCCTGTCATTACTTGGTGTTAACATGGTAGAAATATAATCTATCACTTGAATCCAGATTCTTAGCTAGAGATGGTAAAACTTGTCTTTCAGTGGTGGGAAAAGCCCTTTAGGGATTGATACTAATCCAATCTCATTCAGGTTGTCTGAGCTAATTCCTCCTCAAGATCCCTTCTGTGGGATATTGGAGTGCCAAAATAGTTGCGTTAATATGGGGGTATTGAAGTGTCTGAGTAAGGGGAGAGAGGATTAAACCTACATCTACAAAACATAATGATAAAGACTTGTAACCATTCTTAACGCTTGTGATTCTAGGGGATGGTGGGCCAGATACGGAGTCAGGTCTGGACCCTGTCCTATTATTGCCTTACTAGGTGAATTTTGAACAGCTATTTATCAGCTATTCTTCAGGGAAAGGTCTCTTACTGTCTCCATACAACATCCAGTGCCGTGGGATTCTAAGCACAGCGAGAGCTGTTGTACACTCATAAAAGTGGCTAATAATTTCAAATTTAGAATTCTCTTTCTTTACAAGAGTGTTGCATTTTGAAGGTGTCTTGGCAGTTTGCAATCCTGTTTGTCTTCTCACCGCAATGGAAGAGGCAAAGCCGTGCACTTTTTTATGCAGTCCCTTGTCAAAGGATGAACTTGTAAAGCATCAGCTGGAGAAAGCTGAAATGCTGGATCAGTTTGCAATAATACTGATAGAAAAAATGATATTTTTTAATATTCTTATATTCTTATATTTTTATATTCTTTCTTCCTACTGTTTTTCCTGGCAGACAATGTATGTTTATTTGAGAAAAGTCTGTTTTCTAACTTGGCATAATACTATTGATTGGCAGAGATGAAGAAGGCTGCTTGCTTGTAATTTGTGTCAATGAGGAAGAGCTCTTTCGACATCCTATGGTGATAAGGAATTTTCTTATTTTGAGAGAGAGGGAAATGGGAAACATGAATGCATGGCTGAGTACAGAAAAGTGACTTTCTAAGTGTAATGCATTATTACATTCTATGCCCTAGTGTGTTTTCTGAGTTCCTATTTGCTTAGAACAATTGCTAAGAAAACAAGGTGCTGCTGCTGCAGAGTTCATGCTATGGTGGAAAGGCAAAAGATGTACTTTGCCTTTTGCAGCATCAGTACAATTGCAGCCAAGCCCAGAGCCTTTTCGTATTGGTGGTGGGAAGCAAAAAAAAAGAAAAGTTAATAAAATTTCTATTCCTTTTTCCTTTCTCCCAGTAATGAAATAAACTTGATTGCCTGGCAGGTCCCTGCATTTCCTTTTGAATTCCACAGTGACCAGATCTGTTGAGGAAGACCCTTACAGAATCGCGTAGCAAACTAAGATGCTGTTCAGGAGTTTCCCTTCTGATGCTAATGGCACTTTTGAAGAGGTGCTACCAAGATTGATAGACCCTATTGTCTTTATATATTTTTCCCACTCACAAACTTTATGAAGACTTTATACACAATCCATTACTATGTTAGCAGATGTTACAGCTCTTCTCTCTCTTCCTCCATTTAATCTCAAAGACACAGTTGGTGCTAACTGAAAGAGAGAAGGTTTCAAACCTTTGAAACAGTGAGTTTCTGGGACATTTTCCTACTATGTGGGGGATTAGAATGGAAAAACTTTGAGATGGATTTTAATATATTTAATAGTAGAAGATATATAATAGCAGGAGACTAGACTCAGTTACTCTGGAGGTTCTTTCCAGTGGTGTATTTCTGTGGAGAGCTTAATCCTCTTCTGTATAAATCCTTCCATACTTGCCACCCCAAGAAACAGGTTACACTGCACAATCTCTTCCTGAGCTCTAAATTTCTTAATCCTCTCCTCAGCTCCACAGATGAAGAGCCATTTGCCTAACACTTTGCTCACTTTTGTGAGCAAATTGGCTGGGAGAAGAAGAGAAAGGAAAGGATCAGTAGGAATCTAATCTGGCCCCAATTACTTACCAGTATAACTGCTTAAACTTTTTTGACTCACCATAATGGAATATTATTTTAAAATCCATATTTACAGGTAAAATTGATTTTCACTTATATTTTTTAGTTCTTGGTAAAATATGGTATGATTTTCTTTTTAATGTTACTTTCCCTTTCTCTTCTTCCCTCTCTGCATTCCTGAATACTAAAATGCAAAAACCCAGAATTCCCTGACTCCTTAAACTACACAGTGATGACTCAAGTAAAGGCTAACCTGATAACCTGGGGATATTTTGGGAAAAGTATTTGGGAAAAATAGACGTCGTGGTTTAAGTCCAGTCAGCCACGCAGTTTCACTCTCTCACTCACTCCCCTCTCTTTCTTCCCCCCGCTCCCGGGTGGATGGAGAGGAGAATCGAAAGAATGCAACTCCCACAGCTTGAGATAAGAACAGTTTAGGAACTAAAGTATAACACAAATCACTACTGCTACCACCAATAATAATAATGACAAGGCAAATACAAAGAAAGAATACAAATTGCTCACCACCCAATACCAAGCCCGACCACGCAGTGCACCCCCCCCCTTCTGGGTCTCTGCTCTCTGCTCTTCCATCCTGCGTATGATGTGCTGTGGTATGGAATAACCTCTTTGGTCAGTTTGGGTCAGGTGTCCTGTCTCTGCTTCCTCCCGGCTTCCCCTCCTCCCTGGCACAGCATGAGACTGAGAAGGTCCTTGGTCAGACCAAAACATCACTAAGCAGTAACCGAAACACTGGTGTTATCAGCGCTGTTCCCAGGCCCAAAATCAAAAACACAGCTCTGCACCAGCTATCAAGAAGCAGAAAAATGACTGCTGCTGCTGAACCCAGGATAAGATTAAGATCTGTTTCTTCTCAAAACTTCCAGAACTAAAATCTCATTTTCGAAGAGTTATGATATCTGTAATTTATTGAGACAGGTTGCATCCTTTAAACAGTTACTGGCATTGCCTACACAAGGAAGTAAATGGCATTGTATAGAAAAGGAGGCAATTCACAGTTTTTCCAGAGGAAGAAGACAAAAGGAAGGAGTAAGAATTTCAAGTGGAAATATCATGTGGAAATTATAAGAAGAATGTCCTCTCCACAGACCTGGCTCTGTGGGCTAGGGAGTACAGCTTGGAAGCCTTCACCTGCAAACATTCTCTTGGGAAAATTTGAGAACCTAGATGAAATCCTGGTCACATTGAAATCAGTGACAAGTTTTCGCACTGACATCAATGAGGCTAAAGTCTTATCCCTTTTATTTTGCAGTTCTGTATTCAGCAAGGAATGTATTTTTTTACTATGGCTGCACATGAAAGCAGGCCTAGAGAGTTATGTATGTACCTATTGCAAAAAGGTGTACGGTTTCTCAGTTAATATGCCACAGGATTTGTTGATGGGATATGAGCTGAAGGAATAAATTAAGAGACTACTAGCACTGGGATACTGGAAGTGGAAAAATATATATAGTTGGGACCAGATGTTAAACTGGAGTTTCAGAATTAATCTTTTGTATGTAGGGTGGCTATGGAAGCTGAAAGGCTTAAGCAAAATGCAAACCTTCCAGGGCAGATGAAAAACTCAGGCCTCACCACTGAAAACTGGAAACTCTTCTCTCAGGAAAGGCTTTCTACCTGTGAAATAGAGGTAACATTCCTCTTCTCCTTTCTTTTCTTTGTTAGTCCCTTCTGGCTGGAGACTATTAGTGATAATATATTTATATAGTATGTGCCATAATGATTGTTTGTCTGACTTTATGATAGCACCAACAAGAACTCACTGATACTGATCAAGGCAAAAGTTCTCTTTAATGTATTTCCCAAATAAAACCTACAGTGACTGTTTTTGAAGTGCAGTAAATTAATCAGATGTTTTTCTGTATCTTACTGTGCTTCATCCAGTATTTTAATGACAGAATAGGATATTTCTTATCACAGTGCCAAAACCACAGAATCGAGAGAAGTGAATTACTGTTGTTATGGGAACCAAGATCCAGCAAACTGTTTCAGTTCAATTGTTTTTAAGCAGAACTGGTTTCTTTCATGGATGCTGCACATATGGGAAACCAGCCCAGCCCCAGCCTGGCCTATTGCCTGCAACAGAGGTTTCCGTAATGATGGTGCTTGTGCCTTTGGTAAGCTCTTTGTCATCTGTGATCTTTCAGTCACTTCTTCTATAGGATTTACCTTATTTACTTTGTTTCTGGGTTTGCTTTAATTTCACACCCATTTGTGCCTTTTCCTTATATGGCCTCCAAAACCTGAGATTTGGTTGAAATGAACACATGTGCTGTCTATCAACAGAACAGTTATCATTCCCTTTCCTGCAGGTGTGCACTCACACAGGCACAGAGTGAGAGGAAGGTGGAACTAAAATCACAGTTCTTTACTAGGGAAAATTTGCATTATTAAAGCTAAAAGATAGTCCTCTTACCTGCTTCTGCTGGTGGATTTTTATCTTTCCCCCATTATCAGTTACAGAAGATGACATAAAGCATTTATTATACACCAATAGTAATATATAAGCCCAATGGTGGCCATGGAAAAAAAAGAATAAAAAAATCCTTATACAAACTTGTGTGCCAAGCACATCCTGCCCTACAGTCAGCCAGTTGAATTTTGCTCTGTGATGTACTTCTCATAACTTAATATCTTTGACTGAGACTGTGATTTTGACTTAAGAACTGGTTTCTCTACCCACATAGAGCATGTCAGCTCCTTAGATTGATCACGCTCTTGATTTAATTTATCATATTAAAAGTGCTTGATTTCTGATTACATTGAAATTTGAAAGTTGATAAAGTTGTTCTCTCTGTTCCCCATTCTCAGGTCCTAAAATGGAGTAGCTTGAACTATGTAGCAGTCAGAAGCACCCAGCGGACAATTATTTTTTGGAAAGGGAAAGAGGCAGTTTCTCTTTAATTGCACACAGCAACGCTCTCTTCCTCAAAGGCCAACACCTAAAATTGTGATGAGACCAAAAATAATGGGGCTACCATACAGTAAATAACCACGTGTGATATTACAATTTTACAAGGCAAGAAATACTTTGCTTGTGCTTCACTGGGCTTTTGCTTTATGAGGCAATAAAGTTCTCTGGCAAATAAATGCCAGGACCTCTGCCCAAGGGAGTGGTGATGCTTCTCAGAAGACGTTTGCAAGGCTTGTTTATTACCTTATTAATACAAAACCAAATGAAGTTGCTATAATGTTACATTTTGCATGTGAATTATGTCTTCCCTCTCCATCTGCAGTTATGTATACTTCTTATTGCCTTGGTTTCTTTCCCTTTTGCCTGTTCTCCTTTACATTTTTACCTGCAGATGCTGTGCTAGGTAGGGCTACTAGCCCAAAATGTAGGGGAAGTGCTACTACTGCTAACCCTAAGCATTTACAAGTCAGACACCAAAATTGTAATATGCAAATAGAAAGCAGTGCGTGCTGGATATGTCTTCTGGGATCTGAGCTGATGTATTATATCTGGGACATGTTAGAACTTTCTGAGCTTACAAATATGTTCCATGGAAAAAAAGAAAAAAAAAGAAAGAAAAGAAAATGGAAATTAAGAATCTCAAGTGCCTTTAGGGGCTTCAAATATGGTGTGAGAACTGGGAACACTGAATATGTCTTACCTGTTTCTGACAAGGACAAATTTCAGCCATGGATAACTACTGAAATCAATAGTCAGCCTTACTACAAAGTTGTCTGTAGGCTAGCTAGAAATCAAGCTGGTGAATAAATGAAATGGGCCATCCAGACGGATTCTCCCATGTGAGCCTTGCAAATCCACAAACAGCTCTCTCCCTGCTGCTGCTTACAGGATAGTAAAATGCAAGAAACAAGAAAATACACAAAATTATTTCAGGTGGTCCATGAATGTGACAAAGTGTAATGAGATCGTAGGAGGGGCCTATGGGACTGAGTATAGTGAAACGGGCTTGGAGGGACCTTAAAAAAATCTGTAGTCCACCTCAACCTGCTCAAAGCAGGATCAGATGAGGGTGCTCAGCTGGGTCTTGATTGTCTCTGAGGCTGCAGACTGCACAACTTTATAGCTACTTCAAAACTTTCTTCTTTCAATATATGTCCTTTGTCTGCCATCTTCCTACCATATATCACTTTAAGGAGTCTTGGCTCTGTCTTCTTGATAGCTGCCTCATAGATATTACAAGGCTGCTATTAGGAGATGAAATTGAGCAAAGGGAAATGTAAGCCTACTTCTGTTTGTTGTTTTTTTTTACTAGTGAGGGCTGTGATGCTCTGGATCCCATTGCCAAATTAATTTAAAACTGCAGAGAATATGCCATAAGAAATAATTCTGTATTGACACCAGAGGGGAATAGATGATTTCCTATTATGTCCCTGATATCATATGGTCCAATTAATTTTTCAGAGAGTGTGACCTGATAGAATTACATCCTGTGAAGATTAGAAGCCTTCTTTATCCATCCATGCCAAATTAATCCTAAACTACTTCTGGTCAATAGTCGGCAATTATGTTAATGCTATTTATGAAGATATCCTTATGGGGACTCTTATGAACTGTGGAATATGAACCTTCACATTTTGTTAACAAACTTGTTAAGAGTAAATGAAATGCAAATATTTTCTTTCCCTCTGCCTCTCAGCTATCCCTGGTCTGCTTCAATCTTCCATACAGTTACAGTTAAGATTGAATACTTTTTTTTCATAGATAATAATGCATATTTAATGTGGAAAAATAAGTCATCCATGTGTTATTTTATGAATATTGCAGGTTCATTGGTTTGTTTTATTGCATTTGTGTTGAGATGCTGGTATGGTAGCAAAGGGACTTAGTAGCAAGCAAGCTGCCTTGCCTTCTATAGGTGTTTGTATCAGCTGAGCCTGATTGAGCATTAGGTAAAACAGGTGTATGTGCACTGGTTGAGGAGTGATAACCTGTATTCTATTGCTCCTCGATTACCTTTGTTGAGATTAAATAAAGCTGCTTAAAAAAAAAAAAAAATAGAGTTAAAGGGAGTTTTGTTAAGGTTGGAGTTTAAGTGGGGGTTTGTTAGGGCTGTGTGGTCAGTTGGTTTTGCTTATAGGGTTGTGCACCTCACAGATCTTTTGAGAGCTAGAGGCTCAGGTGTTGAGGTGTTTTGGAGAGTCTGAGATGGGGTTGTAGACTGCTGAACTTTAATGTCTGCATTTTGCTCAATAGAAAGAGGGACTGTGGAACAAGAGCTTCCTGCCACTGTTAACTAATGGTAAAATTCCTACCAACTACAGAAGTAACTTCTGGTGTTATGCTGGGTAAGTGTCTAAAATGTGTGATGGCTGCTGAAACTCAGCAGGATTAATGGCAATTGAAAGTCATACGCTTGGTCATCTCTTTAGAAGAGTCCAATTGGAAGCCAACGCAATGACTGCCGGGGATGAAAATTAGATCATACTTCTGGGAATCTTAATTTAACTGAAAGCCAGTTGCATTAGAGTAATGCAAAAATACTTCTTTTAGAAAAGACCAGGGAATCCTATGCTTCATTCACAAATAGTACTTCTAATAGTGAAAGCTTAAAAGTTCAGTCTCTCTAAAGCCTTCTGTGCCATCATGCCATGAAAAATATTGTAAATTTGGCAGGTTGAAAGGCTTCATAAGTTTAAAGCTGATCTTGTTTTGTGGGGCATATGTATGGTTTTGTGAATGCCTGAAATGATCTTTGGTTATATTGCTATTTTTGCATACTTCCATTTGCTGTGGATTAATGTTCAGCCTGTCATCCGTGAATAGTGTTAAAGTAGTATCTTTTTTTAATTGTAAACATAATTTATATTATTCTAATTGACTAAGGACTTAAAACATTCTGTGATGCCCATGGCAGGGGGTTGCAACTAGAGGACCTTAATGTCCTTTCCAATCCTAACTATTCTATGTCTTGCAAGACTGCTATGGTCGATTGCATTTCAAATCCCATTCTTGCCATATCAATTAATAATTTAGCAGTGTAAACCCTTAATTTTGACCCCTGCAGTATGTTGCCTTGCTACCACGGGTCCATGTTTAAATGCTCCTGGGAGATTGGCTTAGTCAAAAAGCATAATTAAAAAATAAAGTTCACAGTATTCTTTCCTGAAAACAGGCTAGTTTATAAGCAGCATTGCTTTATGGTGTGTTTTTTGTGGTCTGTTTTGGGTTTTTTTTGTTGTTTTTTTTTTTTTTGTTAATTGAAGTCAGCATCCTGGGCTGGACTGACCTGTGTTGAAGTCCTAGCTTGGTCTATGGGAATTCCAATGTTTATGTTCTGTGATAACATGTTTGGAAGTGTGTGCTGTGGCTTTTTTCCCCTCCACTGGTCCCAGAGTAGAGTTTAAGAGCTAATGCAGGTTTTTCTTCAGTATTTTGGGGCCTTTGTCTGGGTTGAAAGAGAGGGACTTATTTTTAAACAATGGGGTTTAGTATACCATACAGAGATCTACTGGTTACACTTTTACCACCTGCTTTAACCTTTATCCATTAAAAAAAATCCATCACAACCCAAACCCCTTTGAGAGCCATTGTTCTTGCCAATTAAACCTTTCACTTATTGCAGCTGAATGACTGATCATGATCAAGTGCAATGAGGAGAGGGCTGTAACTGGGCTCAGTATGTTAGCACAGCTGCTATTAAATATATTTAAATTTTAGATGCAGAAGTCAGAAATCCGTGGCTGAACTGTTTGTTTTCACCTCAGCAAATCATAAAAAAATCAGGTTAGTAGTGAATACATGTTAATCCATTGCTGCCAGCTGGTAAAGCACCTGTGAATAATGGGAGATTATAAGCAACTTGCCCTTTTCCCTACCTAGAGCATTTGTCTATATTCCCTCAGAGGCAGTGCTAGTTAGGGCTGGTGCAGTCGTGCTTTGTAACAAAACTCTTGACCTAGGAGAGTTATCCAGAGAGCTTTAGAAAGATGATCTCTGATATTATGCAAGTCACTATAGCTCTCTGCAATTTGTGTGTGACTGCTGCAGCTCTGACTTCCCAATTTGTGTAAGTAGCTATATGGCTGAAAAGATTACCTGATGTCTGCCTAATGCCCTGTGTACTTAGTGTTTTGTACAGCAGGGATCTAGAAATCACAACAGATCAGCTTCAGAGATTGCCCAGTGTCTGATGTCTGTTTGCTTTGTCTCCATCACGTTAACACTGCACTGTAATTAGTCCTACTGTATATGCAGTTATCCAACTCATGGGAGACTGCCACACTGTCACAGGAGATTAGCAGTTGGTTAACAGGCTGTTTAGTTAACAAATGCACAAAGGGAAAAAAAAAAGAACTCTTATAAGAAAGGGGAATTTTGGGTACCTTATCAAAATACAGTAAAATGCTATATTGATAATGACAAAATGTGAGGGCTCATATGGAAGGAACAGTAGGAAATAAAAACATGTTTTAATCATGTGAGTAAATATGTGGACTCAAAGCACAGAGTAAAACCTACCAGAGAAAAAGCAGTGCTTAATTTAACATGAGTCAAAAATGGTAGTGCAGTGCAGGTATTCTGGGAAAAGTAAATGAAGTCACAGAAGTAGAATTTGTATAATTTCCCAGACATTTCCAAACTACTCAAGCCAAAGGTTTGTCAGTATTTTATGCTGACTTTTTTCATTAGCATTGCTATTCTTGTTCACTTGTCTGCAGAAGTTGAGCTTTTCAGAGAAAGAGTTGGAGCTGAAATACTTTGCTGGTGCTTATGTCCTTTAGTCAGACCTCCATTTACTATTCATTTAATTACTATCAGTTTTGGACTATCTACCTTGTAATTACAAGACTGTAAATGTATTTGAATTCTCAGGAAGCTATTAGCAAAATTTTTCCCTTAAAAGAGAATTTATTTTGGCCACAGGGCTGCTGGTTTCTGTGCTGTCCATCCTTCAGCAAGTAGTATGAGGATAGTGTTGTTTTTCTTTTTTGTGAGACAAAGATTGCAGTAGTTCTGTTTATACTGTTCAGTTCATGTGCTGTCATTTGATATATAAATGTACTTACATTTGGATATACTTGATGTACTTTTTTTCTCCTTTATCAAAATGGTTTGACAGAATTTTGTGATTTAGTTTGGCAGGATAGTGTCATTCTCTTGATGTATGGTGCTTCACTGAGATTATGGCTGTGTTTGTGTTCTGATGTATTTATCTTCGAAATAAATTTGAAAGACTTTCTTGAGAAAGTGCTGATAAGATCACAACAGTGATGCATTTCAGTACACTGATGGCATTTTTACAGTTAAGCATAATAATGGTCCATCAGTCCTTTGGACTAAGAACGGGTATAAACTGGGAAGAAGTACATAAAAAGAAAACTGAAAAAGATACAGATCTCAGCTATGTTTAAGCACTTGTCCACAGCTAAACACATTTGTAACTCCAGGAAACCATCTGAGGACCTCACACAACTAACTGACCAAAGTGTCAGCTAATCAGTAGCAGCCTTAAATCTGTGAACTTAGTTATATGTAGGGTTGTGCATCATGTTTTACTGAAGGGTCACTGTAGAGGAGAACTAGACTATGAAAGCTGGTAAATGCAACTAAACAAAAACTGATGGCTCTACAGAAGAGTTGTATTTCTTTCTCATTAGTCATTAGCTGCCATTTATGGAGAGGAGTGAAGAATTATTATGTGTATTTTTATGTAAGCAACACTGATTTTCGGGGTAATGGAAGTGCATGTCCAGTTTGTCCTCTGGGAGGGACTTCTGCAGGTCAAAGTGCTTAACTATTATTTTTTTCCTCAATTTTCACTTTAGAAGTGAATGCAGCAGGAGGTAAGATAAAGCTTACAGGAAAGAAAGGAAAGTAACAAATCGGGAAAATCTGGAGAATCTGAGCATATTCAAATCAGCAGAGAGATGTGTTTTAACATGGTGTCTGCAGTGAATCGGTTAATTGGATCCAATTTCAGTTAACTTGGGGAAGTCCCAGAGGACAGGTGAGATCTCAAAAGGACAAATATACTTGCAGGAAAGAAAAAAGAGACATGGGAATTATGGCCCAGTGAATTCAATTACAAGACCTTAGTTGTTCTGGAAGATTACCTATATAGGGAAATGAGTTTTGCCAGTGTCTGGAGAGAATAAAATAGTTGTGGAGAGCTGTAAAGCTTTAGGTTTGAGACAGAAGTATGCCATCTTTAGATGCTTGTTGGAAGCTTACACTGGCGTTAAAACCTCCTTTTAGTCTCTCTAACCCCAAAGTCATACATGGCGATCTTCAGACCCCAGGGCCAGATGCTATTTGCAATGAATAAGTAGCATTAGTATCTTATCACATGCCTTTTCAGATTGTGGCATCTGCCTTGGCACACAAAGTGAACCATATCTATGTACTGAGAAATACCTGGATTAACTGAACCATGGAAAGAAATTAAGACCATGGCAGGATTTAAGGACTACATACTCAAATACAGCTACTGAAAGACCAAGAACTAGCAGCTACCACTATTATTAACTAAGCAGAAGAGTACTGAAAATCATGGATAAAGTTTTTCCATAATAATGAATCCCAAATAGCACAAGATTAGAGTCTAAAGGCAGAGAAGAAAAGCATCTGAAACTCTGCAATGTGTATTGTGGCAAATGAAACAAGGCAAGACAATAACTTGGAAAACCACAAATGCTCTTGCAATGTCATAGCTTCTGAGCACTAAGTCAAAGTGCATAGCAAGGACAAAGGATATGCTCTGGGGGCTAGAGCATTTCTGCTCTCATCTGTCACTCTGATAAAGGTAAGAACAAACTGCTAGCCTGAATGCAATTAATTGGGACCTATGTTCATTCCTTTTAGTTTGGGCATAAGCACCTGTGCTAGAAATAGTGATGTCAGCACTGAGGGAAGAGCCATACGCACTATAACAGGCTGTAAATGAACAATGCATTCCACACACACCCAACACAGCCCAAAAGAAAAATGTCTTAGAAAAAGCTGGGATAGATCCAAAAAAGGCAGTGTTGGCCATTTTCAGTAAGTGAGTATGTAAAATAAACATGGATAAATATCGGATTGGAAGGAATGCAGTTTGCAATTACAGCAGCATGAAAAAGTATTTAAGTTTTTTGTTTGTTTTTGGTTTTTTTTTTATTAAGAGAAAGGTCAAACACTTTGCCTTGTGAAAAGAAGGGAACTGAAGAAGAGTTGGAACATAAAAGGGTAATGGAGAAGGCTTCAAGTGCTGGCACTGCGATGAAAGATGATAGATGAAAGAATGCAGCTGTCCCATAATTTATGCCCCTAGGAAAGTTCTTCTGCCTTCAGGCAGATAGAAAGAGGAGCTTGGCTCTATGCTATTATGAAGGCAGTGAATTTGAGTTCTCATAGTACTAGTGTAAAAAATACTTCCTCATAACTCAGAAGGTTATGGGTTTTCTTTTATCCACTTTTGAACAAGTGCTAGCATTTGTTTTTGGAAAAATATTGCAGCACTGCTGTATATTATCAAATGTCAACAATATATAAAGTAGTAATTTCTAAAGTGTATATACTGTGTTTTCCATGAGATGGGCCATTCCTGACATAAAGGGTCTTTGAGATTAGTAGCCATCTTTCAAAATATAACATTTGCTGATAAATCTGACTTAATGGGGTTGAGTGTTATGCTGCTTGATTATCTTATTCAATATAAATTTAGAAATAATTATTTAACTTCTTTCCAGTTGTTCCTTTTATTCTACAGGCAAACCATGGGCCCTGTGTTGTTTGAGGTTGTTGCAAAGTAAGATAGTATTTGCAATGTGCGAGAGCGTTTATTTGCAGCTTTATTGCTCCCCCTGTAGCTTAGCGATAGCTCAGATGCTGGGGGTTGGGGAGGGGGAGGAAAGCCAAATGCTTCAAAAGGTGATTTGGGTACAAAAGCTCCTGAATGCTGTAATTAGCATAGATCTCCCATAGCATAGTTATGAGAGGAAGTTCAAAGCAGGGGTGCTCAAATGTAAGTCTTTACTGAAGTGCACACCATTCTTCACTGAGGTTCTCAAAACAGTTTCATTGTGTTTGGAGTCTACATAAACCTGTGCTCATAATTCTACATATAGGTGTCCCTGTGTGATCAGAAATTAATATGCAATGTATCACACATCCCTGTGTTGGGAGAGATTTCCACTCTGGTCTTTGTGTGATGCTGGGAAATATACTACATGGAAAGCAGTACAAATAGTCCCTTTCAGTCATTAAGCTTAGCGATGAGCTACCTTTTTCTAATTTGACAAATAATTGAAAGAGGCAAATGTTCAGTGTTGTTAGCAAACTTGTGTTCTTATTACAAATAAAAATAGCAGGTGCATGCTCAATCTGCTGTGCCTAATTTTAAAATTGGACTTTGAATAACACTGTGAACTGGGTTACATATCCTTATAATAAGCACACAAACAGCAGTGCAGTGGGATGTGTGCCTGTGGAGGTTACCATGTGCCCAGGGATACAAGACAGTACAGCGATGTTGACCACAAATCTTAAGCATATCAGCACGCTGATGTTGATTGACAAAAGCACTCTTTTTGCTGCCCTGAAGGAGTAGTTTCCTTGCCTGAAGTGCCAGCGCACACTCTTCTTCTGCACCTCCTGATGTTCTGGGAGTCTGCCCCTCTGAATGACATACAGCGCTTTAGAGCAAGGTTTAACTAATTGGGGCTGAAGTGGCATTTCTGGAAGTCCTTCTTCAGATGGTATTTCATTGTTGAGTAAAATGACTTGGGTTGAAGAGCAGCTAGCAGGCATTTTATGACATGCTTACATCTGCCAAATAAGATTCTCTTCTTCCTGTTTCTAATATGTGGTGCAATACCTAGAAGAGACCTGGATGACATTCAATTGCATTTTTCATTTAAGGGCTATTTTTGTGAATAAAATGCAAATGAAATTCTATAGGTGAGAGGTCTGAAGATTCTTAGCCAAAGTGTCACTGAGATTCCACGTTTTAAGATTTATTCAGGAAACCTTAAACTTTCCATTCTGGTAACACTGAAGTGTGTCATGAAAGCAAAAATCCTGGTGTAACCCTGCTTAGAAAAATATATTGCCTCACTTAGAACTGGCAAACATTTGAGGATGGCAGGTTCTGCATGCATCTGCATAGATGAATAAATCTGTAAAGGACAGTATAGCTGAAGGAATTTTGAAGATACTGCTGTTTAAATAGGATGAAGCATTATCACTTGTTCCTGTATGCTGGAGGAGTTAAAAAAAAACCAAAACAAACCGCAAACACTTGAGAAGACTACAGTAACATCTTTTTTTTACGGTTATCCCATACTGAAATGCCCAGTTTGTGCATGTATACTATCAATAAATTTATGGTACTGCTATAACAGGTGAGATTTCTCAACAGCTATCGTCAATAACAAAGATGTATGCTGGTCTGGTGAATGTATGGCAGAAAATCCGTTAGCACTTTGAATGAGCTATAAAAGCAGACAGATTTTGTTTTAAATCTGTTTCATAATTTATGATCTTTTCTGAGAAGGGAAGAAGAAATCTTTGGGAGTTGAGGTGAGCAGAGTTTAAAAATATTCTAAAAAGTATAAAAATCATGGTGTCTGCAGTCACCTTCAGTGATGGCAAAAAATTTCATGGTTTATATCCTCATTCTTGAGAAGCTTTATCTCCCATGCATATAAATTCCTCTTGAGGTTCTATGCTCCCAGTTGCTTTGTGGAACATAACACTTGGAGACCTTCAGGCAGAGTGAGAAACTGTCTGTCAGGTAGACCTATGTTCAAAAACAAGGAGTTGCAGAAGATGTATCATAAGTTTGCTATGTTTACAGTAAAAACTGTTACCTAGCTCATGATTTTGAATTGTATAGGAAGACAAGGAAGTGGAGAACTGCCTCTGTCAAAGTAACTTCGTGCTGCCTGTGGTGTTGTGTGGTCTCCCTAAAAACCAGCTAGCACCTCAGAAGTCATAAGGTTTCCAATATGTTTGTATATGTTTTGCATAATGTTTTTATATGAATGTGTTGGCAGCCACAATTCCATGTGAGTAACCTAGACAGCTACCAGTGGGAAAAACAGGAACAAAAAGAAAGTGCTTCTAAACTGTCATCTGTGACTGATTTCCAGAAGACCCATTGATGGCTGACTCAGAGGATGGGCCAGGCCTGGGAAGTCAGCTTCAGTTATGTCAGCTGTGGTGTGTGTTTCCAGAAAGTTTTCTTGGACATTTGGATTTGAATGCAAAATCTATCCTCTACTTGGCCTTAGGGGCTGTACAGGGAAGCTGAATGCATAGCCTGGTGGGATGTGTTGGTCTGAGCTCTCGTTGCAGAAGAGCTAAAGGAAGGGCACTGAAAGCTGGGAAGGATTCCTGCTGATGAGTCTAACTCAAGGTTTTGGTTAAATTTGTTTTACTTGTGGTCTTTTGTTTACTTGCAACTTGCAGCAGCAAGTCTAATTTTCATCTAGAAGAATAAACTGCTGGTGCTTCACCACTAACTATGCTTTGTGTTGTATGGACCTGATGAGTTCTTTTTCAAAAAGGAAAACACTAGGTTTTTCTATCCCATGGATGCAGTGTGTCAAAAAAAAGCAGACTGTACAAAGGGAACATATAGTAAGTGTTGGGCAGAAGTCCTCTCTAGATGTGAATTCCCTCTAGCTGGCTCAAATCATCACTCTTCAAAGAGCAAATGGTAGGGAGGCATTCCGTGGTGTGGATACAGCCAGAGGAATTGCAGCACCTTTTTATAGTGTAACTGAGCTGCTAGGTAGAAAGAATGCACAAAAACTTTCAAGTTGCTCTTTGGTCATAGGAGCTGTACATGTGAGATGTATTTTGTGAGCAAGACAAGGAATTGAAAAGTGAGTTTCCTAACAGTACATCTACTTCTATTCAAGAGAATCATAAAATCATAGAATAGTTATGGTTGGAAAGGGCCTTAAGATCATCCAGTTCCAACCCCCCTGCTTCCCTTCCTACAGTACTCAAACTGGTGTACATTGCAACAATATCTGCTGTTCCCTTGGCTTCTGCTTCTCTTTGCCCCCATGACAAAGGCATTTCATCAATCTCTACTAATTGCAGCTGCTTAGTTTATTGCTGCTCTGCACTGGAGGAGGAGAGTAGGGTCAAACCCACTGACATGCTGCCTGTTGCAAAAGGGCCCCCAGTGCAGGCACTCTTTCCTGCAATTCAGATTGCTTGGGATATGTTCCTTATGCCCAGTGTGGGGTGGCACCTTCAGTCACAGGAGAAATGTGATTCAGACATGTACACAGGATCTTCACCCAGGCAAGCACTTTGGCTGCTCTGAGAAAGGAGCTGAAGCTTGAGGGACTGTAAGAGAATTTCACATAAATAACTTGCTTGGAAAAACAAAATGAATCCCTTCTGAGTTGTTATGTGCCTATTCAGAAAGGAGGTCCCTCTGTGCCTGCTAATTGGTACAAACCCTGCAAAGTGAGGTGAAATCACATCCTGGAACTCAGACAAGTCAGAGTGAAATAGTTCACTGCTGGTGTTCACATATTCCCTTCAAGGTAAACATACGAGCTAAATTCTTAGCACAGTAAAGCTGTAGGGCATTCCACATCAGGACACAGCTACATGAGTCCTGGCAAGACAATCATAGCAGCTGAATTTCCAAAGGAAATCCCCTATGTGATTCCTGGCAGGACAATAACAGTGTTTGAAATCTCCAGCTGTGAAAAACAGCCTAATACAAACCTATGAAAACATATGATATTCCCAGCATGAAAAGCATAAAGGGGGCATGGAGGCTTAAATGGTTTTAGCAAGACCTTGCTGTAATTGGTCTTTGGCATGAAAGAAAAGCCCTGCCATTCAGTTCCCTGGCAGGGGCAAAACTTTGTGAGTTGAATAACTGAGAATAATAACCTTCCTTAGCAGGAATAAACTGCAGCTTAAAGCATTGCACATTTGGAAGCTTACTTTATGATATGATATTTTTTTAACATGTCTAAATACTATGACAAAAATAAGGAGTTGGCAGCAGAGAATGTGGGAAAAGTGGGACAAAGGCACTTGCGTGATATCTTTGTCCTAGGGTGCTTATGAGAGATACTGAAGTGGCCTCAGAAGAAGGCAACGTGGCGCTTTGGTTGCATGCAGCATTCACCTCTGTTAGGATGATACCTGTGACCAGAAAAAATAGATTGTGCAGAAACAGAACTATAGTAAGTCCATAATTTGAGCTCAAATAAAAAGGCTTGTGTAGCAGTTGACCTGACAGATGACCTAAGTTTTCTATTCTCTCTTTCCTTAAGTGAGGTCCCAGCAACATTGCAGCAGGACCTGTCTTTGCTGGTGACAAGTATCAGCCTCACATAGGTGTAATCCTTATCCTGTTTTAGTAACTGTGATAGAGCTTGGTGGCTGGGTGGGGTCTTGTCCTTGTCTATCTTGTTCTTGTCCATGCTTGTGGCTCATTTGTATGCTGTAATTCACCTTCACCACAGACACAGCTTGCAGTTGAGTCTGCTTGGTAGTAGTACAGGTTGTTTCTGAGAGGATGCTTTCCCTGTCACTTGTACTTTCCTTCCTGCTTATTGTATCCTGTGTTGTGTGACAGCAGAGCTTATTTACGTTAAAGAGTTATCAGTGCTGGTCCCATACTTGATTGCCCTCAAATGCAGCGTAAGTAGGGACCAATGGGCAAGAGCTGTTCCCATTTAATGAAATAATGAATTCCTTATGAGAATTGCAGCTAGAGATCTTAAATCAACCTGCAGCAAATGAGGATTATAAATGCTTTCATCTGGCCTATAAGCCAGCATCCTTACTGTTATTATGAAGGTAGATGAGTCAGTAGAATGAGCAGAGACATTGTCTGGTGACCTTCTGCCCTCAACTCAGGCGCATCAGGTTTTCCAAAAGAGATCTTTGTCTTTTCATTACGTCAAAATAAGATGTGTAGGTTTGTATGCAGGCTTTAAGGAGGGAAGGCTAATTGGAGGAGTAAGTCTGAACTTTTGGTACAAAAGCTACTTAAAGCTTAATGACAGTTAAAATTGTATTGCTCCTTGATGCCCTAAAGGTTCTCAGGCAGTAATCCCACTGCCCATTCATATGTAGCAGGCGAATGCATAATGAATGCTGGCATTTTATGACAAAGAAGAGAATGATGTTGCCTTAAAGCAAAATCAAGACTGCTTTGCGCCTGCCTCAGGCTCCCCAGACCTAGAGGGAGGCTGTTGGGTTTTAAATCTCAGGAGGTGAGGAAGAATTGTCATTTTTTTTTAGTGCACTGGGGGGAGGCCTGGAGCCACCTAGCAGGTTTGAGTGAAATTTCCATGTTCTGCCAGATGAAGGAAGGAGGGAATCAATCCAGAAATGTCTGTTTCTATAATTTTGGAGTTGCAGCAGCTGCCTGGGATTAAATCCTCATAATCTTTTCACGACAGGGCTGACTTCTTTTGCATCATGAGTGCTGTTACACTGGGGAGAAAGGTTTGCACTGTGCAGTAGGGAAAGTTTTCTCCTGGAAGATGTTCTTGCTGTGTGTATTTTTGGAAGTAGAGAATGGACATCTGGGGCACTTTACTGGGATTATTTTCAAAGATGTTTAGAATTTTTTTATTTTATTTTTTTTTCTACCTGAAAGAAAATAAACTAGATGGATAAGCATGATTATGAAAGATTATTCTCTCTAGTCTTTCTCCAAGTTGCTATTGCTACCCAGTTTCCAATCTTCTGTGTGTTTCAAGGTAATGAGTACTACAGCTACTCCTGAAAACAATGAATTACTTCTGAAAGTAAGAGCCAACTCCCACATCTAGCTTGCTCCCAGCAAAGGAAAGGGTCTGGGTGGCTTTGTGCCCTGGTGCAGGGAGAGGCAGACCTCTCTTATCCCTCATATCATACTGAATGAAGCCCATAGCAGTATTAAGGAGGCAGTAATTGTTCTTGCAAAGGCTGCCTGTGGGTGGCCGACTTTACTTTGTAGCCCTCTTCACCTTGTCTGTGAAGCTGTTGGCTCACAGGAGAAAAGCATTTCTCTTGTACTCCTCCATCTAGCCCAGAAGTAACATTTATTTATGGTGGGGAAATGTCTTATTGCAAGGTAGTATATTCAACATCTTAATAGAAAAAGAGATGCATCTAGAACTTTCAGTGTAGCTTGATGTGCTGTTTAAGACCAAACCCAACTGGAAGATCCAACAAGCAAAAAAGAGAATGAGAAACTGAGAGAGAAAATGAGGGCAAAGAGAAGATGAGGGAAACGTGTGATCAGATTCTGTGAACTGCAGTGGTGATCCAACTAGTCCAGTGAGAGGAACTGAATAAATTTTACTTCTACACCTTGTTTTGTGGACAATGTTTTACAGATCTTGCAGCTTGATACACCACGTAATGGAAGGGACTACGTAATCTCTTCATGAAGATGAATGAGGGAAATGCCCTAAAAAGTAGACAGCCAGAAAATGAACTGAAGAGTGTGTGCTTAGATAAGTAATTAGCAAACTAATGGTCTGAAGTGTTATGAGGAAATGTGGAAGACTTTAGGCTGAGACAGCATAATTTCTATCTTTTGGTGAAGATTTGGCATCTCTTCAGTCCATCCCACCACTTCATCTTAGCCAGCTGTGGGAGAATTGCCTGTGGTCGGCAGAGGGCCACCAGCACTCCTGTGGTACAATGTGCTTGGAGGAGGTATGGCTCATGTTCATCTAAGCTACATCCTAGATGCTGCACTTTGTGTGGGCTCTTTAGATCCATGTGTGGCTGGAATAAATTGAAATATCATTTGGGCTGGACATTGTGCTCTTGTTGGTTCCACATCTAGGAACTTTGAAGGTATCCTAAAGCCCTTCCTTTGATTTTTCAACAGTATGAGAAACAACATCTTGCCTCAAGTACAGGGCCAAGATTCAATGCAAAGAAATGAGATTAAATGTCTTACATCATGCCAATATAAACAGTTAAGGTTGAAAAACAGTAAAAGAAATAAAGAACTTTTGAGAGGTGGACAAAGCTTTGGGTGACATGGTTTAGTGTGAGGTCCCCCTGCCCATGGGAGGGGGATTGGAACTAGATAATCTTAAGGTCCTTTCTAACCCTAACTATTCTATGATTCTATGATATATTCAAGATAGGCACAAATTTCCTCTTCGACCTAAACCACCCTTAATTCTGGAAGACTGGAGCATTCAGTCTAGAAGCCATGAAGCTAGACTTGTAGCTAATTTGATGGGGCTTTTTAGTTAAAAATCTGGACAAAGTCAAGAAACTTAATACTAACGAGCATTGACATGTTTTGAAGCCATAGGTGGAAGCGGAAATGAATTGAAACACTGGTTTTGGAAAGGAGATGTGGTATGCATAATATATT
Source organism: Ara ararauna (assembly GCA_028858755.1). Classification (NCBI taxonomy): domain Eukaryota; kingdom Metazoa; phylum Chordata; class Aves; order Psittaciformes; family Psittacidae; genus Ara; species Ara ararauna. The sequence goes on from CM054379.1 coordinate 99,602,676, forward strand.
CCAGAGTTTAGGAAATTTATTACATGGTAAATTCCCTTTTCACTGATGTAAACAGTTGCCCAATTGTCAGACTGAGATAAATAGAAACCAAAGCTTAACAAATTATGTTTACAGAAGTTTCTGCCTCTCTTCTTGAGAGAAGTTTCTACCTCTTTCTGAGAGCATTATATTTAGCTGTAATGGTAGCTTGTCATTGTGCTTTATCTTGTGCAGGAATGCTCTTGTGTAGTAGGTGAGATGACCTGGAACATGGAATGGCATTAACATAATGTTATTGCTTAGTGTTGATTACTTTTCACTTGTGAGTGTCTTTTGAAGTGTTCCTTGGTGTAAAAGATTGGTTTCCTACTGTATTCCAAAGAAAGCTGTGTATGAAGTGTCAGCATAATTATACTGCTTTGTGTTTTGGTTTGAAAGGTCTTATTGAAACCTGACATTGCTCTGCTGGAGCACTGACTTCTGTGCAGATGGTGGCACTGTGCAACTTCTTTGTGGCTTTTCTGGTGTGCAGGCTCTTTTTCCCCCTATGGGGGAATCCAATGTTTTTTAAAAAAGGTTCCTCTTGGCAGCCTTCACTGGGGAAGGCAATGGTGTGTATGGTTGATGAGATAGAGTGAGGCCATGTGGTTGTAGCAAAGCAAAGCTTTGAAGATGAACAAGTGTCCAGTCTGTTGCTTGCAAATATCATTCCAGCATTTTCCTTGGTAGCTTGTCTTACTGTTTGCTTATGGTTATGAGAGTTTCCTGAAACTTAAAATAACCTTTCCCTGATACTCCTAAGTTTCTTCAAGGCTTGGGATTACCCTCTAGAGTTGCTTTATACCTCTTTATAACATCATCTGATGTATTTCTGCAACGTGCTAGTTTCTTGTTTCTGTTTGGTCTTGAGATTTTCTTTGTCTAATTATATTCTTCATCCTGTAATATTTCCCCATGCTGTTTTATAAGGACAATGTCCTAAAGAAAACCAGCACTCCTCTGACAGCTAGCAAGTCCAGAGAATAATTATCTTGTCACTAGAGATGATGTTATTAAACAAATGTCAGCTCAGCTGTTTCTGTAAACTTTCTCACTTAACAACTCCAAGAATATAAAGGCCATTGAGATGCATCTCCCTGTTCAGTTTCCCCACCTCCCTCTTCTCTGAGTAAATTTGCTTGTTGAGATTATTTTGTGGAAACCTTCTCTTTTCCAAAGATTCAGGTCCTCAGTGGGCAGGTAAGACAGGTAAATTGCTACCAGCTTGGAAAATGTCTGTACATGACAATTTTTGTGCCTGTTGTAGCAAAATTGAGAATGGCTGAGGACCCAGAAAATTCCCAGTTTCAAATCTGCTTCATCAGTCTGCATGTGCAGTAACTCTCTGATATTAGGATGGCAACTGGATGCGGGTTGTTGCTTGCTTGTGTATGTATCTCTGGTGCTACTAGCTTGATCTCTTACATTTTCTGTAGTTCTCTTGCCTTTAATTTTGCTCTTGCATAGCATTCCTTAAAGAGCTTCTGCTTCTATGTGTCCATCAGAAATACAGGTTTTTAGTCAGAATTTAAGGATGAAGAACATGAATAAAGAGTTTCTGCAGAGCTCCTGCCTCTGTCAGCAATATCCCTTCCTCACCAAGCAGTCCCTGTATTGTCATCAGAAAATTTCCTTATTGTTCAGTTTTAGTAGAAGATTACCTGTATGGGGAAGAGGTGAGGTTTATAAAAGATTTAGGAAACCTTTGCTGATTTTTTTCCCCATTACACTTTTCACTGGTTTGCAGCTAGTTTTAAATGTAGAGGACCAAGTTCATCTCTGCTGCGTTGCTAGATTCTTCTGTTACCGTGGGCAAATCAGCTCAGCTCTTCGTGTATTTTCCCCTATCTGGAGGGGAAAAAAAACCTCCAAATAAAACCAACTCCCATGCCAACAATGGTCCTTGCTTATTCTTTGGGGCTACAAGTGCATAGAGTCTGAAGTGTTTACTGTAATAACTGTTTCTAAACTAATGCTACGTTTTGAAAATCAGCCCTCAAGACAGGTCATACATTAAAAAAACAGATAAAAAATTGGTACCTCTTATCTAATCTTTATAAAGAGATGAATGTTACCTCCAAGTGTTTTGAGAAATGTTTTTGAAAACCCACAATTTGAAATTTATGAGCCATGTTGCTATAGTAATTAGCCAAGCCAGGGTGTGCATTAGTAGGCTGCTGGTGCTCTTCTCAGATGGATGGAGGCACTCAGCCTTCTGCTTTGGTCCTCAAAATGCCTCCAAAGTATGTGCCAATAGCCTATTGATGCACAGCCTGTTGTGACTTATTGTTATGTTCAGTGCACAGCAGATTACAAAGGTAGGTTATTTGTTAGCATGATTTTCCAGACTGCTGCTTGAAGAATTTAAACAGCGTCCACTAAACTCCCTAATGTATAGTTCAGAATAAATAAAACTCTGCTTGATGATGTTTACAAGAGTCTCTGTGCCCACTGCTGATGATTCGTGGAAAACAGCGTATTCCTTTGACTCCTGACTATGTGCGTGATGTGCACAGATTATTAGCTGTGTGGGGCTGTGCTTTACAATTAGCTGATTGGTTGCTTTTATTTTAAGCTGTATCCTAATTCAGATGTTTTAATTTTGCAAGGAAAATAAACACGTGATTCTCTTGTTCTCTCTAGCAGCTCTGTCTTGCTGCCATAGCACCTCAGAGCTGCTGTCAGCCGAACAAGTTGCCTTCATGTTTTTCTTGACCTGTTGTTGCCTCCCCTCATTATCTTATGAACTTCTGCAGTGGCTGTTACTACCAAACCTCATTAGATCCATTCTCTTCCTTTGTTTAGTGGATGTTCAATTATTTTTCACTGCATCTACCCTTCAGATGGCTGGTTCATTTGCTTTTCACTCTTCTCATAATGACATGCAGAGCTTTCATGATGGCTGAGTATCTCTGGGGCCTTATTCCAGCCGGAACATTAAGTCATAAAAACAATCTTGCTACATTTGTGCATGTCTGACAAGGTAATGGTGTGGAGTAGCTTTGCTGTGGTATCTAACCTTATCCAGCATAGCTGTTTCATTTAAAACGGAAAACCCAATCAACTTCAAGTTCTAACACCAGAAACCTTAATTTAATTGGAGGTTTCTTTATCTTTCTGTCTTTAAGACTGCCTGAATGTTGATTGTTCAAGACGTTAGAAATTGGCTTGGATGTGACTTGTGTTTTTGTGTTACTGGTCAGGAATACAACTGTGTGTTCTCAGATTTTTCCTGTCACACCTCCGGGCATCTGTGCCTGGAATTTAGCTGGAGGGATCAGATGAAAGGGAAAGATTGCAGCATTCAAATCACTGAAACCCTCCCCCTAGCTCTTTTCCAGCCTACTTAAATAAACTGCAATTAGTCTTTCTCTGCTGAATCAGCAATTCCAGTTAAACACCTAGGAGAAGAATGATGTATTATGAATTATGTCATGATAGCTGGTTGAAGAGCACATATTCCTGGCAAATACTAAGTGTAGTAATGTGCCAGAATCAAGAACATTAACCTCATAGCAAGGTTTATCAATGTTAACTCACTGAAAGCAGGCAATATGTCTGACTTGCTAACTTCCAGCTTTAATTAAGGCAATTAAACAAAATGTGATCTATTATTTTTTCATTTATTTATAGATTTAATTAGTAGTAGTTAATTAGGCTATAGTTCGATAAATATATACTATTGACCTAGTGTTTCCAAGTGGGAAAATTTTAGTTTAATACTCAGTAAAACAATAATGTTCCACTGTTGCTCCTTAGCTTCTGCTTCACAATGCAATAGAATCAGACTCTTAATCTTCCTCAGCATGTCTTCAATGTTAGTGAATATTGTTATATTTAGGCATTTATAATTCCCCAGTCAGCATAATATCTAAGCCAGTGTAGACTTTACTTATACATGAAATAGGTAGTTCCTTGCTTAAGTCATTTGAAAAGCTCGAGTCAGATTCTGAACCCTTTTCCTTTAATTGCAAGAGTATTTTCCTCTCTTCCTTTGTATAATACTGCATACAGTTCAAATCTGTGTGTTCTTTAACTTTGTCTCTTTTAGCTGTTGGCAATGTTAACTAATAATGAATGATACTGTTAAGTAACTCTCGTTCCAGACAGGGGAACAATCCTGGTATATGGTAGGGCTGGCTAGTCATGGCTGTGGCGGGAAGGCTTTGAGCCCTATCAGAGAACTTAATGAGGGGAGTCCCCGGAAAATCCAGGCCTACATGGCCTGTATGATGGAGCTGGCTGAGCAGCTGTGTTTAAACAATACTTACTTGTTGCTCCATGGCTGCTGATTGAGGCTTGTTCCTTATTTTTGGATTACTTCAAACACAACTTGATTGTTAGTAGGACCTCTTTCTTATCTCCTTGTGCTAGGCATGAAACACTAAAGGAGGAGTAGGTCTTCAACACAGGCGTTTGAAGTTAATTGCCAACTCCTTTGGATTCAGCAGTCCAGAGCTTGCAGGAATCTGTAGATGAGGAGAGCAAATAATATTCACTGTTGTGTGTACTTTACTTATCTCCCCTGTTGCTCATCTGCAGTGCGTGTCTCTTGCCTTCTCACATGATGTTACTCTTGGATGTTTCAGAACTTATGGTCACAACTCGTTCTTTATCCTGAAGCTTCACCAATGTTCTGACTGGTGGAATAAAACAGGGGAGAGAGATAAAGGTTGTAAGCAATATGAAGTCTATATGAATTGATACTGTTCATTCAGTTGTTTTCGCTGCTGTATTTATGGCTCATGTTTTGGACTTGTGAAGTCAGTCTTATGGGAGGGATCACCCAGAGTAATTGCTAAGTGCAGGCAACAGTAAAAGCCATCACAAGCCTCAGGGAGAAGAGGTGGAACTAGATATTCACTTGGAGCTCCTATGAATGGTAATGATGGCTTATGAACACAAGAAAGGCTTAATTGTCCTGTTTTGTGGGTGTTAGGTTTGGGAATTTTTTTTGCGTGTATGTTTTTGTGCTATGCCTTTTTTTTTTTTTAGCAGAAATCACACAGTGGATTTTTAGTGGATTAAAGGATGCTTAAAGGATGATAACTGTGTACTTAAACATCTTTGCGCAGGAAGAGCAGCACTGATGAACAGACGTGTTGTGAATGGTTGTGGTAGATGGAGGAGGTATCTATAAGTTCTTGATTGTAGATGGGATGTATTGCTGCCTGTTACCTATTAAACTCTTGGAGGCTTTGTCTAGGAAGATAAAGTGTGGTGTAACCACATCATACCTCCAAGGTCTGCTATAGTTTACACCCTGGCTGTAACTGCCCATAAGGTACTTTCTGACAGCCCAGAGTAGTTGGAATGTAATTTAATTGGGGAAAGGGAAAACAAGGCTTCTGGGGAGCCAGGAGATCTACAGTGCTGGAGTGCTCACATTGTAGCTCAGCTCAGAAAGCTTAAAAAAAAAAAAATAGAGATAATCAAAAAGGTGAACAAAAGGATGGCATAGCGCTAGTGTTGTGTACAAAGCCTGGAGAACTTTTACAGAATGAGACTTCTGTACAGCTGTGTACTTCACCATAATGTATCTGAAACTCCAAATGATCTTTTGAAATTCTTTATACATACTTAGCGGTTTTTAGAAGCACTTCGTGTTATCTTAAGTTGTAGTGGGTATATATTAAAAAAAAAAAATCTACTGACTTACATAGGACCATGAAAATAAAATTAGTGCTGAATGTTAAGCACCTGCCTTGTAGTATTTTCACTAGAATAATGTTCACTTTCCCTCTGAGCTACAGATGTACTTATTGAGGCTAATACTCATCTTCCAGTAATCTGCTGTGTCTGCTTCCACATAATGAAGACGAGGAGTAATCTATAGCTTTTCTAAACTTCTGTGGGAAATGGTGATTGGAATCCTAGTCTGTCCTTTATGAATCTTTATTTAACAACTAAGTACAACTTCTTGGATAATACTAGAGTTTGTGGGAGTATTTTATAATGATGATTATTCTTCCTGCTATTAGGAATTTGATTAAATTATTTCTCAAAATTCAGTGGCTCCTAGAACTGGCCATAAAATCTCATTGACTTTAAACTTTATTGCATTAAGACTCAAAAATTGAGATGGAACAGAGAATAGTATTTTCCTTTTCATTCCAACTTGGACAGAAGGCTCCTTCTGCCCTGTCAGAAGTATTTGGAGGTGAAAAACGGCAGGAAAAACATGTCTATGAGAAATGACATTGATTTTGGAGAAAAGCTTAAACTATGTTGTTCTGTGAACTGTGGTACACAGAACAAAGATTATCTTTTGCTTGAAAGCTCTGCATCCAAGACCCTAGGGAAAGACTGACATGGTGAGGGGAGGAAGCACAAAGCAACTGGGAGATAGTATTGCTCAAGATGAAAACCTGTGGTCTGAAAAGGCTAAGCAATGCCAGTTTTAAGAAAGTAGTACACAGAAGCAATGTGTTTTATCCAGCATTTTTATAGCTAGATATATATAGGATAGGTAGTTTTAATGCTTTCTTTTACCTTAATTTTAAAATCAGTCACTGAACAACAGTAGAATATTATGTTTTTCAACAGAAAACCTGAACAGAGGTAAGAGGAAAATTCAAGTATAATCTGTTTTTTGTGAGGTGGGTAGCTTTTTCTCCCCAACTCTCCCTAAGAGAATTCCTACCTTTTAAAATTGTCTTTAATTACCTTGAAAAATTACCTAGTGGCATCCATTGTATGATGATTCTTTTGGAAAAAACAGTTATGCATTATATCTACCAGTTAGTCTTTCTACATGACAGAAATTGTCAGTATAAATTTCTGAAATCCAGTATATTTTGGTAACTGCACTCAGTGACCTGACTTCTGCACTCGGTGACCTGACTTCTTTGTGGTCTCAATAGACGAGGCCTAAAATAATTCGATTTTAATATAGTGCAAGAGGGTTTTATAATTATTTTCACCTACATACATTAGTGATGTAAAAATGTAGGCTAATGAGGTATGAATGTACCAGGCAGACAGCCAAGTCCTAAAAAGCAGAACCTACACACTCAGTACAAATAGATTGCGGTCTACTCTTGATATCTCTTTCTTTTAGTTAGTGACTTAGTTGAGGAAGTCTGGAGTAGTGGCTAGGAAGCTTCCTGCATTTGAAGGCAGATGATGGGCAGCCAAACCTAAAGGAGAAGAGAGCTGATCTAAACAAAACACTTGCTTTCTCTAAAGTAAGAAAAAGGAATGCTAGCCAAGGCAAAATGGAAGGGACCTGCGCAATTAATTCCAGGAAGCCAATATTAGTCTGATGTTGATACTCTGTGGAACCCTGTATGTGAATGACTGCCTGATGGAGCTCAAGGAACAGGATGCCTGAAGATTTCTGCTGTGCAGCTGAAGAAAAAAGCTGAACTTTGGATGGGGATTTGTAATGCTGAAGGCAAAGGAAAGGCCAAATCTTTAGCTTAGGCAAGTGGGAAAAGGGTCATGTTCTTAAAATATTCTCCTTATGTGGTGCAGGAGTGACATTTACATTAACTGTTGTAAAACATGCAAAATAATGAGGGACCTTCATGTTCTGGAACTATGAGAGACAATTGTAATAATTTAGTATTACCAACTGTAGATATCTTGAATTTCATTTGCTAACCTAATAAAGTCAGTCTTTGGTGTCTAAATCAGATGTAATGTGTTTTCTTGGAAAGGTGTCTTTTTTTTTTTTTTTTTTTTCCTAATCTGAATCAGTCTGGCTTCATGATCCAGACATGGTGTTTTGCTGTATAATCCTTGTTTGTGGTAAAAGGCTGTCTATTGTCAGAAACCACTTCATGGTGTAGGTACTGACAGATCTTGACTGATCTGATTCCTTTTGGTCTCCTTTTTGATACATATGTTGTGTCAAACCTTTTTTGGCTGTCTAGGATGATTTTGTTTTTTCTTTCTTTAAACTTTGGCTTTTGCCAGCATGCCAAAGTGGAGACACCAGAAATGGACAGACGAGGTGCATGAAATAGTGTCAAAGGAGATGTTTTTCAAGATTTTTTTTTTGTGCCACGTACAAAATCAAATCTACTACCAATGTTTAGTATTTCTGTATTTGTGCTCCGCGAATGGATTGTCACTTAATTTCCTTGCTCTGAGTACTAATGTCTTCTCCCCCACCCTGCACTACTGCAGGCTGTGTTTGACCTTTGTGGAAGAAAGCTGAAGTCTACCTATTAGCTTGATTTACTGTACTTGGTGATTTGCATAGTTTTTCCATGATACTTTGTTTCGGTCCATTGTGTTTGCCCAGGCTTAACAGTTAAAGTTCCTGGGCCTGTAGTAATGAAATTTGTATTAAAATAAAATTGAAACTAAAATATTTTTTAAATAGAGGGAAAAGAAATACAGTCCCAAAATTATATCCTTCTGCAATCTTCTGTACCACATTATAAGATGCAGAGTACAAATTTGAACTGGACATCTCCCCTGAGTGCAGTCTACAAGGTAATTTTGTATTGAAGGCTAGTTTTCTCTGGAAAACTCCAAATTACTTGCAGCTGATTAAATAGCGAGCAATTCCATGATACTGGCACTTTGTTACGTAATGTTAACAGGACATCCTGCCTTTAAGTAACTGAAAAGTATTATATGACCACTAATCAAATCTAAAAAATGCTGTGACACTTCCCATTTGTATTGGCAGCCTTGTTCCAAACTAGAACTATCAGGTATTGTTATATTTTAAGCTGTGGCTATTTGCCATCACTTGAACAGCCCACAGGTCTGGCTTTTCTGTGGTCATCCAAAGGCTGACCAACAGATGGATGCTTTACACTCATCTGTCTCCTTGGACAGAGGAAAATGGGTGGGTTGCTTGACACCAGTAAGAAGCTAGATTTCTGTGTGTTGTATATTGCCTTGTGGTTAAACCAAGACATGAAGAAGGCAGCAAGAATATGCCTTTGAATGAATGAGCCCAGGGAGAGTCAAAACCAAGTCTTTAGACACTTAGCTGAGTAAAGGACATCAGACCATTTTCTCTTTTGTTACTGTGAATTCCGCTTGCCTGCCCTCAAGATCTGATTAATAGATCTTTAGGGCGAGTAGATGTGGGGTGGAAATCTCTCAATTACAAAAACCAAAACCCCCAAACAAGCAAGAAACAGTAAAGAGGAGAAAGTGTGTATTCTGTTCCCAGAGAAAAAGTAGGGAGTGTTTATCCATTGCCCTTGTTGAAAGGATGTAGTATTCCTTACTACCCTAAGAATCACTTTGCGAAAAGTACAGGAGTTTTTGTAACCCCTGCACAAATAGGTGTGTGCAAATAAGAATGTGATAGCAGGTTGAAATCTGTCAAATAAGCTTGGTCAGAATGATCTCAAATCACCTACGTATTTGAAGCTGGAGGAGCTGTTTGCGTCACATGGCTTACTCAGGTGTCAGATTCTATAGATGTTTGTTCATTGCTTACTCCATTCAAGGTATCAGGGCAGTTATCAATCACGCATTTGTGTTCTGTATCTTTTTTCAACAGCAAAGAGGTAGTTAGTATGTATGGCAAGTGCTAGTTATTCTTGTAGCACTGCCGGTCACTTGGTGATCTTGTCTTCCTAGCAAAATAGCCAGGTTAAGTTCCACTGACTTGGCTGCCCCTCACATTCCCACTTTTCAGTCTTCAATAATATAGAGATGGTTTCTTTAGCCGAGTTCATCTCACAGGCTTTGTCAAATGGCTGGTAATTGTTCATGCAGGGAGGAATGATCCCTCTTTAGTCAATCGGGGGCATAAAAGTGAAAGAACATTTTCCTTGAGTTGCAGGGAGTGTTCCTTCATCACAGTGGATATTCATATTTCATGCACTGAATATTTGGAGCTAAATTCTCTGCTAGAGGCGCTTGGAAAACTCGTTGCTGCCACAAGCAGCTTGGTGACTAAGCTGCTGTCAGTGAAGGCTATTAAACCATATGAATCCTGGCACTTGGGCTTCCTGGCAATTGAATCAGGAGCCATATCTGTGCAGTGTTGAACTGCAGCCTTTACTTCGGTGACTTCAGAACTGTCACACGACATTTTTTGTAAGTATTTAGTAAAGTGTATTTTAAAAGATGTCACCTCAAATTATGGAATTTGTGTATGCATCTTCAAGTTACTGTTCATTACTTCATTGGTCAGTAATTGCCTGTAATCTTCTCAAGAAAGGAAAACATTTTACTCTAGGGTGGCAGAGAGTAACATGCTAACAAATGTTCTTAGATTCCTTGGAGTGTATGTGGGGGTATTTTACGCTGTTTTTTTTCTTGCTTGTTTGTTTTTCTGTTTGGTGTTTCTTTTTTTCCCGTCTGGGAAATGACATACCATGAAAAGAATTATATTGTTGCAAATTCCATATTAGTAGAGCCTTTCAGATTCCAGCATATTCCCCCTAAGTCTCACTTCTAGTGTTGTTAGTACATTTGCAAGAAACAGTCTTAAATTATAACAGAGGGCTGAATTATTTTTTTATTGACAGTCTTTTCACCACAAAAATTGACAATGCAGGATCACTTTACAAATATGTGACTACTTCTCTGAACAACTTATTTTTTTTTGGTGGGAAAACCTAAACCAAAGATTTCTCTGTTCTCTTGCTTGCAATTGAAACATTTAGATATTTTTCCAGTCTTCAGAAGCTTTCAATTTTCACTTCAGATTTTCATTTTATTGAAAAACTTAAAACCACGTAATGTCTGTCTGAGCAGTTTCACTAAATTTTTCTATCAAGAAAACCAAAATGTTTTCACTAACATTTTTTCCTGTTTTTTTCAGTGTTTGTAAACCTCATCAATTCTTGCAGTGTTTGGGAACAAACATTTTTGAATGCTAAAAGCATTTATTGAACAAAAAGAAAAAAAATGTTGTATACCTAGATATGCTGAAATCTAATATATGAGATCATTACTTGAAGTTAATAGTCACTTCAGGTTTAAATACAAAATGCTTATAGGTTTCCCATGGCAGCTTTTGTGCCTACTCCATCCTCTGCTCTACCAAGATCCTTGAAGGTCTGGGGAAAAGCAGCAGCTGGGTTTACAACAGTATATGGAGCTCAGTAGAAGACAGACAAATTACTGAGAGTATGAAAGGATAATGCAAAATAGAGTGGCACCAGTAACTAATATTAACAATAACCAGGTACATCAGTGGCTGTTGCAAAGCTTTGATTCCTGTGAGAAACAAATACTTCTCCACAGGCTATCGGGTAGATTTCTGAGCAGCTCTTAGCTGACCATGGAATCCAACACCACCACCTAAGATAATGAACTGACCACAGTGATATATCACACTTTGGCAGAATATAATGCACTATTTTAGCTCAGCAAAGCCATGATGAAGCTGTTGAAGTGGCATGCTACACATCGTGATGTTTCATGGGGAGAAACATTTTTGATTCAAAGATGGAAAGGACATGTTCTACATGGGCATGTTCTACATGGGCATGTTCTACATTGCTTCAAGGTCTCCAGCAGGCACTTGGTAGGTTGGGAGCATAGGAGTTGGGCATGTTTTCCTTCATTGCCTCTAGATCTTGGACAGGGTATGACACATTTTCTGTTCATGGGTTCAGTATTGCAATGTCTGAGCCATGGCAAAAAGGGGTTTGTGTTGTTCTGAATTTTATGACTATAGTTCCTGTGGTCTGTCTGTCTCAAGTGGCTTATGTGGTGATATAGAATGTATAGTCCTCACAGGTATCTCTTGGATGGTCAGGATGTCACAGCTACAGTGCTCATACTTAAGGTTCTCCTTTCCCTTCCACTCCAAAAGATAGGCTGTGTGCACCTGCCCCTTAGGCAAAGTCCACAGTTTAGGTTTTCTGAGATAGCTTTCAGTAGGTGCATAGGCATATCTCCTTACCCCAGACTGGTTTGCAAAGAGCAGTCTATATTGTGTTCTCAGTTCATATATGTTAAATTACAGTAACATAAATGTGGCTGTTCTTGAGTAATTGAGAAGAGGATAGCTTCTTTTGTCTGAGGTAGATATTTATGTTTTGTAATAAGGATATTCCTGATATTTGAATTAAATTTTCTCAACTCAAATTCTTATTGAATGGTTTCATTGCAGTCATGTGCTCTTTGCTTAGCCCAGCTGTAGTCAATGGCTGTTTCGTAAAGCATGAAAGATTAGACACTTAAGTATAGTTTTGAGTTATTCACTAGTTAGTGTTGGGAGTGTTTTAAACATTATAATGATTTCATAAACATGGCCCATACTGTTTTTTGAGGAATAGTAATTTTAAAATACTTTTTAGGAAACCTGACAACATTCAGAATGAGGAATGACAAAGGAGTAGGCTACTAAAAAAAAGGAGGGACTCCAGAATAAGCTTCTTTTGTTATCCCTGCATCTTTATAACTTGTGCTACTGCTGCATTGCAGGATTTTTTATTTGTTTCTCTTCTATGATTCTCTAAGGAACAAACAGTGGCTTATGTAAACAACACTGAAAAGGGTGCATGTCGGTGTGCAATTGTGGCTTGCACAAGATACACTGTGTTTCAGACAAAAATATTTTGAACTGTTCTTGTCATAGTCAAACTTGCTGAAGAGGTGCTTCACACCTGAGGATCTGATTCCAAAAGCAGTGAGTAATTGTTGGTTTTAGTGGCTATTTGTCTGAAACATAATGGAAAAGAATCTCTATGCAAATGAAAGAGCACTTCTGTTTTCTTGGAAACAGCCAAAAGGAGTTCAGAGAGATAATTGCCACAAGCCTCATCAGATATTGGTATAACTTCTAGCTGACAGTTCAGCTTGCTTCTGTAAGCCATTATCGTGGTAGTATAAAACACAGTGAGTTTTCTAGTAGTGCTAACAGTTGGCATAGTCAGGGTTTTTTGTGTGTTACTTGTATTAGCTAAGCATATAAAGAAGGATATAATTACACTGGGCTTATAGCTAACTAGGAGAAATAAGATTCAAGAGTTTGGCTGTGATACACATAGAACTCTTGTGCTTTTTCCTCAGCTGCTGTTCAATTTCAGGCATCGGGTACACCATTTAATCAAGATGACATTTAAGATTGTACATGCAAGCTTTAACAAAATGTTATTGAGAGAAGCAACAGAAAATGCTGTAGTTGGTTTATTTGAAACACTAATGTCCAAAATGCTCGTTCACAGTATTTTTATTTATTTTTTTTTTTAAGCAAAGCCCTCTGTCAGACTATCATTGAATGACTTTGTATTTGCACAGCAGCTCTAATGCATCGTGCTTCACGCAGCCATCCGAGGAGAAGCATAAAGAATAAAAAGCATACAAACACTTTGAGAGCCTATATGTATGGGCATGTTTAAGTATCTGTACACCTGAATACAGAAAAGCACTTTCACTAGAAGGGAGATGCTCATGGTGATGACATGCAATATAAAGGTTTTAGTAGGTGGATGTTTAAAATTACATGCACTGTGGCATGAAGTTTTAGAACAGTGTACGTTGCAAGACACACTGCTCACACCCTATCCTGTGCAAAATTATTAGGGAACCTTCTTAACTTTTTTAGATTGACTGACTGAGACATAAGAGATTCTACAAAATAAGGAATGTCTGTCCAGAATGCTGTTTTTTACATGAAAGCTAAGCTTAAGGTAGAATCTTGATTTCAGTATCTGTATCCTCCCTACAAAAACACCTTATATATAGTAAAAAAGTCTTCATGTCATATAAAACAGCCAAACATTTCAAGGCAGTGCATTTATGCTAGTTAGTGCACACAGGAACTTGCATGCTCAGTTCCTGTAATAGGTACAACTGTCTCTGTGCAGGTGCTCAGAAAATTAATTTTGGTCCTTTGTAGGGCATCTAGGAGGAAGGATTTTGCCTTTCAAGTCCAGAGGCAATTTTTGCTAAAATAGTATTCCACAAAGAAGAAAAACTAAACTTACATTGTCAGAGCTGAGAGCTTATGGTCTTAACACAGTTGAGGAAACAGGCATTGCTGACAAGTAGTCTGAGCTATGGGATTATCTTTGCTTTATCATTATTCTGCTTGAAAGCTTTCCTGTTCTCCAAGTACCTTCTCTGATCTTTTGCTGGGTTTTTAGAAGCTACATAGTCCTCTTAGTCCCTTGTGTCTCTTTCTCCTTCAGCTGCTCATCAAGCTTTTTTGCCTGATGCCTCTATCTGTAGCTTAATGGCTATTTAGTTGCTCTGTCTCAAACTCTCCCATTCTTGATCCCAAAGCTGATGATTAGTTTTAATGCTTGACAGGGTTCGAAGCCCATGGTAGGATTAGCACACGTCACCTCTGTCATTTTTAACCTTGGCCAGTTTCCAGTATTTCAGAAGGTTAACTCTGTTTACCTCTCTCTGGTTACCAAATTATATCTTGGGGCGGGGGGATGGAGGGGAAGAAAAACTCTGCGACAGCATCCTTAGAGTATGCAGTTAGTACATGCAACAATAAATGTGATGCAAACGGCAGTCAAGGAGAATCCTTTCAGATTTCCTGGATAGTAGCAGGACATAAAAGAAATTGTGAAGAATTAGCTGAAGAGCTCTTCAAGGTTTTTAAGGGACAACACACAAATTAGAGTCCCTTTACAGGTAATATCTTGAAGATTTAGCCAACTTAAAACCAGTGTGGCTTTTTGCAATCTGGGCATCAAAATTCTGTTTAACAGTTGAGCAAGACTACTTCATCTCCATTACTTTTCCCTCTTGACAGAGCAGTTACAGGGAAGATATTTAGTCCCATCCAAAGTGTCTCTTGGATGGAAGTTCTGGATAAACTGCTGGGTTATCCCTGGGAGCAGCAGACTGCCAGGTCATGTGGGCATGTGCACTGCTGCTTCCTGTAAATGTTTACTTTCTCCAATAACAATATTGAGGTTGCAGGTAGATGGGGTAGCATGGAGTGAGATGAGGTTTTAATGGAAATGAGATTTGTAGGATCCAGAGCAGGTGATAGTCCTGGAGAATGCACAGAAGCTTTTTCAAGTGTGTTGTGCTCTTGAAGCTCTTGCAACACTGACTGATCACTGCCACCTTCCTTTGCCCCAGACTCCCTAACAAAAGAGCTTCTCAGACCTTAGCACAATGGAGGTTAAAGTAGGAATAGATGGCAGCTTAGAATGGGAAGATGTGTGGTCTTCATACCCTCTCTCCCTTGTAGCAAGATCGAGTAACACACACAGATCTCTGAGGCATGGTAGGTGTAAAAACAGAGGTCAGTGTCTCATAGGGCCAGGTATGGAATCCTGGGTGAAATATCTTTTTAGCCCATATTATGCCAAACTAATTTATCATAGCAGCCATGGTGCAATAGTTTGTAGGTCTAGGTGCACTTCAGATCTTCAAATTGTTTTGCAAACATTGATTTTTTTTTTTTTTTTTAAAGGAAAAAAATGCTGCTGCTCTGAAGTGACTCAGAAAGGAGAATGATGGCATTCTTTATGTGGATACTGCAAATCTTTAGTTTCTTCTGATAGATACTCAGTGCAAATTTATTTTGCATTTGTTTGGAAAAATGTTTGTGTTGAGAAACGTTGCAAGCAGAATGGAACAATTGCGCACGGACCTAAAAGATTTGCAGCTATGATTTTCTTTGAGAGTGGACTATACCTGGTGTATATTTTGAAAGAGGACCAGTGGGGGGCCTGCATGGTGTAACAACCTTACCAACTGCTGTTGTGAACAGTAGGGCAATGGGTAAAGAGAAAGTTAAGGGAGCACTTTAGTTTTGGCAAAAAACTGCTTGGAGACTTAATTCTTGAGTAACAGAATATAAAACCTCAAGTGAAGAATAATAATAATATACCTAAATAGTTAAAGATGTCTGTCTTAAATGGATTGTTTTAAAAAGATCAATAGTATACTCTATTTTTTTTAATTTTATTAATTTCTTTTTGAAAGAGATACATTTTCAGATTTAGAAAACAAATCCTCATTTTCTGTCTGAGATGTTAAGAAATTATATGGTAGTATAAGCTGCTTTTATCATTTTTGTGTCTCTGGAGATGAGTGAAACAGGCTATAAATTAATTTTAGTTTGTTCTTATTTTAAGACATTGACTATATTGCTGATTATCTTCAGTAGACTGCAGACAAAATGCAGCAAAGCTCTGCAGTAGCAATGACCACTGTCGAGGCCACAGCTGGCTGGGCAGATAGCCTTTGAATTGACAAGTCTTTATCCAGGAGCACCTTCTCAGTGCAACTCCTAGAGGAATGCAGCAGGGCTTCTTGGCTCTACTGGCAGATATATCAAAAAAACCAAAACCCACCTTTTCTCCCCGTCCCAAACAACCCCTCTGACTGCAACAGAAAACAGAAAGTGGAGGGGAAAAGTTTTTCCTAGATGGTTTCCTTTATGGTAGTATTCCCATGATCATTTATAGACAGATGCAGGTGAACTGTAACTGAACTGTCCTGACTCAAGGCTCTGTGGTCCTGCTTTGCAACAAGGGTAATTGAATCAGACTGAGTCCTGGGTCTGTCCTACCACTGACATCTTTGGTTAGCTTAAAGTGGGCAGCAAACATCACCATGGGGACTGAGCTTGGATCTGCCTTCTACACAGCTGAGCAAACCAGCAGAAGCATCTTTGCTTTCCTGTCTTTTTGTTATAGAGTGGTTGAGATTGGAAGGGACCCCTGAAGATAATCTAGTCCAACTCCCATGTTGAGGCAGGGTCAGCTACCATGGGTTGCCTATGACAGTGCCTAATAGACTTTAGAGTATATCTGCAGATAGAGACATCTCAACCTCTATGGGTAACTTGTTCAAATGTTTGACCACACACACAGTATAAAAGGTGCTTTATTCTGTTCAGATGGAACTTCACATGTTTCAATGTGTGCCCGTTGCCTCTTGTTCTGGCAGTGGGCACTACTGACAAGAATCTGGCTCATTCTTCTTCATTCCCTCCCATCAGGTACATATATGCATCAAGCTATATATAGATATATATTGATATATATATATGCATTGATAAAGTTTTTCCTCTCTCTGTTGGTCCAAACAGTGGTACCAGGCTTTCTGCTTCTATATGAAGGATACGAAAAATGTGTCCTACAGAGTGTGCTGATGTGAACCAGACTCAGGGCTCATTTATGTATATACCCTCTTGTCTCCACTTTATTGAAACACAGATTCTGGGTCTTTGGAGAGAATTTGGAGTATTTTTTTGTGAGGTATTTTCACAGTTGGAGGCATGTTTAGCTGGCATTAAAGGATGCCAACATTTCATGTGAGATGGAAACCAACTTCTGTCTAGCTGTATCCTTTCTATCTGCCCTTGAAATACCTATGGAGTCTCGTTAGTGCATAGGAAAAGCTAGCTATCTGTGGATGATCCGCCTTTCTGAATTAAGCTGCTGTCTTCTGCCCTTCTTTGTGCGAGGCAGCTCTAAGTCCATAAGTGGGTTTCTTACAACAACAACCTACTCTGAGAGGATTCAGAAAAATTGAAGTTTCCAGTGTGTTTTGAATCAATTAATGGAATTTACTGAAATAGCACGTTTTGGGTCCTGACAGAATCAATTCACATATACATGTTCTCAGTGCAGTTGAATATCTGTCAGCAATTAGGGAAATAGGCAGTTACATTTTGCAGGTGTGAGATTTCTCACTTATGAAATAGATTTGGACATTGATGGGCCAGAATGGCTTTGAAAACACATATCAAATTTGTACTTGGACATATGATCTGAAACAGCTAGATTTATTGTACCTGTTCAAAGTCTATCCCCAGAACATATAAATAAGTGCAAAAAAATAATAACAAGGGAATGTTTGTTCTTTGCAAATTAGGGAAATTCCTTAGGAAAAAAGGAAGTCTAATGTGTTGACAGTCTTGGGGGACAGCTTAATGGTGTGCTAACCATTTTCCTTTCAGTTCCTTTCATTGGGCTATAATGTGGCATTAGATATTTCTTGGGTAGGAACTGAAAGTAATGTCCACTTTGCCTAAATGAACCACAACTTACTGGAAAGAAAGGACTAGAATTTTATAAGAGTATAATCTTGCCCCTTTGTCCCCAGAGAAACTGCTTACACCACATTTGTAGTTGTTGAGGGGTCACTGCTAAGCCAGTAGAAGTTGAGACTGGCATAACCTGTCGACTTTGAAACATGCAGAGATGTCTTGTATAAGATTACTGATACCCTTTCAGATTCCTGCCTGAAGATCAAGCATGGCCAGGACAGACTGGAAACTGCCCTGCAACAGAGACTCACAAGCACTGGCTTTTTCCATAAGTGAATATTTGGCTTCTTAAGGATACTTAGATCTATGAGTAGTAGCTTTGTTAACGGAATAGTTACATAGATAAGAATTCCTTCTGCCTTGAGAAAGAAATGAAAGATAAGATCAGATAGAAGTCTATCTAATCATGAGGGACATGGAGGAAGTAAGCCTGCTCACTCTGTCTTTTGTAAGAATGAACATCAGATTGAAACAGCAGGTATCAGATTTAAGATTAATGCTACCACAAGGAACTCCTCTCCACAAGATTCTGTAAAACTCATCTAGCAACTTTTGAATCCTCCATCCCTCTCAAATTTTAAGACAAAATATGAAGCTACCAGGCATTTCATAAAAAACAGATTAGTAAATTGTCTCTATTAGATTTTCTCTTGAAAGGAAAGGCCACAGTTTTCATTAACACTATTGGACATAAAGAACAAGAAAGAAATCTTGTAATTTCCAAACATGGAAATAAGTCTGAAGAGGCACTTGGGCCCTTTCAGACAATAGAGAATCAAATAAATGAAAATATTTTTCTCATGGAACATTTTTAATTTAAAAATATCCTACTTGACAGTAACTAGTTTAGAAATTAAGTAGTAGAGATAAAGAAAAAGAGATTATTAAAAATGCCATAATATTTAACCATGGTTCATGGGTGAAATGGGTGTAGTAGTATTCATGACTGTAAAATTGAGTGTGGTCTTGCAGCTGACGGAGCTGAGGATGTATAGTTTGTGTTCCCTGATGACTCCCTGTGTGAATATGGGAAAAGTTGTTTTGTGCTTCTGTGTCCTAATCTGCAGTATGGAGATGATAATTTATGCTTACCTCAGTACGATATTGTGATGTTTAATTAGTTATTGTTGGGAATGCAAATTGTCCTTGAAAAGAAAGCTTGGTATAGCCAGAGGATAAAAATCCCTCATGCTGAATACAAACAAGTTTTCAGTAGCATCAGAGCTCTAAGAAAGAATTTTCATGTTACAAGAATATATCTCCTTTTGCATTCATAGGACTTCTGTGCCCTCTTTAATGAGCTCATTAGCAAATACAGTGAAAAGTTTCCCTGAGAAATGAATCATTACAGCACATTTCGAATATTTGCTGTCATTTGCCTTTAGAACACTTTTGAACATATGTGGCAAGGCTTTGGTAGAGGACAGCTGCAGGGGTAGCCTCTGTGGGAGAAGGTAAGACCACTTATATTCACAGCTGCGGCTTTTCATTGAATGCATTAGGTAACAGTTCCTTGCTTTAGTTTATATATGCCTATCACTGTTTTACTTCCCTGGCATATAGGTAATATGAACGGAACAGCGTGAGGCATGCGACAGAGCAAAGTTAAGTTCTGTGGCTTGAGGTTTATAAACTTGTAGGTTCATGCTGGCTTGTAGCCTTACTGTTACTGTTTTCATATACACAGAGAGCATCTAAAAGATGTGCAGAAGACAGCTACCAACTTGGGCTCTAAATTAAATTATTTTTTAATTAAGGAAAAGGAGGTGGAGGAAGTGGAAAGGCAAATCTCTCTGAGAGGAGGCAGTGAAGAGAAGGCTACACGCATCACCAGCTTTGTTGTAAGAAGTACTCTCTGCAAACAAAATGGCTGGTGGCCTGAGCATGTGCATACAGTCTCTGGAGACATAACGATTTAAAGATAACTTATTTTGGTAGCTTCATACACTTCACCACAAACCTTGATTAATGCTGAACCACTGCATGCCTGTGGAGGCGCTTGGCTGTACCATTCAAAACATAGCATGTGCCAGGTTATTCTTCAGAAGCCTTGGAAGCGTTACTTGTTACTTATTTCCAGTCGTGCTTTGCTGCCTTTCCTCCAGCATGCAAACTGAAGAAATCATTCACGATTTCTTTCAGCTAGCATTAGAGAAAAGGGAGGTAAAACCTATACTTAAGTCACCTTTTGGCTTAGTAATTGTGGAGATACGTTCTCTGTTTAATCTTTCAGAAGAATTGGTTTGAATGCTTAGGTGTACATGCCACAAGAAGCATGCTATAATAAATACATCTTAAACATCTGGCAAAGGCAGTTACTTTACTGCCTCATTGCTTCCATCATCACCTTTCTATGTTTTCATCTATTCTTACTGTTTAATTCAGAAGCATTAATCAGGATCCAGAAAGACTTGGAGACTTTCTTTCTCATTTAGATGAAGGCAAAGGTTGGCTCTGTAACTGAGGTTGCATATATGGAAGAATAAGATAACATGGATGAATTTCAATTAATTTCCATAAGACAGTGCAGTATATATTCAACAAAGCATTGATTATCTGTTATTTATGTTTCTGGTTGGCAAATATTAAATACATCAAAGCCTTGTGAGAACTAAAAATGTTAATGGAGAAAAATATAATTAAACCTTTTTAATGCTAAAGAATGCTAATGTGATCAGGAAAAGAAATTCCTCCAGTTTTAATGGGTCTTAAATAAGAATATGTATTCTAGCCAGTGGAAATCTTCACTAAGTGCTTAAGTCTGGTTTTAACAAGGAGTCAGAGTCTTCACTCCAGCTAGCGGTGTCTGAATCAAGTCTGAAGCTTCTGTTTCATCAGTTTTTTGTGTATAAAATTTAAAAAGTATTTATGAATGCTTCAGAGCTGAAGTTTCGAGACTAAGAAAGAAGGTGATAACGTTGTGTCTGGAGTAACAGGTTACTCTTTTGACTTTAAAAGCTTATTTTTTTTTTTGGTGATTTTTTTTTTCAATACCATCTTCATATTAAACGGCCTACAACCAAGATTTTTGCAGTTCCATTTTGGTTTCATGTACTGCAGAAAACAAATGAGTCCAGAACATTGTATTAATGGAAGTTTTGAGAGCAGCCTTGCTCTTAAAGTAGCAAGACTGACCTCTCCAAGCATTTTCTCAATTGACACATGGTCAGAACCGTATATGTGCCCATTATATGTTCATTCTTGCAAGATCTCAGCCAACTTAGCTGTAGTTTTAAAACACCTACAGAAACTGAAAATTAAACCGGTCCTATTTATTTGCCATAAGAGAGTGGGAAGGCATCATGAACAGAAGTGCCTGCTAGTGAAAAACTCATGCTAATAGAAGTTTATATTTCATAACATCATGAGTAAGTTGACAGGTTGTAGCATCTGGAAGCTGTTGCACATCAGTACTTCTGTCTGTAGGGCACTTGAATGCATTGCACTGAGTTGGTTCTAAGGGAAACAACTACAGAACAACTGTCACCATGTTTTTCCAGCTTCCAGCTGCATGGATTCCCTAGTGTGTAAATACACTTCATTGGTAGCTGATTATTTTCATTGTTTTGCAATTGTTTTAGTGGGTAGTCAATATTTATGGAGGCAAATTTTGTACCTTCATCATCATACATTCATTAAATCTAGTGTATAGCTCCCAAAGGAGAAGCTGAAGGCAGTGGAGGCTAAAGGAAGTAGGTGTGATGGTTGTGGTTAACTGTTTGGGATTTGGGGGAAGAGATTTTGGCAAGTAGAAGACAAGTCACACTAAAGATAAGCTGAGATGAGCTGGAAGCTAGAAAGTAGGTTGATGTAGATAGGCTTGCAAATAGAGATGGGGCTTGGCAGCTGGAAGATAAGATGGGGTACCTGTGTGCCTTAGAGAAAAGGCAGCTAATAAAAAGGTCAAATAGCACTGAAGAGTAAGACTGGATAATGGTCACTCCAATATTGCTCTCTGAGAGTACGCCACATGCTTCTCTATGCTTAATTGATATGTGCTGAACCAGTGCCTGGGCTGTGTTGTTGGGCCTGTTCAGTCTGGAGAAGAGAAGGCTGCTTGGAGACCTCATAGCAGCCTTCCAGTATCTGAAGGGGGCCTATAGGGATGCTGGGGAGGGACTCTTCAAGAGGGACTGTAGTGATAGGACAAGGGGTAATGGGTTCAAACTTAAACAGGGGAAGTTTAGATTGGGTATGAGGAACAAATTCTTTACTGTTTGGGTGGTGAGGCACTGGAATGGGTTACCCAGGGAAGTTGTGAATGCTCTGTCGCTGGTGGTGTTCAAGGCTGGGTTGGACGTAGCCTTCGGTGACATGGTTTAGTGGGATGTGTCCCTGCCCATGGCAGGAGGATTGGAACTAGATGATCTTAAGGTCCTTTCCAACCCTAACTATTCTATGGGGTCCTCAAACAAGTGTTGAAAAGGGTCTTGGCACTGAATGCTTCTGTCCACTAGTTTGCTTCTGTTGTACTGAATTTCTCAGTAATATAGATGTAGCCAGTGAAGACTTGTATTTGGGTCTAGGTTTGTATTTCCTTCTTGGTCTGCAGCTTGTACTTTGTTCTCAACCATAATACATCCAACAGCAGGCTTTATGCAGCTCTGGTATTTCAGTGCTAATCTCCAGACTGTTGGCTGAGCCTGCAGAAAAGTTAGGAGACCTAGTCTGGGTCTAGAATTTGTGCTTATGGTGTCTATTTTTAAGGGTAGGCCAAACATTTGCTGTAGGGAAAACATTTGCAGAAACTCAGTGATGTTTTCATTGTCTGGTGATTGCCTTAAGCTATATTCTGGTTTACTGAACTTTCTCTAACACGAGTGCTGACAGCTAAGATCTGTTTTTCTAGTAATTTTCTACTTCATGTAATCTGTCCTCGGCATAAGATTTCCACTTGAGGGAGGTTGCTTGAGATTATATTTTGTTTGCTATGGTGTACTATCTGGTTCCTCAGCTGAGTCTTGGAATCTGTGGTCCCAAGATTCATGTAAAAGTAGATCAAGGTATAAGACCAGGAGGCTGTAGTACTGTTGTCTTTAATCTTCTTATTCATCCCTTCATCTCTTATTGAGTGCTGTAATCTTTCACCTGCAAAACTGACAAGAAATCCTGTGATGAAAAAGAGCTTGCTAAGGCTTTGAAGCTCATGGTCTGACTTATTGTGAGTTTGCTCTTTGAATTTTCCAGCTAATGGTGTGAAGAGGAACAAAAAAGAAAAAAATCTTTTTAGGTTTAAGTGAATAAGTGGCTGAATGGACTTTTCTATCAACTGTATAATGCGAGGCGTAAGGTTTACACTAAGAATATCTTCATTTGATGCTTTTTTGCTAATTGGAGGGGCAGCGCATGATTAGGTCAACCTTGCCTTTCAGGACTAAGAAAAGCAGCACAATCCTTCAAGTATATAGGCTGTGATCAGAAAGTGTTACAGCAAGGTTATAACGGAGTGTGAAACAGCAGGGGAGCAGAATGAAGCTTACCAGGATGTCAAAAAAATGTATTATGAGAAGCCCTTATAGTGAAGATGGAAGGAGCTACAGTTACAGTCTTTGCTTTCTCTGTCCTTTAACATTATTTTAGATGGGATGCTATCCCAGCTGGGAATTTATACTGGTACTGAAGTGGTGCATTCTGTAACTTACCTAATGCTACAGGCAATTCTGTCAGCTTGACACTTGCTCTTGAAGTGTCTGTGCTGTTTAAAACAGCTCAACAGAACTCCTTCCTGAATTGAAGAATAATCTCTCAATAAAGTCAGCCTAAAATGGAGTGAGTTAGCCCTTCTGCATTCTTGCGGTTGAGTATCAGCGTTTGGGAGGAGTGAAAAAGAAGCCCATCAGAAAGCATATATAGGACAATGGTAAAGCTGTTAGAAGGAGAAACTGTAGGAAACAGAAGTTTAGAAGTCACCCATTGATGGAGGCTGTGTGAGTCAGGAAAAAAATCTTCAGTGTATGCGTGGAGGGAGGTTTTTGCCAAAACCTGCTACCCCTCCCATGATACCATTAACTGCTTTTGTGTATGGCTCAGTTTTTACTTATATGAACAATATAAATTTTCTGATGTCTTTGCAGGGTACATAGCCTGCATGATTCCTGTAGCCTGCCTGTACAGTGTGGGGAGAGCTCTTGTTGTAAAGGCACAGCCTGATAAGCACAGGAGGATACGAATGCTTTTGAAGCAGTTCCATGTCTGGTCTAGCTAGGAAGATTGCCCAATGAATCTGACCTTTTTTACATTTAAAAAATGGCTGACAAATGGCTGCTTTTCTTTAGAAAATGGATAGAGATTGGGTTGCAGGCTAAATGTGATTAAGAAGCTTCTTATCATAACAAGGATTTTAGAGATAGTTTGGGTTTTGAGCTGAATTTACTCAAATTGAGTGCACTGATGGATAGAAAAGCACAATGCTTGAGTTGAGTCTATTATAATTTTAAGAGAAAATGAGTATTTTTTTATTTCCTCTTCACTGCCCACCATTCGTTATACACATTTGTTTTATTGCACAAAATGGCATTTTAATGTACTGGTAGTGGATAACATTTTTTGAAAGTGCTTATGGCTGAAACCATTTGGAAAATTAAATTTTGGCTACATAATATATGAATGGATCTTGTGGTAGGTAGTTTATTTTTATGTAGTGGTTAGAATTCTGATAGAAATCTGTGGCAAATGCCCAACAGAAGCAAGCAAACATAATCTTCCTGACCTTAACACAAAAGATTAGAGACATGAACAAAAATAAAAAATAAAGAATTTATTGGATTGGATGAAATTTTACTTTCAGGCACATACTTATTTTTTCTTCACTCTTCAAAGAGGTCAGGAAGATTTATAAAGGGAGATATCACAGAAAGTTTTGCAGCTGTCATGTGAAAGAAAACAAGTGGAGCTTATTTAGGGTGGTATGCTGAGGGTGTGAATATTCCATCTGATAAAAAGAAAGTAACATAAGTGTCAACTAAGAAGTGGATGTACTCTGATAATGGAATTAATTAAGTAAGAATTAGGAGTTGAAGATGCTTCACTTGTACAGTAATATTTTTGGTGCAGCTATCCTGTTAAAAGGACAGCTTCATTTATTTCTTCTAAAGGAATGAGGTTAGTACCATCTGTTTACATGTGTAGCTGATACATTTATTGTTTTTAGAGTGACAATTGTATTTGTCCTTCTCTCCATACACACAAACTAGAACTAATTCAATAACTGGAAATGAAAAAACTAAGTACTCAAAAGTTGTGACTGAATGTAAAAATGTAAGGAAAAATTGGCTAATACAGAGCAACGGTATCATGAGAATTTTGTGGCTGGCTGTGACTGTAGCCCCGCTTATGTCAAAGGTTGCGTGATAAAGGTTTGTTCAACATAACTCTGGGAATAGTCTTATTACATATGTAAAAGTGGGTAAAGACCCAAAGGATTTAGTCAAGTAGATCCTGACAAGTAACCATAAAAGCTTTCTGTCACATCACACGTCAGGTATTCTATACGTTCTATGTGTGAAAAGCTTTTTTAGAGATAGTTTTATACTGGGGGCAAAAGTATATAGCTCTGGGACCACTGTACGAAAGATAGGCTCCTTAGTCACCTTGAACACAAGTATCAGTAAAAAAATGAATTATCTTTTAAGTAACTCAGTGCAACATTTCCTTCCAAAAAAGATCACAGCTTTAAAGTACTGTACCTCAGACCTGTTTTGGGCTGGGAGCATGAACATCATGCCATTGGAAATTAATTCATTCATGTGTTCTTCCTGGTGGACCACAAAACAATTGTGTGAAGCCTGAGCAGCTCTCATGTGTCGTTTAAGGTGTGTGAGATTGTGTAGAAAACCCTTTTTAAGACTGTTTGACTCATAAAAAGTCAAAAAGGAAAGGAGGTATCTGCTGATAGTCTTCATAATTTTTGTAATAAAATAATGAAGTATTATAAAAGCAATAGGATCAGGAATTAGGGATAGGCTAATACTTATTTAATGGTGGTTTTGAGATAAGACTGTACACAAAAAGAACAAAACTGTATATCCAGTAGTCCCTTCAGAAATCTAGCTCCAGACAATAGGAAGCAGATTACTACAGATTCTGGCCTGATGTGTTTATGAACACACTTTTCTACCTCCTTAGCCTGTTGTCCATCTCTGTAGCCTGGCACCACTCCCTTTCTGGACTGCGAGCTTTGATGCAGCTGCACCTCTTCATCTTCTTTCTGCACCTTCCTTTCTCCCAGTGGCTCTTATTCAAGGTGCGTCAGGAGTCTCAAAGTGCCTACACGTGCTTACAATGAGGAATGCAGTGGGTATCCAGATGAAAAAGCCAAGGTACCAACAGGTACTGGACCTCTGCACAGGTTAATATGTCCTGCCTGGACATTTGGGTTTTTGTGTCTCAATAAACAAAAGTCTCCCTTTGAAGGGAAGGCTTTCTTCTCCAGTCTTTGCTTGCTGGTGGTATTTTCAGGTGTGAACTGTTGTGGCTTGTTAGCACAGTTTTCCCATGGCTGTAAGTGTAGTAGAGAGGGGAAGAATGGGAAAGAGTTGATGTGGATTTTAGCGATGATGTGAATCTGGAAAATGTTAATAGGGCTATAGAGAGAAAGTCAAGCATGGAGGATCCAATGGTGGGTAGGTCAGCTGGGTTGCTGGTGATTTGAAGGACTTCAGAAAGCTAGCAATTGTCAGTAAAAATTTGAGGATCTGGAAAAGTTGGGGGGTTTTGAGTTTTAGAGGAGGTGGAGTGGAGTAAAAGCCTATACCTTGAGACAACTATGGTTCTGAAAAATAGTGTCAAATATTTCTTTGAAAGTCAATCTTTCTAGACAGAGAGGGAGAGAAACTTTTGTTCAGTCTGTTTAGAGGCTCTAATACTTTGCAGTTCTTCTTAAACACCAAATGAATGCATGATTTGCGTGTTAGTAGAAATTGGACATAGCCAGTTTATAAGTAATTGGATATAGCTATCTCCCACAACAGGAAAATCTGGAAAGGGCTAGTGAATGGCCTGATTAACTTCCTCATCTGTGGTCAGCAGGCAGAAACAGTTGCTAAAAATAACAGGAGTAAAACCTAAAGCTAAAGCAGTGCGTAGGCTAATTCCAGAAAGAGGAATATGAGATTGAAGGGACTGCTGTGCATGAGAGGCAACAAGAGAGAAAGGAACAGGTTTTTTTTTTTTCTCTGGGCATGCAAAACCTTTGCTTGACTTTGACCTGCACGACCACTTGTGACCCTGTGGAAACTGACTGTAGATAGGTAATGCTTGCTTTTTTGCTTGAAACGGGAAACCACATCATATTTGAGATCATATGTGACCTACTGGGGCCAGTGGACAGCGAGCTGAATATGAGGCAGAAATGATTAAAGGTGACTAGGCACCTCATGGGATGCTGTATAGCAAGTATCAATAGCAGGCTGAAGAAAATGATTTTTCCCCTCTGGCACTTGAGACTACATTTGCAGTAGTGCTTGCAGGTGCTTAATACAAGAAAGATTGAACTGGAACAAGTCTGGTGCAGGCCACCAAGCTGGTCAGAGGTCTGGAGATTTGGCATATGGCGAGGAGGGCAAAGGTGAGAACTTAGGGCTGTCTTCAGCTACCTAATGGGAGGGTATGGAGGAGACAGAAACTTCTTGTGGATATGCAATAGTAGGATAAGAGACAGTGGACTTCAGTTGCAATGGGGAAAAATCCAGTTAAGTGGTGTTTGGTTTGGGATTTTTTTGTTACCAGGAAAGTGGAGAAAACACTGGAACACGGGCCCAGGGAAGTTGTGCAGCCTCCACTCTTGGAACTTTTAAAACTTGCCTTGACAAGACTGTGAGTGACTTGATCTCACAGGCCATTTGAAGTGAGGTGTTGTGCCAGATGACTTCCAGAGATTATAATCTGTGATACTATGCATCAATGCAATCCCAGCCTAGTGCTGCATACACTGACAGTGAAATGAACTGTCTTTCCTGAACTTACAGAAATTTCATAAACAAATGTATTCCAGGGGATAATGGAGCTATTAGTGATCAGCAGTGTCTCTTATGAAGAGCTAATATTGCAAGACAAACTAGGTTATACTCCTAGGTAAAACTCTAAAAATGGAAGTTGAAGTAGGCAAGGAATGATATATTGTAGCTATTATATATTTGAATTTTAGTGAAGCACTTGATACAGTGTCTCAAAGTGATATTTGCTTCATTAATTTAAATTAAGGTGGATATCTGATGGAGAACTGAATACTTGGACCAAAAACTTCCTCAGAGATTGGCAATAAGGGTAGATTTCTCCATAGTGGGGCTTTATCAGATGCATAAACTTGTATAACTTCCCTGTTAGAATAAGAAGAGATGATGTAATGGTTACAATAATAATTACTGTGATGAAACCTGGCCCTGGAGCAGACTTGGCCTTTTTCCCTCTCAGTCACTGACGTATATGTTTTATGTGTGTTCCTTGTGTCTTAATGTTTTTGGTAAGTTATCTTCACTAATTATCTCAGAGTGGGTGTAAGTGCACACTAATGATATTAACAGATACTATCAAATTTAAGTGAATTGCATGCATCACTGACTGTAGGAGGATAGGAAGAGAAGGACAAAGTGGGTTAATAAAGACATGAATTAATAATGTGATACTCCACTTGTGTAAAGTAAGCAAAGGCTTGAGGAAATAGAATCCAAAGCTCACGTAATCATAAGGGAGGTAAAGTATGAGGGGCTGAAAGTGTTTCTGTCCTTAACAGCAGGTAAATTAGTTTTTGCTGTGTGTTGGAGTTTTGCTTTTAGACAACAGTTTAGTGCTTATGCACAGATGAAGAGACAGCAGAAGGTTATGCTTGTTCTGCACAACATAATTACAATGTGAACACTTCTCTGTTTCTGGAGAGTGCATGGTGTGGTTTTTGGGGTCCTGACCTCTTACTGATTTTTCTTTAGCAAGTATTCCTGCATTCTTGGGTTTGCATTTCTTCTTTAAGTTCTTTCCTACATATTGGTAATTCTCTAGCACTGAGCAGAACCTCCTGTCTATTACAGGTGGACAGTCATGATACAGACTAAAATTGGATTTGAGAAAGGCAGGTGAGACTTTAATTGGGAATGTCCAGGCATGCAAGTTAAAAGTCAGTGTAAGAAGTGCTATGGGAAACCCAATAGACCTTGTTTACTTGGAGACTTTGATTAGGAGGCTGATGTGTTGGTTTTGCTGAACTGTTAAGCTAGAGTGACAAGTTGAGGGGGAAAGTGATTACTACTTTGTGTAAAGATGTCCAGTGTAGTCTCACATGCCACCTAAATAGTCAGTGTCTTAAACTAATTAAATGAAAGCTCTTACTTGTTTTAATGAGACCCAGGTAGCTGCTACTTGTCACAAAGCTTTTTCTTCCTCACTGTGGTTTTGTGGGTAGGGTGTTTTCTGTGCCTACTGACTGTGAACCGATGTTAAATTCCCAGAATGTCCCTGAATGCACCACGCAGGTCGGAGAAGAGGCATTGTAAAGGACTGTCTTAGCTATAAGGTAAGTACAGCTGTGAAAAAAAAAAATGAAGATAAAATTTTCTGTATTCCTCTTAAAAGTACCCTTTAAAGTTCACGGAGGTTGTGATTCATGCTTCTGCACTTCTCTGCCCAAATAACTGGGAGACTTAAGATATCCTCAGTGCTACTATTTATCCCTAAGACTAGGGGAGATAGGTAAGGGATAGTAAGTGGGTATCATGTGCTCTTGATTGCTGTCACCTTCTGTCTTTCTCAAGCAAATTTGTTCTGTGGATTATGTGGCAAATTCTCTTTGGGGTTGTCGGAGATGTCAAATGAAAATGTCTACTTTGGTAGTTAAGGTGGTACATCACAACCTGTAGAGAAGCAAGTGTTAGTAATTACCAGAATTGTTTTCTTTACAAAGCTGATATCTGGTGACCTATGGGTACCTGCCTTGAAGATTGCTTTCTTCCTTCCTCTCTCCTTCCTTTCTCTTTTCCCTTCTGTGGACTTTTTTGGCCCTGGCTCTGTGAGAACTTAAAAGAGAATTTGTTTTCTCTCTCCCTTACAAACTCTCTGCAAGTTGCTCTGCAGCTTGGATGAAGAACTGGCATTATTTTGCAGTAAGAAGTGCAAATGCTCTAGGGGAGATGAAAAAAGAAGCCATGAAGGTAAAAGGTGTAAGTTCCCCTTGTCAGATTACTGAGGTTAAGAATGGTGAGCATTAATTGTGCTGCATTATTGAAGAGATGCTCCTGAGCTATGAAGAGGTTAGTCAGCTCTGTAGTGTTTCTCCACTGAGGGCTCTTCAGTGTTTGAGAATCTTTGCTCTCAGCCTCTTCAGCATTTAGGATGATTAAACTTTCTTTGTACTTCTTGAAGAGGAAAAGATGAAGTGTAGTGCAGAGCAAGAAATGAGCTTTTATTTTTGGAGGCTAATTATGTGGATATCAGCCTGACACAATATCATTCAGACTGTACTTGTTTAGCCACTACTAAGATAATATTTAGGCCCTCCAAATTTGTAATTTATCTCCACAAGCCTTAGGGACACAGCAGAATTGCTCAGAAAAGTCACATGAAATTTCTTGTGAGGCATAGTCTCCAAAGATGAGGCTTAGTTCCTAATTTTCTATGTTGCGACACGGAACATCTGCTTACCAGTTTTCAGTCTGTGCTGCCTCCTGTCACCTGCATGCCTTTTGTTCTCTCTTATGCTTTCTATATAGCATAAAAATTGTCAAATAAATTTACAAATCAGACTTTTGCTGCTTCGAGCAGTTGAATATGACCTGATTTCATACCTTAAGCTCAAAAAGCTCATTAAAACTGCTATGACTAATCCTACTGGTTACAGTAGACCACTTGGGGTGGCTTGGATATTTAACTAATAAACTTTCTGTTATTACATGGTACCGGACTAGAGACACTAATGGTGCCTTTCTCTTGATCTCTTGCCATGGTTCATAATATTTCTAGCTTTGATCTACTGAGAGCTAGTTCTCCTTGGGAAATTAAATGTCCGTGGTCATTGGGATGCTTGGATGCAGAGGGAATGCACGCCTTGTGTTCCCTTTGGTGCTGCAGAAGGAAATTTGGAAAATAAACTCATTAGTCCTGGCTGTACATTTTGCTTAGGTAAATGAGTCTGTAGTTGACAATTGAGCTTCATTTCAGCCTATACTACTATTTTATAATCAGCCTTTGGACTAGGATAAGGCTTGCTAACAAGAAAAGCAATTAACTTTATAGATGAATATCTTTTTCCAAATTAGAATTACATCATTACACTTATAGAGCTGTAAACAGCACTGCAATCTGTGTTCATCTGCACAATCCAAATGTAACGATGTGGCTGAAAAGAATACTTCAGAGTGTGTGAACAAATATTTAAGACCTGTCTGAACAAGATTGCTTTATTTCTGGGAGTGTTGGCAGGGCTTTTCCAAGATTTTGCAAGGAAAATTAGCTAGACTGTTTTTAGAAACCACTTCAGAGTGTTCTTCACAGCAGACTGCATATGCAATAGCATTAATTGCTACTGCTGAGCAGTGGCTTACAAATGAATAAAAATCCCTGTGTCAGTGCAGTAGTAAACTCTTCTTGCTTATAAATAAATAAAATCAACTGAAGTGTTAGATTGTTGCTATGTGTATAACCTCCCTGCTTTCCCTCTGAGCTTTAAACATGTTTCGGGGGTGGTTGGTTTCACCCCCTCTAGGAAAACAGCTATGCTGCAGAGGCTTACATCCTTGCAAGGTCTTTCCAGCCAAATAGAACTGTGTTTATTTACAGAGAGAGGCAGAACTATTTTGCACATTTTTGATGTGTATATATAGTAGAAGCTTAAAGAAGTGGTGAAAAGACTGAAATCTGAACAAACAATTATAAGCTAAGTAATTGGTTGAGCTGAAAATCTAGGTAATGCCAGAATTCATAGTGTAAATCACATGGTCTTCGACTTGTGTGAATCCAGCAATGATAGTCTAAGGGAAATTCTCAGTTCAGCACAGAGAGCTGTGTTTGCCCAAGTCGTGAGAGCCTTTGTCTTTGGGGCTCCTGCCCTAGGTCTCATTCATTGGCATTCTCTGCTCATGTAATATGAACTGACAGATATTGCTGGTTGAGAGACTAACTTTTCTGCTAGGCTTCTCTTGTGGGTCTGTTTAGGCTGGAGCTAGCAAAGAGTACTTGCTGATTTTTATTTTTATCGTTTATAAATACATAAACTTAGATGGAAATCAGGAGTGTTACCAGAACTGCCATTATGAAAATCCTTGGCTGAGCTGTGCCTAACCATGGAAGTGAGAGCTTTAAGAAGAGATGCCAAGGATGTATATCATACAAAAAGACTTGCTGCTTGTTACCAGTCCTTGATTCTGCTCTGGGCCTACACATCCAGGAGTTAAGCAAAGCAAAATCAGGCTTTCAGACATTAAATCTTTTCCTGGACTTGGGCCACATCAATTACTTTTAAAAACATCCTGCTTGAGATATTGTAGCCAAAATTTCACTTTTGCATTAAACCATAAAATATATTTCTCCCTCCAGACAACAGTACATGGATTCTTAATATGTCTATTAATAAAAAATTCTGTTCATTTATAATTAAGTGAACAGAATTTTTAAAGATCTACTTTACGGTATCCTAAGCACCTATTGAAAATACTTTGTAATTTGATTTTCTTATTATAATTATACCATTTTCAAAAGTAACGATTGAATGACTTGATTTTATACTAATTAAAGCCTAAGGCCTTTTTACTGCAAATTCAAATATAACAGAAAAGTACAATAAACAGTACTTTATTGGCTATATAACTTAAAATTATGTAAATTACACAGCTACTAAACTACTCTAAGTGGTGTGTATATGACCAATTTATTTTTAACAGAAGAGTAGTTCATTTTATATGAGTATTTGAGATGCATAATCTGAAATATTACTAAACCTTAGGAGCTGCTTTACATTGGAAACTTTTAAATTTGAGTATGAAAGGTAAATTGTTTCCAATAGACAAATCTTCTGGTATAGTTCAAGTCAGATAATCTCAGGGCTATCCTGCCAATCTGCACTGTGGTCTGAAGTGGAGCAGGTTGGAGGAAATCAGAGCAATTGTCCATAGCCCACTGAGTTCATGTTGCCAGGGCACCTCCATGGCTGTACATTGCTGCCATGCAGATGTGCAAGGGTTCTTACTTTTATTCTGCTCTGGTGTCTTTTACCCTGCAGACTAACTGTGCAGCAAGATGGCAAAATTTGTTCTCCCAGTCTGGCACAGGGGACTTCCCAGAGTAATGGGAATTCTTCACTGATCAGCTTTGAACAGTTTCCATCTATTTTGTGCTCTTAATAGTTCAGTTCTGCTCTGATACCAAATGTGCTGGACATAACAGTAGCTGGTTACTATATGCACATCATGGGAGTACTCAAAACTGGGGGATACTCTAAATCAGCAATTTTGTGACAAAAAATCAGAAAGGTTTAAGATATGGTTTTGTCATGTTGAGAAATGTGTGAAAACCAAGCCTTTTACAGAACATTTCCTAGCAAGCAAAGCCTATACAACTGGGCAGTTGGGGTAGTGAGTGGGTGAATGGGTAGGAGACGTAGGGTTTGGGGAAGAATTGTGAGGGGTTTTTTTTGCATTGATCGAAAATTCCATTCTGGCTTCCTCAAAGTCTAGATGGGATAGAAAAGAAAAAGCACATTTGATGGAGAAAAGTGCTGTTGCAGGGTTTTGGCTAAAATTCAGTTTGCCTAAGATCACTGTACATTCTGTGGGATATAGTCCCAAGACTGTCTTTCCCAGATATATTAAGTCTGGATTAAGGGTACCTACTAAGGATCAAAACTGCAGAGCTACATAATGAAAAGCACTTATGTTATTAACTTGCTCTGCCAATTCAACTATTCAAAAATTTTAATGGGATAAGTCCATAATATGTACCAGCACTTCTGGATTAGATATTGTCTGTGTGCATCACTTGAACTCCACTGAGTCTGTATTTTCAGCTCCTGGAGTAAAGGAAACATACTCCAACTTGCTCAACAAGAAAGCAACTACCTGACTTTGCCTGATCATGCTCTGCATCAAATGTACATCACCAGTGTATGGGTTAGCTCTTCTGGAACTTTGTGATTTTAAGCAGAATATGCTAGCCAGGAGATATACCTAAAAATCCTCACAGTCCTGGGTCTGAGATGTGAGAACTTGTCCCATAATACTCTATGCACTTACAATAACTTAACTCCTTGTGTCAACAGCCGCATTTGCCAGAAAAAACATACTGCTGAGTTTCTGATTACTTAACTATTTTGCTAAGTGATAGGAAAAATGTGTTTCATTTATTCTGTGGGAAAAGGAAAAGGTCGAGTCAGCTTAAAAGTTATAAGTAAATACAGAGGATGAAAGAGATAATTGTCTTTAACACACAATTTGTCATTCAATTTTAGATACAGGGCAAATCTTTGACTTTAACAACTTCTTCCATATCTTCTATTCCTACTCTTAAGGTATTTTCACAATAAAATGATTTTATATTTATAAATGGTATAACAGCTCTTTTCAGTCATTTTTCTGGTGATGAATTAGTGATTCAGGCCTACCTGTGAAGTTGATGCGTACAGTTTGGAACAATAAGGGAAAATTAGAATATACTGGGGAATTAACTGTTCACTTTTCCTTTGTTCACCTGATGTATAAGAAATAAATCAACTGAATTTAGTCTGCAAATTTTTCTCTGCAGTGCTTATGTGTTTTCTCTGCAGTGTTTATATGCTACAGAACAGTTGGAGAGACTACAGCTTTGCTCTTTTCATAGATCTGAATAGCTTGTTTTGGCATCCTCTGATACAATTTTATCTGCATTTTTATCTGTTTTCCTATTTGTCTCTAAGTGTCAAAACAAAATACATGTACTTGAAAGCTGTTTCCTCTGAAATGACAAGTGATAGTTGAATGAATTTGTTTATCATTGTAGTGACTAGGATTGTTCAATTACCTTAAAGCTCTGTTGATGTTTTCACCATAAACCTCAGTTTTCAGGCAGGTTAAGCACAAAAGATTTTCAATAACTTTGGGACCTGTACTTCATTTATAAATAATCACGAACAATTTTTTTAACTTGTGGAAAATGTGTCAGCTTTTAAGATCTAAATCTGTTTTTTCAGTTTTAATTCTAAATGCTTTTAGTTGTAACTTAACTGTTAATGTTCAGTTAACTTTAGTCTTGAAGTCTTTGGATAGTTGAGAATTTGTTGCAATTTTCTATATAAACATATTAGCCATGCTATTTCTAGTTTCTCTGTAGGGAATTTGCTTTCAAAAATAACCAGAACATGTGATAGACATTTAGGTAATTATAGGAACAGAATTTCAAGTGCTGCTCTCTTTTTAGGTTTTCTGAAGGGAAATTTTGCTGAGTTTTGGTGCACAGAGTAAAGGTAATTTGTTTATCCAAGCATTTGCTTGAGAAACAAAAGCATGTGGGTTGTGGCAGGATTGTTTCCGTAAGGTTGCTAGTGAATATAGTGGGCAACACCAGTCCCAAGACCAAGCCTGAGAAAAGCCCATACCTAATCCCCTTCCAGCCTTTTACTTCTGCTTTTTAGCACAGCTCCTTTTAGTTAAGTCCGTGCTCTGCCACACTAATTCCTCATGCCGACCTCATGTGGCACTACATCAAATGTTTTTCTGAAGTACAGATAGGTTAAACATACAATTTTCTCTCCTCCAAAAAATCAGTTCCAGTCAAAGGCATTATACCAAAGCCTGACACCTCACTCTTGATTGTCTCCTTGACATTTTTTCTGATGTTCTGTCACATAAGGCCAACTCCAAACCTTCAGTTCCTTTCTTGTTTAGCTAGAGCTGATTTGAAGAGTATTTTAACCATACTTTCCCATTGCTGAGTGTCTCTTGTGCTGATTAAGGCTGTCTTATGTAGCAACAAAAGCCCCTGAACTCATCCTATACCCAGTGCTGACCATTTTGTTACAAAACCCAGTTTGTCCTGATGTGACAGATAAGAGGCTGCCCAAAGGGAACTATCCTGGTTCTTCTTCATTTTAATGTTTCTGGAGTTTTGGAGGATAATGATCCCAAATATATCCACCTACAGTCTCAGAAAATCCCTCTATTTAATCTTTATGTGTGGAGGAAAAAGGCTAAAAAGTTTTAGTATTTCTACCTGTGAAACCTATCTTATGCTTGTGCAAGATTAAATTTATGGTTAAGTTGCTATGGCCATGACAAATGGAGTCTTTGGGGCAAAGACTTGTTGCCACATCTCTCCTTTGTGGTCATCTGTATTGTGCTGTATTATTTGAGGCTGGTAAAGAGCTCTTTCTCCTGGTGAAGAGCCTTGCTTGTCTCGATAATTTTAAATCAGTACAGATGGTGAAAAGATGGGGGGGGAACAGCTGAAGTGGGTCTCATATTCCTTTTGTTAACTGTGAGATAAAGTATGCCGCTTGGGTAATAGTTGAAAGCTGTATAACACTGCCTTGCATTCTGTTGAATCTAATGATTTCCTGGCAAGTGTCTTGTCTGAGAGTGTTGTGCTGAAGTTAACTCATTTTGTACCTGAAGTAGTAAACAGCTGAGTTTTGTGACAGAGATGTCTGAACAAAACCTTTGGGCTGGCTCTTGCGCAGTTGTTGAGAGGAGTCCAGAGTATTTACTAGGCTTGGTTTAGCAAGGGACGTAGGAACCTTCATCTTTCTCTCTTCTGTTTGTACAATGGAGAGGAGGCAATGGAAAGCATACAGTCCCTTTAGAGCCTAGGTAATGGTTAATTACAAACTGCTTGGAAGACAAGTTGACAGGCTGCTTGTCCTTACCTATCTGCCAGCAGACTGAGCTGGATGCGAGTGCAATTGCATGTGCTGTAATCTCTCCAGCGTAAGCCTTCTGTAGGTGCTCTGTGAAGCTTTTCCTGCTCGAGGCATACTGGCTTCATGGAAGTTGTATAGTTGAGTGCTTCTCCCCATGGAGAGGCTGCAAGCTGTTATAGTTTCTTGTAGTACGAGCTATTTTATTTTTTTTTATAAACTTGACATGATTACCCTTTAGCTGTTGCTGCGGGTCTCTTTTGTGTGTGCAGTCTGTGTATAATACCGGTGAAAAAAGGGGGATGGGTCAAGGCTAATTTGTGCTGTTAGTTGACTTGGGATGGGGAGTAAATGTGAATTAGACTTTTGCCCTGAGGTGCCAGGTCTTCTACATCTCTTGATGGTGCAAAAATGCAATTACCTCAAAGAGCTTGGAATGATGCCAGCAGCATGTGCTTCCTGGTAAACAGCATTATTGGAACAGCATTTGTGCTATCGTTTTAAACACCAGCATACTTTTGGGGCAGCAGTCAATTAAGATAATTTGCTTACTTTTTGCAAAGATTGAAAGATTAACAGTTAGCACTGCTTTTCCACTGCCTTCTTCACTGTAAGCTCCCAACTTAGTTTAATTAGTATGTGGAAAAGAACATTTGGAGCCAGGTCAGACCATAGTTGATCAATTTTTAAGGGCTGTAATTTAAATTGGATTCTGGTTATTTAGCATTCTGAAACTTGGCGAATGTTTGCTATTAATTAAAAGCTCCAGAATTTTACAGCGAAATATCAGACAGCTACATCTAGAATTCCTTTATTTGCAATATGTCAGATTGTTTCCAGTAAGACTAGTTATATATGTGACACACAACTGACCAAAATTGATGCAAAGGGTAAGTGTTAAAATTGCCTGTTCTTTCCTAGCTCTTGGGAATATTTGTAAATTGTTAGTTCCTATCTTTTTAATTGCAAATGCAGTACTGTAATATATCACAGCCATATGAAATAACTACTGAGTAAGAGATTTTCTACATTACTGAATCTTGTTCCTGCTCTTTTACAGATTCATTTGTGATCAGGCTACAGGTTTCTTAACACATAATGCCCCAAATGTGATAGTACCTCAGCTTAGATTTTACTTGCTTATCTTTGTCCTAGTCTGCTTGTGTTTTCATGTCAGTTGTTTCATGTGCAACAAAAGTCATTGCAGTAGCTCTCGTGTGCGTACTTGCTCTTATGTTCTCATTGTTTGCATACCCTAGAAGAAATTGAAATGCTTTTGGCAAATCCATGCTGATTTTTGTAAGCAGTTGTGGTATAATTAAAAAACTTGTTTGATTATTCACTCCAAAGTATTTCACAGATGAATGACTGATACTGAGGATTCGCTTTCTGTCCTACTTACGTCTCAAAACTTTAAACTTCATAGATTTTAGTCAACTTCCATGCATTCATGAAAGTAATCTTGAGCAGCTCTTAGATTGTCCTGGCCAGTTTCTGAAGTAATCCAGAATAAATTACATCAAGCACAGTTGAAAAAGGATTTTTACAAGGTGATAAATGCAAAAGCAATGGATTGTGGAGAGGCGTCCAGTAGTGTGATGCAGATAAGCGTTGAGTACTTTTTTGGTAACATCTTTGTTAACAATCTCAATTGTTATATAAACAGCATATTAATTAAGCATACAGATGATAATATGCATAGAATGGTTTGGGTTGGAAAGGGCCTTAAGATCATTTAGTTCCAAACCCCTGCCATGGGCAGGAACACCTCACACTAGACTACATTGCCCAAGGCTCTTTCCAGCCTTGCCTTTGAAACACTGCTGGGGGTGGAGCATTTACCACCTCTTTGGGCAACCTCTTCCAGTGCCTCACTGCCCTCACAGTGAAGAACTTTTTCCTTCTATCTAACCTGAACTTCTGTTTAAGTTAGAGCCCATTACCCTTTGTCCCATCGCCAGAGTCCCTCTCTGGCATCTTTGTAGGTCCCCTTCAGATATTGGATGGGGTCTCCATGCAGCCTTCTTTTCTCCAAGCTATATAGCCCCAACTTTCTCAGCCTGTCTTCATATGGGAGGCGCTTGATCTGCCTTATCATCCTCATGGCCCTCCTCTGGACTTGCTCCGACAGCTCCATGTTCTCATTATGATGAGGACAGCATAACTATACACAGTACTTCAAGTGGGGTCTAATGAGAACAGAGTAGAGGGGCAGGGTCAACTCCTTTTGGTGATTAGCTGCTTTTGGGGCAGCACTGGATATGTTTGTATATGGACAGAGCCTTGGGTGGCATGGTTTAGTGGGAGGTGTCCCTGCCCATGGCAGGGGGGTTGGAACTAGATGATCTTAAGGTC
Source organism: Ara ararauna (assembly GCA_028858755.1). Lineage (NCBI taxonomy): Eukaryota > Metazoa > Chordata > Aves > Psittaciformes > Psittacidae > Ara > Ara ararauna. The sequence goes on from CM054379.1 coordinate 99,641,759, forward strand.
CTTTCCAACCCTAACTATTCTATGATTCTATAAATGTAGAAGCCTTTGTGAATGCATGAGCTGATACAGGGAAAAGTGCTGAGGTACTTACAAAGTTTTGAAAAATGGGTAAGAAACAAGAAAACAAACAAATTTACCAGATTTATTATGGATGAAATAGCATAGCTAACATGTTTGGTGCAAAAATAATTGGGAATTTGGTTACTTGATATGAGAAAAACAATTGGTCTACCTGTGCAGAAATGTTTGATCAAAATTTCCTGAACTAATGATGCTTCTTTGGTGTAAGAGAACAGAAGTGGTTTTGGTGCTTTAGCTTCTAAGAATTAAGAGTGATTGCAAATCTGTACTGGCTTTGAACAAGGTCTGACGTACTGATGCTGGCTGAAAGCAAACCCCTAAAAGAATCTAGGGTTGTTAATTTTCTGAGTTTGACTCAGAATTTAGCTTGTAATTGTCAGCTGGGAGAGAGTTCCAAGCTGGAAGGTATTTTTTATGTTTTATTTATTGTTAAAATGGATTTCATAAACTCTTCACTTAGTGTCTGTTGAGCTTGGGAAAGGGATTAATCTTTCTGAAAAACAGATTGCTTTTTAATATTTCTAGGTTATCAAGCTACCATAGACAGAACTTTGATAGCGCAGCCTGTCAGATGACTAAAGTATCCATGTGTTCTACATCTAATAGTAATAGTGACAGCATGTTTTGTAATTTTAAATAGCTCATTTCAGCCAATGTACAATTTTTCTAAGTTTTTTGCAAGCTGAAGGAAATATGTAGGTATTGCCGTCCTACCTTGTAATTTAGGAATGTTAATAAACACTAGCCCATATCACAGGGAATCTAAAAGACATGGTAACATACCTGAAGCCTGACTTTTGTTCTTAGTGGAAATATAAACAAAAGTAATTCTGCTAAAATAAATCATACCTTAATTACAGTATTTAATAGCAAAGGGATACAAATAGCTGATAGCTCAGATTGCATATATAATAACCTAAACCAATCATTATTACAGCATCCCTTTTAAGAGGAAAATTATAGGAAATAGTTAAAAAAGATTAACTAATACTTTGAGAGACCAAGAGAGAATTTTTTTAGTTTGTGGTAACAATTATTCAGCCATGAACGTTTGAGTTCCTTGGATGTGTATACATTTGCATAAGACCTCTGAAATCTGTTGAATCTATCAGTCTATGGTTACTGTACATTATGAACTGTGTGCACACACACATGTGTAGAGGCAAAGTGGAAGTTAGGTTAATGGTAAATCTGGAAGTCCCTGAATGCTGTAGGTTTGAATATGTAGCCTCCTTAATTTGTCATTAATATACTCTTTTACTGCTTTTCACATAGGAGGAACAAACAGTGCAGGAAAACTTTGAAAGAAAGCCTCTAGAGCTTCTATGGAATGCTGGTATGAAAAAAAAGAAGAAGGAAAATTTAGAGGGAACCTGACAAATTCTTTAGTCTTAAGATTATTTGGTTAGGTACCTCTTGAATTTTGTTACTGGTGTTTGAAACTGCATTGGAATTTTCCTTCTCTCAGACTAATATTCACTCTACTTGGAAATTTCAAGTATTTATCCAACTTCAACCCAGGGTCAGGGTTTCTGGACTGCCATCCTGGCCTTTGATGCCCCAGTGTATGGAGTGGGATAACAGAGTACAGGTGTTATGTGATTTGCGTAAATGCATTTTATTCCTTCAGTGTCTCCTTTGGTCTTCTTTACTGGATTACATGGCTCAACTAATCTTTCTGTATAACTGCATTGCCAGTTGCCTGGAAAGCTTGAGTAGCATGGAAGATCTGAAGGTTCAGAATGTAATCACTAACTGTTTTTCTGGCTTTTTTGTAGCCAACAGCCTCGATTTATCCCTGGTACAGGTGAACAAGAATGTCCTAAATTTAGGAGAACTATACTTGCTTGAACTAGGTCTGAATTTGCCCCAACTTTCCTAAACGTGTAAATTATTGCAGAGTGTCCATGAATGTAAAGTGTGGTGCCAGGAGGTTTGACTAGTTTAAATTTAGCCAAGCCATTGAAACTAATAAAACAAAAACCAAAACTGATTTTGGTTTTATCTCTCTCTTTATTTTTTTTTTTTTCCTCCCCCCTTCCCTTCCTTCACTCTCCTTGAAAGGTTTTCAGTAGTCTGGATTTCTTCCATCTCTGTCATGTGACTCTAAACCTTACTTTTTCTATTCCATTAGTTAACTTTGTGACAAAATGGTTTTAATTTTAGAGCTTTTTGGGGTTTACTTTATTCCAATGGGCCTGTGACAGTAAATTGCTGGCAATAATGTTTCTGATTAGATTTTTTATTATCTAATTCTTTAATTCACAGTAATCATCTTTTGGTTGCTAAGAAGGATATATTGCCTTCAGAGACCATTCTGGGAAATGGTCCAGTTCCTTGCTTGCCTATTTTAATCTCAAGTTTGATGTTAGAATTATGCAATGTTATAAGATAACACAAGTTGGACGCAACAACCCTGCTTTATTGGTTGGAAGGCAACTCAACACACATGCTCTCTGCAGAATAATATCGAATATTATGCTCAGTGCTTTGTTTCTCACTGGTGTTTCATTATGTGATTATGTGAATTTCAATTTTGCTCACTAAGAGAAAGCAGGATAATAGTCTTGTGCTGTGGTAGATGTTTGGGAAGATGATAATTAATATGTTAATCAGGCTACTGTATTTGATATAGGACAGCTTGATGATCTTATAGGCTAAATAATTAAAATGAAACTTTCAAAGGTATTGATTTGTCATATTTTGATTATGGCACAGCAAAGATTGACTAGATACTGGATAAAAAAAAAGGCATTTTGCATAATTTGTTTTAGGAGAAGTGAGAATAACAAGTCTGATTAAAACAGCAGCACCAGAGACTGAAATGCATTTTGTTCGAATACATCTGGTCCTATTACACAACATGTGGGGCACTAGCTATAGCCCTTTAGCTCAGGTAAAATATGATGATGTGTATTCTGGGCTATGCTTGGTTACCTGCTTGTGTCTAAATTGGGAAGAGGAAAAATCCACACCTGTTCCCTCCCAGTACTGATGCAGTCAGGCTTCATAACGAGCTACAGATGTAATATTTTAGTGTTCTCAGCATTACAGAAACTGTCCAAGGGTAGAGGGCAGGCCTAGATGGTGGAAAGTAGTAGGGCTGGTGTAGTTAGGAAAAAGGGGAGAAGCAAACAAGCACTTCCTGTGTATATATAAAGCTTTGTTGATCACGGTGTTACTGTGAGTAACTGTGTGTCTTAAACCTGTTCTTGGTATTAGCATCTTGCTTTGGAAGCTGACAAATCTGAGGCAAAACTGGAAACAAGATGCAGTCAAACACCTTTCCAACATGGGGTGAGTCGGTAGCCCTTTCTGGCTCAGGACCCAGGACCTCACTGCTCCAGCCGTGAAAGTGCTTATCCTGCCTACTGGAGATGTAACTGCTGAACTGACCAAGTTTATCCTCAATTTTTCACTGATTTCACTGCTTATTACTTAAGATGAGATTTCAGTTTTGTTGTATTTTTGTGACATCTTCAGGAAATATTGCTGGTTTTATTTGTTCTTGGTTTTGAACTCAGAGCCTGCATTTTGATACAGCTCTGAAGTGCTCCAATTCCACACAATTGCTGAATTGCACATCTGTGCAATGTCCCTTTCCCATGCTTTTAAGAGAATTGTATCATTTAGGATTTGTCTGGGTGTTAGGATGTAGACTGTGAATCTGTGTTTATTTGGTGCAGGCATGTATACTGCCAGTGTGTTTTAAAATAATTTCCCCCAATAATCAGTGCTTCACACACCTATCTTTGTAAAGTTTATTATTTTGCACGTTGCACAATTTCACAAGTTATCTTACCATCAAAAATCCTCTAGAAATAAGTTAAAGTAAAGCTTTTACCTGGCAGGCAAACTTAAATTTTATGTTGCTGTTCAAAATTCATCTCAAATGTTCACAGCTCACTTTATCTTGATTCAGTAGTGAAGTAAAAATACCATATCAATGGGTTTAGCATGCTTTATCATGTAAGTTAAAACAGTGTCAGAAGCTTAGAAATGCAATGCCCTGGTGTCATGGGTTCAGCAACAGCAGTCATTTTTCTCCTTCTTAGTAACTGGTGCAGTGCTGTGTTTTTTCAACTTTCGGCCTGGGAACAGCACTGATAACACCGATGTTTATAGTTACGGCTTAGAATGTTTTGGTCTGACCAAGGACTTTCTGAGTCTCATGCTCCGCCAGGAAGGAGGGGAAGCTGGGAGGAAGCAGAAACAGGACACCTGACCCAAACTGACCAAAGAGCCTATTCCATGCCGCAGCATGTCATGCCCAGGATGTAAAACTGGGGGTAGGAACCCGGAAGAGTTCAGTTCACAGCTCTGTCGTCGGGTGGTGAGCAATTGTATCCTCTTCCCTTGTATTTACCTGGTCATTATTATTACTGGTGGTAGCAGCAGTGGTTTGTGTTATACCTTAGTTACTGGACTGTTTTTATCTCAACCCGTGGGAGTTACATTCTTTTGATTCTTCTCCCCATTCCCAACCCCTCCCCCTCGCCCTCGGAGTGGGGAGGAAGAAAGCAGGTGAGTGAATGAACGGGCTGCGTGATTTACAGCTTAAACCACGACATCTGGTCATACCTTACTTTTGTGTGGCGATTTGGCCAGCAAAGAAGTTACTGTGTTTACAGAGCTCCAGCTCTTTTAGCCCTGACTCTCCAAGTGTAGGCTGGTATTAGAAATTGAAGGAGTCCAGGTCCTGTGCCGATAATGATCTCAATTCTGATTAATAGCTACTTTGGGCTTGTGATACATTCTACTGCTAAGCAGTCAACTATGTTGCTCTAGCCCTCCTTTGCTTTGAATGTGGATACTGCACTACCTTTTACCAAGCCTGAGGAAGACCTGGGATTTCACTGTAAGATGAAAAAGAGCGGCTAAAGATGAGGAGGGAAAAGCTTGTCAGAAAATGCTGAAACTTGAGCAGATTTGCTACTAGCAAGGAGCACAAGTGACAAGGGGAAACCTGAAAAATATCCATTTTAAAAATAAATGCAAATGTAGACCAGATCAGTAGCAGAATAGTTATACTTTTTTCAGTTCCAGGTGAGGTCTGTGTTGCAAACATTATCTTAAGTTTGGGAAAGCCAGTGGTAGTACTAAGAATTTTATCAGCCTGTTAAGGTAAAATGTGCCATTAGCAAACATCAGAAGACACTACATCCATTGTTCCTAAAAACCTAATGTTAAATGATTCAGATAGTAAGTTATGTGGCTGGATGGGCCCCATAGTCTTGTACTTATTAATTCTGATGACACGAGATTAGGTGTTCATTTGGCAACACTATACATAGTGTGCTCACTTTGGTTTCACCTTGTTTCTTTCTCTAAAGGATAGATTATTTTTTTTTTTTTTGCTAGTAAGTATCATTTAAGGAGGTGGATAATATCTTTTGTTGCAATAGTTACTCAGCAACACAACTGCTCATTCTGCTCTTTACTAGCTCAATGAGTCTGTTTTTAGAAACGACTTGCAATTCTGTGTGTTTCAGTTTCTGGCTACCCAATCTGAGAGGCAATAAAAACGCTTGTGTAGTTCCTCCTGCCAACAAATTCTGATGACCAACCTTCTAGAAATCCTAGTGGATGTAGAAAATCTGGTGTATGTAGAATTCAAGAGAATCCATCTCTTTCAGTGCTGCAAAGGGGGTAAGAGACAGCTCTTAAATGTATTGATGACTATTTCATGCTCTGAAATGATACAGAAGGACGTTTGATTCTCCAACTTTACAATAACTTTCATGAATTTTTATGCTTGTCTGATGATTTATTCCTCTCTGCATAACACAATCCAAAAGAATGGTTTTGTCAATTATTTACACTGTGCTGCTGATGCTATTTCTTTCCAAGTGCTTTCCAGCAGTAGTTGTTTCTGCTTATTACCAGGAGAGACTTTAAAAGGCAGATCTTGTCAAGAAAGCAGAATGATAACCTGTCTCATTTGTATCTGTGTGCGTTTATAATGTGTGTACTGGATAGAAAATACTAATGTAGCTGAAACAAGAAAAGGAGGAACTTAGTTACCCAAGAGACGCATGCTCTGAAATGAGAATAAACCCTGGGTCTTGCTGGGGTTTGTCAGCTTGCCACTTAGGGCTCCTTGTGGATATGTTGGCAGGGTGAGAAGCTAAAAAGAGCAGTTTAGGGAGTTTTTTGAAGCAGTGGTAGCATAGAATGAAGAAAACAAGAAAAACAGAGTGAGATGCCTGAGGGTGATGATCTAGCACCACTGCAGGACTCTAAACAGCTTGCAAGGTGGTTGTGGGCAACGTTTTGCTCCTGAAATCTCATTTTAATAGGGTGCAAGTCTGACAGCCAGCAGTGAACTTGGCAGCAGTGGCAAAGGAGGGAGGGAGACTGCCAGAGCTTTCTAAGGATGCATGAAAAGAAGACCTTGGAGTCTTAGATCCCATGGGTTTTGCTGTCAGTGATCTCCCTGGCTGCCTGAAGCCCACTCAAGTAAGCATAAGAAAAGGAGAGCTGCCAATGCTGGCCTCCCTTGCTGATTGTTGGCTCCAGCCAGTGTGATGCAGAAGAGCAGTAGAGTCCTTCTGCCTCCTGCACAAGCTGTCCAGCTTCTCCCTGCAGCAGCTGGAGGAGCACTGTGCTACTCTTGTAGTGCAGCAGTGAGCATTGTGCTACTCTTGTACGGTGCAGCAGGGAGCAGCATCACCAACTTCACAGGGGGGATAGGAGCAGGCTGACATTTACATTTTCCTCTTGATCACTCTTTCAAAAGCAACATCCCAAAAAGGGGAAGAATGATTCCCAGTTCCTAACTATTTGTCCTGCAAAATTCAAGGGTGTCGTGGTTTAAGCTCACTCCCCTCCCTTCCTTCCCCCTGCTCCCGAACAGATGGGGAGGAGAATTGAAAGAATGTAACTCCCACGGGTTGAGATAAGAACAGTCCAGTAACTAAGGTATAACACAAACCACTGCTGCTACCACCAATAATAATAATGATAAAGGAAACAACAAGGGGAGAGAATACAACCACTCACCACCTGCCGACCGATACCCAGCCTGACCAAGCAGTGATCTAACCATTGTGGGTAACTGCCCCCAGTTTATATAGTGGGCATGATGTGCTGTGGTATGGAATACCCCTTTGGCTATTTTGGGTCAGGTGTCCTGTCTCTGCTCCCTCCTGGCTTCCCCTCCTCCCTGGCAGAGCATGAGACTCAGAAAGTCCTTGGTCAGATTAAACATTAATGAGCTGCAACTAAAACCATAGGTGTTATCAGCACTGTTCCCAGGCCGAAAGTCAAAAACACAGCACTGCACCAGCTACTAAGGAGAAAAATGACTGCTACTGCTGAAACCAGGACAGTATCCACCCCTTATTCCATGTCATTCATGTCATGCTCAGATCCCACATTTTCAATATACTATTACTCTTATCTCATATATATACATCCACAGAGAGAGAGAGACAGGATCATTCCTTAGTGCGTAGACCAATCCCTATAAAGCTGCTGAGTCCATCCAGTCAATGGTGTTGGGCTCCATCTCTTGTAACAGTCTTTCAGAGCAGGAGAGGCTGCATGCAGTGTTGGATGGCTACCTGCTGATGCTGATCGTTCCTTTACTGCAGAACTCTTCTGGTTTCATCAAACTTCAGTCTTCGTGGGGATGATGGTAGGAGGGAAGTCAGGGCCAGTCAATGGTTGATCTGAAGACATGTAGCTGGTGGGCTATTAAAGTGCTACATAGCAGGTACCAGCATACAGTTGAGTTCATTGGCTGTTTTCCCCTAAAATCAAATCCCCTTGAGGTACACATTGGACTTCCCCATCTTCCTGCATTACCCACCAAGTATATCTGGGTTCCTCAGCAAAAGCAGTCCCACAAGTGGGTTTGCCTTTACCTGAAGCAGGAATAACTCAGACTGTCTTCCCCAGCAAATTCTTTATGTGCACCACAGAAACTTTGCCTCCTTCTACAGTATGTAAAAGTTCTGACTGGCCTGGGCCAGCCCTGTTGGCAGATCCTCTGGTGTTGACCAACCAGGTGGCTTTTGGTAAATGTGTATCCCAATGTTTGAAAGTCCCACCACCCATTGCTCTCAGGGTAGTTTTTAACAGCCCATGGTACTGTTTGATATTCCCAGAGGCTGGTGCATGGTAGGGGATGTGATATACCCAGTCAGTGTCATGCTCTTTGGCCCAAATGTCTATAAGGCTGTTCCAGAAATGAGTCCCATTGTCTGACTCAATTCTCTCTGGGGTACCGTGTCGCCACAAAATCTGTTTCTCAAGGCCCTGGATAGTGTTCTGGGCAGTGGCGTGGGGCACAGCGTATGTTTCCAGCCATCCGGTGGTTGCTTCCACCATGGTAAGCACGTGGCGCTTGCCTTGGTGAGTTGGTTGGAGTGTGCTATAGTCAATCTGCCAGGCCTCCCCATATTTGTACTTCAGCCATGGTCCTCCATACCAGAGAGGCTTTAACCCTTTAGCTTGTTTAATTGCAGCACATGTTTTACACTCGTGAATAACCTGGGCAATAGTGTCCATTGTTAAGTCAACCCCTCAATCATGAGCCCATCTATATGCTGCATCTCTGCCCTGATGGCCTGAAGTGTCATGTTCCCATGGGGCCAAAAATAATTCACCCTAATGTTGCCAATCTAAGTCCACCTGAGACACTTCAATCTTAGCAGCTTTATTCACTTGTTTGTTGTTCTGGTGTTCCTCAGTGGCCCAGCTCTTGGGTATGTGAGTATCTACATGGTGTACCTTCACCACCAGGTTCTGCACCCAGGAAGAGATATCTCACCACAGTGCAGCAGCCCAGATGGGTTTACCTCTGTGTTGCCAGTTGCTCTGCTTCCATTGCTGCAACCACCCCCACAGGGCATTTGCCACCATCCATGAGTCAGTATAGAGATAAAGTACTGGCCACTTTTCTCGTTCCGCAATGTCCAAGGCCAGCTGGATGACTTTCACCTCAGCAAACTGACTCAATTCACCCTCTCCTTCAGCAGTTTCTGCAACTTGTTGTCGAGGACTCCATATGGCTGCCTTCCATCTCCGATGCTTTCCCACAACATGGCAGGACCCATCAGTAAACAAGGCATACTGCTTTTCACTTTCTGACAGTTCATTATATGGTGGGGCCTCTTCAGCACACATCACCTCCTCCTCTAGTGACATTCCAAAATCTTTGCCCTCTGGGCAGTCCATGAGGACTTCTACAATTCCTGGACAACTGGGATTTCCTATTTGAGCTTGTTGTGTAATTAGTGCAGCCCACTTACTCCATGTAGCATCGGTCTCATTATGTGTAGAGGAGACCCTGCTTTTGAACATCCAGCCCAGCACGGGCAACCGGGGTGCCGGAAGGAGCTGCGCTTCAGTGCCAATCACTTCTGAAAGAAGCTCGAGCCCTTTCTTAGGCTGCCAGTATCTCTTTTTCAGCTGGGGTATAGCTGGCCTCAGATCCTCTGTATCCCCTACTCCAAAAGCCAAGGGGTCAACCTCAAGTCTCCCCTGAAGCTTTCTGCCAGAGACTCCAGGTAGGACCATTCTCCCCAGCTGCAGTGTACAGTACGTTTTTAACATCTGGCCTGGTCTGGACTGGTCTGAGGGCTCCTGCATGAACTATCTCTCGTTTAATTTGCTCAAAGGCTTGTTGTTGTTCCGGGCCCCATTTAAACTCATTCTTCTTCCGAGTCACATGATAGAGAGGGCTTACAATCAAACTGTAATTCGGGATGTGCATTCTCCAGAACCCCACAGCACCCAAGAAAGCTTGTGTTTCTTTCTTATTAGTTGGTGGAGACATTGCTGTTATCTTGTTAATCCCATCTGTGGGGATCTGGCGACGTCCATCTTGCCATTTTATTCCCAAAAATTGAATCTCCTGTGCAGGTCCCTTGACCTTACTCCGTTTTATGGCAAAACTGGCTTTCAGCAGGATTTGGATTATTTTCCTCCTTTCTCAAAAACTTCTTCTGGTGTATCACCACACACTATAACGTCATCAAAGTATTGCGAGTGTTCTGGAGCTTGCCCCTGTTCCAGTGCAGTCTGGATAAGTCCATGGCAGATGGCAGGGCTGTGTTTCCACCCCTGGGGCAATCGGTTCCAAGTGTACTGTACGCCCCTCCAAGTAAAAGCGAACTGTGGCCTGCACTCTGCTGCCAAAGGAATTGAGAAAAATGCATTGGCAATATCAATCGTGGCATACCACTTGGCTGCCTTTGACTCCAGTTCATACTGAAGTTCTAGCATGTCCGGTACGGCAGCACTCAAGGGTGGTGTGACTTCATTCAGGCCATGATAGTCTACCGTTAGTCTCCACTCTCCGTTAGACTTTCGCACTGGCCATATGGGGCTTAAATGGCTTATCATTAAAGGGTGAGCGGGTCCTGCTGATCACTCCTTGGCTCTCCAGTCTATGGATCAGCTTATGGATGGGAATCGGGGAGTCTCGGGTGGTGTGATATTGCCACCGGTGCACTGTTGTGGTTGCGATTGGCACTTGGTGTTCTTCAACCTTCAGCAACCCCACAACATGAGGATCTTCTGAGAGACCAGGCAAGGTGGACAGCTGCTCAATTTCCTCTGTCTCCAAAGCAGCAATACCAAAAGCCCATCGGTACCCTTTTGCATCTTTGAAGTACCCTCTCCTGAGGTAGCCTATGCCAAGGATGCATGGAGCCTTTGGACCAGTCACAGTGGGGTGCTTTTGCCATTCTCTCCCAGTCAGGCTGATTTCAGGTTCCAGTACAGTCAACTCTTGGGATTCTCCTGTCACTCCAGAAATAGAAATGGGTTCCACCCCTTGACAGCTTGATGGCATCAGGATATGCTGTGCACTGGTATCTACTAGAGCCTTATACTTCTGTGGGACTGATGTGCCAGGCCATCTGATCCACACAGTCCAGTAAATCCGATTGTCCCCTACCTCCACCTGGCTGGAGGCAGGGCCTCTCTAATAGTCATCACAACACTGGACACTTAAGTCTTGTTGACAGGGATTATTCTTCTTTATCACAGGAGCTGGAGTAAAATCAGCTCTTCCACTCCATCTGGGAACCTGCTCACCAGCGACTGAAGCTGCAGCTTTCATGGGATGATCAGCCTTGACCTTTGTTCTCTTCTTCAATTCAGGCATCCATTCCTCCAGAGCTGAGGTAGGTTTTCCATCCCACTTTGTCATGTCTTCTCCGTGATCCTGCAGGTAGAACTATAGGGTGGCCCACGGCGTATGCCTCCTGTATCTTCTCTCTTGAGCAGTAGGACGCCTTTTGTTAATAGCCGAGATGTGTGTTGGTACAAGTGGGGAGCTGGATAGATCAGATAGATTGTCTCTCAATTGTTTGAGGTCCTGGAGCAGTTTTTCCACAGCTGAGATGATGGAAGGGGTGAGATTGTCTTCGAACTCTCAGAGTTTATGAATCATTTCATCCACTGTTAGTGGTACTATGTCATTTCAGGTTACTGTTGCCAATGAATGGGCATGTGATGATGGTACATTCCTTGTAAATTTCTGCCACATGGGTCATGTACATTCGACTTCATCTGGATCTATGGGCACATTGCTGGCATTCGGCTTGATGTGATATATCATCTCTACAATGGCTGATTTCCTCAGAGGGTGGATGCCTTCCTCTAGAGTAGTCCACTTGGCTGAATGACTCATCATCCTTGTATGGGAACCTTTCTTTCAGAGCTGCCAAGAGCCGCTTCCAAAGGCTGAGGGACTTTTTCTCTCTTGCAATTGTTTTGTCAATTCCCCCTTCCCTAGCAAGTGATCCCAGCTGCTTGGCTTCCCTACCTTCTAGTTTGTGACCACCAGCCCCATTGTCCCAGCATCAGAGCAACCAGGTGACGATGTGCTCCCCTGGTTGACGGGTAAAATCTTTTCTTATATTCTGTTGCTCGGTTGAGGTCAGAGGTCAAGAAGTCACCTCTTCTTCTTCTTCTGATTCGTGTGATGATGATACCTGAACAGATGCCGTCCTGGGTAGCAAGTGCATTGCCATTGCTTCTTCATCGTGTTCCTTCATCTTTCTTGTCTTTTTTTTTTTTTTTTTTATTTTTCCCCTCGTGTACAGGGGCAACTGATATTGGTATGAATTGGTCCTCTGGTTTAGCTGCAGTGATTTTCACTGTCTTCGGAGTGGCTGCAGTATCTGTTCTCAGGGTTTGAGTAGCTGCTCTACTTGTTGCTGGGGCTGGTGTAGCTGCTGTGCTTGGAGCTGGAGTAGCTGCATTGTCTGTTGCTTTGCTCTCAGATCCAGGGACATTTTTTCACTTTTGAAGGTGTTGGATAGTGTTGAACAGGGCTCTGCAAGCATAGGCCAAGCCCCAGCACGTTGCCATGATTTGTCCCTCTCTGGTATGACTGGAATGACAACACACCTCATTTAAGTGTTTTACTAATTTTTCTGGATTTTGCACTTGTTCAGTGGTGAAGTTCCAAAGCACTGGAGGGGCCCACTGGCCTAGATACTTGCCTATACTGTCCCACACACCCTGCCACTCATGACTGTCCAACCACTGCAAAAATCTCTTGGTCCTCCTATATCGTCATCTAATCTTAGACAAGGCCCAAATCCGACTCCACTTAACTCATGAGATCAGATGAAATGGTTATGGGTAAAACACACTCTGTATGTGTGCCAACATGGTGATCCCCATCACAATCAGCAGGCAGGTCTCAAGGGTACCCAAAGGCCATTCAAAACCTTCAGAACTCTCAAATGATGCTGTAAATAGTCTGGTGGCGGGGCTGGGAATGTAAGGGGATGTCTCCTTCATGTGTTGATCAACGAGGATGGTAAAAAAGATATGTAATTGCTATACACTTCTATTATATACCTCCCAAAGTATAGAGGTGGTGACCATACTGGGAATGCAAGCCAGATCAGTTTCATGATCAATGATTCTGTTGTATGATAAGTCATTACCATAAAGTACAATGAAACAATAACCTTAGCCCAAGGCCCCCAGCCAATAAACAATAACACAGCAAATACTGGCTGTGAGTAACATATGACATGCTGAAACTGTGAGATCAAGAGCAACAACTTTGAGAGCCAATAAATCAGCATTGTGACAAGTGACTATTAATCTGAAAAAATGAATGCTTATCACAAATACTATTAGACACACTCTGGTCAGATCTGTCGTTATCTCAACCCTTTGAGCCCCATGCTGGGCACCATAAAGAACTGCTGTGGTTTAAGTCCAGCCAGTAACTCAGAACCACGTAGCCATTCGCTCACTCCCCTCCCTTCCTTCCCCCCAGCTCCCAGAGGGATGGGGAGGAGAGTTGAAAGAATGTAACTCCCACGGGTTGAGATAAGAACAGTCCAGTAACGAATGTATAACACAAATCACTGCTGCTACCACCAATAATAATAATGATAAGGGAAATAACAAGGGAAGAGAATATAACAACTCCCCATCTGCTGACCGATACCCAGCCTGACTGAGTAGTGATCTAACAGTTGTGGGTAACTGCCCCCAGTTTATATAGTGGGCATGACATGCTGTGGTATGGAATAACCTCTTTGGTCAGTTTGGGTCAGGTGTCCTGTCTCTGCTTCCTCCCGGCTTCCCCTCCTCCCTGGCAGAGAATGAGACTCGGAAAGTCCTTGGTCAGAGTAAAAATTACTGAGCTGGAACTGAAAACATCAGTGTTATCAGCACTGTTCCCAGGCCGAAAGTCAAAACCACAGCACTGCACCAGCTACCAAGAAGGAGAAAAATGACTGCTACTGCTGAACCCAGGACAAAAGGACATTCAGGACACTTTCTTAAAGGTGGCATGACTTAGCTTCTCTGTGTTACCTGGGATAGTCAGCTGTTAGGTGACCACAGGTAAATTATACTGACAACCAACCTGAAAATTTTATTTAAGGAGGTAAATCACACGAGACAGACCTTAGTAAATACTCCTTAATGGGGTGGTATTGAAGACATAAGTGAGTGAGGCTTTTTGTTTGTATTTTTTTGGGGGGAGGGGTGTTGGGTTTGTTTTGTTTTCTTTGGGAACAAGAAAACCTGGGTTGCAATCACATCAATGCTTTTTAAAGTGCTTTTTAAGTAATTAAGCTCTTTGGAGGGGGGAAGCCATTTTAATATGAAAAACAGCAAGCAGGCATTTTGTGGGTTTTTGTGTTGGTGTTTTGGTTTGTTGTTTGTTTTTAAGCACATCATTTAGCTTTCTCAGGGACTGTGATTCTGTGAGTTCAGTCCTACAGAAGTTCAGACTTTTCACTGCAGTGTGTTCTGCTAGGAAATAGCTTTATCATTCCTTTTTTTTGGTAGGGGGAGAGGAAATAAAGTCCTTGTGTGCAGTGGAAGACTTCTCCTGGGTCTGAGAGCTGTGCTGTGCAGGCTTGGTTAGGGCATCCCTGGAGGATAAAAAAGCCAGATTATTCTCTCAAAATGACTTGCACTGGTATAACAAAAGGGCCAGCCAGCGAAGCTGTTTAAAGGAGTTGGCTCTGATTCACTTGATAACCAGGTCTCTAACTCCTGATGCTCACAGGTGTAGCAGCATGTCTTGGAACAAAATATACTCCATGTTGTGAGGTACAACTACTCCAGGAATAAAAATTATTCAGTGGTTACTAGGAGATAGTGTAACAACATCTAGTCTCTGTTAGCTGTATTGGACCTGGATTTTACTATATATGCTTGTTGACTCATAGTCCAAGGGTGAAAATAATTCTACTGACTTTTAGCACAGCAGTCCATGCCTTAGTGCATGACTGAGGGAAGCGCCATTGGTTAATTTTATTCCTTACAATAAAGCAGCAACAAAAAAAATCCAACAACCAAACAAAACCACAAACAAAACAAACAACAAAACTAAAAGAAATTGATGTATTGTCTTAAATCTTTGCTAAGCCTGAGGGACTTGTTAGGGTTTGAATTGCACTGGGGGCCCTGGGAAGCTTTCGGCCATGTAGCCCTTTTGGTTATCACTGGAGTGTCCTAGGGCAGGTGCCTTCCCCGAGAGCAGCTTGGAGACACCATCAATGGGCTTATTGCCCATGGGGTTGCTTCAGATGCATTCTTAGGGATTTCTGTGCTAAGCCAATTGCCCCTGGCTTAGTCCTATCAAAGACATACCACGTAACTGTGAATCTCACATTAGACTCATTTAAATAAACAAATGTATAGGACAGTGAAGGATAGGAAAAACACTGCCATTTTTTTTCTCCCAAAGGCTTTTTTATTCTTCGTAAGAGAATCCAGACTCGTTGCTTGAGGTCTCTAATGAGCTCTCTGTACAAGGCTCTTGTGAAATTCCTTTTTGCGTATAGAAATATCAGACTTTCAAGTACCGTAAATCCACAGCACCCTTTCAGCCCTGACCCCTACATGTGATGAAAAAAGCTGACAATAAACTGATCCTTCTCTAATCACCCTTATATATAATGCAGCCTATATTTTTTAAGTACGTTGCAAGAGAGAGCAAATTTAAATGTTTTTGGGCATCAGCGATAGTTGCTTCCATCAGTGCCCACACATGTCAAACACTTGTAAGCAGAAAACCAATGCAGACAAACAACTTGCTCATGCCTGTTTGTTGCTTGCATGTGGATCCTCTCTTCTGTGCAGTCATCCCTCAAAAACTGAGTTGGCAATGATATATGGTATACTAATTTAAGACTTGTTGCAGGTGAAACCTGCACAAGTGCGTCTTTGAATTTACTTGTATGTCTTAAAGAGCAGATCATGAGCAGAACTGCTTCTTAATAGGTACAAGCCTATCTTATTGCACTGTTAACTTCTGCAAGTCATAGAACTTCCTATAGTACTGCAGAAGTATGTAAAAATGTAAAAGATCTGCTTAAGAAGAAACTAGGCAAGAATATGAATAAGATTCCTCTTGGGACTTCATACATCCTTGAGAAAAAAGGAATACACTGAGCCATGATTTTAAGTTATCTGGATCTTCTAAGACTATTTCCATTACTTCTTAATTTCCTTTGCTGTTTGTTGGATACTGTTTCCTTATCTGGTGTTCTCTCAATTATTAAAACCCAATTACTGTTTGTTTGGTTTTTAAAATTAATTATTTAAAATTCAGACTGAAACATGAGATACATTAAATAGCTGCGTCCATCAGTTTGGTTGGTTTTTTTTTTTTTTTTTTGTATCTTATTAAAGTTCCATTAGTTTCTCATACAACTGCTCGTCACCTCATTTTCTTCAGAGGAATTCATTTCAAGTTCCTTGCATTTGTATATGAGATGGAGAAAAATCTATTACTACAGATCTGTGTGCTCTGAGAGCTATTAGATTTGTCCTTTGGTTGAAGGAACTTTGGCAAGATCTCGTTGTGGGTGGCTACTCAGGTCACTGTCACTTTCAGAAACAGACGTGATTTGCATTAGAATACATAACTTACAGTGCTGTATACCCGGGCATCATCGGCCATTTCCGGCCCATTGCTGAGCTGCCTGTCTCAAGAGGGGAGGCCTGCAGCGCCTGATCGGGGAGAGGCTCGGCGTTCAGGAGCTTCAACTCGGAGCAGCAACGGCCACCGAGGGAGCCTCAAGTCCTCGACAGGGCTTGCCCGGGAGCCGGCAGCTCAGCGGACGGGAGGAGCTGACTCAGAGGGGGCGGTGCCAAGAGGAGCGGCACCAGCACTGAGTGGGTAAAAACCTGCCCAGGGAGCGCGGGGAACAGGGCGGGCAAACAGGGCGGGTTCGAGGCAGTTTGTGCGGGCAGGCGAGGGGGATGGTGAGCACCCGCCGTATGACCAGGGCTCGGTCTGGGAGCTCTGCTCTGGCTGCCCCAGCGGTGTCCAGCGTAGGCACCCAGACAGCTGATAGGAAGGGAGGCTGCAGTGCAGAGCTCGGGGTGTAGGGAGTGCCTGCACTGCTCTCCTGAGAGGAGGGTGCGCAATGGGCAGGGCTGCACTCTGTGCTCCCTGGTGGAGGTCCTCGTGCAGCAGGGGCTGAGATGTGGGACGCTGTTACTAGGCTGAAAGGTGTCAGGGAAGCTGAGGGGAAATAGCACTGCTTGCTCCAGGACCAGACAGTGCAGGGGCCTCAAGTGTCCACCGTTGCTCATGAGGGAAAGGAGGCCGCTAACCCAGGAAGCTGGGAAACAGTAACAGAAAAAAACAACAAGAAAAGGAAGAAGAGGACAATTAAAAGCAAGGAGCTTCCTCCTACATCTGTTGTCCCCACCCAGAACCGCTTTGCTGTCCTGCAGGGGGCTGATGAGGAACCACACTCCCACCAGGAACAGCCAGCTGATGCACTGGTAAAGAAGATCTCTACTGGTGCTGCCAGGAAAAAGTGGTGGGTCATAGTAGTAGGAGACTCTACTCTGAAAGGAACAGAGGCACCCATCTGTCGGCCTGACCCAGGCTCAAGGGAGGTGTGTTGCCTACCAGGGGCTCGGATCGAGGATGTTGCAGAGAAGCTGCCTGCTCTAGTCAGTCCTACTGACTATTACCCACTTCTAGTGATCCATGTGGGTGCTACTGATATAGATAGCAGTAGCCTGGAGAACATAAAGAAGGACTACAGAGCTCTGGGAGAGGTGGTCAGGGGCTCTGGAGCTCAGATTGTCTTTTCGTCAGTTCTCCAGGATACAGGGCAGGACCTCAAAAAGGCTAGGAGGATTGGCCAGGTTAATAAATGGTTAGAAGGGTGGTGCTATAGTCAGGGGTTTGGGTATCTTGAACATGGGACTTAATTTAGTAGGCCAGGTCTGCTGGGGGCTAGTGGAGCTGGTCTGACAAAGAAAGGGAAGAGTGGATTTGGTAGGAGGCTTGCCAGACTGGTCAAGGATGCTTTAAACTAGATGTGTTGGGGGAGGGGGGCATCATTCCATCCCAACACACCCAGTCACTTCCCAGCACCTATAGTAAAGGTTCAGAGCAATGTAGAGATATTGCAGCTGCTCCAGCCAATGAGCCAGCTTCAATTGGAGCTCAGCTCAGATGCCTCTATGCAAACACCCATAGCATGGGGAACAAACAAGAGGAATTAGAGATGTGTGCACGTCTACAAGGGTATGATATCATAGGCATCACAGAAACATGGTGGGATGGCTCCTATGACTGGTGTGTTGGAATGGAAAGTTACAGGCTCTTTAGAAAAGACAGGCCCGGAAGGCAGGGAGGGGGAGTTGCTATTTATGTTAGAGATAGGCTGGAGAGTATGGAACTCTGTCTGGGGATAGGTGAGCCATTGACAGAGAGTTTGTGGATGAGGGTAAAAGGGAGTACAGTGATGGGAGACATTATTGTGGGGATCTGTTACAGACCGCCTGACCAAGAGGACTTGGTGGATGAAGCGCTCTATAGACAGATAGGAACAGCCTCATGCTTGCAGGCCCTTGTTCTCATGGGGGACTTCAACCACCCTGATATCTGTTGGAGGGATGGTACGGCCCAGCACAAGCAATCCAGGAAGTTCCTCGGATTGTGTGGAAGAGAGCTTCCTTCTGCAAGTAATAGAGGAGCCAACAAGGAGAGGTGCCATGCTTGACCTCGTCCTCACCAACAGGGAAGGGCTGGTTGGAAATGTGATGCTCCAGGGCAGCCTTGATTGCAGTGATCATGAGATGGTCGAATTCGAGATCCTCAGGACAGTGAGAAGAGTGTGCAGCAAGCTCACTGCCCTGGACTTCAAGAGAGCAGACTTTGGCCTCTTCAGGAACCTGCTTAGTAAGGTTCCATGGGATATAGCCCTAGAGGGCAGGGGGGCCCAAGACTCTTGGTGGATATTCAAAGGATCACCTGCTGCAAGCTCAGGAATGTTGCATCCCAACTAGAAGGAAGTGCTGCAGGAGGGCCAGGAGACATCCTTGGATGGGTAAGGAGCTGCTGAGGAAAATTCGAAGGAAAAAAGAGGCTTATGAAATGTGGAAGCAAGGAGAGGCGGCCTTGGAAGAATACAGGGATGTTGTCTGGGAAGCTAGGGATCAGGTTAGGAAAGCTGAGGCCCACTTAGGATTAAACTTGGCTAGGGATGTTAAGTATAACAGGAAGAGATTGTATAGGTGCATAGCGAATAAAAGACAGACTAGAGACAATGTGGGCCCCCTCTGTAAGCTCTCAGGAGAACTGGCGACCCTGGATTTGGAGAAGGCTGAGGTTCTTAATGTCTTCTTTGCCTCAGTCTTCTCTGGCAAATGCTCTGACCATACCACCCAAGTCTTGGAAGGCAGACACAGGGACAGTGAGAATGAAGACCTTGGGCCCACTGTAGGAGAGGATCTGGTTCGAGACCATCTTAGGAACCTGAACATATACAAGTCCATGGGACCTGATGAAATCCATCCGCGGGCCCTGAAGGAGCTGGCAAATGAAGTTTCTAAGCCACTGACCATCATATTTGAAAAATCATGGCAGTCAGGTGAAGTTCCCGATGACTGGAAAAAGGGAATTATAACCCCCATTTTCAAGAAGGGCAAAATGGATGAGCGGAGGAACTACAGACCAGTCAGCCTCACCTCTGTGCCTGGCAAAATCTTGGAGCAGATTCTCCTGGAAGGCATGCTGAGGCACATGAAAAACAACAAGGTGCTTGGTGACAGCCAGCATGGCTTCACTAAGGGGAAATCCTGCCTGAGCAATCTGGTGGCCTTCTATGATGGGGCTACGGAACTGATGGACAGGGGTAGAGCAGTTGACGTCATCTACTTGGACTTGTGCAAAGCATTTGACACTGTCTTACATGATATCCTTGCCTCTAAGTTGGAGAGACATCAATTTGATAGGTGGACCACTCGGTGGATAAAGAACTGGCTGGATTGCCAGACCCAAAGAGTTGTGCTCAATGGCTCAACGTTCAACTGGAGACCAGTAATTAGTGGTGTCCCTCAGGGATCGGTGCTGGGACTGGTCTTGTTCAACATCTTTGTCAGTGACATGAACAGTGAGATTGAGTGCGCCCTCAGTAAGTTTGCCGATGACACCAAGCTGTGTGGTTCGGTTGGTACACTGGAGGGAAGGAATGCCATCCAGAGGGGCCTTGTGAGGTGGGCTGATGCCAACCTGATGAAGTTTAACCATGCCAAGTGCAAGGTCCTGCACCTGGTTCGGAGCAATCCCAGGCACAGCTGCAGGTTAGGCAGAGAAGAGATTCAGAGTAGCCCTGCTTAGAAGGACTTGAGGGTGTTGGTCAATGAGAAAATGAACATGAGCTGGCTTCAGTATGCGCTTGCAGCCCAGAAAGCCAACCATATCCTGGGCTGCATCAAAAGGAGCGTGACCAGCAGGTCCAAGGAGGTGATCCTGGCCCTCTACTCTGCTCCTGGGAGACCTCACTTGGAGTACTGTGTGCAGTTCTGGTGACCTCAATATCAAAAGGACATGGAACTGTTGGAAAAAGTCCAGAGGAGTGCCACAAGGATGATCAGGGTACTGGAACACCTCCCATATGAAAATAGGCTGAGAAAGTTGGGGCTTTTCAGCCTGGAGAGGAGAAGGCTGCATGGAGACCTCATAGCAGCTTTCCAGTATCTGAAGGGGGCCTATAAGGATGCTGGGAAGGGACTCTTCATGAGGAACTGTAGTGATAGGACAAGGGGTAACGGGTTCAAACTTAAACAGGGGAAATTTAGATTGGATCTGATGAAGAAATTCTTTATTGTAAGAGTGGTGAGGCACTGGAATGGGTTGCCCAGGGAAGTTGTGAATGCTCCATCACTGGCGATGTTCAGGGCTGGACTGGACAGAGCTTTGGGTGGCATGGTTTAGTGGGAGGTGTCCCTGCCCCTGGCAGGGGGGTTGGGACTAGATGATCTTTAGGTCCTTTTCCCCCCTGAATATTCTATGTTTCCATGATCCTTACACTTGTCTATGCCCAAGGGAAAAGAAGTAGAATATCAGCTGAATTCTTTTCTTTCTTGTTTTCATGAATTATTTTAAGAGTTAATGTGGGCATGCTGCTATCCCCTGGGTCAGCATCTGTCGTGGGTTTTGTTTGGTTTTTTTTGGCAGGGGTGGGGGTTTGTGGTGCTTGAAATTTTTACCTAGGCCCTCCATGAGAAATAGTACTATAAATTTCTTCCTAAGGTATTCAAAATTTAGGCTTGCATTTACTTATTGTAATAATTTTTCTTTCCCGTTTAGTGGTAAACAAATCTTAAAGGGCATTCTGGTTTCCACAGGTGGCAGCCAAGCTAGTAGAGGTGCTGCTGCAGGACTCTGTCACATGCGGCACTATGCTCTAGCATACACATGCATGTCCTGATTCTGGTTGGGGAGGAAGCAGTACATGTAGAGCAAGGTCCTAGGTCTGGAGGCTGGAGCATGTTCTCTAACACACTGAGGGTTTCTTGGTGGTGTTGTGCTGGTATTGAATTTGTTTGGCCTAAGTGGAATGTACCCCCAAGTGCCCTAACAAGAGGGAGATACCCAGGCTGCACATTCTATAGAAGGGAAAGAGGTAGGGGACAAGACCCAGTGTTTGGGCTGACATTCAAAATGAGGCTTGTGGAATGAGGCTTGTTGGACCTGCTTCTGTGTCAGGGACATGAGAGAATAAATGACCATTTCTGTGGGAAAGGCTGTTTCCTTATCCTCTGCCCACCAGCTACTGCTGTCACATTTGTCTCCCAGCAGCAGCCAGTGTGGCTTCCCAAAGTAATGGTACAGGTAATCTAAATGGTGACACTGCAGCAGGAACCTGCCAAACTTTTCCTGCCATGTCAGCATACTCTTGTGCAAGCGCACTGATGGTGATCACTTGTGATTCTGCAACACAGACCCTCTGGGTGGGTTCTGCACCAGTGTAAAAAGGGCAGAAGCAGGAGGGGTGGCCTTTGCTGCTGGAAGCAAAAGAACTTAGCTTTAATTTCAAATTAAAGGGTGAGTTTGATAGGCCTGAGAAATGTATTCATTTCCTTTAACTTGCAGGTTAAAAGAAAAAGACAAAAAAGAGCCTCGCTGACAACATGGAGCTACTGAAAGAGGAAGTGTAAACTATTTTTAGTCTCTGCTGAAAGGAGCAGTAAGACATCCCTGGCAGGACTGTTGTGGACTTCAGTATGGCTTGTTTCTCAGCCTGTTAGTTGTTGCTGTGATGAGTCCCTTGATGCAAAGGATGTCAGTTTTACAGTGAGGATGCATAAATCAATCACTGGATTGCACGAAGGTCTTCCTTTTATGGCAGAATTCAGTATCTCTGTGTTTTTGCCCTGAAATATTTCTGTGCCCAAGGTTATGCTGTTTCTGTTCTGTCACCTGTGTCTTCGCTCACATTCATGCTCCACTGTTGTCTAGTTGCATCAAAGAATGCAAAAGAGTTGGTTAGTGCTGTTACAGTTTAGGTTGGCTTTGCGGTATTAGGACAAATTGTTATCTGAACAAGTGCTGGTCCTTTCTTGTTTGCTCCATTATCTCTTTGGTTATAGAAAGTCCCAGGGAATTCCTGTGCTATAGTTACTGACCAGTTTATTCTTTTTACGTTACAAGCTACTGGAGACCTCAGCTGAGATGAAAAGTTGAGAGCAGAAAAATAGCTTGTCTTATTGGAGTAGAATCAGAGAGTGACTGGGAAGTCCCTTTTGAAAACATGCTGGCACCTAATTACCTCTGGACATTTGAAGTGGATGCCTTTTGCACATTTGTGCGTTTCTAAGTGCTTAACCATTGAATAGGATTTTCAAAACACACTTACCTGCATTGACAGGTTCTTTTGCTCTGCCATTGCCAGAGTGACAGATTTGAAGATTGTACCATGGATCTCTGAAAACTTAAAAACCTCAGAAAACCTAAGTCTGCCTTTTTGAGATTGCAGTCTGTAAGATCCTCAGTCTTGTCTGTAAGAATATGCTTTCTCTATGTTTTCCTTAATTGCATCTGCAATAGCTTTTGATTTCTCAAGACTGCCTAATTCTTCAGTTCAGAAAGCCCCATTTTCCTTGATGCCACCTTGCTGGTATAATATCAGCAGAACAAAGCACAATGGCAGTCAGCTGTTGTGCTCATTACCGATTTGCTTTAGTTGGCTTCCCATTGCTTAAACTTACCTTTTGTAATGTGCTACATTAGCTTTTCTTACACGCTGAATCTTGTAATGATGCAAGTAGGCTGGAGTGGAAACTGATGGTCTGTGAGAACTCACAAGCATATGGGTAGCTGGTTGGGAAACATAAAAGTGTGGCTTGGTCAATGACTGACCTTAAACATTTATTGTTTGCCTTTTTTTAATTATCTAAACTTCTTAACTTAGACATGAAGGCAAAGCTAAGAGAAATCACATTTGCTTGAGGGGGCTGCTGACAGTATGGATAGCTTTAAAATTGTTTTTCATTCTAGTGTTATTAAACACAAAACATAGCATAAAGAATTTGAAATTAAGGACATTTAGCAGCAGGAACTTAGCAGAGAGTCAGGGGGTGAGAGGGGGAAAGACATTTATAATATAAATGATGATGAGCAGTGTACTTTGCATGTAGACAGTACCACTAATTAACAACTGTGAGGTGGCCCAGGACAGGGACTGAGCTCAGAGAAGACAAAGTCCAGATGGCAGGCTGTGATCCACAAGTGCAGGGCATAAGACTGTGTTACAAGGTGACTGCAAGGTGAGAACAGAGACTTTTTTTTGTTAGAGCAAATGCTTCAAAAGAAACTTCGTAGGGTAATAGTGATTGGCTGCACAGATATAAGATAGACCTAGTTTTCGAGCTAAGCACACATTCTGTTTTGCTCCCAAGGGTTAGCGATATGAATGTTTCCTGGGAGAGATTTAATTGCTTGGAAAAGTGAAAGCTGTTTAATCAGAGTAAATGCAAATACAAATATTCTATTTATGTAGGCATTTAGACGTACAGTTTATAGTCTAGGGGTGATATTGTCAATTCCTATGTGGATGTGCAAAGAAATGTACAGCCACTGCATGGTGGCAGCCCAGGAGACCTGGAGAGTGGTAATAGACAGTAGGTGGCGCAGAGGCCAAGGAGCCACTTCCCATGGACATAGGGGCTGAGTCTTCTGGGGCAGCACGCAGCATCTGGAAAAAGGAAATAAAGCTTTTTCATATTATGAGGTGTATCTTGTATGCACTGTTCATCTCTCTGGGTCTAATGTATCTCACTACTTTGCTGTCAAGCACTGTATTTCTTAGGTAAGTAATCCCATGTGTTTTGGCAGCACCGTTACTTTGAGAAGTATTTTACACTACAATGAAAGCCTGCAGAATGAAGCCATGATTAGGATGACACGCTTAATATACCAGTACGCAGTGAAATGTTGAGGTCTTGTAAGTCTAATTATTCATGACGTACATTAATTTTTTACATAAGGTCAAAAACTTGAAAAAAGGTAAAGCATTGACTGTTGTGTGTGGAGTCAAATTTCAGTATTCAAATACTTCACACAATCTGTGATTTGGATGCTAAATCAGAATGTGTAGCAACCTTGTAAATAACCAGGAAGGAAGACCACAGAATATATCTTGCTGCTAATGCCACCGGACATGGTTTACAGGTAGATGTTTTAGCCCTTAGACTGGTTGTAGAATGATATCTGTTAATAGTTCATGCTCATTTGTCCTATCTAAAACTAAATTGTAGTCTCCAAATGTGAAATGAGTCTTCTCAGTTCAATTATTCAATTTAATCTTTGTGATTCTGTAATAAAGTATGGCTTCCAGACTTGAGCCTAGAGAGTTCTGAAATATATTCACTGTTCAGCTTCACAGCGTTAAGGGAAGGAACTTGCACTGCAAATTCAGGCCTGGGCTGCTAGCTGGGGACAAACTTTAACCAGTACCAGTATATGTATTACATGAGAGTAATTCATAATGTATAGTATGAAACAACTGGTTTTGCCTGTGATTAGAACAATGCTCACAAACCTTTACTTGCACTTGTCATATAAATTTGTTACTTAAAACTAGTTTGCAATACTTAAAATGTTGAGCTGCATGTTTTCTATGTGAAAGCATTCTTAGTACTGAATCTCAGTTAGTGTTCTTAGTAAGCAAATAAGAGTTTCAGGGAAGTGATTAAAAATCACTGAGTATAAAGGTATAATGTCATTGTACTTTTAACACAGATAAGCTACAGTGCTAAGCTGAGCTATTGATGGACACTTCTGTCACTCATTAAAACCAGTTTTAAATCCTTGTGGAAAGCATGAGTGGGATGACAGCACTGAATATGTCAGTTTTTCTGTTTCACTTTTGCCTTTGTATGAAGCAAGAAAAGGGTTGTGGGACACAATATGGCAGTCAGTAAAAAGAGCACTAAGCAAGGTGTAAAAGCTTTACTGTGATGTTCTAGTGATGATGAATAATGTCCTTCTGTGCGGTTTTGGAATAAATTGATGTGAAACATGCACTTTCTATTTTGGTATACTTTCTTACTGTAGGAATTCACTGCACTTTATTGTATGAGAAGCAACCGTCAGCTTTCCTGTTTTGTGTGTGCAGACAGGAATGCAGTAGCCTGACAGAGCTGAAAGCATCACTAAATAATTCTAAGGCAAAAAATTCTGTAAAATTTATAAAGCTCTGGGTTTAGAAGTTAGGGTAGAGTTCAGTAAAAAGGCTCAGTACGAAACATTATCAAAGGCAGATATCAAATTGCCTGTGAAACGTAAACAATGCTTAGCTTTTTTTTTACATCAAGGCTGCCTTGACGGGGTTTAGTCTTCAAAGCTCTAGTTTAGTGTAATAGTTTAATTGGTTAAAAATTGTTCTGTAATGGAAATAAATGCAGTGATATGACGCGTGGTGCTGCAAATTTAGGAATTACATAGACAGCTTAAAGAGTTCCTCTGTTTATATAATTTGGTTTTTTTTTTCCTGTTTTGGGGACTCAGCCTCTATAGTCTTTGAGCCAGCATCTATTCTTACTTACATTGATGTAAACTGGGAGTAATACACTACTGTCATTGGAAAACTGATGTAAAGCCTCTGAGAGATCTGAATTAGAGCTTTTGCATTTAATTCCAGCTTTCTTTGAATCTTTATAATAGATACTTAGTGCTCTGTTTCACATCAATTTTGTATACATGTATATTATATCTGAAATGCTTTCAGATAGAACTGGGATATTTTCTAATCATTTTTCATCAGCCATGTAGTCACAAAATACAAAGCAGTGGGAAACTGGACCAAGGACATGGAACTTCTTATTTAGGCTTTGTCTACTCTTGTGCAGTTGCTGCTGTGACTGCACAGTGGGGTGCACCCAACTTAACTTTAAATTAGTTGGCAAGAGTGCAGTGGCATAAGGTAGCTGACAAGAATTTCCTAAGCTTCCAGGAAAGGTTTTTCAGTTTTGCGCTGAGCTTGTTGCTGTAGTTAGCTCAGTCGAACCTGACCTAAAGTTCAAGGTATTGACTGTGTTGCAGAGGTGGTTTTATTATCACATGGATGTAAACATAATACTTTATATGCTATTTTGTTATCTCCCAGTCTGATCTGCTGCTTCTGAGGACTGATGTAACTCCAGCTGAGAGGCACAACAAGGGAAAGAACTGATGCGGGGGAAATAGGTGTTTGTATGTAAAGGTATGGGTAATTCTACTTTAGACATTTTTACACCTTCTGACTTGCAGGTGCAAGGAATCTTGCATACAGGGGAGTAGGGAGCTGCTGCGATGTGAAGGCAAGGAGACTTGATAGCTGGCCTCCTCCACATGCTCTCCTGGCATGGGGAATTCACTTGAGAGAGTTCAGGGACCAGGAGTGATTTCTAAGTGTTTGCTCTCCTCATCTGTGGAGGTGGTTGGAAGGAGGTTCTGAAACAGCCATGGAGTAAGTGAGAGTGCAGGGTGGGGTGTGGGAACAGATAGACCTTTCTGGTGATGAGAGTAGCCTTTTGGAAGCTTTTGTTATGATATAGGAGGAGGAGGAGAGATAAATACTGATTCTGTCTTTGCTCCTGATAGAAGATATTATGAATGTT
Organism: Ara ararauna; assembly: GCA_028858755.1. Lineage (NCBI taxonomy): Eukaryota > Metazoa > Chordata > Aves > Psittaciformes > Psittacidae > Ara > Ara ararauna. The sequence goes on from CM054379.1 coordinate 99,668,699, forward strand.
GCTTTATCTCTGCTGAATTACTCTATTGCTTACAACTGGGTTGGAAATTTTAAATTTATAGCATTCCTGAAATGAAGCATGTTGGTGAGTGTGCTTCATGTGCAAAATGCTGATTTCTATACATACATCTCTTTCTTGGGGGTGAGAGAAGAGCCTCTTAAGTGAAATGTGCTGATGTGAATAACAATTCAGAATGACCTTTGGCTGGCTGTGCCTTTGTGTAACAAAGGGTAAAAGACATGCAGTTTATACTGCTAAATATCTGTGAGGTTACATTGTTGCTGGATACATGATTAGGAGATCTTTATCTTCTCTTCTAAAATCAATGGTTCCTTTTGTGAGATTTAAATTTTCCATGCAGTCCCTTGCTTATGGCAACAAAGGATGCCTGATTTAGCAGTGACATTTGCTAGTGAAGCCCAGCATCAGGTGATTCAAAGTGTCTGTTATTAGTCTTTACTTTGTTCCTGGGTAGTACTTTTCCATTTAGTTTGACTCCTACTGTGCTTGGCCTGATTTCTTATTGAAAAAGAAAATGTTTTGCCCTTAGATGCATCAGAGGCTTTTAAAACTTGAATAGCAAGAAAATACTCATTAAGGTCAGAGGCAAGAATAATGCATTTGAGAAAATGGGAGCGTTAGAATCCTTGACTCTCCAACTCATGACAACAGTTTTTCATTTCACTCTCAATGGTATTGTCCTGTTGCTGTTTCTCTTAAATCAGTCATCTGTGGAGCAAGAGAGGGAGACGGATATATATAACCATGAAGATGTCAGATACAGCCATAGAAGTACCAGGCAAGGCATTTCCATCAGGGGTAGCAGAGCTGGTGGTGTAACTGGTGCTGGGCCTTCATTCAAAATATTGCACATGCCCTACTTGTGTTAATGAAAGGCACTCCAACATAAGCAATGAGGGTCAAAAATGCAGTGTCGATATGGAGAGTGGGCAGCTTAGAAAAGGGACTGTAATTGCTGGGATGGCAGTGTACTGACTGAATATGCCAACAAGCCCAAAGTTGTGCTTCAACATGTACAAATACTGACTCAGGATACATCTACATTAGCAGTTTAGTTTGGACAAAGTACGTGCTTTTAAATTGGACCTCCTGGGTCTTCCCACTTAGCAATTTAGGTTCTCATTGTGGGACAGTTTTGGGCTGCGGAAAATGGTGATAAAACTAAACTGCCAGACATGCTGCAGAAGCACACCTAAATGAGCTCCAGCTGCTAATGGACTTTCAGCCTGTAGGGACAGAGTACAGCAGGTTTGAAGTACTGCTTCCACTCTCTCTCTTAAGTGCACCTAGTGTGAAAGTATGTTTCTCAGCACAAAGTATTTTTCTCTACAGCTGCACTCCTGTTGCACCATGCTAGCTGCTGATGCAGGTATAACTAACTGTAAGGCACAATCAATAGGTTTCATCTCATCAGATTTTAGATTCTTAAAAGTAGTTGTGGTAGTCAGAAGCAGAGTATAGAAGACACGAATCCCACTCTGCTTTAAGTGGGTGCTCAAGATAAGCGGAATTGCCCTCTGGGGTCTTATGTATTTTTTTTTCCATAGCCTGTAAAGGAAACTTAACTTTTGGGCATCTGCTTGCATCTAACTGCTGAATTAAGTGAAAAGAATCACATGCAAAATGGGGAAGAACATATTCCATAAGAGACTGAAAATTATAGCAGGGTGATGCAAAACAAAGCATAAGAAGACGACTCAGAGGCTCTCATTCTCTAGGGCAATTATTTAAGAAGAATGGGGTATCATATTAACTAGCAAGCATTTTTATGCAGTAATATTAAACTGAGCTGTTAAAAGAAGACACTATACGTCTGTGAAAAAAAATGATTAAAAAATCACTTTTTTACGTAAGTGATTTTACATAAGAATTTTTACATAAGTGATATATGATTCAGCAACTCATCAGGAATTTATGATTATGAGAGAACCTTAAGATCCTAAACAATTTGCATGCTTTGCAGGAGAGGAAAAAATAGTGGTTAGTTATTGCTCATTAGGAACCCATACATGAGATGATGAAACTCTTCACTAGAAAATGGATGTGCCACTTGACTTAATCCTTTCAGTGTCAGTTGGCTAACATAGGTGGGTGAAGTATGGTATGGTGTACCTGTACCATGGGTGTCCAAGTAGTTTCTCTCAGTAAAATAGAGAATAATTTCACAAAGTGCACTTCAAAGGTTCTTAGTTGCTGGTTTTTGAGCAGATTTTGCCTAAATGTTCTAAAAATGCATTTAGTCTGATCTAAGATTGGCTCTGAATGGGTTTAGTAAGTAGGACCATTAAGGGACTCTGGGTCACTTATACAGTTCTGATATTAGAATTTGACTTTTCTTGGTTAGCTTGAAAACAGCATTTGATGATGCATTGCTTTTAAAATTTTTAGTAATTTTTTTTTTTCATTTGAGAATACCATGCTCAGTATTAGTCCTAGCCTGGTACATGCACTGAATACCCCTTAGCTACTAGAAGGCATCAGGTGTGGTCCTGAAGAGCATCTTTCAGTTGTGTTTCTTTCTAAAAAACTTCCTGTTATGTTTTCTGCCTGATGTGACCAAAGCAGATTCAAAAACAGTTTTGAACCAAACTAGATGCATCCTATGATCTGGAAGGCTGCTGAAAGGGTCTAGTTTCATCCAGTAACTATGAATGGAGGCACTCACAATGTCAGTGCCTAGGCAATTAAATTTGTTTTGTTTTGTTTTGTTTTTCCCTCTCCTATTGTGTTTTCTGCATTGTGTAGACAATTATTTACTGACAAATGGCATCGTGATGTGTGAGAGCAGCAGCAGCTGGATAGACCTGCATGTGATCTATTCTGCTGTCTGGCATGGGCAGAACATGGAGTTTCCTTGAGTGTTTGCTGTTGGGAGCTGCTTGACACTGTGTGATATGCTTACCAAAAAATAAGGGAGAGAGTAACTCCTAGCTCTTAGGATTCCTATCTGTGAGGTAGGCTGTGGATCTTGTAAGGAAAGGAGGTATTGAAGGCTTGTGAGATGCCTCTGCTTTTCTGGAAGGCTAACCTTTCTGCTCTTAAAAGAGAGTCCATGTTTTGTGCTGGGGTCAACAGAAGATAATATGTTGAATTAAATGAATATATAGAGATTCTGCTTGGAAACTGAATAAATAAAAGTAATATATTTATTTAAATGGAAAAACCTGGCAGATGAATGAAATGTATTACTACTATCTTGAATTGTTGTATTGACCTTAAAGGTAACAGTAATCCCTTTAATGGCATTGTTACTTGAGACAAATTTGACTGTCAAGTCTGGACTAGTGAGGGAGAAAAGAACTACTTAGTTCAAGCCATGAGTTTCCAATGCCTTGATCCATTTAATATTTTTCCCCTCAGTATTATTTAAAAGACAGCATCTTTATAAATAACCTCAAACCACAACTGCTCTCCTGTTAATGGTAGAAAGTAAAGATATTAAAATACTTAATTTTCTGTGAAAAAATAAACTGATCTTCAGAAGAAATAAAATTACAAGAATGATAGACAGAAATTGTCTGTGTCATTTACAAGAATGTATGCATGGTGCTGTCCTCAAAAAGTCTTTGTCTTCTACTCTCTAGAAATTTTCTGCTCCCTTTTCTAGCAACAAGGAAGCCTGCTAACTGACTTTGCGAGAGTAACAGTTATCACTTTGCTATCACATGAGGGAATGCTTCTGTGGTCAGCTTTTCAGGATAAGGTGCTTTGGACTGGCTTTGTTAATGCATGGCAACATCACAATAATTTCATGTTACCGTTGAGTGCTGCTGGGAGCCATCAGGGAGGATATCTGGAAACAGCATAAAATGTAGAAAAAAAGAATGTGAAGAAAAAGAATAAGACTTACTTGAGGGAGCTCATATTTGTATCTGGTTTTACAGGGCTGTGAAATTATACTGCTTACTGAACATGATTTTGATTGTGACTGCATTAGCTATTGCTGTTATCACAAAAGTTTGTTTTAATGCCTTACGGATATTGCTCTGGACTTTTCCAAGTTTTAAGAGCTTTTTTGTTCTAGGCTGTATAAATGCTGCTTGTAAAAACAGAACAAGAAAGGCCAGAGGAAAAGAAATGAACGAGGCTTTAGTAGTGCTGGAAGTGGCTGGTATTAGAAAACTTGTATTTTGGGAAGCAGCTCCTGGAATGAACAGATTGTCTCATTTAAAGAACACCAGATGTGTCATGGGGAACTTTCCTAACTGAAACAGTTTTGCCTGTTTCTTGCCACTGATTTTGTTGTCTTTCTTTGTGTTACTACCAGATGTATTTGCATAAGAGCAAAGCATATTGTTTAGATTCCAGTTAAGTTTGTATTTTCCCCAAGAATCAGTACTGCTTTAATTGTTCCCTGTAGTGGGCATTAGGCTACCTGATAGTGGCAGGGGTGATAAGGAACATATTGTGACTCAGGAGATAAGCAACCTGTGGTGATGTACTGCTAGTTTTGTTACCTCAGGATCTCACTTTTGGTCAGTCATGCTGTGTGCAGAAGCAGTCAGTCAAGCTGCCAATAAAAAAAAAAAAACAACACTATCTCCTTCTGTTCAATGCAGTGAGATGAAGACTAAAATCAATTCCTGCTGTCTGAATTAGATCCTGTATATATATGAATATCATGGACTGCTGGGTGAAATGCCAGATGTTTTTTGGGAGAGAAGATAAAGAAGATAGGACTTTGTGGAGTAAACCAGGAAATAAGTTTCCATAAATAAGAATAAAATTTTCTTCTAGGGAGATGTGAGTGTCTGGGTTTTACTCTGACCTCCAGAGAAAGAAATGAGGAACTGAGAGACGACACAAGGGTTTAAACTGCCTCCTAGTTAATGAAGATGATGGGGGATGTCAGTGCGATGGGGTAGTGCTTGACAGTTTTATACACCTCCTCTTAAGGGCCTGGATTCAATGCTGTTTGATGTCCACAGTTTCTAGTAAATTCTGTGGGCTCAAATCATGTGTTCTTGGAATAGGCTGAAGCTATACCTAAGTATGCATCTACAGAAGCCATGTTCTGGCCTGGCTGCAGAGAGATGTCTGTTGGCTGGGGCTGCCTGTTGACCTCTGGCTGCCCTGCCCCTGGCTGGGGCTGTGAATATGGGTCCTGGCTCCAGCACTGTGGCCCTGGGTAGCTCCAAACCTCCACAACGCCATGGCAGCTCTTCAGAGTGACAGGAATGGCTCTCAGTGGTGTCTGGAGGCTGGTGGTTGGTAAGCAGTCCTTGATGCCATTAGCTTCCTTCACCAGTTTGAAGAAATATAACTGGAACTGGTAAATCATGTACTATTTAATCTTCTAGTTTGTATACTCATTTTCCAGTGCCCAGGCATCTCCATATTAATACTTTTTTTCTTTTTTGATTGGTTTATTATTTTGGTACCTTTTCATTGCCTGGTATTCAAGTGTTCATTCTTATTACCAGTTTCCATAAACTATCTCTTCCTCTCCTAAGAAAGCAGCAGAGCACCCCTTTTGTCCTTCTCCCTCTCTATCTTTTAACACTCTTTTTTTATTTTACAAAGTTCACTTGCATGGGACACTTTCTTAAAAGCACAAACTTTGCTGCATAGGCAATGCACATATCTCCTTTGCAGTGCCTGCCCCTCAATAGTTAAGTGGCTTTGAGAACTTTTGATGTCTGCTTGTTGTCAGTTCTTATTTGGTTCACAGTTTCATCAAAGGACTTTAAATGGGAAAAGCAAGTGGTCAAATGGATCATAAATTTGTTTGAAGGAAAACTTGGATTAATATAAAAGGGGATGTTTGCCAAAAATTGTCCTTGAGGTGACAGTGGGTTTAACATTGTGTGTACTGTGATTTTGCTGTGCTAGCATGCAGACAGCTCAGTTGTGGACAGGTATTTCTTATTCAGCACAAAGTAGCTTTGAAAATTATAAACAGGGGTTTATACTGCATGCTGGTAAAAGACCATTGCTAGGATGCTGAAAGGTGTTTCCATGATGTTAACTATAGCAAGCCTGTTATCATGGTGCTGGTTTTAGCTGTCTCACTTAGTTACTAGGCAGTATTTATAAAAAATGAGTGTCCACACTATTTTGCTCTTTTAATACCCTGTAACTACCTTTGTCCTGAAGCTCGTGTTTGTTCATATACACCAGTGTCCTGATAAATCAAAACAGGCTACATGAGCTTAAATTTAGACCTTAATGTAACATGTAAGATGGACCCTGGATAACAGATATGATGACCTATACAGTGCAAAATCCTAGTCATATAAAAAAAAAATATGGTTCTATGATTCTGTATGAAAACTTCATAGTTTTCCTATCACCCCTGAGTATTATGTAACTGCCCTTCTCTTAAAAACAAATGGATATTCGCATTTCATATTTACTCTAAAAAAAGAGCTACTTTTGTTTTGGTGTTTTGGAAAGAGCGATGTGCGTAGTTTCAAGAGGTTTTTCTCTTATGTCAGTGTTGTATGTTTTGTCTTTGCTTTGATATAGTTTAACAGTCACTTTCTTCCTTTCCTATAGAATCATAGAATGGCTTGGGTTGGAAGGGACCTTAAAGATCATCTATTTCCAACTCCCTTGCCACAGTCAGGGACAGCTTCCACTAGAACAGGTTGCTCAAAGCCCCATCCAACCTGGCTTTGAACACTGCCAGGGATGAGCTATCTATTTCCGTCTCCCTGATGTTATACAGCCTTCCCACTGCCTTCTGCAGCCCAGCCACCCCTGCAGGAGGTATACATGTGGGCACATCTTCCGCAGGCAGGTCTGCTGCCTGTCCCTGCCTCAGGAGGACAGTCTAGACTCTTCCTGCAGCCCAAGGCCTATACTGCAGCCTCTCCCTGGTGCTGCTCCATCTGAGTGAAGGCATCTGCCACCGCTTGGGTAGACGGTGCAGTCCCCCAGCTGGAGCCTCAGCCCTTGCTCTCTGACAAGTGCCCACTATTCTGCCGGAGGGTCAGGCTGGAGAGTGCCCTGGAACTGTGCAGATGGTCACAGAATAGTGCCCAGTTGCTGGGTTATGTGGGCTGCAAGTCTCTCCACTCGGCCAATGTGATGTCTCTCCTTCAAAGCAGTGTCCACCTGCACAAGCTGATGCACTATGCCTTCTGTATCCACTCTGTAATGCTCCTTGTCACTCTCACTCCCCGGGGTTGCCCTCTGTGGGAGTGAGAAGTGGCCACTGTTACTCCTGGCCCTGTCCATACCTTGACAGCTGCTCTCATGCAAGTTGGCAGCTCCTGGCGGTTCTCAGGGCTCCCCTGGGGTTTCTCTGGCTCAGGAACCACTCCTGGTATGCCATGATCCCTTGCAGAATGTGCCTGAACCAGAGCTGATTGTCTCAGCGAGGCAATAAATATGGATGTTTACATGAGCATGCTTTTCACTAATTTTTAAGCAGCATTTTCACATTCTTGGTGATAACAAGATGGCAAGCTGTGATATGTGTGCTCTTCTAGAGGCACAAAGAGTTTATAATGAGTCATTATTATAATTTGTGTGTGCGTCTTTGAAGCTATTGCAGCTTTCCAGGCAGATGTCCCACCCGCTGTGTGTTCCTAGTTTCAGTCTGATTAACTGCTAAAGCTACTGGACACCCAACAGTAGCTCCAGCATCCCACAATGCATTAGTAATAACTTTTCTTCAAGATGAAGGGGCTTTAACTGCAGCACACAATCAGTAGCCCACACTGGAAGAAACAAATCAGGAAACTACTCTTCCATAAGCACGGAATTGAAAGAGCTACATAAGTAAAATGACAGACTATTCATTCCAGTTTGGAAGGCATGAATAGAATTTTTGATGAAGCTTAATTTTCTTCAAGCTCTTCAGCCATGGATAAACCATTTAAAATAAAAATACATGTGTTACAGAGCACTGTGCTGATCACTGTTTATTATTTTGAAAGAGCATGGGTCCTCCTCCTCTTTGATAATGGCAAATAATGAGTTGAATCCTGATCTCAATTGCAGCAGCACAGAAGTGGGATAATTCCCCTGGCTGCAGTGACTCTGCTTCATGTTAATGGCAGAAAATGGAAGGAAGCATCTGGACCAGTGATTTTAACGGCTTGCAAATAACAGAGCGTGTGTTCTCTGACACATCACTGAGCTTCAGATTTTAAAATTGTTTGGTGTAACTTAAATAAACCTCCAGTAGATCAAATTTTAATTGAAAAAATGTATTTACTGAATAATGTCGTGCATCACTATTGTTGCCAAATGAGCCTCCCAGGCATCCTATGCCTTTTGTACTGACTGCAATCTATTTTACCTTTGGACAAAATGCATTCTTGAATGATTTGTACTGTCTGGTATGCAGTGCAGTTAAACCCACTAAATCTTAGATATCTTGCCCATTTCAAGAGATTTAAAACCAACTAAAACCCAATCCACATAATTTGCAAAACTCCAGTGCTTTGAAAGAGAACTTTCAGCCTGAGAATACAGTCACATGCCAGTCAGTCGAGTTGGCTGGGGAAGGTGTTGACCAAAAACAGTGCCCTTAATGCCGGATATTGAGCCTACCTTGTCTCTTGCTGGGCACTGTCTTGCTGTACAAATAGTCACGTTCACTTCAGTGAGCCTTCTTATGGAGCACTGACCCAGTCAACTCCATTGACATCATGAGAATCTCACCTCTTATTAGATAAATGACAAGCTCTTTGGGGAACATGTAGATCTGTGCTGGATGTGCTCAAGTGCTGGAGCATAAGATGGATATGAACAGAAAAATAGAGCCTCCCTTCTTCCTCCTGATGTTTTCTTTTCTTATGTAATTATCTTTGCTGCAATCAAAAAGATGGATGGGAGCATAGGTCAGCATCTTTTGAAGAACACACTAATGAGCTTGTAGCTTACTTTCTCATTTTTCCTGTACTTCTAGCATTTTGCAGTGTAACAAATACAGAGCAGATGAGGCCATTTAAGTCTTTGTTACAACAGACCTATGTTTTCAGCTGAGGCTTCTGCCTTTTTTTGCTGTATTTTTTTTTAAATGCAACATCATAGGTAGCTGGAAGAAATGTTTTTGAATTCCCATTTTCTGAGGGAGCTGACCAAGTGGCCAGGCTGTCAGTGAAAGTTTTTGGAAACTGCTTTGTCTTCACAGTGGTACTCGGGGAATTACAGTATATGATTTGGTAACCACTGTCAATTTGCAGGGTTTCTTTCTTCACTGTTATGGAAATATCGTTACCAGAGAGTAAAGAAATATTACGTTACTGTAGTGTAGCTAGTCAAAGCTAAGGAAGAATGTATGATCAACCATCAAAACAATTTGCCAGTGAGTAGTTTAATAGTCTCATACAGCCCAAGAACAGATGTAAGGAACAAATACCTTACAGGCAAACGAGAAAAGAGATTACCTACCTCAGGCTGCTGATTTAATTGGAGCAATAATTTTGCCAGCCCTAGCTTAAATGGTGGTCACTGGAATAAACGTTTCATTTGTAAGAAGGATTCTGTTTTAAAGGAAATTGCAGAAATTTTTGAAGGCTTGGAGATGTATTTGTTTTTCCTGCCAATGTGCAGATGAAAGATAAGATGACGCACTGGTTAATGCTGAAAGAAAATAAAAATACCAACCAAATAAATGTTTGCAAAACTCCCAGCAGAAATACACATGATTCAGCCGCAGAGAGATGAATGTGTAATCTGTTGAGGTAACAGCTGTTCCTGTCTTTGCTGATATATTCTGGGTCAGATCTTGATTCTAATGAGTTTTACTTAATAGCATAACGCTGTGGCCTGAACTGATGTCTTTTACTGTCAGTGGAAAGACTTCCAGGAAAGAGCCAGTGGATTTTGGATCAACTCTTTCTTTACAGGCAGTTTATTTCAATGGCACCACTTAGCAGAACAAGCTCTTGATTCATGTCTGCAAGTACACAGGACCAAAGCTGCCTGTTCTCTTCATTTATTTCAGCAGATACAGAGCCCAAATGGGACTTCCCACCAAGTTGCACTCTGAAGTATCAGCCATTTGAACATGCCTTTTTCAAGTGAGTAATTCTTTTTGATCCTGAGATCATCCTCTCAGCTGTAAAGTGGCTCAAAGTGTCATCAGTACTTTTAGAATGTTAGGAATGCTGGGAATATTACATATATTATTGTGATCGTGGGCTAGAGGTTCTGTGGTAGCTGTTTTTGCACTTAGTGTGCCCACAGTCCCACAGCTTTCAGGGTAGTCATAAATTTAGTGCAATGTCCTGAAGAAAATTATCTGGGATGTGAAAATAGCAAACTTTATTTGAAGCGAATTTTTTCCACTCTAAATGATGACAGTACTAACATAAAGTTACTGCATCACTTATTAGTCGTGATTGAATAGTATCCATCATGTTCACATAGTAATGTCTTTTGTCCTCCTCTCCTCAGTGAAGCTTGGTAATTCCTGTGAAATAATACAATAACTTTTATTCTAGACTTAATAGTGTGAGAAATTAACACTTTATGGACTGTCCACAACATCTCCAACGTTTGTTTTGGTGACTTTAAATTCTTCATCTGAGACACAAAAGTTTATGTGCCCTCAGACTAACCACAGTAAATAGATGAAGAACATTATGAAACACATTTGCCTGTGTTTCATTTAGAGTGAGTGAAATGCAATAGGTCAGGTGGTTCTGTGAATTAAAATCTACGATGAATAACCAGAGCTCAGGAGTTAATACAATCTTTTGTTGCCTGTGTCAACCTAGCAATGTCATATAATTTAATTTACATCTAAAATATATAATTCAGATTAGAAAAATCTCTATTTGATTCTGATATTTCATCTGCATGGGAGAAAAATTATTCTTTGCCTCACTTCAAAGACTCTTGAGGAAAAGCAGTGCTGCTTGTATCCTAGGGAGAAATGAAGAGGAAAGGCAGTGCTTACTCAGCTGCCTCCCTGTGCCCCTTGGGAAGAGCTTTTGCCTCTTGCCTGGTTCTCCTCTTCTTTTGCTCTTCCCCCCAGCCCACAGTGAAGGAAGATGTGGGGTAGGAGAGGGAGACAAATTGCTGAGATTCAATGCTTGTGGAATCTGGAAAGGAGAACTAGTTCATGGGAGAGCCAAGGCAGACCTGAGGTTAGAGGGTAACACAGGTCACCCAGACAGCCCTGAGAAAAATGGCATTTGTAAATGCTGTTGCTTTAATTGTATTGCAATATGGAGATTGTTGTTCAAATTGTTGTACACAGTTGCACAGGTTATATGACTGCCCGCTCACCTGGGTTTTTAAATTGGGGCAGAGAAGTAGCATGTGTATGCACTGGAGTAGTAGGATAAAGGCAAAGGGGGAGAATATGTGCAAAACTGCACTTTAAGAATGAGTGCTGCTGGCAATGCAGATTAAAAAAAGCATGTATCGTGGTTCTATCAGTGGGCTAAGAGTAACCTCCTCCACAGGCAGTTAGGGTTTGCTCTTCAATACAGCTTTGTGCTGCAGGAAACTTTTGAGAAATGCATATGGTGTGGGTTTATCTATTGCTTTATTTTTTTAAGAAATCTATAAAATAAAAAGAGATACCTTTATTGCCATGAAAGGATGTTCCAAATTACTTTGTATTCTTGATCAGATTTATTATCTATAGGTTGTTAAATCACCAGAACATTTTTTGGTTCTAATATCCTCTTGTTATTAAAGAGGACAAATGAATTTAGTAAATTTGCAAGGTATCTTGCCATTCTGTCTTCCATTTGTTAGTTTTGTTTGTTATTTTGTGGTTTTGTTTTGTTTTCCAGAAACTTTCATAGGAGGGTGAAATCAGAGCCTTGACTAGCTTCTCTAAAACCTTCTCATTCTGTGTTAGAATCAGTCCTAACCTCTGTGTGTTAAATTTCAGACAAACTTTCATATAAGGTAACTATCTACAGTAGATATGGTTCTACACTGATAACTGCAATGACTGTGCTGTGATGTTGGTGAACAGGAGACGTAAACTGGATGAGTGCTGTAAATATTTGGAAATTATACAGAAAAAAAATTAAGAGGTCAGATTGTGGAATAGGTCTTTGAGTTTACTAGGTCTGATCCAGCTTCCATCTTTACAAATACTTCTTTGGGTAACAAAACTGTCCAATTCTTTAACTTCCTCTTTTCCATAAAAATCACAAAATGAGTCTAATTCTTCAAGTTCTCATGGGGTAGGTAAACTTCATTTACAGCCCTTTTCTTCTGCTTGTGATAATGCCTAGCACACTCATGTAAATACAAAATAGTGCTCATGTCCAGGGTGTTGACCTGCTGTTAGACATGTCTGTTGTCTCCCTGGTCCAGGATTCTGAGCTCTCTTACACTAGGCAGAACATTTTGCCAGTGCCACAGTCATGCTGGTTCACTGTATGAAAGAGATGTTTTTATTCGCTAAGCTTACTTGTTCTGGGTTAAATACAATCAAAGAATCATAGAATCATAGAATAGTTCCAACCCCCCTGCCATTGGCAGGAACACATCCCACTAAACCATGCCACCCAAGGCTATGTCCAATCCAGCCTTGAACACCACCAGAGATGGAGCATTCCCAACTTCCCTGGGTAACCCATTCCAGTGCCTCACCACCCTTACAGGAAAGAACTTCTTCCTTTTATCCAATCTAAACTTCCCCTGTTTAAGTTTGAACCCATTACCCCTTGTCCTCCAACTACAGTCCCTCATGATGAGTCCCTCCCCAGCATCACTATAGGCCCCCTTCAGATACTGGAAGGCTGCTATGAGGTCTCCATGAAGCCTTCTCTTCTCCAGGATGAACAGCCCCAACTTTCTCAGCCTGCCTTCATACGGGAGGTGCTCCAGTCTCCTGATCATCCTCGTGGCCCTCCTTTGGACTTTTTCCAACAGTTCCATGTCCTTTTGATGTTGAGGACACCAGAACTGCACACAATACTCCAAGTGAGGTCTCAGGAGAGCAGAGTAGAGGGCCAGGATCACCTCCCTCGACCTGCTGGTCACGCTCCTCTTGATGCAGCCCAGGATACGGTTGGCTTTCTGGGCTGCAAGCGCACACTGCCAGCTCATGTTCATTTTCTCATCGCCCAACACCCCCAAGTCCTTCTCTGCAGGGCTGCTCTGAATCTCTTCTCTGCCCAACCTGTAGCCGTGGCTGGGATTGCTCCCACCCAGGTGTAGGACCATGCACTTGGCATGGTTAAACTTCATCAGGTTGGCATCAGCCCACCTCACAAGCGTGTCAAGGTCCCTCTGGATGGCATTCCTTCCCTCCAGCATATCAACCGAACCACACAGCTTGGTGTCGTCGGCAAACTTACTGAGGGTGCACTCAATCCCACTGTCCATGTCACTGACACAGATGTTGAACAAGACCAGTCCCAGCACCGATCCCTGAGGGACACCACTAATTACTGGTCTCCAGCTGGACATTGAGCACGACTCTTTGCGTCTGGCAATCCAGCCAGTTCTTTATCCACCGAGTGGTCCACCTATCAAATTGATGTCTCTCCAACTCAGAGACAAGGATGTCATGTGGGACAGTGTTGAATGCTTTGCACAAGTCCAGGTAGATGACATCAGCTGCTCTACCCCTGTCCATCAGTTCCGTAGCCCCATCATAGAAGGCCACCAAATTGGTCAGGCAGGATTTCCCCTTAGTGAAGCCATGCTGGCTGTCACCAAGCACCTTGTTGTTTCTCATGTGCCTCAGCATGCCTTCCAGGAGAATCTGCTCCAAGATTTTGCCAGGCACAGAGGTGAGGCTGACTGGTCTGTAGTTCCCCGGCTCATCCACTTTCCCCTTCTTGAAAATGGGGTTATAGTTCCCTTTTTCCAGTCATCGGGAACTTCACCTGACTGCCATGATTTTTCAAATATGATGGTCAGTGGCTTAGCAACTTCATTTGCCAGCTCCTTCAGGACCCGCAGATGGATTTCATCAGGTCCCATGGACTTGTATATGTTCAGGTTCCTAAGATGGTCTCGAACCAGATCCTCTCCTGCAGTGGGCCCAAGGTCTTCATTCTCATAGTCCCTGTGTCTGCCTTCCAAGACTTGGGTGGTATGGTCAGAGCATTTGCCAGAGAAGACTGAGGCAAAGAAGACATTAAGAACCTCAGCCTTCTCCAAATCCAGGGTAGCCAGTTCTCCCGATAGCTTCTGGAGAGGGCCCACAGTGTCCCTAGTCTGTCTTTTATTTTCCATGTGCCTATATAATCCCTTCCTGTTATCCTTAACATCCCTAGCCAAGTTTAATTCTAAGTGGGCCTTAGCTTTCCTAACCTGGTCCTTAGCTTCCCAGACAACATCCCTGTATTCTTCCCAGGCCCCCTGTCCTTGCTTCCACATTTCATAAGCCTCTTTTTTCCTTCGAATTTTCCTCAGCAGCTCTTTATCCATCCAAGGAGGTCTCCTGGCCCTCCTACAGCACTTCCTTCTCGTTGTGATGTATGGCTCCTGAGCTTGCAGCAGGTGATCCTTGAATGTCCGCCAAGAGTCTTAGGCCCCCCCTGCCCTCTAGGGCTATATCCCATGGAACCTTACTAAGCAGGTTCCTGAAGAGGCCAAAGTCTGCCCTCTTGAAGTCCAGGGCAATGAGCTTGCTGCACGCTCTTCTCACTGTCCTGAGGATCTCAAATTCGAGCATCTCTTGATCGTTGCAATCAAATAAAATTAGCAATGATTTTTTAAAACAGTTTAAAATATAAATGGCTTAGTTAAATATGAGAAAACCTTCTAAACAGCAAGTATAAATCCAAGTACTGGTTACGTTTTTAGATATATTGCTGAAAGAATGGTTCTGGAATCTCCCCAGAGATCCTATAAATGAACAAAATTGCCAAAAATGAAAGCTGGAGCAGAAAGCACTAAAACTCATTATTGTGAGATAGAAATCTTTTAACTTTTGAAAAAATTCTGCCACATAACCAGAAGTTTTATAAAATTTCCGTATCATTTCTATTTGACTTAGGGTAAAAAATAAATGTTGAATGGAATACTACCTGTGAGTCGCTGTATGGTCAGCAAGGTTACATCCATTTCCCCATAAGTCTTTCAGTATTTTATAGAAAATATGCTATGGACTGTATATAAAAGCGGGGATAGATTTTGCTTTTCTAAAGGAGATGGTACTGACAGCAGTATTTCTAACTTCCCCCTTCATTTCTATTTAGAGGTAAACAGTGAGGACTCCCAGATGTCCAAAGGGCAGCCATGACCTGTTAGACCATATAACACTTGGATAAGTAATCATAGTACTGTTTGCACTTCAATTAGATTAATAACTGAACTTGCAAATCATGTCTCCGGAGGGTGTTTCTTTGAAAACTAGCTAATTGGCAGTTGTCTGAAGTGAATTGCTTGATACTGGTGAATGGTAAATTGTGATAGTGTTAATTTAATTACAGTTCTATCAATGGTTTAATTAATGCTGCTATCAAAGCAACCAATCAGTTTATTGGCAAAAGTCACTACTATGGTATTAAATTCCCAGTTGCCATGACACAGAATGTGATTCTGCATAATAAGAATATTGGCTCTGCTCATCTCAAGCATGGGCCATTGTTTTTCATGGAATTAGTGGTAATAGGATGCAAAGGTGTTCTGAATTATTACACAAAATGTAAGTAAATTGGCCAGAAAGACTTGTATCACTCTAAAAAAGTATGCCATTTTCTTAGCTGTCTGGGGAAAGATGTGACCAGGAGCTGTGTTTTTTAGTTCATTATGATTGACAAAGATACTGCAGTGGACATTGCCTGGAAATTATGGGGGTTTGCTGCATAACATACACAGGAGAAGATGCTGGGACGAGACTCAGAAAATCTCTTTGTTACTCCTTGTTCGTATTTGTATTTTCTGTTCTCACTTTTGGGAGTCATTGACAGGGGCTGATATGACATGAACTCTGTTCCACATGCACTTTTTTTCCTTCATATTACTTCCTCAGGCATAAAGTGTCCCTCTTCTTTCTTCTTATATATGCTAATGCCTGCCTCTCTTTATCAAAGGCATGTCTTGCCATCACCTGAACTTAATGGCCTTTGCAATTACTGGTTTAGTTTTATTCTGGTTGAGTGGGAGTAGAACTGTGGCCTTTCATTTCGCTGGCAGTTCGGTTGAGCAGCTGTAAAACAGTGTTACTGAGAAACTGCCTTAACTGACAGTGTCTGGCATCTCCTGGGTTCATTGTGTGCTGCTGGCACAGCAAAAAGCTGCACAAACATTGGCTAAACAGGCAGCTTCTCACTGAGGTGTACTCCAGTGAGATGTAGGTGTTGAGGAGAATTGGAAACATAAGGTTTATTGCTGTATCACTGGTGCATTCCAACAATCCCTACCTGCCAAACTGTCATACTGGAGCTTATTGTGACTGATGAAATATAGAGTGATCCAGCAAATCTGTAGGCAGCCCCTTAAGACATGTTGGGTACCTACTTCATCTGCAGAGGTTAGGAAGCTGCAGATGCTGCTACCTTGAGATGCTTCACTGGCTTATTTTGTCGTTTGTTTCTCCTCTAAGCTGGGCTAGGTACTGGTTGTGCAGTATTACACTTCATGTCCAAAGATTGAAACTGGTGAAGACTCTAACTATAGTGTCAATTGACTTCTTATACTGGACTTACATCCTCATTGTCCCGCCTCCCTTCAGTTGCTTTGTATCAGTTCTGATAATAAGCACTTAAAAGTGAACTAGAAGTCAGGACTGTTATCGTTTATTCTCAGACATGTTGTTCTGTCTGTTGTTTCCACATGCAGAAAGCATTCACAGGTACAGATCCATGTAAATGCTTATGAATAATGAAGATTTTACAAATTTCATAGAATTATAGAATAGTTCGGGTTGGAAAGGACCTTAAAATCATCTAGTTCCACCACCCCCTGCCATTGGCAGGAACACATCCCACTAAACCATGCCACCCAAGGCTATGTCCAACCCAGCCTTGAACACCACCAGAGATGAAGCATTCACAGCTTCCCTGGGCAGCCCATTCCAGTGCCTCACCACCCTTACAGGAAAGAATTTCTTCCTCAGATCCAGTCTAAACTTCCCCTGTTTAAGTTTGAACCCATTACTCCTTGTCCTCTCACTACAGTTCCTCACGAAGAGTCCCTCCCCAGCATCCCTATAGGCCACCTTCAGATACTGGAAGGCTGCTCTGAGGTCTCCACGCAGCCTTCTCTTCTCCAGGCTGAGCAGCCCCAACTTTCTCAGCCTATCTTCATATGGGAGGTGCTGCAGTCTCCTGATCATTCCTGTGGCCCTCCTCTGGACTTTTTCCAACACTTCCATGTCCTTTTGATGTTGAGGACACCAGAACTGCACACAATACTCCAAGTGAGGTCTCACAAGAGCAGAGTAGAGGGGCAGGATCACCTCCCTTGACCTGCTGGTCACGCTCCTCTTGATGCAGCCCAGGATACAGTTGGCTTTCTGGGCTGCAAGCGCACACTGAAGCCGGCTCATGTTTATTTTTCCATCAACCAAAACCCCCAAGTCCTTCTAAGCAGGGCTGCTCTGAATCTCTTCTCTGCCCAACCTGCAGCTGTGCCTGGGATTGCTCCCACCCAGCAGGAGGACCTTGCACTTGTCATGGTTAAACTTCATCAGGTTGGCATCAGCCCACCTCACAAGCGTGTCAAGGTCCCTCTGGATGGCATTCCTTCCCTCCAGCTTATCAACCGAACCACACAGCTTGGTGTCATCGGCAAACTTACTGAGGGTGCACTCAATCCCACTGTCCATGTCACTGACAAAGATGTTGAACAAGACCAGTCCCAGCACCGATCCCTGAGGGTCACCACTAATTACTGGTCTCCAGTTGGACATTGAGCACGACACTTTGTGCGTAGCCATCCAGCCAGTTCTTTATCCACTGAGTGGTCCACCTATCAAATTGATGTCTCTCCAACTTAGAGACAAGGATGTCATGTGGGACAGTGTCTAATGCTTTGCACAAGTCCAGGTAGATGACATCAGCTGCTCTACCCCTGTCCATCAGTTCCGTAGCCCCATCATAGAAGGCCACCAGATTGCTCAGGCAGGATTTCCCCTTAGTGAAGCCATGCTGGCTGTCACCAAGCACCTTGTTGTTTCTCATGTGCCTCAGCATGCCTTCCAGGAGAATCTGCTCCAAGATTTTGCCAGGCACAGAGGTGAGGCTGACTGGTCTGTAGTTCCTCCGCTCATCCATTTTGCCCTTCTTGAAAATGGGGGTTATAATTCCCTTTTTCCAGTCATCGGGAGCTTCACCTGACTGCCATGATTTTTCAAATATGATAGACAGTGGCTTAGAAACTTCATTTGCCAGCTCCTTCAGGGCCCGCGGATGGATTTCATCAGGTCCCATGGACTTGTGCACATTCAGGTTCTTAAGATGGTCTCGAACCAGATCCTCTCCTGCAGTGGGCCCAAGGTCTTCATTCTCATAGTCCCTGTGTCTGCCTTCCAAGACTTGGGTGGTATGGTCAGAGCATTTGCCAGAGAAGACTGAGGCAAAGAAGTCTTTAAGAACCTCAGCCTTCTCCAAATCCAGGGTAGCCAGTTCTCCCGATAGCTTCTGGAGAGGGCCCACATTGTCTCTAGTCTGTCTTTTATTTTCTATGTACCTATATAATCCCTTCCTGTTATACTTAACATCCCTAGCCAAGTTTAATCCTAAGTGGGCCTCAGCTTTCCTAACCTGATCCATAGCTTCCCAGACAACATCCCTGTATTCTTCCCAGGCCGCCTGTCCTTGCTTCCACATTTCATAAGCCTCTTTTTTCCTTCGAATTTTCCTCAGCAGCTCCTTATCCATCCAAGGATGTCTCCTGGTCCTCCTGCTGCACTTCCTTCTTGTTGGGATGCAATGCTCCTAAGCTTTTTGTAGTAGGTGATCCTTGAATGTCCACCAAGAGTCTTGGGCCCCCCTGCCCTCTAGGGCTATATCCCATGGAACCTTACTAAGCAGGTTCCTGAAGAGGCCAAAGTCTGCTCTCTTGAAGTCCAGGGTAGTGAGCTTGCTGCACACTCTTCTCACTGTCCTGAGGATCTCAAATTCGAGCATGTCATGATCACTGCAATCAAGGCTTCCCTGGAGCATCACATTTCCAACCAGCCCTTCCCTGTTGGTGAGGACGAGGTCAAGCATGGCACCTCTCCTTGTTGGCTCCTCTATTACTTGCAGAAGGAAGCTCTCTTCCACACAATCTGAGGAACTTCCTGGATTGCTTGTGCCAGGCCTTACCATCCCTCCAACAGATATCAGGGTGGTTGAAGTCCCCCATGAGAACAAGGGCCTGCAAGCATGAGGCTGTTCCTATCTGTCTATTGAGTGCTTCATCCACCGAGCCCTCTTGGTCAGGCGGTCTGTAACAGATCCCCACAATAATGTCTCCCATCACTGTACTCCCTTTAACTCTCTGTCGATGGCTCACCTATCCCCAGACAGAGTTCCATACTCTCCAGCCTATCCCTAACATAAATAGCAACTCCCCCTCCCTGCCTTCCGGGCCTGTCTTTTCTAAAGAGCCTGTAACTTTCCATTCCAACACACCAGTCATAGGAGCCATCCCACCATGTTTCTGTGATGCCTATGATATCATACCCTTGTAGACGTGCACACATCTCTAATTCCTCTTGTTTGTTCCCCATGCTATGGGTGTTTGCATAGAGGCATCTGAGCTGAGCTCCAATTGAAGCCGGCTCATTGGCTGGAGCAGCTGCAATATCTCTACATTGCTCTGAAGATTTACTATAGGTGCTGGGAAGTGACTGGGTGTGTTGGGATGGAATGATGCCCCCCTCCCCCAACACATCTAGTTTAAAGCATCCTTGACCAGTCTGGCAAGCCTCCTACCAAATCCACTCTTCCCTTTCTTTGTCAGACCAGCTCCACCAGCCCCCAGCAGACCTGGCCTACTAAATTGAGTTCCATGTTCAAGATACCCAAACCCCTGACTATAGCACCACCCTTCTAACCATTTATTAACCTGGCCAATCCTCCTAGCCTTTTTGAGGTCTTGCCCTGTATCCTGGAGAATTGATGAAAAGACAATCTGAGCTCCAGTGCCCCTAACCACCTCTCCCAGAGCTCTGTAGTCCTTCTTTATGTTCTCCAGGCTACTGCTATCTATATCAGTAGCACCCACATGGATCACTAGAAGTGGGTAATAGTCAGTGGGACTGACTAGAGCAGGCAGCTTCTCTGCAACATCCTCGATCCGAGCCCCTGGTAGGCAACACACCTCCCTTGAGCCTGGGTCAGGCCGACAGATGGGTGCCTCTGTTCCTTTCAGAGTAGAGTCTCCTACTACTACGGCCCACCACTTTTTCCTGGCAGCACCAGTAGTGATCTTCTTTACCAGTTCATCAGCTGGTTGTTCCTGGTGGGAGTGTGGTTCCTCATCAGCCCCCTGCAGGACAGCAAAGCGGTTCTGGGTGGGGACAACAGATTCAGGAGGAAGCCCCTTGCTTTTAATTGTCCTCTTCCTCCTTTTCTTGTTGTTTTTTTCTGTTACTGTTTCCCAGGTTCCTGGGTTAGCGGCCTCCTTTCCCGCATGAGTGACAGTAGACACTTGAGGCCCCTGCACAGTCTGGTCCTGGAGCAAGCAGTGCTGTTTCCCCTCAGCTTCCCTGAGGAGGTTGCCGTGCTCCCTGGGCAGGTTTTTACCCAGTCAGGGCTGGTGCCGCTCCTCCTGGCGCCGCCCTCTCTGAGTCAGCTCCTCGCTTCCTCTGAGCTGCCGGCTCCCGGGTAAGGCCTGTCGAGGACTTGAGGCTCCCTCGGTGCATGTTGCTGCTCTGAGTTGAGGCTCCTGGATGCTGAGCTTCCCGCTGCTCAGGTGTTGAAGTTGTCCTTTCTCGAGCTCCTTACCTCAGCAGCTGGATTTGTCTCTTTCAGGTTTTTTGCTTTCCTAGTGTTTTCTCAATTCTCTTTCTTAAGTAGTGAAATAAGATGAATTACAGCTTGCAATAATAAATTCCCTTCTCCAGCATCTGGTCTGCTTCAGCCAACAGGCTAGCAACATAAAAGCAATGCAAGAAACTATTGTCAGGTACTTTTAAAAGTCAGTTTCAAAGCTGGCTGGTCTAAGAGACCAGGTTCTGCAAATCTGCTTGAAGCAGGATTCCAGTACTTCTGTTAGTAGGTATTGCAGATTTTCTTCAAATTCATAAATGTTCTCCAGGTATATTTGGAAAGTAATGAATTAATGCTAGTAAAATCCATATAAAATCTTCATAGCTGTAACTTGTATTTCTGCTTTATTTCATGAGATAATTAAAGATTTGCCGATGACACCAAACTGTGTGGTTCGGTTGATATGCTGGAGGGAAGGAATGCCATCCAGAGGGACCTTGACACGCTTGTGAGGTGGGCTGATGCCAACCTGATGAAGTTTAACCATGCCAAGTGCATGGTCCTACACCTGGGTTGGAGCAATCCCAGCCACGGCTACAGGTTGGGCAGAGAAGAGATTCAGAGCAGCCCTGCAGAGAAGGACTTGGGGGTGTTGGGCGATGAGAAAATGAACATGAGCTGGCAGTGTGCGCTTGCAGCCCAGAAAGCCAACCGTATCCTGGGCTGCATCAAAAGGAGCGTGACCAGCAGGTCGAGGGAGCTGATCCTGCCCCTCTACTCTGCTCTCCTGAGACCTCACTTGGAATATTGTGTGCAGTTCTGGTGTCCTCAACATCAAAAGGATATGGAACTGTTGGAAAAAGTCCAAAGGAGGGCCACGAGGATGATCAGGAGACTGGAGCACCTCCCGTATGAAAGCAGGCTGAGAAAGTTGGGGCTGTTCATCCTGGAGAAGATAAGGCTGCGTGGAGACCTCATAGCAGCCTTCCAGTATCTGAAGGGGGCCTATAGGGATGCTGGGGAGGGACTCTTCGTGAGGAACTGTAGTGAGAGGACAAGGGGTAATGGGTTCAAACTTAAACAGGGGAAGTTTAGATTGGATAAAAGGAAGAAGTTCTTTCCTGTAAGGGTGGTGAGGCACTGGAATGGGTTACCCAGGGAAGTTGGGAATGCTTCATCGCTGGCGGTGTTCAAGGCTGGATTGGACATAGCCTTGGGTGGCATGGTTTAGTGGGATGTGTCCCTGCCCCTGGCAGGGGGTGTTGGAACTAGATGATATTTTCAGGTCCTTTCCAACCCTAACTATTCTATGATTCTATGATCTGTGAAGAAAAGCTAGCACTTACAAAAAAGCAGAGGGGTTTTTCTTTGTGTGTTTTTGGGTTTTTTTGACTAATCAAAACAGAAAACATGGTTTAATATTGCGCGAGAGTGAACATATTCGGGCAAAATTCTTGAAACTTAACAAAATAAAAATAAGATATCTAATATTTTTCATTTGTATGCCATGAATTCATTTGCAGAAGTGATGACTGAAGGAGGCTTGTACCTTTATAAACTAAAAAGGTAGTATTTCCTATTTGAAACACTAAGTGGACATCTGAGCAAATATTGGTACTGATGACTTTAAAGAAAACTGAGTTTGGGAAATATTGTTAATATCTAGCTAAAACAGAAGCAGAATGGAAAATAGACTGGCTTTCGTAAGAGTGCTGATATAGGGGAAATGAGACCATGCACATGTATTTGAAGAGAAGGGGAGTACATTTTTAGTGATATGGGTTCTTGTCAATTATGTTTTATCACAATATAAAGCTCAGGAAAAATACGAACATTTATGTTTCCTTTAAGCCATAATTAGAGCAACTGCATTTCTTAATGAGAAACATTTTTGTTGATCTCTTTCTTAAATAAATTCTTAATTCACACAAAAGAAATACTGTTGAGGGAAAAAAGGCAAGCTGCTTTGAAGTATTTTAACACAAATGATAACTGTAAAGAGTATATTGATAAGAGTAAATTGAGGATCAATAAATCAGCACAGATTTTACCTGTAGTAGCTTTATAATTGCAAGCAACAAGATTTAAATAACTAAAATAATTCTCTCATCTAGAAAATTTTGATATTAACTTTCACGTCCCTCTTATCTCACTCTTTCCCTTCCAAACAATTAGCTGTTAATTTAAGTTTGTCTTTAAATTGTTTCTCAATTTCATGTTGTGCATTACTACAAAGTACACTGTCTTCTATCATCACTGTCTGTTGCCATGCTTTTTATGTATCTGTCTGTCTGTAAGGTGGTAGATGTCTGGGGGAATTTCTACCAGTAAGAAATTTCCAATCTCACATGGTTTGCAGTTAAAAGTAGAACACAAGGACTTATAATTCTTTTATTACGTCTTGTTTAGGTAATTGCAGCTATTTCTTTCTCTAAATTCTTAATTTTAAGTATACTAAGTTCATCAATAATAGTGACAAAGCATTGTTTTAATTTTTGTTGATTTCTTCTTCGCTTTTGTGCGAAGAAAAAGATTAAGATATCTGATCTGTACATTGCTTTCCATGCCCTCCTTTTATGTGTGTTCTAGTCTTTTCTGCTTTTTCCTTGCAAATAATTTTTTCCTCCATATTTCTAAAAACCAGACAATCCCTTTTTTCTTTTTCCTTTTTTTAAAAAAAAAATATTTTTTAAATTTTTTTATTTATTCTGCTATGTACATTTGGAGTAGGATGTTTGGAAAGAAACATCAGACCTAGAGTAGGATGCCCAGATAATAGGATTTATTAGAACTGAAGACAATGTTAACGAGGGAGTCAAGCTGCACCTGCATACAGTACACATGATAACAATCCACAGAAGCAATAAAATGGAAATTAAGATACATATCTTTAAAAGCCATAACCTCTATCTCCTTAACTACACATATCTGTCTCACCTTTCCTACCATTACAGCTACTGTACCCTACAAACCACATGTTACACTTTGGATGACTCCAAATTTCACATTGTGGGAACAGAACCTTGAAATATTCCGGGAAAGCTAAAACATTTCCTGTAGTTGAGAAAACATTGGTAGATGACTGCACATGTGTAAAGCATGTTCTGATGTGTAATATGACATGGTTGGAAATCTTTTTTGGGATGACCTTAAATTTTCACAGCTCATAAACATTTTACAATTCAGACAGCTGCAAAAAGCTAAGCATGGTAAGATCTCTTCAGTCTGCACTTCAAGTGATGAGGTAGTAACACTCCTTTCAGAGGGAAATACCTAGATTCCTGGTAACAAAGTTTGTGTTGGTGTCATTGGAGGAGGAATGAAAAAAAGGGAAATGACAAGAACTCATTCAGTCTTTGGCCTGCCATCTCTATGAGCAGTTATTTCCATGGTAAACTTCATGAAATGTCTGTCTATTCCATGTGAGCAATGTGAATTTACTGCTCATGATACTGTAAAGTAGAAATCTCCGTTTATAATTTGTAAACTTTCTTTGGACATTCAACAGCAAAAGAGTCACTGGCTGGGTATTTTTTTGCACATTAGCTCACTATTTCATAACAACCACCTCATAACAAAAAATAGCGTAAATCTCCTCTACAGCATATAGCTTAGATCAATATCAGATTGTCACAACATTTTTTTTTAATTGAAGCTCAAAATTAGTCTAGATTAATGTTATATTTGAGTGCAGTGTTATTGTGCTTTGATGGCTCTTCAATCTAATGTAAATATCTGACCTAGCTGTAAGGCAGCAGAGGTTGAAGCCAGAATTTCGCTATAAACTGCACATTGAAAGTATACATACCTTAGTATAAAAAACTCAATTCTCTCTCTCTTTTTATTAATAGATATTGTTTATTTTTAGACAGAATTTTTGACATTTATATAGCTTCATTCTGTGCCTTCAATTCTCAAACATTGTATTTGCATTGGGCTTTTTCGTAAAGTAATCATATGTACATTAGGAAAAACATAGTTATGTGTTATGCAGCAGCTTTAGAACATTTTTCCATAAAGATGCTTTCTTTCCTGCATCAGATTTCTTTCTGATCTTTTTAGTGGAAGGCTGAGTCCGATTTCATTCAAAGCAACCAAAACACATCTAAGAGTGTTGGGAAATAGGTCTGAAATAAAATGCATGCTGTTGTCATGACAACTAAAATACTAAAGAGGATGCAGAGAGTTATTATTAAAGGAGGTGTTGCATCAAGTTGTTATGGCAACTATACAGTAATATGGAAAAGGTGACTTTTCAGAACAATATTATGTGAAAAGTTTTTCTTATTATGGTATTTTTACAATGACATGTCTTGATAAAGGGAAAAAAAAGGAGTAGGGAAGTCAGTACAAAAGAAGGTCAGGATTCAGTGCCCTAACTCAACGTATTTGCCTTAAGTACTATAATGTTTCATGAAGATTATCTCTGCTAGGTTTCTAGTCTAGAATACAGAAAACACTGGAATATATTTCACCACTCTTTCCTATAAGTCCTATAAATGTTCTGTAAATCAAGGCCACACACATTTCAAAGTGACATGCCTTCATGGCCCTCATTTACATTCAATGGGGTACATGAAGCCTCAGCATTTAAGAATGGACTCTGAAACCCTAACACAAAAGTGGGATAGGGGAAAGGTTAATGCTAAAGAGTAGTATGAAGAGGCTTCAGTGTTGTGAAAGTTTATTTTTCAGCACACAGGATAACTTCCTTGTTTAGCTTAGCTCTTCCTAATAAATGAGTATTTGCTAATAAAATCACTAAAAGGACTGCAAAAACAAACTTTGGAAGCCAGGAAGTCTCTTAAGCAGCAACTGCAGTGGAAGTGTGAGTATCTGGGCTCTGTGCCACAGTTTGTGATATGAGTAATCTTCTTCTGGGGGACTCTTGAAGGCAGACAGGGAGGCTTTCTCTCCCAGCAGTGTTCACTTCCTGGAGAAAGGAATGAGTGCAGGAGAGACTAATGAACACGGAGCATATGGAAAGCCATGATCAGAGATACCAGCTTGGATGAATATGAGAGTGAATGAGCTTCCTGTGTAGGAGCTGGTCACCTCCTTGGTCCTTTAGGTTCTACTGCAGCAGGAAGTGAGGCAAGGCTGATCAGTATTTTTATCCAAGAAGTTTCTCTCAATGAGAAAGTGTTTTTCCAGTTAAATATATATATATATTTTATATATTTTTAAATCTTTTTATCATAGAATCATAGACTAGTTAGGGTTGGAAAGGACCTTAAGATCATCTAGTTTCAGCCCCCATGCCATGGGCAGGGACACCTCACACTAAACCATGCCACCCAAAGCTCTGTCCATGAAAAATAGCTACCGTATGTGCAGATACTTTTTTTTTTTTTTAAGAGATAAGTATGTTTTTAAAATAACACAAAGGTAAAATATTGCTGCTCTAAAGAACGTTGGCATGGATGTTCTGTTGCAGTGCCTTTTGGCACTTGGAGCTTACTTGTCTGATGTCTGGCTTTCTCTTTAAGGGCTGAGCTCAAGCTGGACTGTTTTCTGAATGCTTTTAGCCACAGTCCTCTCCTGTAACATTGACCTTCTTGGTATCAGTTGAAGGGATGTAATGCATCCAGAAGTGAAGAAGAATTTGTGCTTGAGGCAGTAGAAGAGCTACAAGTTGTAGAAGATACCAGACTTTAAATCAGGATAATTTTTTGAAGCTATTATTCAAAGAATGAGACTTCTCTGGGAGATGGGGAACATGTTTTGAAGCCCGAACACAGGCCTGCATAGAACTTGATTATGCAGATTTGAAAGCAGTTGTTGCTTTCTTGCACTGAAAATACACACGAGACATGGCCTGTGGTCAAATATTAGGTACTCCTCCTTGGGACTGTGGTGGCAGAGAACCACGCTAGCTGTGATAAGTTCTGCCTTGGAAGCTTTCTTATATTTTGCTCAATTTTGAAATTCAGAGAACAGTGAGTTTTTATTAGAAACTGTGACTGCAGAGATACATTTCTTAATCTTTATGTTATTTTCTACTGTGTTTGTAGCAGAGGTATGGACTGAGTTGACTTTATTGACAGGATTGGAAAAAAGTGTTCTGGGAAATGTTGGCTTCCAACATGGAGGTTGGAAGTGGGATGGCAGTGGTGAGGAACCATTTGAAGTAGGACAGATAGAAGAGGTTCATATAAATAAGCTGTTGCTTTTTTGTCTCACACACTGGGGCTATAAAATCAAAGCCAGCAAAGTTGTTTCAAGCAGAACTGTATTAGAGCCCTGAAGTTCTTTGCCCCACTTCTGCAGCCTCAGCTGTTTTCAGTACTTACAAGTTCTTGTTTTATCTCACAAGACTAAACTAAATGGTTCTGCTAGCCCAGAGAAAATTAATTTGAATCACTTCCCTGCCTTTAATAGATTGTCCCACTGGCATAAACAGAGGTCCTGAAAGCATGAAGAGATGTCCAAGACACCTGTGCACAGCAGGCCTTTTTCCCATGTGGCTAGTAGTAGCTAATGAAAAGAATGTGGGTTCAGCACTAATCAAATTAATATATTTCCCTGAGGTAAGGACCAATTACATACATCTACAGCTGGGCTAATTCTCAAGGCACAACTTAGTGATACCAACGAAATTTGCTGGTTACTGCTTTTCTGATTTCTTATTCATTGATAAAACCAGGTGGTAAGAGAGTCTCATCCAACGCTGCTTGCTCTAAATGTGTGTCATCACTTAATGGTGTTATTTCACCGTGCTGTTTGCTCTCAGGGGCACATGGAGATTACCAGCATACCAGGACTGATTTGAAACACAAATGTAAGTGCAAAGTGCTCAGAAGAGTAAGTCAAAATGCAATGATAAAAATTTGTTTAAATAAACAAGGAAAAGGAAGATGCGTACTAGAGAAAGATGATGAGAAGAAGAAAGAATAATACACTTTAGAGCAGGCCAGACAGAGATTGGTGTCTAATGACTGGACCCTCTTTTACTAAGTGGTCGAACAAAGCTGCCAACAAGAAATCTGATTAAGAGACAACATCTAGATGTACTCTTCTGAATATCTTCCTGCTTTTTCTTCTCTGACTGAACAGAGGGTCCTGGGGGATGATGGGCTCAGGCTACATGTTAGCTTTGGTCTCCTCTGCTCTTTGCAAAGTAGGATCTGTTTACATTTTTGTTAGCTGTGCCTTATTCCCAAGTGCCTATTCTCTTGCAAGACTCTTTATTAAGACAAGATACCTTCTTATAGAAGTGGTGGGTGTAAGGATTCCTCCATTGTGTGAGCACAGCAACAGCTTTTTCCAAGAACATCCAGCTTCGCTCTTCTGTGATACTTTGCACAATACCTTTCTTCTGACCAGAATGCTCCTGAGAAGTGTGGATGGGTGTTTAATATCTTTCTAAATTTAAAATTTTCAATCCTATAGAAACAGACCAGGTGCATTTCCTGGCTTTGATAAAACACATATAGCCAGCCCCAGACTCTTGACGAGCTGCTAGCAGCCACTCTAGGTGAATGCACAAGTCATCTCTACTGCAGACTGGTCTCGCTTCTTCACTCCTGGAAAGAAACACTAAATAGGTTTGTTAAAATACTACTTCAAGACATTCTAGTACACAATATGCACAAGTTTGTATCTTTTCAATACATATTATAAAGTATGGTGCTTATGTTCTAGTCTGAGAGAAAACAGAAAAGATGTGAGGAAAAGAAAAAATGGAAGCTGAGAGGGGCAGTGAGCTAAAAACTCAAGCACTTCTTCCTACAGTCACTGTAGCTTCATTACATAACCTAACTGCTGCAATGAGATGAATTTATAATGGCTTCTGAAAGCACTGGGGGCAGTCAGTGAATGTAAAGAAAGATGGAGGAGAAAGGAAAAATTATTTTTGCATTTTGATTATTTTAAAGCTTTCTCCATGATCATGTTATTCTGATGCAGAAAGGTGCAGCTGGTGAGCTGTTCACTGGAGCACAGCAGAAAAATGAGTACTGCAGGAATCTGAGGGGATGCTGCAGAGGTTTGGTGCAGTGATTTGCAAAATAGATGGGACACTGGAAATAAATTTTTGGTCTGGTTGGAATTCTGAAATCTCCATGGTATGGTAATGCAGTTTGTTCATAGACTTATAAAAAAGACCATTGCGAATATGTGGATTAATTTGATCATGATTCATCTAGACAGATGAGTTAAGGGACAGCAATGGGGAAGAGTCAGTTATTCTCATTCTTCTAAATAGCTTCTCTTTGAGGTTGCTGAAAAGATGTTTGATGGGAGCTGGATATTTTTCCTCTTGGATTGTTTAATGATACTGGTCTTGCTTCAGTTGGGGTTGGGAATAATAGCCCTTTAAAAATGTTCTCTATTTTTCTTTTCATGCTTCTTGCTATGATAAAGCAGCAAATAACGAGGACAGGGATGAGGTAGTTCTTCATCTTTTTTTGTTTTGGAAATGTGTGTATTCACTGTACAGTTGCTGCATTGCACTGTCATTTTTCAGAAGACTTTATTTTTATCTCTTCTCACAGGAATAATGAGAAAAAAGCCCAGTCTCATGTAATAATCAGAGGCAATGGTTTTTAACATGACTAATAAAAAAAAATAGAAAAATGATCCTTTTTCTCTCATTAAGAATTCAGAAATTGAGTCTTGACCTGTATTTCTATAAAGGTCACATAGAGTACTACTTTATTTCCTTTCTGTATTCAGTAGCCTGATAAAGGGTCTGCCATTGTAATTTCCTTTATAATAACTGTACTTTTGTGTAGTTTGCTATGGCCACTGCTCTGTGGCTAAAAGAAGCCTGAAGGTGCAGGAAGAGGACTTGGATATGTCTGCAGCATGGCATTAACTGCAGACAAAACGAGGTATCTTTGACCTGACTGATCTGGGTATCAAAAGTAGTCCAGCTGTGACATCTATAGTTCAGCATGGGATGGCTTATGCCCTCTATGAAGTTGGTTACTACATGTGAACTTTCTTTCTGTGGTTACCTTGAATCTCAAGCCCAGTACAGACAAAAATGTGATGGCAGTGCTTTTTGCCTAATGTAGCAATATTAGGTAAAGCTCTAATATTGATCTAAAGTGAGTAGGATTTCAAAACAAGATGCATTATGGTCTATGCTATGAAGAGCAACTGTGAGCAAAATAATTCACTTTATCTCATGTAATGTGAAGTTATCATTGCCATTCCAGTTGTTCCCATTTTTTAAAGCTGAGAAACAAGAATAACTCTGCATCTGTCAGTATAAACTGTCATCCTATTTAGAGACCTTGCACTTATTCTGTTGGCTTTTAAAGGAATCTTAGGGGTAAGCAAGGAAGAAAAATCTTAATTTTTGAGTTCCTGGTAAGGGAAGCCTAAATCCGAAGCTAGACAGTTCTCTCTGACTTCTGTCTGGCAAGCAATGTTAAGTGTATTAGTCTTTGTGTCCTCAAAAAAAAAAAAAAAAAAAAATCAACCAATTTCATGTTAAAGTTGTGTGTTTATAAAATGTATTTAAAATGGATGTTTTAAATTGGGATACTAAGGAGTGATAATGGTAAATCTTGGAGCAACTCAGAAGTGACAAGATAATTCATTGAATATCACAGTAGTCAGAATAAAGAGAGCAAGTTTTCTTTCCATTCTGTTTTTGATCTACTTGGTGATATTGTACAGTTCACATATACCTGAGGCTTGAATTTCTGATCTGTACAATGGACATAGCCGTGTCTTTCTCTCTCGTAATCCACTGCGTGACTTTATTTGTATTAAAAAACTATTTTTGACATGTAGTAAAAAGAATGGAAGCCCAGAACTGACCAGTTTCTACTGAGTTAATGCTTTATCTGAACAGTTATTGCAGGGTCCTGGAGATGTTGCAGTGGACCGTCTAGCAATCCGGGCTTTCACATATCAGTATGTGTAGCAAACGAAGTTGAAAAGCCAGCAGATAACATAACTTTGAAACAATTAGCATTTCAATAGCATTCTTTCCCTGCCACAGGTTAAGTCTTGAATATGAACTTGCTGTTGGACTTGATGTACAAAACATATTGTGGCTGAGGAAAAAGCTCAGCACTAAGAAAAGTAGAGGTGTGTCAAAGAAAAGCTGTGCCCTTGCATGCTTTCACACCCACACATACACAGCCTTTATTTTAAGCTGCTGTTAGGGTACTTCTAAGTAATTCCAAATGTCAAATGGCTGTTTTTTAAATGTCAGGACTTGTGCAGCTCCCTAGGGCAACACCTCTGAAAATGCTGTTAAGGATAATAGGGGACAAAGATTAGCATTACCAGAACTTTTACTGCAAATTCTCAGTGACAAATTTTGACAAGACTAGTTTGACTACATGCAAAGTAACTAAGAAGTGTAAGCTGCCATAAAAGAAGACTTCTGCAATTTGTATTCTATTGATTATTTTTTCTTTTTTAGCTAACTTAACAATAGTACCTATGTTAAACCCAACTGAACTGCCAAGTAAATTTTAACTGGACTGATACAGTGACATTGTGCCCCTTTGCAGTATCACAGATGGCTAGCCTGCTCTGGCAAAGAACATTGCTTCTAACACTGTCGTGCTATGAAGACAACTTTCAAAAGTACTGTCTCCACAGAGTATCAGTCTTTTGTATTAATTTACATATGATTTCTGACTGCAGTAAAGAGCTTTGCTACTACAGCATCTGATTTTGGTCAGAGAGAGCAGTGAAGAGGAGACTCGTTATGCCTTCACAGGATGCTCCAGATCTGTGCATGCACAGTTTAAGGCAGGCTGCTGTGCTCAGGAGGCTTCATACTGATCCAGGAGACAGTCAGGGTTTCTGAAATTTCATAAGAAATTCTTAAGTTAAAGGGAGAATATTAAAGAAATTTTTATGGATTTAGTGACTGATCCATGCATAACGAGCTTTTGATGTGTGCATAGAATGCTGATATTTGTAGTCTGTGGAATAAAGGCTGTAGATTTTGGGTTTTTTTGGCTTTTCAGCCTTCAGACTGCAGCATTCTTACGTTAGCCAGCCAATTCTAAAGTGTTGGATAGAGAATGCAAGCACTGTCCCTATTGTCAAGCCCTGTACTGCTTGTTAGAAATATGTAATGTACATCCTATAAACACAGAAAAACTCTAATAACTCAATATGAAACTTTTATAGGTGTCTGATAAAGTTACAGGAACATGGGTCTTGTACAAAAGCCCTATATTTAAGTATACAGTAACAGCAACGTGTCCAGGAATGGTGTAACTAACTGTAGGAGAATTGAAAGCTTATTTATAGTATAAAAAAAAAGTATTCACTTTATTATATTTATCGTGTTTCCTGGATGCAGTAAATGTTTATGGGGAAACTGTAGACTATTCTCTTTGAAAGTGGCCTGGAAACTACAAGCACCTACCTATCCATTTTTCCTATGGGAGCCCCAAGGTTAAACTTTAACATTTTAGTACTTTCTAAGATTTATATGGAATGCCCCACCTCTTACAGTTGGAGTACAAAAAACTTCTGTTAAACAGCTGCTATGTATTGTCTGTTCTGGGTCTTTTCCCCAGAGATATCCCCAGTTTTTATCCAGTATTTTTGGCACCGGTTGACGCTTTCAGGCATATGGTACACTGTTGTGGAGTGTGTGTTTGTATAAAATGCAGGAATATCTTCCATGCTAATTCTCTCCTCTAGATGGAAAATGACATGTCTAAATTGCTACTTGATAAAAACATGGTTTATAAGTCATTACTTTCGGCTGGGCAGCTGTGTTTCTTTAGTTCAGGACATAACTGCTCATGTCTAGCTCTGAAGGAGCTTGCTGTATAAGCTTTTTCTTGAAAAGCAGAAATGAACGAGGTACAGAAAACTCTGTCAATGCTTCAGCCTGACTGTTATTTTCTTTTTCATCCTTCCCCTTTTCTTCTCCTCTGGTGTAGTTTTATTTTTCATTTTCCTCCAAGATATTGCTTTACACATTTTTTTTCCTTAGAGGTTCAAAAGTGAGGTAGAATGTTTTATGTCTGTGTGTTTATCTGGTCAGTGTGATGTATCTTAAAGGGTCCTAAGTACTTGACCTTAGAAAATCAAGACCTCTTCTCTAAGGAAGTTTGTAAAGAAGTACGATTCCAGCACTTATTCATAAGGTTGCAAGTCCCATGGAAATTGAATAAAGACTGTGGTTGCTTATAAAATTTTTGAGACCCTATATGGAAAGGACTGGTTTCTGTTGAAGGGAAATAGGCAAATCAACTGAGTTCTCAATGAAAGATTGCACAGTGCCCCTGTAGGTGCTCTCTGCCTAAGTAGCCTTAGGGGCTGTAAGCTGGGGTTTCCCACAAGTCATCATATCCACTGATTCCTCAGTGTGGACACAACTAGCAACCTAAGGTAACCAATTGCATGTGGAGGTGTAGGTTTTCCCAATTTCACTGGTAGAGATGAGATCAAGTCTTCTGGTCTAGGATGGGCAGCCTTCCTACATCATGAGACATTGTTTGACTCTGTTCTACTCTAAAACTGTTGGTCTGATATTCCCAAAGCTTTTCTTGAACTGAAGACTCATACAGTTGTTTCCAGTCATGTGTCTGTTCTGGAAAGAGTGTTTGTGAGCACAAAGAAGTCATTAACCTGTTCTTCTCATTTGCTACAAAGTCTCTAGAGAGACCAACTTAAAGGGTCAGCAAGGGAGGACAAGAATAGGTTTGTGGTCTAAGGGAGTCTGGGTGGCCCTAAAGCTCATCTCTTGTTCATGCTTTCTTATTTTATCCTTTTCTTCTGTTTCTTCACGTTGTTTTTTGTTTGGGTTTTTGTTTGGTTTTTTTTTTAGCTTCTGTTTAAGATGCATCGCAGTTGACATAAACACTTGACAGAAGGACTGCTTAGCTAAATTACTTAAAGAACATACTGGGGTTTTATACCTGTCCAACCACTGTAAGCACCTAATGTTTTCACAGATGCACAGGCTCCCTAGAAAGGCCACCTGATGTACTGGTGAAATGAAGTCAGTCAACAGAAGTTCCCAAAAGTGGAGGACAGATGAGACTCCCCTCAATGAAGTTTGCCAATCAAGAAAAGATTTTTAAAGTGTCATGATATTTTAGAATATTTTTCTCACAAATATACTTGCATTTTCCACTGCACTATTCACTTTTTAATTTCCTTGTTCTATGCCAATTGTGTTCACTTCAGCAGGGATCACTGTCTATGACAGAAGATCAAAAACCACTTTCTTTTTCTTTTTTTTTCCTTTTGTCTTTTTTGTTTTATCTTATGGTCCTGTGATAAATGCAGCTATGGGAAAATAAACACTAGACGTATCTGAGCAAATGTCATACTAACTGAGAAGAGGTCAGGATATACATGAAGTTATATATTACTTAAAGTCACTCACCAGTAGTCTGCTGTTATGGATGTTTATTATTCTTATACCTGTAATGACTGGAATCTCGTGCTCCATTTTTTTCTGCCTACTTGTATTTTATGATCCCAGTAAGAATTCAAAAGCAGGAAAAGATATTAAAATCACATGGAGGTGATGAAAAGTATATTGCTAGTTTGGCGTGAGTGTGGGGTTTTTTTGTTTTGTTTTGTTTTTTTAAAGTGTAGCAAAGTTTTTTCTCTTCGGTGTGAAAGACTTGCATTTCATATGTTCATGGATAAGGTAATATAACAGAAGCGGAGGAGAGTTCTGGTACTGAACTCCAGTAAGTAATGGTAAAATGGGACTAGAGCAGACAAAAGTGAGCTTAATTTTCTCTTTTACAAAGTGTGAGCATTTCATATTGCAGCATTCTGCTGTACATCAATGTGAAATATAATTAATGTTGAATTGCAATAGAAGTGCTATAAAATTACAAGGCCCTTATGACATCTACTAACACATCAAATAATTTTTTTTTCTGAGAATAGGCTGGCACTTAGAATGGATGCCAAATGGATTTGTAATGAAGGGAACATTAAATAGTCTTACCCTACTTATTGTCATAGCAATTACCTCGACGTGTTTTCATTCTAATGGTGGCACTTCATTATAAGTGCTTACACTTTGATCTGAATTTTGGCTAGAAGAACTTTTTTGCCAGAGATCAGCAGCTTTGTTCCTGCCCTTGATGCAGTACGGAGCATGACAACTTGCATTATATGAGGCTGATGCATGGATAGTATGGATGCTATTAGTGATATCATCAATGTATGAAGACACAGAGAAAGGACGAAATAGAAAGATGCAGAGCTCAATTTTTTGAATACGTCACAGAAGTAATCAGTTAAGTTACTTTGTACCTGCAGGCAAACTTTCAGGGTGATTACTCCAGGATCTTTCTAACATTTATGTATTTCGTAACTCAGGTAATGGTACTGCAAATCCAAAACCAAATAGCACTTACCCCTCAAAAAGTTTTAAAATGTTTCTCCTTTCTCTTAAGAAGAAACAACCAAAAAAAAAATTTCCAAAAAACTTTCAAACTAATTCTGTGTGTCTAGCACAATTACATATGTATAAAGACTCTGGTGAAAACACCCTTTATGCAACTTGTTGAAGCACTCTACTATGTGATTTCTATTTGCAGACTAATGGAAACTTTTGAAAACTAGTTAAAGTCGTAAAGGCTCTTTTCTTTCAACAAAGCTGGCAGGCAGTATCTTATGGGAACCGGAGTGTTGTTCTGAGAGATGGAAACATTGCTCATAAGCCTTGCCAAAAATATGGTACAGTAGGGGATAAAGGTGATGATTTGAAGTTTGTATCCTGAGAGTTTTGTATTCTTGTGAATAACACGAGTTCATTGGCAATCTTTCATGAAGTTTTTTGCGGCTGTCTTCCTGTTTCAATTTTTATAAGCCAGTAAAACTGTCTTCCCTACTTATGACATTTGTTGGTGTTATAGGTATACAAGCCTTTTTTATTTTTCCAATTAGAAAATATATTACTTTACTTTTTGTGGATCCATACAAGATACAGGAGTATACCATATGAACAAACTATAATGACATCACTGTCCAATTTCAATGTAAACAGAAGCAAAATCTTTCTATTTAGGGTAATTTTTATGAGAGATGACCTTAGATATTGCCGTCAAATGAAACAGCAAAGAAAAATAACTGGATTCTACTGCATGTTTTCTTTTTCCTTTTCCTATTTGTCAAAGTACAGATTTATTTGATTCATTTTTGCAGAACACTAGGCCATGTCCTTTTCTCATTCTTCTGTCCGGTATCTGGGCTTTTTATAGCTTTCTTTATTTTGTTGTTCTAATCTTTCCACACATCCCACCTTGTCCTTTGTAAAACATAATAACATTGCAGTTTGCTGTTGATTGTTACTTATCCAGAAAGATGTTTATTTCTCTTGGCATTTTTCAGAAAAAAGTGAAAAAATTCTTTTTCTGTTTGGCCATGACATTACTTACTGTTATTATTAAACATCTGAATAGTTGGGTTTTTCCTTAATTTCAGAATGAAAACTAAGACTTCAGTTACTGGAAATAAGTTACTTTTCCTTACGAGAATCTTTTATTTTTATATATGTATATATATAGCCATTTGTCTGCATTAATTTTGGTTATGACTATAGAGTCTAATTTTTGTAAGGAATATATTCCCCAAAGCATAAACAGTCAGATTGAATTAAGGTTTGCTCTTTTTTTTACTTTCCCTTTTTTATTTTTAACTAGATAAATACAAGCTGTGTCACATGTAATTAGACTCACATGAATCATTTTCTGGTGCTTATGTGTTGAGAAGGTATCCACACTAGTTAGATTTTTAAGCACTCCTTATAACTTTCAAGCTGACCGTTACTGACCTTTTCTCAAGCTCATTTGCTTGAGGGTGGGGTTATTTTCTGTGTTTTTTTGGCATCAAGTATTTGTG
Organism: Ara ararauna; assembly: GCA_028858755.1. Classification (NCBI taxonomy): domain Eukaryota; kingdom Metazoa; phylum Chordata; class Aves; order Psittaciformes; family Psittacidae; genus Ara; species Ara ararauna. The sequence goes on from CM054379.1 coordinate 99,705,283, forward strand.
ACTGTTTAACCAACCCACACAATGTGCGCCTTGTTTGTAAATATGGACATGAGGTTGTCCAACCCTTTTTTAACATGTAGAATGGTAGATCAGTTAGGGGACTGCTTCATCCGAAACCATAACTGACTACTGGCCAGCAGTACTTTTTGGATCAGAACAGTTCACTCTTCCTTGAAATGATAGGGGAAGCTTATGGGGTTCAGTGCTGACAACAGGGGAGACCTTCAAAAGCTGGGAAGACTCACACACACAGTGCCAGAAAACCTGTTCCCTCTCTGTCCATTTGAGGCCTGTCAGAGGATGGCAGGTAGTTGGAATTTCAGCTACAATGTTCTGCCTTAACTCCTAGTGGAGTCTTTCATGGGTAGGTGACCAGTTTGAGTCTTGTCCTGGTCAAAGCTGTTCTCACTTAATGATGGGCCAGCCCTGTAGGCGCTGTATGCATGGGGTTTATCTCTTACTATGTGTAGGTGCTATATCAACCCCAAAGGCATCTGATTTCCCCCCAGGGGCTTTCGCTTGAAGGTAATACAGCAGTAGCCAAGATTTCTGGTCTCACTAAAAAGTTGTGAGGGTTGCAGTTCTGTAAGCATTATGCAAGTGTATTGAGGGCAAGCAGGAAACATCCCCAAACTACAGCTGTTATTTTTGTGTAGCTGGTGTTTCATAGTATTTTAGCCTGACCCACAGTTTGGGAATTTGGGGGCTAGCAATCTGAGAGCAGCCAACAGAAAGAAATGTAGGAAAGGTTTAATAGAAATGCAGAACAGTCTGAGGAGAAAGATGTGGCCTCTGGAGGCTGCCAGTAGCTGCTCTGGCGGGGAAGAAGTGAAGAAAAGAGGGGCTTTGAGGAAAAGGAGTGGTTAAAGCTGGGGAGGAAAATATCCACCTACCTCTTTGGAGCTGACCTCAGAGTGGAAGGAGGCTGGCAGAGGAGAATCCCAGCAAACTTACCTTGCCCTTAGCATCTGAGGAGAGCTATTTTAATGACAAGCATCTGTTTTGCAGTTGCCGGAAGCAAAAGGGGTGTTGCAGAGACATGATGCTTTGTGTGGTACATCTAGCTGAGGTGGCTGCATATCTGAACCAGCTTTATTTTTTTATTTTATTTTATTTTTCTGCATCTGTGTGTGGTCTGGTATAATCAATAACAGTCAAATAATTCTCAGTGCAGAGTTTGCTGATTCCTATGGTGCACCATACCTGTATTGATGTGTAGTATTTAAAATAGAATGTAGCTAAGAAGCTTATTATGGTTTTAAGATAATTTAATATGCAGATACACGAGTTAAACAGGAGTACAGTCTGACAATTTATATTGGTGTGATCCCACATTCAGTACATATTTGAGGATGGCCAGAATATGGTCCTTTGGTCTTTTCTTCCCCACACATCATCCCTCTCAGGAAATTCTAAATATTCTTGCTTATCATGTTGAGGCCTCTTTGGGAGATCCTTATGGTTTTATTTCTTCTGAAAGCTGTGAATAAAGGTTTGGTTTAATATAGAATTTAATGGGGTTTAAAAAAAATAACACTTCCCCCCCCCCCCCCCCCGCAGATATTAAAAAATATGCCCTTCTCTTTAGATAGGGTGAAAATGAGGAACAAACCACTTGTATACCACAAGAAAGATCTCTGCATGGCTTTTCTCTAAGTATTTTTTGTGGAAGAACATGATTTGAGCAGCTTGGAGGAGAGGTTGAAGGCAAGGATGAATTTAAATGCTTCTATGTTTGTAATTAAGCCCTTGCCCTTTGACTTAGCTCTTCATTACAAGAGCGCTTGAGACATCCTGACCCTTTCTAAGAGGAAGCGTTGCCTGGGAGCTGGCAAGTATTCCTGCAGCTGTCTTCCTTCAGGTGCAGCAGGGAAAGAGGCTGCCAGAGATACCAGGATCATACAAGACAGGTGCCCTGGGACAGTCACTAGGATACAACTGCTTGGGTACTTGCCCCATTACAAAGACAAGCTCTGGTTCGGAAGTGACCACAAAACTTCAGAACCAGAGATAAAACAATCCTTGTGGAACAGACCTATGTTTGAGTGTTTATGGTATAGCAAGTTTAGTCTCTGATCTTTACTAGGAGAAGGAAGATTCTAGCTCTTATCTGGATGTGTTCTGTGAAAGAGTCATAGTTGATGGTCAAGTACATGGTAGAGTGGTTTTCAGCCTCAGAGCATGGTGTGTTGTAGAGCCTCCTCCATGCAAGCTCTTCACCCACCTTCTGCCACATGGCTCAACCGTACTTTGTAAGATAAATTTCAGTGATACCTGATGATGCCTGTATTGTGCATAATAATGAGTTTGGGATTTCTTAAAAAAAGGATTTTATTTCTGCTAACCACTTAAAGCTTACATCAAAGAGATTTTAATGGGTGCACTTGCCGCAACCACATGCTCCTCATCTGAACTGAAAGAGTATTACGCGCTTTGGAATTTCTTAAAATTTTAGGAAAATTAGAAGACTACAGAGCTAGTCCAGAATATAATGTAAAGAAATTTTTCTTTATATTCATTGTCTTGGGTCTGTTGCTTGTGTTATAAGAATGAACAATGAATGAATAGACCTTTTTGCAGTCATCAAACATTACAATCTACTTTTCCAAACACTCTTCTGCCTCATTCATTTTCAAAGAACTAAACGAACCTGCATTCATTAACTGAACAAAGTGATGAATCTTATAGAATTGCAGCTTATATCTGACATGCTTTATAGGCTTTCTGTGCATCAGATATACAGAAGAGGTAGGGCATGCATTCTCAGTGAGTGTGTACATTCGTGGGAGTTAGTGCAATGCAGAACTGCGCCTCTAGGGCTCTCTGTTGCTGCGTTTTTCTCTGGCAGGGTTTCGACTAGATAAAAGGCATAGAGAGGGGCAATACAAATGGTGGTGTGTTTTTGTTTTGTTGCTGGTTTTTGTTTGAGTTTTTTTTTTTAACCCCAAATAGTCCGTACGCTGCACACCCGGAGGCACAGGGAAAGGTAAAGACAGTGTTGATATTGAAAGCTATCTATATAATTCAGTGAAATAGGTACGAGTAGTAACTTTTGCAAATACAAAGGTAGTCAATATTATGACAAATCCTATAAATAACAATAATAGAATTAACTCGACTCTGCTTCAAAAGGAAAACTGTTCAAAATTCAGAACTGAATTAGCAAAAAATCATAGAATGTAAAAGGAAGAATATTGCAGCACTGCAATAGCACAACCTTTTTGGGGAAATGAAAGTAAAACATAAGTGCCAGCATACCAGTGAAGAATGTGTATCAGTAGAGTTGTTGTGATAACATCTCCCCCTAAAACAAGCAAAAACCAAACCCGACTATCTTAACAAAAAAAAAGCCCCAAAACAAAGGAAGCTCTAATACTAAGAAAAATAATTCAGTCATCTTAGATGAAAGTGCACAAATAACACTGATATACTGAAACAAGAAACAGAACAAACATAGGGGAAAAGTTTATTATATTTACTGTAGATAAAATCTGAAGTTCCTATCCTGACTTCTTTATTCTGAAGAATGTACAGTTATTGAAATACAAACTGAAATGCAACAACTGGTATCCAGTTCCAAGGTAGAAGTTTGTAATCCACTCAAGCAATGGGTAGTTGTCACAAAACCTAATACAAGAAGACATTTTTATACTATGTAATAAGCAAAGTCTGACCAGTAGTGTGCAGATATCATTGCAATTTTGCTTCTGGACATGTTGAGGACATTTTTTCACTGCATGGATGCAGACTGTCTCTTTGGGATATTTTGGTTGTCCCTATGCTGTCTAATCACCATGAGAATCAGTAGTCTTGATTAAACTACAGCCCCTTTTATATGGCACGACGACTGATCAAGCATTTGCTGAGAGAGCCTCGCTTCAATATAAAAAGTGTTCTTCCCTTCAATATAAAAAGTGTTCTTCCCTTCATTTTGCATTGCCAAAAAAGTATTGGCCTCATGGGAAAACTGCATGGCTCCTCTTTTTGCTATTAGTGAAGGGGTGATGAATTTATTAGAGAGAGGGAAGTGCATGATAAAATTTTGGTTTGCTTCTACATTTTTAGAAGCAGTTATAGGTTCAGATGAATTCCTGGCTTCACTGCTTTTCTGGATCTTGATCTCCTCTGTTACAGGAGAGGTTTTTCTGTAAGCCTTTTTCAGTTGTGTTACTAAATACTACTATTTTAAGGTCCTGTTCAGTAACACTGGATTTTAGTCAAGCGTGATTGAGTCCCTTTATTGAGACCATGGAATAAATGATATTTCTGTGGGAAGTATATGACAGTTCAGCTGGGTTGGAACCAACTGAAGAGGCTGCTTTTCCTTTTTGCACTGAATGCCTTAATCATTCTCAATCAGCCTATACTTAAAGTGTGGCTAGTACATCCCCATGAAGTTTTTTTTCTAAAGTTGCTAATTATGTGCCCATCAGAATAATGGAAAGAGTAATTATCCTTATTGTGCTTAGTGACATTGAAACTTCTATTTTCTATGATTGGAGCTGCATAATTACAGATAATTGCTGCAACTGTATTGTCTGTTCGAATATAGCTCTACAATAATTACGTTATTTTAATTAAATATGTTTGGGATTAAGTAGATCTCTCTTCATTTACTAAACAGAGACTTCATTTAGGTATAACAACAATGTATGTTGCAAACTATCCACTCATTCAACACATCACGCATTGATTTCAGCTAATGTAATTTTACTTCTGTTTGAAAAATCACTCAAATCCAGTTAATTAAATATATATAAAAAAAAAGCATCTGTGTGTCACCGGAGTTCAGAGTGAAAACACCACAAACTTTTCTTATGGCAGAGTGGTAAGACACAGTCTTAAGACTTTAATTTTTTGGAAAAAGCAAGTACATTTTCCACACGTAACAAAAAAGTTTTCTGAACCTCAGCGCTTTAATTTTTGAAAAATCATCTTTAACAGAAGACTGACATCTCTAAGATGGATGCTTTCAGAATGTAAAATTGGACCAAATTTAACATTCATAGGAGCTATGCTGTGTGCTTCATGATCTCAGAGTGCTACTGACCTGACTGCTAGGGAGGGTTTGTGTGCCTATGGACCTTTCTTCATCCCCTCGAAATCAGCTCATGGATGGCTCCCTATATCAGCTTTGTCATGTGTGGTCTGAGGAAGTGCTGGGATGGCTCATTTGTGGAGGGAACATCTGAGGCCAATAGCCTCCTCCTCACTGTTGCACAGAAAGGCAGTTTGTGGACAAGATTTACTTGGTACTACAGCCAGGGCAAGCAGAAAAGTGTACACAGAGAATCTGAATGCAGCTCACTGGGGATGCATGAAGGACTCTAGTATCCTGAAAGACCCTTTCCTTTAGGAACTGACACTTCCCACTGACTTTAAGTTAGACTTAATGAAATGCAGCTCTTTTTAGAGCTTCAGCAGTGCCTTCTACTGAACAGAGTTGTTTAGGTCACTGCGGAGGAGCTAGGGTCATTGTGAACAATATTTCCTGCTACTAAGATTTTCTGGTGACCTAAAATGAAAATCAAGGCCTCAAATCTTTTTCTGGGACATTGGTTTAAATCACTACTGATTGGGACTACTTAGTGTTTATCAGGTGGGCAGGCAAACTCAGCATGGCTCCTTGCTCTGAGTGACAGTTGAGCTACATAATACTTTGAGAGTTTCAAATAAGGCTCCTCAATACTTCAGCATTTGCAAGAGCAATCCAGGATTTGGGGGATGTAAATTTTAGCAAAAAGAGAGAAAGATGTTGCAAGGAAAAAACTCAAAAGTGATAATCTTCCACTGAAGTCCTGTTGTATGACCTTGTTTAATTTACTTCGTATTTTCTGACAGCTTGAACACACTGCACTGCAAATGAGTGATTTTTTGAGTCTCATTCTACCGTTCATTAAAGCAATAGCATTACACATATTCAAGCTGAGGTTTTGGGTATAATGAGCGGACTTATACTGGGCAACAGGAATTCTTTGGTTTCAAATGTTGATCTAGTCAAAGAATAGATGAAAATTGAGTACTATGATGATAGAATATGCTTCTACTAATCATATAAAACTTCATATTTTGGGTATTGACATCCTATATAGAGATAACAATATTCATTAGCTTCTAGTTACACATATAGTGGTGCAAACCATTAATTAGTGTGTTTGTCCTGCAGGACTGTACATGTGAGCTCTGAAAATGATAAATAGGAAATCTGAGAATTAAAGATTTCTGGAAAATTTTTTGTGTGAACAGAATATTAATACTAACTGAGGAAAATACTTGGAAAATAGTTTAAGTGATATTATTGAAAGTAATTTCACATTAATTTGTATTTCTGTCCAGGCTTAATTTGCCATTATAGATGGAAGGAATATTTCAAAGTGAGAAAATGAGTGCAGTGATTATATTTTATCGTTAAGGATTTTTGTTTTTCACTTGTTTGAATATGATTGGGGAAAGATGAGTGTCATAATTATGTTTTGTTCCTGGGGTTTGTTGTATTTTGTAAGTTAATTGCATTCAATAGAATACTATTTTAATGTGAACTTTGTCATTATGACCTCAGTCCTGAATAGATATAGGAGTGCTTAACCTTATGTGCATAATCATGCAAATCTTTAGGCTAAACATTAATAAGGGGAAGTTCTTGGTTTCTGATTATTTTTTAATTATTATTTGAATATTCCAGACCCATTCTTGCAGCGATTTAAGCAAACATTTGTCTTTAAGGAACACTGAAGTCAATGGAAATTGCAGACAGCAAAATCCTGTTAAGCTTTTCTCTTCACTTTTAAACTCTGAATCACTTGTGATGACCTGGTCTTACTTGCTTAAAAAGGATTGCTACGGATAAGGGCAATGTGATATTTATTTCAGAAAAATGAAACACAAAATCCCAATCTCTGTGATTTCCTCTGATTGTTTCACCACACAGACCGTTTCTGATTACGCTGTCTTCCTAATGAATACGAATTTTTCTGGGGCGGTGAAAGTGATAAAAGATTGTTTCACAGGAGGATTCCTTTTCAGTTTTCATGCATTTGCTGAAGAATGACCTCCTAATGGTATACTCCTAGAAGCCACTGTTGACTTAAGTCAACCATGAGTAATCTCGAGAAGTGCCGCTTTGTGATTGTGAAGAGTGAGAACTGGATTGACCTCAAGATGGCACTGTTGGGAATTGCATAGTCCCGGGCAATATCTGAGATGTGGCATCTTCCTGGATGCTCCTTCTGGCGGGGGCTCTCTCCCATAAATAATGAATTCAATAGACTACATGCTGGCATCTAGTAAAAATGTCTGTGAAGTTTTGTGACAAATTACTTGCTTGGGTTAGAGGGTTGTGCCTTCCCAGTGGCAAATTACTGGTTAGTAAAAATGAAAGGGAGTTATTGACAGTTTAACTCAAGGTAATATATTACTGAAAATTGCCCTTCCCAAAAGGAGATTGTTAACAGCTGGAATTTCTTTATTGTTTGAAGAAATATTTGCCTTTGGTTGTTTTACCTTAAGTTTTTGCATCCAGATTTGTCCTATTCCAATTACATCAACTATCATCCTGCATTAATTTACAATGAATTCAATGTTGTTTTGAGTGTTAACAAGTCTGTGTGTGCACCCGAAAAGGTGAGTATACCCATTTCTTGCAAAACATGGTATGCTCAGTCTTTTTTTCCTGGTGCTATTTTGGAAAAGAATATTCATATATCACCTTCCAAATACTTTACTACTACAATGCTATAGTGACATCGTTTTCTGTAAAAGTAAATGAAGTTAGGAGAGCATAAGTGGGCATAAAGTACACAGAATTACAGCTTGAAAAGTGGCGGCTACCTCCTGTAATGGAAAAGGAAATGTGGTCAGAAGAAACTAGTGACAGATGACATTCTAATGACTGAATTATAGGATCAGAGACTCACACAATTGCCTGGTTCTATCATCTTGATACCCTCCTCATAGTCACTGGGGGTTGCTGTTACACCTTCCCCAAGCCTTTCCTTCTCTGGGGTGATCAAGTCCAGCTTCCCCAGTTTATCCTCACAGATCAAAGTGCTCCAAACCTGACTATCCTGGTGACCCTCTGTTGAGCTCCCTTCAATTTTTCCATGTCTCTCTTGTACTGGGTACCCTAAAATTGAACCAAGCATCCAAATGCTGGATTGCATACATTGTTCCTGGTTCCATATATCAGAGGCATAGCTGGGCTGAATTTTAGTGGGAAGGAGAACTAGGGTGTGGGTTTAATGAGATAGTTGTGTAAAAAATGTATCATCTTCTATTCATTTATTGGGAGGATGCAAGACTTTTCAAACCAATTGTATGAGTATGAAAGCTTCACAGGAACCTACCCCAGTAAACAAGCAAAGAAAGAAACCCACCAAAATACTGTCAGCCTGAAGCAATGTCTGGTCTTAGACAGGAGTTTGGTTGTAACCAAAGAACGTGCATTCCAATTAGATATTAAGCTTTTTTCGTAATGTATAAATTGTAAGATATGAGTTCAGTGCCTGGAGATACATTACGTGGAAACAGGTACAGTGAATCACAAATAGAAGACACAGAAGTTTTTTTTTACCTTTCTCTTAAACAAGAAGTTTTTGATTTAATCAGTTATATGTAGGAGAGGGTATGAGGTTTAATAAATGCTTACATCTCCAAGAAAGTGGAGACATATCTGTTTTAGCTAGGGGAGTGGAAGGTGCTTAAATAGGTTTTGGACGTTGGGAGAAGTGAGGAGCTTTCAGAAAGAATGATGAAATTGGGTCACCTCATCTGGAGAGTTCAAACACGTTCCACCAACAAAGAGATTTTGCTAATGCATACAGCCATAGACAGCAGGTAGGCTGAAACTAGAGCTAGCATGGCTTTTTCTTTATTTTTTTTTTTTAGCTGTGTCTTTTAGTTTATTACTGTATCTTCTTCTCTCTCTTTTTTTTTTTTTTTTTTTTACAGAGAGGAAATAAGTATCAATATGTGCTTTTACTTTAACTAATGTTAAGGCTTACTTCAGGATAATTTGGCCATATGAAGGAATCCGTGGTGTATTTATAGCCTGGGGCATAGAGAACACTATAAAAACTACTCTGAGATTGCAAGGTAACAGGCCATTCTTTTCTAGAAACTGTATGAGCTGTGGAGGCAACGAGATTGCTTGTTAAAAGCTGGTAATGATAGAAGAAAGATATGTCTTTGACTGTTGATAACTCCTTCATATTTAGGAAGATGAGGGAGAGGGAATGAAGCCTGGCTTGTGAGACTTGCCAGGGAAGTTTGTAGAAGTGTTTTTCTGGTTATGAGATGTATAGCATCTTCTAGCAGCTCCACACTGTTAGGATGCTAGCAGCCACATCAAATCTCTTAAGCCTTAACACTATGAAATAAAAATTATAAATTCTAAGGAAAAAGGTTGAAATTTGAAACAAACATGCTAAAGCTCTAGACATAAATCTATTAGGTATGTTATGTTCAGAAATATCCTTTCAGCTTTATCAACATTTGTCTTGGGTTCAGCTGTAGCAGTCATTTTTCTCCGTAGTAGCTGGTGCAGTATATCAAAGCAGCCTTCTTGATTTCCTGGGAAGGAAGCCTAAGTAAAGATATATGTGCTAACTGTGTTGTAACCACCCTCTGCAAGTGCACAAGTGGGTCTTGATAGTACTGAAACTTTTTGTTTGGGTGAGCCTCTTGTTTGTAGGGGAAGCTAGCAGGGAGCCTAAGCATTGATTTAAAATGTCAAAATTAGACTCTGGGCTCTCACAGACTCTGATTTAGCCCCTTAAGTATTGCCTAGCAGTTTATCAAAAGTGAAAAATAGCTTTGGGAAGCAAAAAATTCTTTAAATGTAGTTGAGAAAATGGATCTATTTTGTATAAAAATGATACATTTATTTTTATTTTAGCTTCTCTCTAGTTAGAAAAACCTAGTATGTTCACACTGAAAATCTGTTAGTAGTAAGTTTGTTTTTCTCGACCTCTTCTTCTGTCCTTTTTAATTAGCATAATCTGCAGGTTTCAGCAACCCAGCTGTGTGGATTATAGTATCTAGTAACTTTTCAGGCAGCTCTGCTGTAGTCTTCAAATACCCTGAGGGTCTAGCATATGGTTTGTTCAGATTGAAGACAGATACTTGTTTAAGAAATCTTTCAGTAGCTTTCAGGAAAAGAAAGTTAAAATGAGGAAAAGTTAAAACGATTGCCTGCAGATTAGGCATACCTGGGAAAAGAATACTGTGTTGTATGAGATGGAGCTAAAAATTTTGGAAATAGCGTGACCTTGGTTATGGTGGGTGCATACATACATCCTCTGACCCACTCAAGCTGAAAAGCTATGATTTTTTTAATGAACCAAATCCTTCCTGTGCTTGCAATTAATGTTTATTCACTTCAAATAGTGTTTGTCCGCCTCAAAATCACACAATGTGGTATTATTCTATTAGCAGTAAAATGTATGGCTCTAGGCTGTTGAATCGAAGTGGGTAACATGGAAAGCACTGCTTTTGGGGTCTATTATTCTTGCCTTCTCATGACAAGAGCCAAGAAGGCAGATGGGGACCATTTTAGGTAACAGGATGGTATGGTCAGTTGCTTAAATGGGTGCTGTGATTAAAGTTTGTGAAGGAACAAGAACCTGAAGTTAAATAATTACTAGATTCTCAAGCAGTACCCAGAGTTCTAGCTTCTGCAATCCAGTGCTTGTACGGTTTGAGGTACAGTTTGAGGCTTCCATCAGAAAAAAATCTCCTTTCCCCCATCACAACTGGAGGACGAACTTACCCTTTTATCCAGTTCATTCTCCCACTGCTTCTGAGCAACTCTATCCGTCATAGCTTTTTCTACTGGAAAACATTAAAGAAAATGAGCTTTGTATTTCTTTTTGTTTCCTGACAAATTATGTTCTCTCTCATGGGTAGTTCAGCATACAATTTCTTCTTAGCTCTCATGATTGAGCTTCCTACTGAGTCTTACAAGATGCTGTGGTATAATGGCTTGGATCCACACTGTTGCTCCTCCCTTTGCAGCATTTATGTACCAGTGGCACGCTGGAAACGGCTAGCAAGCTTCCCTGTGCACATGAACTGCCTTAGTTGTGGCTGTGCAGTTTTTGATATTTGAGGTTTGGGTAAGAGAGGCAGAAAATATTCTCTAAACTGTCCCTGTGCTTTGGATCTAGTGAAGCTGTTGCTAGAGTAATTTTGAAATGCAAGTTTTATGGCTTGGGGACAGTGCAGCTAGTTGCCTTTTTTTTTTTCCCCCCATAAACAATTTGCTGATGTCTGTTCTTCTCCTTTACCCACTTTGGTCTGCAGACAGCAGCAGAAGTGAGTGTTTCATGAAGGGTCTTCTGTGATGCCTTCAAAAGCACAGATACTATAAAATTGTTTCATTTCATGCCCCAGAAGATTTGAGGATTGAGCAATAGACATATAATTACAATAGTTAATCAGAGTGGGATATTTTTTAGAGTTTCCGTTAGGTTGAAGGGCAAGAATAAATCCCAGTCTTTCAATTCCCCAGTCAGGATCTCAAAAAGTTTCTGTAAGAAATGCTATAAATACTTGGCAGACTATAGGAGCACGAGGAAGAAAAGCAATAAGCAGATAATGCAGAAATCTGGTCAACACTCTCAATCTCTTCAGGGTCTCTTTTGTTGTGGTTTGCATTTTCTATTTTAGATGGTGATGTCTATGGAGTACACAGTACTTAGGTGGTGCTAATACCAGTAACCTCAGGATTAAATTCACATCAACATTAGATAAGTTGAAAATGAGAGAAAGTGAAGAATGTGTAGAAACAACGAAAGGAAGCTTGGCTTCAAGCATTGGCAGCACTGGTGAAAAAAATCACCAATTTTGTTCTCAAAAGTGTACAAAATGGAAATGCAGAATGTGTTAAGATGGAAATGTCAGAAAATATTCTTAAAATTACAACCCAAATTCCAGATAATGTGGGCTGGTCCTTAAGTGAGGCATTTAAAAACTTTATCCTTAAAAATGCTAAAATTGCTGAGACTAAGAGCACAAATTCAAAGGGAACAAAGACAACAATGAGAAATCCCGTATTGGAATGCAATCAGGACAGTGAGTGGCAGGATTGAGAAATAAAGAGAAAGAACTGTCTAGAAATATTTGTTCTGGAAAGATATCTCAAATGAAAAATAGAGTTCCTACAAGGTTGAGATATTTAGGGGGACACTCATATTTTCAATTTTAATTATTAGAACTAAAAATGGATTTTTTTCACCTTATTTTATCCAAATTGGACTATGTAATTTAGTTGAAGTTTTTAGTAAGTAAAGCCATCTATCAGTTGCACTTTTTTTCATCATCCTGATTCCATCTGTTGGCTGGATTTCCTGCTGGGCTGTGCTTTTTGTCATGATGCCTATGACATGGTAATTGCAGGTTTCATATGTCTGTGTACGCAGTGTGGATGGAGGTGACTACTCCAATACTACGGTTAAAAGGCTTTCCTACCTCAGGTAGAGGGATGGTGTGAAAAAGAATACTGTTTCACAAGGAGCAGACTGAAAAGAACTGTCACAGATCCATACTCAAGCCTGGCTTCATGAACCAAAATGCATTAACTCAGTTTTGTGAAAGTTACAGAGATTTAATTATCTTGCAGAATGAAACTTTGGCAGCTTCATGCTTCTGTTCTTTAGATTTCCCCATCCTTTAAACTTTAATTATTTTTTTTTCTGATTTGAAACAGAATGCAGCTTTGAATGTTGTGACTACGCTCAAATCCTTAAAGAACAAAATCTGCAACTATAAATGGAGAAATGTGGCTGATGAACAGCATAAAAATGTGTTACGAACTGTTCATACAGCTGAAAACAAGACTCAGTCTATTTGTGCTTCTCTGCTATTCACAGATCACGAGTACCTGGGCAAGTGCAAAATTGTCTATTATACACAGAGTCTGTCTGTTGCAGCTACTTGTATGGGATTTGCTAGAGCAAGAAATAAAAATTGATTTTTAATGAAATAATTATGATGAATTAAAACAGTGCTGTGAAGTGAAGTCATCCAGTCAGAAGATAGGAACAACAGCATATGATTGTGATGATGCGCCCCAGGACTTTAAGAGGAAATTTCATGTGACACGTAATCAGTTGCCCAAGTGTTCATATAACCCTCCATGGAAGACTTGCTATTGCAAAATGTAATTGCAATTTGATGATATGGAATTTACAAAGAGCAAAGAGGCAAACCATTAAAAAATTTATTCTCAGCAATTATTTCTAGTTGTCAAAACCACTGCAAATGAAACTTTGAAGGAGACTATAGTGGAGAATTTTATTCATCTGACATTAAGCTGGCAAAATTAATTTCTTTGTGTTTCTAAATGGAAAAAAAAGTACAATTATTCACAACAGGTTTTCATAGGTCTCTGAAATTACTGCTTTCTCATAGTAATACATTGCTGACAGCAAATTTAATAACATCAACTTATTAATCCAATTAAGGGGAAAATGTACAGTGGATTCAGAATTAACATGCAGATTGTTAAGTACAAATACACATAAATATCACAAAAGAAGGAAATCATTACTTTTTCCACCTCAAACTTATTCTATGGGTATACTTCTATTCCTGGCTATTTAAAAAATATAAAAAATCTATTTAACAAGTTGGAAACGTTCATATGCTTTTGGTGGTCATCGAGTAAACCAATGAGCTGAGAGATGTTATAAAAATGGTATATGTTCAAAGAAATATATTGATCATAAAAGTGTAATGTAGAGGACGGCTGCATAAGAACAGGCTGGAGATTTTCAACTGATTATTCTGCATGTGTCCATCAGGGAAGATATCCTATTGTTTAGGTTTAAGGGTCTAAAATAGAGGGGGCAGAAATGTTGTTCTGAAAATGTTGTACATCTTTCACTTGTGGTGTTTTTTCTTGCTGGTAGTGTGACAGAAAGCCAATATTTTTAATGAGCCTGCTGGACCTTTTAGAGTCCACATTTCCAAATATTTTTGTGCAGATTGGATGAAAGAAGAAAGGAAGTGAATACCAATTTCTCAACAGACTATTCATATTTTGAATGTTTTTGAGATTTTACTGGAGTTTGCAAATACAAGCAACGAACAATAGGATTTTTGAAAACATTCAAACTTGGAGGTTAGTGATTATTATGCTCTGCCACACACAATTCTTTGAAACTCATGGACAGCCATATGGATGTTTTTTCCTTAGCTAAGAAGTAAATCCAGTTTCTGGGAGCAGATGCTCTTTTGATAAAGCTCTGCCAATAGAGCACAGCAGTTCGACAGTGTTGTGTGTTAACAGTGTATTCAAAGAGCAAGCCCAACACGGCATTCAGGATCAGACTGATTTTCACTGAGAGATCAAATTAGTGAAAACCAAACCCGCTTTTAAACTTATGTAGACTTTGTGCAAATAAAAAGTGCAGGTGTGTGGCATGATTAAATGATCTGAAGATATATTTTGGGGGCAAGTTCTAAGCAAGTGAAGTGCAGAATTGGTGTAGCTCTTCCCAAACTCTCTTACAGAAAAAGGAAATATGACTAGGCTTTTGGTATTTGAGCAAGTCCATATAGCAAGTAGGGGGAGAAGCAGTGTGCCAAAAGTGGCAAGGTTGAAGGAGTTTAAAAAAAATACATAGCTAATCTTTTGCCTTCTGAAGTCTCCTACAAATCTCTGTTTAGAAACAAGTGTAGGAATGGAAAGTCATTGCAAGAAGTGGAAAGAGGTAAAGAAAAAGTGTCCAGGAGAGGTATAAGGAGCCAATAATTTCTAATAGAGCCTCCAGGTGTCATCACAAAGACAGATGAAACTTTGTCTTTTGGCTGAAGTTTGACAAATAAATTGGTCAGTCCATGTGCCACTGGAAACAATAATGATGCTCACTAAAAGCAACTGTGTATATTCAATGTTAATACTGGTCTTCATTGCTTATAAACAGAATGAGGGAAATCAGAGGGCAAAATCTCTGTTAGAGAGCCGCAGTGCCAGTAGGTTGGGTACAAGCTAAATTCAAAAGGCAGCAGCCTGTGATACCAGCACTATCCCAGAAATGCACATAACACAGTGGCAGCCAGGCGGTGTTTACAGCATTGTTGAAACTTCTGAATTTCTCCTGTGGACCAACACATTCTCTTTCTTCTTATCATTGTGTGAAAGGCAGGCACTGAAGCAGATATCATATTTGCACCTCATTCTACGTTCTTCCAGTATGCAGTGCAAGGTAAACTTAAGTGCTTAATGTGACAGCTGCCACCTTCTTCCATCTTGCTTTTCTACCACTGATACAATTGCATTATAACTCAGTCATCAGTATAGGGTAGGACAGTAGAGCTGCTCAGGAGCTTGACAGTGTATTTATTTCTTGTTGGAAGATGCATGCTTGACTAAACAAAGATTTTGGTTTCCAAAATCCTCCAGTTTGGAAGTTTTGTAGTTTTAAATTTAATGCAGGGTTTTCCTGTTAGAAATACTTGTTAAACTGCAGTAAAAAGGCTTTGAAAAATTTAGCCTGCTCTTTTTTGCTCTGCACAGCCATATTTGTGACAAACAAATGTGAGGCTTTATGGTCTTCATCACATGTCTGGGCATGAAAGCTTTGCCACATTGCTCAACTCCTATGCCATACTCAGGACCAAATTGGCTAGGGGACATAAAAACAGCTGAGACACAGATAGGAGCCACAATTTCCAAATGCACAATGTAGCAAAGCTAAGCTAGTGTGAGGGCAGGCAGAGATAAGGAAAAGCTTAAATGCATGAGAAACCACAGCCCCCTGCAATGAGCAGCATTTCTTTGTGCTCCTGCAGCTCCGTTTGTTATGACACTGACAATTTCCTGTTACCTGGGGAATAGGCATTAGATTAGTATTTACCCTAGGAAATTTCTGATAAATTAAGTGCCTTCTAGCCTGTTTTTATTGTTTATGACAATCTATTTAAAATAGAGTACACTTAATTCAAACAATTTGCAGGAGTTTCTTTTGGGGAAAATTGATAGGCTGAGTAAATCCTCTTTGATGTTTTCCTGAGGAAGGTGCTGTTGGCATCTTGACTGTTTCTAGCTTAAAGTTTACATAACCACAGGGCTCTTTCTATGAGGTAGTAGCTATCTCTTGCTAAGTCTTTATGGTAATGCTGTACATATGTAGAAATCAGTACTGCCTGCTCCAGCATTAGAGGCAAAAATAGATATTTCTATGATGAGGTACTTACTCATGCAATACATATCTCTGACAATAGGTAGGCATAACAACAACATCTAGAGATAAGAAGCAGCAGGGAAATGACAGCACACTGATCTATTGCTACACATAAAATGGAGAGAATGTGGGAAAACTGTACACTAATATATTCTCATTAAAAAGTCCTCAAACCACATTTGTACTATTGTTTATTTAAGTAAGGGGCTCTTACAAAACAAACAAGGTAGAAATACAAGGTACAGGTTGAAGAAGCTGTAAAAATGTAAGAATTAACTAGGCTATGCTATCTTAAAATTACGTGTTAGCACTTAGGGAACTTTGCAGTTTGGTAATTTCAGCAAGCTTCCAGTAAAGTCACACTGAAAGGCACATGTTGTCTTTGATTTGAAGAGGAAGTCTAATTTTGCAATTTCAGTGAAGACAGAAAAACAGTTTTTACATTTCTGACCAAGCCAATTGTACTTATTCTTTAATGAGTGCAAGTGGAATGAATGGAAGGAGCCAAAGAAACACCAAACCACTGCTGGGCCTAATCCTTTTGAGAACTGATTTCTGAATTTAGAACCTTTATTAGCAAACTAGTGCACAGATATACATGAATGTTGAGTGTCACTTTTGCTGTGGTGTTTCCTGATTTATTTCGGTAGGAGTAGCCAAGTTGTAATGAAAAATAGTTCTGAAAATTTAACCCAACTTTTAATATAAAGCATCCATGAAAAGATCATGATTTAATAAAGTATACTTATAACTAGCACTAACTCTGGGATTTTTTTTTCTTTTTTATAACAAATGTAAATTCCTGGCCTAACACTTCAGAATTTCTTCTAAATGTAATCTAATATCTTTAAACATAGTCCAATATCTTTAGCAAAGCATCATTTTCTTTTTTTATGATTGGCTAAAATAAATCACTTCACAACATATCTTTTAGACTGTGCAAGTGTGCAAATACATCTAGCTTCCATAGTTTGTAAATACTAAGACTATACTAATCCTCTTGCTCTTAAATTGTGGTCACCATGCCTGTTAAAAATAATGATACTCAGGACTAATTAACCCTGAAGTGACATAAGCATGACAGATTTAAATTTTCATTTGTTACATTAGCAGTTAACAGAACTTAGTTAAATCAAGAGTAGCACATATTTTGGTTTTTTTAGACAACATAGTAAAAACAGATGAAGTTTAAACTGTTATTAATGCAGACTGTAGCTTTTCTATGAAAACTACTTCCCCTTATATGTTTTTGGACTCCAATGCACCTTGAATCACAAATTGCCATGTAAAAGAGAAACCCAAGTAGAGAAATATGAGAAAGATGGGCTTATGCTATAAGTGAAGATAAGTTTGGTCTGGAAGCCTTCATCACATCATCTGTGGCATTGTTTTTGAGACTGGTACTTATTACTCATTTCCATGATTTGGCTATATTGTTCATAAATATTTGTTGTTGTTGACTGAAACTTTTCAACCCTTGGGAAGAAGTGACTGTAGCAAATTGTGATCTCCATAGGGTGGAAATGCTTGGAATACCAGGAGGGTGCTGAGGAAAGTTGCCTTATTTCTGTAGAGGAATGCTCTAGCAGGTACTGCTGGTAGGTGTTTTGAAGCTTACATCCAATAACTAATACCCTTCCCAACTGCATCGTATGTTCAGGTTTAGCATGAGTTATTCCAGTTCCTATCTCTGTTGGCTCTAAGAATCACAGCCATTGGCTATATTTGTTGTTCCTGAAGGGCTTCTCATTCATAGTTTGACTCAGTCTCCTTACAGACTTCTTTTTCTAATTTAGATAGTCAGCATGTTTGTTTATAGAAGTTTCTTATTTTCAAAATACTTGAAGGATGATTGTTGGGAATAATAGCTCTGGTTCCAAATCTCTGACTCTGGTGCTTTGGGAGTATGATAGTCTGAAAAGAACAAAGAATTGATTTTTCTCTACAGGGCACACACAAATTGCCAAGATATAAGCATCTCTCTGTACACAGCATGTTTATCCCACCTGTACTCTTTGACCTTGATTGTTCATTTTCACTTCTGGAATGGCTTTTATTTCCACATGTGAGACCAAAGCAGCCTGACAAAGCAGGGCATCCATGTGATTCCTGTGCAAAACACCAAGATGAATTTGGGTAATTAATATGTACTACTTCCAACCTGATGGACAGTTGCATACTGATAGGTGTGTAACCTGTTTTTCATCTAATTTTGGAAAATGAGACTGTATTTTGTTTGCTTGGCAAGGTTTGGTGATGGAGGGGCTACAGAGAGAGCTTCTGTGAGAAGCTGCTCAAAGCTTCACCTGTGTTAAAGTCAATGCTAGCCAGCTCAAAGATGGACCCACTGCTGGTCAAGGCCGACCTGTTCAGCAATGGTGGTAGCAAATCTAGGATAACATACTTAAGAAGGGAGAAATGAAAACTTCACAGGAGGAATTGCAGCAGGTGAGAGGAGTGAGAATATGTGAGAGAAACAGCCCTGCAGATACCAATGTCAGTGAAGATGCATGGGAGGAGGTGCTCCAGGTGCTAGAGTGGAGATCCCCCTGGAGCCCATGGTGAGGCAGGCTGTCTCCTTGCAGCCCATGGAGATCCATGGTGGAGCAGCCCTGGGGAAAACATGAGAGTGAAGTTGAGCCTGGGAAGAAGGGAGGGGTAGGGGAAAGGTCTTTACAAATTAAGTTTTTATTTTCTCATTATCCTACTCAGATTTGGTTGGTAATGAAACTAATTTCCCCAAGTCGAGTCTGTTTTGCCCGTGTCTTATATCGGTGAGTGATCTTTCCCTGTTCTTTTTTGACCCACAAGCCTTTTGTTTTATTTTCTCTCCCCTGTCCAGCTGAGGAGGGCAGTGATACAACTCGTTTGGTGGATACTTGGTGCCCAGCCTAGTTCAACCTGCTACAAGGACACTTACCACATAGAGAAATCGGCAGTTTACAGATTTCTCATGGAATTAATAGAGAGCTAGCTTTTGCAGTGACTCCCAGCTTGTTACACTGCAAAATCGAAAGGGGAGAGTACAGATGTGCTCTTTGTTCAGATTTCAAATCATCATAAATATCTTCTTTGGTGTTCTTGTATATTTATTAATCTAGATTATTGAACTATTTTATTACTCTCATTTTCTTTGCAGATTAACTAGAATGATAGTGGAAACTTCTTTCAGTGAATGTGCATATATTTGTAAAGGGATGATTAAATTAACAACTAAGTACTAAATGCTAATCAGAATGAGACTGCTGAATGCCTAATTCTGTGCTTTGACTTCAGAGATCTACCTTTTTTCCAAAATAAGTAAATGCAGTGCCTGGTTGATTACTGAATTATTAAAACCATTATTGATTTATTAATGTAAACATCTGTCCTCGGTTCAGCAGTAGCAGTCATTTTTCTCCTTCTTAGTAGCTGGTGCAGTGCTGTGTTTTTGACTTTCAGCCTAGGAACAGCTCTGATAACACCAGTATTTTCAGTTACTGCTTGGTAATGTTTTGGTCTGACCAAGGACTTTCTGAGTCTCATGCTGTGCCAGGGAGGAGGGGAAGCCGGGAGGAAGCAGAAACAGGATACCTGACCCAAACTGACCAAAGAGGTATTCCACGCCACAGCACATCATGCCCAGGATATAAAAATGAGGGGCAGAGACCTGGAAGGGTGGGGCTTGCTGCTGGGGGGTTCGCTATTGGGTTGGGCTTGGTATCGGGTGGTGAGCAGCTGGATTCTCTTTCCTTGTATTTGCTTTGTCATTAGTATTATTGGTGGTAGCAGTAGTGGTCTTGTGTTATACTTTAGTTACTAAACTGTTCTTATCTCAACCTGTGGGAGTTGCATTCTTTCGATTTTCCTTCCCATCCCTCTGAGAGCGGGGGGAAGAAAGGGGGGGAGTGAACGAGCAAAACTGCATGGCTGAGAGGCTTAAACCATGACAACATCCTAGATTATTGTATTCACCTCATAGTTGTATTTATCAAAGTTACTTTTTAAAATGGTGCAAAACATTATTTTGATTCAGCTTTTTTCCCCTTAAGATCTTTAGATGTGGAAGAATCTTGGATGTTCGCTATGATGTTTTCATAATTTATTAAAAAAAAGCAAATGAAAATACTAGCCTTCCTAATACAAAGTCCCAAGCAGGAAATGTATCATTACACAAATGTTATTGTAAAGTGAAACAAATTAATATTTAATATCAGTTCTGCATCTGGTCTTAAGGTTCCAAATTAATGGAAACAGAATCTAAGGAATGGATTTATTAGGTCTATATCCCAGGAAAGAATTTAATTTTCCATAAATTGAATCAAGAGGAATAAGGCCAGTACTCACATTTTAGAGGACACTGAAAACTTCTCAGGATTGGAGCTTGCATCTTAAAGTCAATAACAATGCCCTAAATCCCGGGTGTCTTTATAAGAATGTCTCCAGCTCATAAATGTGCTTGTGCAAAGTACTTTGTTACAAGAGATTTAGTAGGTTAAAGGAGAACTGAAAGTTGTGAAGAAGTAGGACAATTTCTGAAGGTGAAGAAACTTTTTCTTGTGTGACTGTGGGGAAGAATGAGATAGTACCTACCAGGTCATGTGGCTTTACTTTTATTTTTAAATTAAAGTTGTTTGGAGAAATTTGAACCTCATGCAAACCTACTGAAGTCAATGGCAATATTGGTGCGTTTAATGGATATTGGAATGGGATTTTGTACCGTTACCAAAATGACATTTAGGTTTAACTGTAGCTTGCAGAGTACAGAAATATTTGCAATGATCTTCAGGGCTGCTGGTGTGGTGGTGTTTTGTTTTTTTTGTTTTCTGTTCCCCACTCACAGTTTTCAGTAATCATCTATCCCCTTTTAACAGGAAAACTGACAAAACTCAACCTCCTGAAGTGCAGGGTCCTTCCCAGAACCTGTGCTGCTGGTGAAAACCATGTATTGTGTAATCCTCATTGTAGTGCATCAGCCCCATAATGGAGGGCTAATGTCAGAGGCTACATGAGCAGCTTTTACACCAGGGTGGGTTTATGTTAGGCCAGTTTTCTTCCTCCCCTTTATCATTTTTAAGGTAAGACTTTTACGAATATATTGCAATGATTTTCACTTCTCAGATCTGTTTCCTGCTTTTCATCATGTGTGTTTGCTATCCTATATTTTTAACTGCTTTTCTTTTAATCCCCCTTCTGTTTAGGGTTTTCCTCTGCTTGCTGCTATTACTCTTTTTTAACTCTCCCTGAGAAATGTCACTAGGGTGCTTTAGACGTGATTAAAGTTTGAAACTGCTAAATCTTGCAGCTTTTGGTCACAGCTGAACATTTTGAACGTGCATGTTTAAGGGATGCTAGTGCAGTTAGATATAGTTATAAAAAAGACAAATTAATCTGGCAAAAATAAGATGGACCTTCATATGTGAGTGTAGAAGGCTGTTGTGATGCTCCTCTAAAGCTTCTTAAAGACGTCACATAGGACTTAAGGAAAAGAATTTGAAAACAGGAGGAATTGTTATGGCCCTTCTGAAAAAGTGCATTCCTCTTTCAAAACGGTGCGGCTTTTGCTTGTCATTTGAACTGATTTATGAAAATGAATGAGCAGTGGGAGTGCTTACTGCGGCCTTGGGAAGGCTGTGCATGCCTGGCTCTGGCCTCGGGGTCCTCCGCTAGATCTGAGGTGGGCTGATACAGAATTCTCATCCTCATACTGGCATAGTCAGCTTCAGCCCTCTGCAGCTGATCTTGTGGGAACTGGAAATCCACAGCAGCTGCAGCTCTGGCTTCAGAACATTAACTTAGGTGATCATTGCTTCATTGTTATGTTAACAGGCTGGAATCTGGTGTGGGGTGAATGTGTGTCGCCTGTTCTGCAGCACAAAGAACCATAATAGTGTGGGACAATCAGGTAGCTGCAGCCACCCCTGTCAGCTGCTGCTGAGCATGAGGGGGCTTAGAAGTTACTATCCTTAGGAACTTTAACAAGATTTCTTACTACCATTTAAAGATCCTCATTGTCTCTTGTAATCTGGCACTTGAGGCCCTTTCTTCATTTGTTTGGATGTCTATTTTACCTCACTGTGGAAGCACTATGAGTTTTAAAGCTCATGTCAAGATATAATAAGCTAGTGTGATGTAAAACCATGTTAGTTGAAGTGCATTCAGCTCTGTGTAGACCCTCTCATTCAGAAGCAAAGTACCCATACAAGAATCTAATGAGCTTTAGCTAATGTGCTTTCACTTTGCCTCAGTCTTTAATTAGTCTTTCCATTCCCTGTGTCCCTTAATCAGTGCAGACTTCATGTTTTATGCATCCTACCCACCATCTAGCCTATATGGTATGTCACCAGAAAGCTTAAGAAAGAGTTGAGATCTGCACCCCTGCCTCCCAAGCAGAGAAAAATATTGCTGTCTCTTACAATGCTATGGTTTGCTTTAATATACAATTAGGTTCCCTCAGTGGCGCTATAGAATGCAATCTATATACACCTCTGGAGGTTGATTTAACTTCAGTTATTAATCTCAGCAGCTGTTTATGGCATTGTATAGTACAGCGTGAAGAAATAAAGATTATCCCTTAAATAAATGTGAAGTTATGCAGGCAGTGAAGTGCAATATTCTCATAACAGCCTAACCACAGGAATGCTATACTGCTGTGAAATAGATCGTAAGATCCTACACTTAGAATAAAGTTTAAACACTTTTTTCTCTGCCTCTATTTTGTGTTACTTGGGTTTTGTTTTGTTTTAATTGCCATAGAAGTTAAGGTGATCAGAGTTTTTTCTGATGGTTCAGAAAGTTAGTCATAAGATGAGCAAATTAGCCCGTACTTAAAACTGTTTGTTATATTAACATCCTTTGTGTTGGAGACTGATGATGATATCTGTGAGGTAATAACAAGCATTTCTATGGCCACAAGTTTGTGACAACTTCTGTCCCATGGGTGAGTGTAAAGTCTGTGAAACTTCATCTTATGTAGAAACTTCGGTTTATCTCATATGAGTCACCATGGTCCAGTAGTACCTGAGCTTCTGCAATAAGCTGGTGTCTTGTTGCTGGGCACTTTCCTCTATGTGGCTGTGTCTTTACAAGAATCCTGGAGGAACAGAATGATTCTTAAGTTCTTTGTGTTTCTGTCAGATTTTGTTGAAATCTTCTAGCCATTTAAAAACATAAATGACGTTGGCAACATATGTTGCTACTGTATGAGTGGGAATTATATCAGTATTGTTGTATCTGCAGGAAACTATGTTAAAAAATTATGGAATGCTAGAATACAGTTCACTGTATTTTACAAACTGGCCAAGTGCTGAAGAACAAATAAAAAAAAATACTGTTTAAGTAGTTTTACAAATTCAGTTGCCCTTTCTAAGCATTTTCCGTATCCATTTCTACAATGTTCCCCTCTGTCTATAAGCAAACATCTGCTAGTCGTTTGGGCGCTACCCTCTACGGTCACCCTGCAAAGTGGCTGTTGCATTGGATCCTTTCTTCTTAACTCCTCACCAAATGAACCCCAGCCATGCACAGAGGAGCACCTGGGGAAAGGTTTTTATTCCTAGCACCTACGCACAGTGTGGCTGTAGGTTGTATGGGGCGCACGATCTGGGAATTGGAGTCTGCAAGGAAGACAACAACTGAAGGGCTTTTTACCCTTCAGTGAGTAGAAGCTCATGAGTGGCTTGTCAGTGGGATGTGGAGTGGAAAGCAGTAAAATCCTATAGGCAGTGTCTCAATTACACAACTGTGACTAAATACATCTAGTAAGGAGGTCTACCAGATAGGAAAATACCATTTCTAGAGTCAGTTTTGCATGCACTGATTTTGGTTAGCTTTGAGCCCACTCAGCATTGGTTTGACTGCCTCGGATGTTGCTGTTGTATTTCTAATGTTTCACTTAGGAGAGAGAGAACTAAAATGCAGCACAGAGAGAACAAAGAGAAAAGCAAATGAAGAGCTATTGTGTTATGGGTGAGAGATTTGGGGGAAAAAAACACATATTATAGCCTACTTGTATCAGACTAGCTTTTATGGAATGTTATTTTGTATCCCCGATAAGGCAGAAGTGTTGTTTAAACTAGAAAACCACATTTAAACTTAGAGTAAGCCTTAACTAGTCTTCCTAAATGGAAAACAAAAGAAAGAATTAATGAGGCTATGCAAGTACAACTCTCATAGAAAGAGTATTCAAAGTGCCTGGCCTTGAAAATGCTTATGTAAAATTTATTATACGTTGGTGGTTGGGCAAGTTGAGTGAAAGAAAATAAGAAATCCCTGCATAAATATATTATCTAGTCCTAAGATCAAGTGAGAGAGTAACCACAGTTAAAAACAAAGGAATCCTGGTTAAATTGTCTTTGTATTATTTTTCCTTTTAGCATGAATGAAATATCTTTGCTTTTAAATCAGATATTATTGAGCAGTACTGAAGAATAGCAAATACCCGGCTCATGTTTTTAAAGGGCACTTGTGATGATTTTAGGATTTATAGACCATGACCTCGTCTTCCCAAGCACATTGTAAATTGCTTGAAACTATGAGGAGCAGAAGACTTAGAATATAACAGCTACAAGCTAGAATAGTTTATGTATAAAGGAAAATAAAACTTGGCAGATGTGCTGCAATTCTAAGTGTATTAAAAATAGGGCATTGGTTTATTTTTATGTTTGAAGTCTTTTAGAAAATTTTATTGATGTTCTGTTTTGAATTGGGAGGAAAGATATTGTCATGAATAAAAAGTTGTTAAGAGACACAGGTATCAGAAAGAGCCTGAAGTTCAGAAATATTGTGTTAGTTGCTAAATTCACTCTGCAATCTCCAAAACTTGCTGGGCTCCAGCAAGCTAGGAAATGTCCTGCTCAGCTGTCTTGCCAGGACAAAAATACCAGTTTGTGTATGGAAGGTCTCATCATAGGCATAATGAAAATTAAATCATTGATTTCTTAACTGAGATAGGCCAGTGGAGAGGAAAGAGGTTTTCTTTAGAACTTTTGGAGGAGAAAGCTCTGTCTAGTCTGCCCTTGACTGAAAGATGTTTAAAGACTGCATTTTTTGCTAATGCAGGCTCCCACAGTCTCGTTTATCAGCAGCTGTTGGAGGATGTGCATGGCTATCCCATAATCTGTGTAATTACTTGACTTATCTCAAAGTCATATGACTGCGGGAATATAGAACAGTGGACTGGAAAAACTGAATAAAATCCAGTTTGCTATTAGTCATGTTAACCCTTCCACCATCAGAAACAAAGATTTCTTCCTGCACTGTGATGGCAGATGATTTCTTCTGTATTGGCTATGAATAGCTCCCCATGCGTACCATTACAGGGATAGAAATCCTTTTTTCCTAACCTGCAGCCAAATCACACTAAACCTTTCTTCAGCTTAGCGTGGGACACCAGGCCTCTTCTGCATTAACTCTGTGGTTTATCAGACATACAAAAGACCTGGTTTCCTGCTCTTCTGAGACGCTCCACTGCTTGCTAGCTCCTGAGTGTGTCTCTTGTGATTATTACACTGAGCCCTGTGTCAGTCTGGTCTAAGGGTGTTTCATACCAGATCTGAAAATCTGCAAGCAAAAGAAGAGAATGCCAGCTCATGATTTTAAAAAGATTCTGAAGGGGAGCCATTAATTTTGAAAATTTCTGGCTAAATAACTCAGCCTGTTCCTGTCTCTTTTGAAGACTGGATCTTGTGTTAGAAAACCATGAGATTTATTGCCAATATTTTTCAGGTCCCCATTTCAAATCTCAGTGCTTCAGAACCCTGGATTTATTCCAGATGCTGCCATCCTTACCTAAGCCCAAGGCACTCTGTCTTTCATCTGAATGCTTGTTGGATTTTAATCTTTCTTTTCTGCCTGTCTCAATACCTAATAACTTGACTCATGCACGTTGTACTATAGCATGCTACTGCCCATCAATCAGCCAAGTCACCAGAGGCAGCACCGGTATCTGATACAGAGCCAGAACACCCCACATGTGAACTTAACAATCATGTTTCCCCAGCTCTGTAACCCTCTCCCATTGTGGGCTGGAGGACTGGATATGGTGTGATCATGGGGGAGCGCATCACTTTCGGTAACTCAAGGGGCAATGCCACTGGCTACAGCAAGCCTATCTACCTTTATACCTTACTGACTTTGATAACAGCAAAACAATGTTAAGGATCTGAGATAAAGTTACAAGAGATCCAATGACTGCAGTGGATATGGGGGTGGTTTTCTATTCTTCAGGGAGGCTCAGTTTTAAGGTACTACACAGGTCCAATCCCTAATTACTTCTGGAATTATCTACATAAAGATCTCATGTGCCATTTTGTATGAGGCTAGGTCATTTCTGCTGCTGAAGAGGAAGAAGACAAAGTGTAAGACTGGCCAGCTGGGAAGGAAGAGCATGGGGCCTCACATTTCTCAGTGGTAGTAGTCTGAGGATCACTTGTGAGGTAATATTTCTTATTCTGCAGTGCTTTCTTCACTGCTAAACCTCTTGAATTTGCAGTATACCTTACCTCAGGTCAGAGATGCTGCAAAAGGAATGGCAGTCATTGCTCCTGTGAGAATGCTGTTGTCATGACAGAAAAGCTAGTAATGCAGTGAATTGCATATGCTTCCCCAGCTCTGCTTATGGTCTACCTAGTTGTAGGTAGCTCATGCTGAACGTAAAATAAGTAAATTTCAAGTATGGCTGTATTGACACGCAAGGATTGTTGTGAGGTTCAGCTGCAGAATTTTGCACATTGCAACTTGCAAAATTATTGAGGAAATGCTAAGATGTATTTCTGGTGTCTTTGCAATGTTGAGATATGAAGCACATCCCCATAGTGCAAATATAGTCCAGTGTTTTCTTTTGAAATAATGGTTCACATCACAAAAAAGAAATATTATTCTTATCAAAGAACCACTCAACATCTTTATGATGGAACATGGCCTACATCCTGCAGTGAATACGAGCAGTGGCAGGCAAGCAGATCTGGAAACCAAACAGCTTGTCCATAGTGCCTGCTGTGGCTAATTTGATGGAAATATAGTCATATACTTATGCCAGATCTGCATTAAGGAACTGAGGAAGTGAAACTGTAGCTTAGAGAACAGAAGTGGTCTTTTGTTTAGTCAATGGGAAGTTAGGTGTTTAAATATAGAGGCTAGCAATGTTGAATCCCCACTACTGCAGATCCAAAGATACATTTGATTTTTCGTTTTCTGATCTTACACTCTCCAAAGCTTTTGCTTTTCCTCTGTAGATGATTATTTTGACAGTCTGTCTTCTTTCACCTTTTGTCTTGGCTGCCTCTCTCATTGTACTAATGACTCGCTATTGCAAATGTGGCACAAGGGTTTTCTACTGGACAGCGCTGTCTTTAAACTTCTGAGAGCTAACATATTTCTATTGGGGACTGTTTTCCATGAATGGTATTTCTTGCCTGCTCTTAATGCTGTATGCTTGGTCATTGAAATTATTTTACATTCCTTCTATTCTCTCTCTGGAAAAACTGTAACAGATCGTCTTGCAAATGTGTACTCATGTTAGCATGCAGATTTATGTGCAAGCATACACATTGGCTACTCCAAAAGGTTACCATGAGTAAAACTTCATCCACCAGCATGCTCACAAGCAACAAACACAGGTCAGGAACATCACTGAATAGCTTTTGTTTGTCCAAATAGTCTCGGAGAGTTTCCCCAAAGTTTTTAAGCCACCATTTTCAACACATAGTTTTTCACAGGGAATTAGACTCAGGGTTTACTTGCCCACTGTCCTATAATCACAGGGTATACTTGATATTTTTGAACACATGTCTTATCCAGAGAGCCTGAATATGAATTTTTCTAAGGTTATAGTTGAAGATTTTTTTAGTTTGCAAGAAAATCACAGATGACAGACTGCTGCTCTATCTAGCTACCTCTGCTTAAATTGGTTATTGGAATCTGCTGTGATTCCCATCTTGCCAAGTAACGAGAAGTGGAGAAAGTTGTGAACTGACTGACGCTACCTACGAATTGTTAGTGTCATTTCTTCCGTATGCCCACAGGCATTATTTCTGAATCTAGCCAATGGTAATTTATATTTACTGCCTGTTTGTCAAGCTGGGGAAAAAAAAAAAAGATGGATGAAAACTGCTTTAGCACAGTTTGGGGTTCTGTTGAGAGGCAGCAAAGTCATTACTTCTGCTGCAACATGGGATGCATGAAGAAGCAATCATCTTTCTCTTACTTACTTTCTTGTAGGCTGTCTTATTGTTTGGTACGATAGGAATGACACAGACAACTTCAGAGGCTTTTCCACTCTGTCCCCCAGATCTGTAATACACTTTTTCTGGCAGAGTTCAAAGCCCTTTGGAAAAGGTGTCGGAATCATTAACTTCACTGCACAGTGAAAGCACAGAGGCACAGGCTACACACATACCCTCCCTCAGGGGGTATTTTGTCCACTCATTCAGTGGTTCAAAAAGCAGAATCTTGCAAAGGAAGATTCTCAGTCTCTGACTGAGCCACTGAAACAGAAGAAGGGATTAAGTGGCATAAATAATAGAGGAGTAGCAAGATCCTCTAGACTTGCTGTAGAAATACTTATTAGCTTACCTGTGGGAATGGGCTATCAGAGGGTTCTGCTTGCTGAACTTATCTTCTCATACTTACCTTCTGGGTGTGCTGATGGAAAGAGATTTGGTTCTCTCCTCCCTGCTCGCTCACTCACTCACTCCACCTGTTCTTTCAGTAAGAGATGATGAAAGAGAGCACTAAAAATCCCTGCCAGCCATCTCTGGTTGGTTGGTGCAAATCGAGGCGCTGAGGTGCCAGCAGACACTTGCCCTATCCGCACTCCTAGACAGTGTAGCACACAGGTACTTCTGGGCCCCTTTCTTCTAGCTTGGTGCACATTTTACATTTTTCTGCCAGGTAAAGTAATTAAATTTTTTCTCCTCTGTGTCATGTCAGCTTTGTGGAGCCTGAGACAGGCTTGATTCAAGACAAATGAGTTTGTAATGCAGAGCATAGCCAGAATCTTCCTTCCTACAAACCAGAGGAAATTTGTCATAGATGCCATAATAGCTGGCAAACAAGTATCCTTTGATGAATGATACTAATTTTCACAAAGATCCTGAAAGCTTGTATTTGTGTTGTGCTCAGTTGCAAAGCCATAGTGCTGGGCTTCCTGGGTAGCAGCTTATCACCATTCCGAGCCTTTTTAAGCTGAAGAATTTCCTTTAAAAAGATATCTTGTATGCAAAATTGCTTGAAAAACTTCCTAGTATGGCTGATTAGGCCATCTGTAAACAGCACACTGAAAGTTTCCGGAGTTAGTAAATGGTAATTAGCTTCAACTACTGTCTTAGACATACAATTTCTTGTATCTAACGAGCACATTGGATTCAGTTTTGGGTTCAAGATTAATAATCAGTATTGAAACGTTAGTAATTTTAAGCTTTATTAAGTTATCAATGTGCTGCTGCTGCAGATTCTGGTTTTAGATTCTATCACTGCAGTACTGTTGTTGACTACTATAAGGTACAGCTTTAAAGGGTAGCAGACATGTATGTGGCAAATGACGCACTGGTAATTAGACTCATGACTTGTCAGTGAGGAGTGGTATGAGGTAAGATGTCTGTCTGTCAGTTCAGATCTTGGTCCTAAGGATGTTGACTTGGGGTTATAACAATATAAGGTATTTATTGTGTGAAGTTAAAATTTCTGGCCAGAAAAAAAAAACAAAACAAAAGAACCCCAACCGCAAAAGAAAACTCAAGAGGAATAGTGTCAGTTTTCTTTAATTCACTTTTTCCAATAAAGAAAAGTTTCAACAAAGCTACTTCTCTGTATGCCCCCAGAATTTTGCCTGCATGTGTGCTAGATATTAATACACTGCAATTACCTAGTATGACATAGCATCAGTCCTACAGACCTTATTTACTATGGTTGATGCACTGGCTTTGACAACTTTATTTCCCCAATGATGACTTCATGTGTGGAGAAGTGAGACTAGGGCTATAATATACTTGATTTGCCATTGTTTTTTAAAGGAGCTG
Organism: Ara ararauna; assembly: GCA_028858755.1. Classification (NCBI taxonomy): domain Eukaryota; kingdom Metazoa; phylum Chordata; class Aves; order Psittaciformes; family Psittacidae; genus Ara; species Ara ararauna. The sequence goes on from CM054379.1 coordinate 99,735,464, forward strand.
GAAGAGATTTAGGGCCACAAATCTCCTTTCCAAAAGGTAAACATACTCACCTTCGTGTGTTTTGTTTCACTGAAAGTCACTGATTGTTAGATATTTGCATGCTTGTCATTTTGAAAGTGAGAATTGGTCTTTCAGGTCACATAGGTGCTTTTGAAATTTTTAGCTTGTACCACTCATAAAAATATTCACAATTTTTAACTTAAACCCAAAAAACTATTGAGTGAAAAGTCTAGACACGGTAACAGGTTCAAAGCCTTGTTTCTAGTAGAAGGCTGGGTGATCTGCGTTAAGAGAAAATTTCTGTTTCAGCCTTGAAAGCACGAATTTCTTGGCATACAAAAGGCACTTTTTCTGTGCTGATATTGACTTTTTGATGCAAAACGTATATTGGGAATAGCAGTTGATTTTGAGTTGTTATAGGCATGCAGTAGGCTGAGATGTTTTCCTTTGTTGTACTATGAAAAGACTACTAATAGTAATACAGTGGAAAAGAAATCTGGAAGCAAAGTGTATAATAGTCTTGGTTTTTTTTTTTATTTAAGCCTAAAAAGCCATGCATTTAACATTTACAAAGAGGTATATATTTTTTAGCTCTCTCCTCTGTTTGGTGAAATAGTGGAACAAAAGTCACATATGGCATAATTCCTGTGAAATTAGCAGAATGAGTTTATAGAAATGAAGCTATTTCCATAGAACTATAAAAATAACAGAGAAGAATGGACTTTATATTAAGTTCAGAGGCATTACACAGTGCCACAGAAAGTGGATCTCTAGGCTGTCATGTGGAATGGAAATGAAAAGAAGCATCCCCCAACCCATGAGGAGGGATAAAGGTCCATTTTCTACAATGCTCAATGTACTGTTACGAGAGTGTGCTTAGGGCATCCTGCGAACACTAATGATCTCCAATATATAGCTGTGATATTATAGTAACTGATGTGAATTTATAATAGGAAACAATGTAGAAGTAAAGGTTGGTTTTCTCAACAGAAACCTGCCACTGCTGGAGACACTTGAGGTTCTGTGGTGTAAGGTGTATTTTTAAATAACATGGAAAAGGGATGAAGATAAAGCTGTCCAATGACATTCAGATAGTCAGAGTAATAAAAATGAAAACTGACAGCAAAGATGTGCAGAAAAATCTCACAATATTGACTATGGAATGACTGATGATGTTTAGTGTGGATGTAAAAAATGATGCATTGGTGGAAAAATAATCTGAACTTCAAATATACAAGGGTAAGTTCTGAGGGCATCTAAAGGATCTCATAATAGTTATGGTTCTATGAAAAGGATGAAGTTGTTCAGGAGCAAATAAAAGTACACACTGAAGATGAGGAATTACAAGTTAAGGAAATAAGAGAATAAAGAATAAAGCCATTTTCTAAATTGGTAGAGCACTCACAACTCGAGTAGCATGAACTAGAGCTGCAATATAGAGAGAAGAAAACAGGATCAAAGGTATGGAATTAGAATCATAGAATAGTTAGGGTTGGAAAAGACCTTAAGATCATCAAGTTCCAAACCCCCTGCCATGGGCAAGGCACACCTCGCACTAAACCATGTCACCCAAGACTCCATCCAACCTGGCCTTGAACACTGCCAGGGATGCAGCATTCACAACTTCCCTGGGCAACCTGTTCCAGTGCCTCAGCACCCTCACAATAACAAACTTCCTTATATCTAACCTAAGCTTCCGCTGCTTAAGTTTGTACCCATTACCCCTTGTCCTATCGTTACAATCCCTAGTGAAGAGTCCCTTCCCAGAAGTTACTTATGTTTAAGAAGGGACAACGTGGATTTATGCTCATTGAGGTTGGCAAAGAAGAAAATAGAGATCTCTATAAGTGGCACAGACAAAATGAATGGGGATGGATATTCACTATTTCTCATTAAAAAAAAAACCAAACCAGCATTAAGAGATATTATGTTAATTGGGTAGGACAAAAAAGTAACACTAAAAATGTGAATTTTCACCAAAAGTATGACTTGACTTAACTGTGGAATTCACCATTGCAAGAGACTGTTGATGCCAAAACTTTGGGTGGCTTCGAAAAACAATGGGGCAAATTCATGGATGAAAAACCTTTTATGGGTAATTAAGTATAGAAATACCAGCTCCAGCTGAAAAGCTGCTGAGCTGTAGATTGCCAGAAGCTGGATGAGCAGGATGAGGCAGCAGCACTATTCTTATATTCTTCCCTAATCATCCACTCTTAGCCACTGTCAGAAGCAAGATGTTGGCATAAGCGGTCTCTCAGGATGATGCTGTGGGGCCAGACTACTTTACATGCATTAGTGTGGATACTCAGAGACCTGTGTTTCAGTTCGGGGTAGCAATATGGACATGATGCCATGGAGCAGAGATAAGAGACCCTTTTCTGTAGATTTGTTGCTGTGGTAGGTTTTGCAGCTAAGCAACTAGAGCGATTAAGGACTAAGAGGGAAAAATTTGGATGATGAGATCAGATTAATGATTATGTGATGTTCCAGTCTCCAGGTGTGAAGGAGCTTAGTACAGTCTGTGGACTAGTCTCTGGTGATATGTGGTACCATAATTCAGAAGTTATGGGAACATTGGTAATGTACAGGGGTTGAAGATATAGTCCCACAAGTACAGTATAAACACCAGTACAGAGAAGGCAATTTTAGTTACATTAAGGAGCATCAGTAGGAATAACAAGACCCTATGGGAAAAATAACACACAATTGAGAAATTAAAAGACCATTAGATAATGCACAGGGGGATTGAGAGAACCCTTCAGAGGCAGCTTATAATTCTGGTATTTGTAAACTTTTGGATATTTATCTTTGTGAACTTAACCTACTTTTGACATCGAGTTTTATTTCCTGTGTTTTAAAATGAGCAAAATTAATATCTTACCAGTTGTTTCACAGACAGAACCAAGGGAAGAAACCTGCAAAGACCTCATGGGTCTTACCAGGATGGAAGAGCTGGACCTGTGAAGTAGCATATGAGACATATGGGTGAATATGGCTAAGCAGCCTCAGAAGGCAGAGCTTGCTGGTTGTGGCCTACTGACTAAAGAAATGCTGCTTTTTAATGGCTGGTTTTGCTTGACTGGACATGAGCCATTTCCAGCACATACCAGAAAAAAACCTTATGTGTATTCTTAGGTGAGTCCAGTACGCGGATGGCAGCACCCCTGGATGTTAGCATCAAAGGTGGTCACTTGACCTCTCCCAGTGAGCACGAGGACTGGCAAAAGGCAATGATTGTTGCTTCAAAAGTGGAAAGTGCTCATGAGAGTTTAAAAATGGTTTAACTCGCAACTGAAGGCAATTTTGTGCTGCTGTGTCAGGCAAACTTAGCAGTCAGCAGTATCACTAACTCTAGATAAAATAATTTTGTCTTGTCCCTGCCATGTTATCTCGATGATGTTTTTTAGGCAGTAATGTGGTCTCTCAAGACACTTTATGGAAGCTTCATCATTGCTAATGTTAGTGACTGGACAGGACAACAGGTTGCAGAAAGCAGTCCAATACTGTGAGGATAATGGTTTAATAGCTCTTTTCCATGTCTGCTTCCAGGTTTCTGTGCATCTCTTACCAAAATGTGGTAACCTTCTCAGGCAAAACTTTTGACATCTCAGCTGGTTAAGTAGAAACAGAAAATATAAACACAGACTTTGAGGAGGGAATTTTATTGAGGAATTAAATTCAGAGATCATATCTTAATGAAAACTGCATGAAAGGTTCCTCTTTTTCTTTCTTCTGGCAATGCATGTTCATTTCATAATCCCTTCTGATTAGCTTTCAGGTTGTCATGGGTTCAGCAGTAGCAGTCATTTTTCTCCTTCGTAGTAGCTGGTGCAGTGCTGTGTTTTCAACTTTTGGCTTGGGAACAGCGCTGATAACACTGATGTTTATAGTTATGGCTTCGAATGTTTTGGTCTGACCAAGGACTTTCTGAGCCTCATGCTCTGCCAGGGAGGAGGGGAAGCCGGGAGGAAGCAGAAACAGGATACCTGACCTAAACTGACCAAAGAGGTATTCCATGCCACAGTACGTCATGCCCAGGATGTAAAAACTGGGGGCAGGAAGCCGGAAGAGTTCAGTTCATGGCTCGGTTGTCGGCAGGTGGTGAGCAGTTGTATCCTCTTCCCTTGTATTCCCTTATCATTATTATTATTGGTGGTAGCAGTAGTGGTTTGTGTTATACCTTAGTTACTGAACTCTTCTTATCTCAACCTGTGGGAGTTACATTCTTTCGATTCTTCTCCCCATTTCCCCCCTCTCCCCTCTTGGAGTGGGGGGGAAGAAAAAGGGGGGAGTGAGTGAGAGGGCTGCGTGATTTACAGCTTAAACCATGACACAGGTTTTAGGTGAATGAGCAATATTGGGCAGTTAGACTTTTTCAGAATATAAAAGGCCTGAAGAACCCAATGAATGGAAGGGAAAATAGGATTGAAATGTATTTGAAAATACAGATATGAAGCTCTGGAATAAGTAGTGTTAAAAATTTCTGATGTGGTTGGTATTGTTTGTAAACATGTATAGTCATATGTATTTAATGTGGAAGGATCATCAATCACAGCAGCACATGAAGTTGTAATGGACATGTAAAAGGCCTTTTTTGCTCTTTTTTACTGCAAGCTTTGCTGTCATGCCTCCCAGTTCACTGAGCTTGGTGGTAGAGTGGGTGGGAATGAGTATATTACCTGCAAAGGTGCTGGCAGGGCTCATCTTTGGCAAATGGACAGCTGAGCAGCACCTGTAGGATAACAATGTGTTGCTACATGCAAGAATACTGCTGAAATATCCCAATTTTGTTCTTTGTTTATTTTAAAAAATTGCTTAGCCTTCTCAGCTGGTGATTTCCAGACTGCTCAAGTATTTTGCAGATTTTTCACAAAGGGAGGGAGGGCAAAAAATCAGTTTGCCGCTTTTGCAAGGTTGTTATTTGTTTAGTATTTTGTCAATTATATGTTAGCTGTGACTTTAACATATGTGAAATGTCTTGCAAACCTTAGCATGGACAAAAACCTTGTGATAAGCCACACTGGAAATGCATTGCATGTGCTTTACTATTAATAATTTTTCATTTATTATTTCTTGCATCTTTACTGGTAACATTTCAGCTTTTTGTTTAAAGACAGATATTCTCATTAGATACTCAGAAAGGTATTAAGCAACCATTGTGCAACACCTTACACTTAGATTAAAACTGACACTACTGCAATCTACATATTCATAGAAGGAATGAAATACGCACTTTTATTTTGGTCACTGAACAGGGAGTGTGGCCAGTGAATGTATAATGGATTGAAAAAGTAAACAGCCAGCATTTAAAGACTTGGGATGAAAGGAAATTTGAATATTTAAAATATGTACAAAGACAGACTTGAAAGCATCTACAAAGTGTACATACAGCTGATTTTATAAACATCTAAAACGGCAAAAGACAAAGGCATTAAAATGCAGAAAAGTGTCAAATCTAACAAAAGCCACCATTAAATTTGAAGTGTGATAAGAGTAAAGGTAAGTTTTACAGTCATCAAATGATAGATAAGCAGCAGAGCAAACTTCAGAGTAAAATGGAACCACTCATAACAAAGCATGTGCCTATTGTTCTCCAGCATATTTTTGTGGCAATTGTCTGACTTCTTACTGCTTGATAGTTAAGTGCCTAGTTTAAGTTTATTGCTTAGGTTATCTTTAAAATCACAGAGTGATAGATTTTTCTCAGTGATTATCCTGTGTTAGATTGAATCTCTGAGAAGAAATTGCCAGGGAGATTTGTACTCAGACAAACATTGCACCATTTCCTTAATTAAAAGAATAAACACTGAAATGTAAATTCTTATTTATATTATTTTTCCATTATTTTTTATATAGCTATAACTAATTTATAACATTTCCTCTGGATCAGGATGGAATGGCTAAGATATGCTAGTTTGAGGTTATTTTTCCTTTCTCAAAGCACAAGCAATTTTTCATTGCAGTGACTTTCTCTGCCCTTGAATAGCTGGCAGGCTGGTGACTTGGGCATAACAGCATTTGACTTGCAGAAAATGGAAGGCTGACTACTGTGCTCTTGCCAAATTCTGTCTGGTTAATTGACTTAGTACCAAAATATTTGCCTGCTTTCTCAGATAAAGAAAAGGAAAAGAAAAATGAGTCAGGATAAAGGAATAAACTAGGAAACAGCCCCTTGGGTTTTGTTTTTTTTTTTTTTTTTTTTTTTTTTTTCACTAAGCAGAGCACACAAGGAAGTAAATTTATGTCTTAAATGATTTTTTTTACCAGACAGCCCATATCAAGGTCAGATATTGATTACAGCTTGCCTTTTTGCGCTCTGATGCTTTTTATTGACTTTTCAGTGCCCTGTGATGCAGTACCGAAGTGATTGGATCAGCATATTTTCCCTTTGGGATTACAGAAGAAATCTTGGATGCCTTACAGACGCATGTATTCGGGCTCCAAATATTCAGTGTTCCCATAAAATGAACAAGGAATACATCATTCTTAAAAGGCAAAGAAGATAGCCACTCGATAAAAATGCCTTTTTGTTCCTGTTGAGGTATCTGCAGACTTGTGTAGAGAGGTAGGAAGGTCTGTTTAAGGCAGGCAATTCTCTGGCAGAACATCTGAATGTCCGTGGGTTTTCTGCTGATCTGTGCAATGCTTTGGTGATGGGATATGCTAGTGTTATCTTTGTTTTTCCTTTGTTCCCTTAACTTGGTAGAGAAACATAGTTGTGCCTGATTCTCAGTTGTGTTTGGGATCTTACTCTGACAAAGGATAGGGTTGCACTTTCGTGTCCTTGCATCCTCCCAGGGAGGGCGCAACTTCCCAAAGAACAGCAGCTGTGAACTTCCGAGCATCTGAAGTTGTGTGCTTACCCAGACCATTACAGATAGCTTTCCTGCGCTACTGTTTCCCATCATAGCATAGAAGAGCTGTTGCCGATTATCAGTCACATAAATTTCACAGCCAGGGGTATAGCTTTTGTTTATATTGGTAGCTGGGGGCACATTAATGTAATGTCATGTTTTGTAATGAAAGAGGTGGGAAGAGGCATGGGAGGGCTGCAGGACACAAGCTGGAGCCTCTGTGGTGCTGCTGAGGATGTAATGTTTCTAGGTTTCCAGAAGTGTGGTCTCCATTGTAAGCTAACACTTGCCTCTAAGACTTATCTACGTCACTTATAAATCTCCTATTTTTGTATGTCAGTACTCCTCAGGTCTTAATTCTTTTTCTTCAGAGTTTCTGTCCAGTCTACAGATAAGGGGTGTGGGGAATCTGAATCTAGGAAACTGTTGAAGCATCTGCTGCTCATGTGTGGGAAGGTAAAAAGCAACTCAGGTGAGAACAGCATCACAGGAAGCACAGTTTTTCTTTCTTTTCTTGATCCAGGTGCCTCTTAATCAACCCCATGCCTGTTCTTCCTGATTGTAGATCAGGGCCAAAGAAGAACATAGGTAACAGGTACTTGAGTTTTGCGGAAATGCTCCAAACGTCCCTCCACGGATCCATTGTTCACATGGTTTGTCTCTTTCTTATGGGCACAGGTCTGTATTAAACATTTGGACATAAGTGTTTACAATCCAAAGGCTTTGTCATATATACAGCGTGTGTGCCTCAGGGACTGACTACTTTGATTGCATGAGTGATCAGGGGAGGGATCCTATTTATGTGAGCAGGGAATTAAGCTGGGAAGGGAAAGCAGGCGTGTGGTAGTTTCCTGCTGTTTTAAGGTCAGATGTATCTTGGGAAACTTGTTCTCATTACTGACATAATCCAAATGTTGTTGGAGATCCTGTTATGCTGCTTCAGTGTTTAGACAAGAGATTTTGGATTCCTGAAGTTTTTACAGAAAACAATTCAACCTACTTCTCTTAGCAGACAAGTTGAAAAAGCTTCTTTGTGAAGTGTCTTACACGCCACATAAAGAAGAAATAAACCAACAGCACCTGAAAGCTCAAGAAAAGTCCTGGAGTAAAATTGCCCCCAGTCCTGTTTAATGCTGTTACAGCGGAGCAGCCTGCATTCTCCAGTAATGAGGATGGAGCAGGAGGGCAGCTGTTGCAGTGCTACCTGGGGGACAGGGTGACTCCGCAGAAACATGAAGCAGTAATTGGCCCTTGCTATCTGGCTCAATGAGAACAGAAAATCAGCATAAGCTGAATGAGCAGTGAGAAATATCAATATTTCTTTCCTTTTCAGTGTGCCCCAAGCAGTGTGAATTGGAATGCTGCCTGGAAGTAATTTAGGCATTCACCCAGCAAAACATCTAAGGGTGCATCTAACTACAAGCAAGCAAATAATCCCCCTGCAGTCACTTAAGGGCCCTGCGCTTACAAGCTTTACTGGAGCGGGACCTGAGCTTGCAGCTGGTCGGTTGGAAAGTCCTGTGCAGGTTTCACATACAGAAATAAGATGAGAAAATAAGTCTGTGGTGCTTAGGCTCCTAACAGCTCAAAGGATATGCTAATCCTTACAGCATTTCTTATTCTTAAGTATTTTAATCAAATTGTTAATTGTTGAGGAACTAATACAGAAATCAGTGGTGAAGAGATACAATGCATAGCATGAAGTTACTTTAATTTTTTTCTCCTACCTGTTTAATTCTAAAGATATTTGCAGTAGTGGCCACTGCAAAAATGAGTTCCCTTCAGTGAGGTGCAAGTTCCAATATGTCCCTCTGGAACTGATTTTCCCTGTGGTAAAAGGTGAAGAATCAGTGTACCTTTGAATCCCTTAATAGGCAGCACAGCAAATTCAGACTATGGTACTAGCAGTGCTCACCCCACAAGTTTCCAGGATGGAATTTGAGCAGGCTGCAGTCAGGTGCTGTGTCTGCTCTCTGCTACAAGAGCAACCTGTTCCTGTCTGCCACTCAAACTGACACAAGCTGTTTCCTGAGCAATTAATTCATTACACAATAATGAGTTTATCTAGTTAAAGAGATATATGGTGCTTTAAAGAAGGAGGAGGAAATTGCTAACAACAACAAAGCTCTAGGAAGATAAGGTCGGGATACATTTCCTTATTGTATTTTCACACCTGGATAAACAAAACTGATGTATTGTTTCACAATAATTGAAACCAAGGTGTAGATGATCTTTATAGATGACTATTTATAGAGCACTGTTCTTTTGAAAAAGAGTTCAGTGTATATTTTGCTAATGCAAGTAAAATGAATATAGAGCAGAATACTGACTTTTCTAAAAATATGAGATGTTTTTCTAAGTTGTGTTTTGGTTTTTAAAGGATAGCTATATTTTTCAAGTATTCCTGGGAAAACTATTAATTTTTTAACTTGGAATCTTTCAGGTATAATGTTCTGGCTTTCTGGTGTTACCTTTTTTATTTTACTTTCTACTTTTCCTTTCCTCTGCTACTTTTCCTTCTTTAAAGGAAGCCAAAATGGAAAAGGAGAAAGAATCTAAAATACGTAGAAATGTATTTGTTAAAAATCAGGGAAAAAAAACCCCAAAGTTTAGAAAAGCAGCAGATAATTTTAAAACACACTTCCAAACAAAAATATTTCACCTCTTGTTACAGTTTTACCAAAAACACTCTGCAGGCCATATTGGAAAGATAAGGCTTCAGCAAAGAGCAGGTTGTCTTAAGAAAGAAAAAAGATAAAAAAGCTTTTCAGGCGCTAGGAGCTTCCTTGTGGAGCTGTGCTACACTTAGCAAATGGAAAAACAATGGATGAGGGTGTGTTCAATGCCTGTTCTCCAAGGGAGGAAGAAGAGAGGGATCATGTGGACTTGCTTACTGCAGTGAGGATCTGTAAAAGTCAGCTGGTTGAAACCCCAGCTCCTGTAAACTGAGGTTATAGTTGAAGGTGCTAATTCACTCCAGCTGTGAATTTATTCTAAGGAGGGATAATTTCAACATGGACTTTCTTAGGAAGATACCAGAAATACTGTATCATGGGACAGCAGTCAGTGCATGAGCAGGAGGATTTTCAAAGCTTGTCCCTGGCCAGGGTGAAAACTCAGTTGAAGATAACTGGAGTAGCTAAGTCTCTGGAGTAGATTTTTAGAGCATGACCATTGGATAGCCTTTTAGTAAATCCCTGGTGTTTTGCTGACATGTAATGTGTTTCCTTCTGTTTGCTTACAGGTCAGTTAGTGGCCCTGCTCCTCGCCTTTCTATTCCTGTTACATTTAATCAGCCTGAATTAGGAACAGGATATCTACTGTTCCAAGTGTATTGATTCTTGGAGCAGATTTCATCAGAACCTAAAAGAGAAAGTGTAGACTGCTCTCCTCTTATTCTTTGACTGATGATTTCTTTTACCCTACATGACCAAGTGATAGATGTACTTAGTTAACTTTCTGCAAAATCATTAATGCCACCCTTACCGGTTGGCTACCCAGGTATTGTTTAAATAGCTGTCATGTGTTTGCTACCTGAGACACTGCAATACTGTATAATCAGACCATTAATTTTCTTCCAGGGTTGGTTCTACAGAACTGGTATGAAATGCATAGCTAAGGGAGGAAAAAAACTAGTATTCATTCTAGCAATCATATTTATCCTGTTTTATCCTCAGACTAAGGCTGAAAATTGACGAAAATTCCCTTGGAAAAGCTGAAGTAAGTGTTCAAAATAGTTTCTTCTGACTTTTTTCCCCCATGCAATTAGAGTCTACAATAAAACAGTGCATAACTACCTTTTGTCTCCCTAATATTCTTGTCCCCTCAAAGGGCCAGAGGTCAATGGGGCTGCTATGTAATGTGGTCTGATCCCTGATGTGCCCACTGAATTTCACCTTCAGTCCTCCAGTCCTCAATGAATTCTGATATTTGATGAGTGCTTTTAACAAAGCTCAGCCAAAGCTTATTATCTCCAGAATGGGAGCCAATCTCAGTGTTAAATCTTGACATTCTAGTGAATCCGCCACCAGTTTCTGCAGTTGTATCATTTAAGATATGGTTAAGAATATGTCTTCTTATTTATCCGACTTTTTTCTTGTTAGATTACAAAGGCTCTTGCAATCAAGTGGTCTGGGTTTTTCAAGACATTTCTTATTTGTCATTTTGATAAACTAAACAATTAGAGTTCTTGAAGATTCTTTTATAAGATATTTTCTACAACACTAAATATGTATTGGTTGATCTTTTTATGTGTTTTAACTCATTTTTCCACATAATTTTAAGATGTCCTGGGTTCAGCAGTAGCAGTCATTTTTTCTCCTTCTTAGTAGCTGGTGCAGTGCTGTGGTTTTGACTTTCAGCCTGGGAACAGCGCTGATAACACTGATGCTTTTAGTTGCTGCTCAGTCATATTTACTCTGACCAAGGATTTTCTGAGTCTCATGCTCTGCCAGGGAGAAGGGGAAGCCGGGAGGAAGCAGAGACAGGACACCTGTCCCAAACTAGCCAAAGAGATATACCATACCACAGCACGTCATGCCCAGTATATAAACTGAGGGCAGTTACCCGGAAGGGTTAGATCACTGCTCGGGTTGGGCTGGGTATCAGTCAGCGGGTGGTGAGTGGTTGTATTCTCTTTCCTTGTTATTTCCCTTATCATTATTATTATTGGTGTTAGCAGCCGTGGTTTGTGTTATAACTTAGTTACTGGACTGTTCTTATCTTAACCTGTGCGAGTTACGTTCTCTCGAATCTCCTCCCCATCACTCTGGGAACGGGGGAAGGAAAGTGGGGGAGTGAGAGAACAGCTGTGCGGTTTTCTGGGCTGCCGGCTGGGCTGAAAACACAACAGTAAGAAAAACCAAATATTGCCCAACTTTGCAACTGGCCCACAAATTATGTGGATGAAGGTAAAAATCTGTTCTCTCTTTCTCTTTACTCCTCACCTGTTTATATATTCAAGACTGTGGACTGGTTTCATCAAGTGAGAATTCATTTATTCTGATTCCAAAGATCTTTTACAGTCTTGCAAAATCTTGCTCTATCTTATGGAAATAGAGCCATCTGTTTAGTGTATTTAGTATGTAGAAATTCTGTGTTCAAATCTATTTCAACGAGTTTCAGCTATCCAGATCCAACCTTTGTTCATTTATCTTATTATTATCTTGTAATTGTTTATTGTCTATGTGTTTGTCTGCCTCCTGACTTCTTTCAAATGGGTGATTTTAGAGTTTCTTCAACACGTTCTGCAGCAAACTCTACTCAGTCTACTGCTAATCTAGTGAATAATACGGCAAAAATTCTCCTCACTGGCAATAACTTCTCAATGATGCCAGTTACAGAATTATAAATCTATGTAATACTTATGGCATTGATAATGATTAATAAAAATAGTCAGCCTTGTGGTGTGGCTTCAGTTCACTGACATCAATATGTTATCCCCAGGACTGCAGAATAGAGAATGTTTGAAAGTTCTGACAGCCTTCTTGTCTTTACCGTAACCCTGGTGCTGTGAAAAGTTAACACAAGGAGAAGCTGTACTCTGCAATTTGAAGGTTTGACTGGAGCTAAAACCAGCAGAATGAGCTTTAAGTTAATTAGCTCAGCAAGCAGTAACGGGCCTATAGCAGCATTGGAGATGGATTGGAAACTGATCCAGGACCCTGAAAAATACCTCTGGGGCTAATGTATGATAAGGCTATGTTGCTTGAGGCTAAACTAACTGAGGATAGGTGTTTAAACCTAGGAATGGGGAATGTTCACGGGTTCTGGTCAGAGCTGTAGTCTAGCATATGCTGGCTCAATATAATAATAGCAACCTTTTTAGTGTTACATTTAATTTAAAAAACCCACATGAGGTGTCAAATTCTTTCTGTCCCTGGCATGAGCAAACAAAAAAACAGAAACAAATCCAACTTCATTCAGACATTTCTTTCTTCATGTAAGCATCTCAGCTGGAGAAAACATGTAGTCGCATGCTTAACTGTACACATGCACAACATCCTGTTGTATATATGAAGACATTTAAACCCAAATTAACAGCTCATTTAGCAGTGCTCATTGTGGGCATTAGAAAAGCCTGGCTGACCAAACAGCTTGATCATATTGAGTCAATCAGATTCTGTTTTCAGACCTGCTGGTGTAAATTCTTTGTTTCCCGATGATGAACATTATACCAGAGTTTGTCAGATAAATTCTGGTTCATCACATCTGGTGCACAGTCTTGAGATCACATATACATTAACCAGGTGGTGGGAGAGAATGCCCCCCTCTCTTTCCCTTCTGGCTGTGAGGTTTACAGTTTTTGAGGCCTTGGTGATGTGTTCATTCTGAATCCTAGCCCCCTTCCCAGAAAAAATAAGGTACTGATTTAAATAAGCAGATTAAAAGCATTTTTTTTCTTCTATACTTAACCAGTGTTCACAAATATGAGTCTGATCCTGAACCCTTTTCTGAAATGAACTGTATAGTTAAGTCCCACCCTTGAGAAGAAGGGCTGCATACGCATCTCAGGAAATAGAGATCCTGTTTTCATATCTGAGTGGTGCAGGGCTAGGGCTGGCACTTTTGTGCAGGATAGATACGAGCCTTATTTCTTATGGTACTATAACCACCTTGCCGACTGTGTTGTATAGGAATTTACAAAGTCAGGCCAATACCTGGGGATGGAAAATAGAGATTCAACACTACACATGAGACATCAGCATTTGAAAATTTGATGCTATACTTTACACTGTATCTCTCACTGTAATTTTCCTTTTCTATTCTTTCTGTATCTTGTTTCTCTCCAAAAGTTTTCTGTGCCTCTCTGTTACTGTCTTCTGCCTTTCAGTGTGTTTCTACTGGAGCACCTGTGAGTTCAACCCCTGGCAGTTCGTGAATGTCAGTGCTTCGAAGAAACTGAATCCCCTTAATTTTACTTCACCAGCTCTCTCATAGAGGCTGACAGCTGGCAAACACGAGGGGAAAGAGCAGCATGAGCACTAGTATAAATGTGAGCATGTTGTGCCTTGCTGAGAACAATATTGCCTTTGCTTTGTTAAAAAACTTATTTGTAAATGCAAATATAAGGGTCCCTCACATAACAGATGCAGTAAATTGGTATATTGCTTCATGAGCAAGCTTTTCTCAATTTGCCTCTTGCTTTTTCCTTACATTTCCTAAACAATGTTCAGATGCAGCCACCTACAGTGCTAATTCATGTCTAGCATACTGTACGTAAAAATAAAGGATCTCCAAGACCTGCGTGATGCTACAAGTGTAACCACAATGGTTCCCCTCTATATGCCACTACTTTCCATTGTACTTGAGTCTTTATGCCATCACTTCTGTAGTGTCATCTTCCATACAGGTTTCTCACAGAAGCGTCTCCTGCCAGCAGTAGTTAGTATATTTTAAATGAGTTTTTATTGCTGGTCTCTGTCTTGTGTTTCAATCTGTCTATGTGGATGCCCATTGGAAAGTCAAAGATGTCATGCTACTTGGTATTACCTTCTGGATATGTTGAGTTGTAATATGCACTTTACCCTTCTAATGTCAGCAAGGAGATCAGGTTTTAATGGTGAGCACCTGGCTCCCATTTTAAGTGTCTGCTGCAGTCTTTGTTTCTTTTCCTTGCCAGTCTCTCCAGCATGCTTTGTCTTCTAATAGGTTGGGCACTTTGATAAAGGTCTTTTTAAACCATGTTTTGCTCATTGTAGAATGAAATGAGGAGATCATGTTGTGTCAATGCTGTGTCCTTTGCATGGCTATTCCATCTATGGATTCAGTTGGCAGTATTAATAAAAATTTTGAATAATCTGGGCTACTCAGCTGCTGGACCTGTGAGCTCAGAGCTAATGCCTACCTTGAAGAGTGGCTCAAGTCATCTAACCAGAAGAAGCAACAGCTGCATTTGCTGGGAACACTCCTATATGTTTTCTGTGCTTCCTTAATGACAGATGGCAAGAATTTGTTTATCCTTAGCAAGTTAGGGATCTCATTTTTTATTAATCTAAATGAAAAAGGAATTTATTGCTTCCTGTAACAAAATTGACTTCTGCATCTGTCACGCTACATGTGAAGCAAAAATTTTTGTGCTCTGGTCACTGACAAAGAGCAGAAAGCTATTTTATGAATCCACTTGAGTTGCTTATTTAACAATTCTCAGCCTATTCCACAATTTATTTGGAAAGTATGAGAGAATGTTTCACTAAATTTTGCTCCATTGTTGAAAAAAAAAATAAAATCAAAGCACAGAAAAAATCAGAAGGCATAAGATGAGATAATTCATTTTATTCAAAGTTTGTTCCCATTGGAAAAAGTGAATATAAATACGTTAGTGCAAAATATTCAGTTATGGCCAAGAAAGGAGTATGTTAGAGTCTGTGCCCAAAACCTTAGAGTAAAAGAGTCATAAAGAGCCTGAACAGAGATTTTTGCTATTGTTGTTGTTGTTTAGGTTTGCCTCCACAGATTGTAAATTGGAATATCGGGATATGCCCAGGTGTTTTTTTCCTAAAACAGAGGAAGCTGTCTAATGTCTGGAGCTGTGCAGACACTAAACAAGTGCATTTTTTTGGTATGTGAACTGTAATCTCTAGTAGCCTTCCATTACGGAGATTATAGATGTCTTATCTGTGTATTTCACTTGGCTTTGAGCATCAGTGCTCTTGAAAAGATACATTCCAGTCAACAGGTCTACAGCTTGAAACATTTCAGCTGCTTTTACCTTAAGCACTCATGGTAATTATTTCATTGTATTATTATTATCTGTCTATTTATTATTTCATATGCAAGCTGGTTTTGTGATGAAGTCTAATGCTGAAACAACTAGGGGAAAGTGGAAAGAACTTCAAAAGAAATCTTAATTCTTAGTCATATATGTAGTACCCTTCAGTAAGTTAATGCAGTCTTTTCCCCTGATATTAAATTTCCAGTGAGCTATAGACATTACACAATTTCTTTTGGTCATGGATGTATCTATTTCTCATTTTAAGAAAAATATTTTTTTTTCAGATACCAAAAAGCCATTTTTAATTTTAATTTTTGATAGTATCTACAAGTTGAAATCAAAATTGGGCTTTTGTGGGTTACAATACAGAGCCATATTATGAAATAACGGATTCTGCTTCAAAGAATTAACAGGAATTGAAGGGAAGATGGGAATCTCAGTTAATTTCAAAAGCAGGGAGAAGCGCTATTTTAAAGATTTCTGAACCATTTCAGCTTTCAATGTCCCAGCAACACCTGTCTTATCAGTGAAAATGGTTAGCACTTCATACTTTTCATTTGTATTATTGCAAATTCATTTGTCTGTTATTCATTTGTATCTTCAGGATGATGGATTATGATATGAGCGCTTCAATGTTTGGTGCTAGAACAAACTAAATCAAAACTCTCTTTTTAATAGAGAGAGATGCTGAAGCTAAACACAAGAGAGCTACAGAGCCATTGGTAGAAAGCTTATCCACTGTTCAGCACTTTGGAGTTATGCTTCTTATGTAAAAAATCTCTGACTTCAGGGGGACAGAAATAATTATGGGGAGTATGTTTGCTTTGCTTGTGTGTGTGTGCTTGTGTAAAAAAGAATTACCTTCTAAAAATATATTGGGAGTTTATACGTGTGCCTCTGCCAAAATGGCAGCATTCTGAGCACACTTGGTTCTGAACGTTAGGCATAAACCAAGATAGCTGATGTTGATTTAAAACACAAACTTTCCTTAAATTGTACAAAACCTAACACTCTCACACCAAATGATATGATAAATAAAGTGTACTTTAAATCATTAGATTACATTGTGGGAAGTATTTATAATTAACTTCTGAGGTGCTGCCAGCTTTGTGCTAATTGGATAATCTTACTTCTCCATTAGACAGATGGAAGACACACTTCATAAAACACCAACTCTTATTAGAAGTAGTTGGATATATCAATCAATATTTGCCCATTTGAGAATAGAATTTTAAATATTGATGCACCGTTCAGTAAAATATCTGTATCACAGTCTTGGTGACAAAAATATTGTGTTATAAACTGCATCTTTTAGAATTAAATACATAAATATTCCATTAAAAGTGTTGTTTTACTTGTCTTTAAAACAGCGCAAAACAGGAAAGGAAAATAACTAAGCTACTAATGATGACCTCAGCAGACAGTATAGGGCAAAATTTAAGTGTTAAATTATTGCTAAGCAAAGCTTTATCTGGATGGCACAGGTGATTCTGCTCAGCAAGTGATCAGAGATCGTAGTCATGGAACTCCTGCTCTGGCAAGTAGAGGGTGTTAAAAGATCTTGCGTATTGAACCTTAATTAGTGGTTCTTAAAGTTGATTTAATTCCTGGTGCTACTGATAGCAAGACAGATGTCCCATACTGAAAAATTCCATGAGGATGAGAAGAGAAGCCACAACTCCTTGTTAAAGTTTTTTGTCAAGGAAAACTGTGACAGACATCAGATACTGCAATATATATACTTACTCCCAAAAAAGTGTGAAACAAAACCAAGATGGTGTGAACACATTATGCCCTATATGAAGCAAAAAAAAAAAAAAAAAAAAGTGAGCTTTTAGGCTGATTTAGATAGGATGAACTGGGCTCTTGTTCATTGGTAGTAATAGCTGCAACCTTTAGTAAACATTGGACCACTAATAAAGGAGGTAAAAAACCATATTCTAAAAAGAATCAAGATATCAACATTGATGTAATGATCTAATCACATATTATCTGCTCAGTAAGTGCATTCTTTTAAAGTGTTTTCTATTTCCATCATTACTGATATTAGTCAGAAAAATCTCAGACATAACCACTGGGTGAGATTCACCTGCAGATAAGGCTAAATTGAGCTGTATGCATTCTGAACTCTCAAATTAAAGCCCAAGGGAAACCTGAGTGATACCTAGACTGACCTGCTCAGGGTTGAAGGCTGAATATTCTCTAGGGAATAGTTACATTGCTATAGAATTGTTTATATGACAGGTTAAAAGATAGTATTTTTGTAGCAGAGATAGTACTATATACTATTGCTGTGAGTGAGTCAGCATCAATTATTTCTTAATAAAACAAATTTTGTAGGGTTTTTTTTTAATGTTAAAATGATATTTGGAGATCAGAAACTTGTTGGATTTTGTTTTAGATCAGTTACAGGAATGTCTTATTTATTCTGTATAGCAGAGCTTAAGTTTAAATATTAAGAAAACAAGTTGGGTTTTTTTGTTTGTTTGTTTGTTTTTTGTGGTTTTTGTTTGATTTGTTTGATTTGGTGGGGTTTTTTACCTGGGAAACTCTAGTGACTTATTCAGACCTAAGTGTAAGGGAGCTTTGAAAACTGTGTGGTGAGGTCTGTCCCATTCCTCACTCTGTGCATCTCCTCCATACAACAAAGCAGTGATTTTCTGCGTGGGAAGTTAATGACCAGTAATAATGGCCTCTCAGCAAAACCATATTTTTATATAACTGAGATGAACCAGGGTCAGAATCAGTGGTACTCAGCACTAGCAGTGGAAACACATCATAACGAGAAATAAGGTAAATCACTTAGTGAACTGCACTGAAAAGTCCTTGGAACCAGATTGAGCCATCTTCTTGCGGATCTTTCTTATATCTTGATCATGAAAAACAGCAAATAACCTCCTCACCTTTTGGAGAGTTATACCTGAATGCTTTTGTGGTTCTTTTTAGATACGCAGCAGATGTTGAGATTCAGAATTCAGAATTTTGTACTCTGAAGTAGGTGGGATTCTCAGGAATAGTCTAAAAAAACCAAAACAACCAAACAAAAAAAACCCGACTGCTTTGGTTCATGTATAAATTCGGATTTCTTTTAATCAAGTGTAAAGATATGCTTGTCATGTTTGAGTGAGGAGAGGAGCTCAATGCATCCAAAATAAGCACTTTACCTCTCTGTGTGGTCCATGTGAAAACTTTTCTGAATCTAGTATACAAAGTTAAACTGCTGGAAATGCCACTAAGGCTATTGGGGCAGTGAATGTTGCAAACCACTGCTGTGGTTGGAGAATGTACGGCTTCCTGCTCTTTGGTGCTTCTCTGTCATGACTTTTCTGGTGGAAGAAAAGGTGTAAGCATTTTTTGGTTGTCCTCAAGGAAAAGAGAGTTGAGTCAAAGAATCAACGGAGTGATTGAGCTAATGATTTTGACTTTGCCTGAAGGCTATTAGGGGGCAGGATCAGGGACCCCATCTCTGTGGGGCTTGGGAGGCCTGTAATATCTGGAGAATGGGTCATGTCAAGCATGAAAAGTTTGAAAAGTGGTGCCATGAGTGGCATAGTTCTAATTAGAAAAGAAAGTATGTTTCTCTGCTGACATGGGTACCTTATCCCCCAGGAGCCTGAGCAACTACTCTTGCTTACCCTCCCCTACCATGTATCCCATTTAGCAGAGGTATCTTTCCTGGGATGTAGGAGATTGGGCTCCTAGTTTCTCCTCTTTAGGATTTTCTACTCCTCTCATGCTCCAACCTCTGAAGGAGGTCTTTCCCACATCTGCTTTTCTTTTTCATACAGTTCTGAAGTATTCTTTAGGTTGCACTAGCATGGAAAATGGAAGATGTGAGTTTACACAGTCCAAGGAAAAGCAGAGAACCGACATTTTGCAAAATAGGTGATTATTCTGACCATTTGATTAGTGGGTGAGAAGCGAATATAATTTTCTGTAGCAGAAGCTGAGCAACTGGATGCTAGCACTTAGAGGGTTTCTTAGAAGAAAGGGCAAGCAGAGGAAAAAGTAAGGTGAAAAACAGGAGCAAAATTAGGTGCTGACATGTCTCCAGCGTGATATGAAAAATCCTGCAAATGCCTGTAGCACCTGATTGTTGACACAAATGCTCACAGAATTCTTTAAGCACAAATTCTTCCTCCAGTGAATCTTGATATCTCTGCTATAATTGGTAATACTTTGTGCTTATGGGATTTACAGTATTTCCTTTTTGGCAGGCCTTAATAACTGCCTCTTGCATACCCTTAGGAAACTTCAGGAATTGTTTATTACAGCCTAGGAAATGCTGAGACCCGTGGCTGGGAGTCTTAAACATTTATATTTATTACCATTTATCTAGCCACAATATTAATGTTAAAGTACAATGTAACCAAGAAGTTTCAGAGTAAGGCGGCACTGAAGCCTTGAGATCAGTATACTCAATCAAGCACAACATATCTCTGGGCAAAGGGACAGTGATTCCTTACCAGCAATTTAATCCCAATTTTGAGGCATGCAGTAGGAATTAATGGATATGTAGCCCATGTATAAAGGAAATAATTTCTCCCTGGGTAGAAGTTACTTTTGCTACAGCAAATATTGCAGTTTGTGAAATCCAGTCCTTACAGCCCAATCGCAATTTTTGATTTGGGGGTTTAGGCATTTTTCAGTGTTATCTAGCAACAGAAAACAACACAAGCCTCTCTCATAAAAATTAAATGCAACCTTTTTGTTTTTAAGTGTAACCATTTATAATTCATGAAGTACAACTTGTAATCAGTTAAACTGCAAAATAATTATCTAATACAAGAAAAAAAAAGATAAATAACTGTAGAAAAACCAAGGCATATTAACTAAATGTGAATGCATTTGAGATGGAAATTAATTAAAAGCTTTTTTGTTGTGGGAGAAATGGCATTCTGGAGCAGAGTCTCAACAGGACTGCAGGGGCAGCCAATCTCCAATGTTTTTAAGAGCTTGCCAAGATTGTGACTCAAATAACGGCTGACTGAAACAGCAGAGGAATGGTCTCTTATCTGTTAGTGGTTCTTGTCAAACCTATAATCTTTGCATTTTGTTTCTTCACAAGATCTTTACAGCAATACATGACTAGTAGAATAATACAGAATTACATGTGCTAAATAGAGCATTTAGATTGGGCTCTACTAACTGGGTTTCTTTACAAGACTTATCAGTGTCATATTGCTTTCAAGAAATTAAATGTCTTCTTTTCTTGTAGAACAATATCTATTTAGTCAGATCTATTCTGCATTTACTGTATTGTATTCTCCTTTTTCTAACTGCATCTGGAGAGAATAAATCCCTTCCCTTTGTTCTTCTATGCACAAAGCTTTCAAAAAGAGAAGAGAAAGAAAAGAGTACCATCAGAAAATGAAATAGAGTTCCCTTTCAGACTACTGCATATAACTGGAAATAAAATAATTCTATTTCGTGGAGTGATATATTTTTCAATGCTTTTTCTATCTTTGGATTTACCACCATGTCAGAAAAGTAACTTGAAATCTACAGCAAGGAAAAGGAGGGGAAGGTATTTGGACTCCCTTCCTGAACAAAATATTACCAAATACCTTGAGTGTCTAGTTTATTGGTTCATTGGATACAGCACAGAGATTTTCTTTGACCTTTGACCTTTTAAGTTTTAGCCTGAATCTGCAAAAAATCCTCTTCAACCACACAAGTACAAATCAATCAGTTTAGAAGAGCTCCTTGGCCTTTAAACCAAACTAGCCCAACAAAGCCTGAGTTTTTCTGAAATACAAATACGTGGATTTGAGTCACTGAGTATAATATATATTGCTCCACTTTGGAAACATTGTGCTAGACAAAACATAGAAAGGAAATTCTCTTTCATTTTTGCTTCCATAGAGTTTAGTGAGATAACTAAATTTGTCAGAGGAACTGAGAGGACAGTGTTATCAATTTTGCTTTAAATCTTTCAAACTGCAATTATAGAACTGGGAGTCATTCTGATACCACAATCACTCCAAATCTTACCTGAACTTATATTTAAATAATGCGTTTTGCAAGATCTGAGAAGTTCAGGTGCGTTTTGAAAATCTTCTGTGTAATTTTGAAAGTCCTATTAGATCTAAAAAACTGTCCAAAAGATTCATGCTTGAATGAAGTGTTCATCAATTGCATGTAGAACCCAGTTAAATTCCTGGAATGTGAATGCATGCAATGTGACTACATTTCCTACTTCTAGTGCCTCCCATCCTAACTAGTTCTTACATAGGCTGAAACAAGACTTCTACTGTTTGCTGAAGTTTTAGGTGCTGAGGCAGGTGAAAGGCTGCTGTGGCTTATAACTTTTAGGGGCACCTGGATACCTTTGTGGATGTGACAAGTAAGTGAAGTTTACATAGCCAACTCCATTTTGTTCATGCTAGTTCTCTTTCATTCCTTTGATTGCAGTTGCAAACCCAGCAGTCCATTATTCCATGGCATTCACCCTCCTTTGTAGCAAAGACTTCCTAAAAGCAGGACTGGTGGTGTGGCAAAGATGCTGGTGGTTTGAGGGTGGGTCTGAACTGCACAATGCATTGCAGTCCAGAGGCACCCAACACAGCTCTGGTCACAAGAACATAGTAGCTTGTTTAACATGGGTATTTCTGTCCTAATAATTCTCAGTCTGGGGAGAGAGATGCACTAATAGTGATAACTAAATTGGGAAAATTCATAGAGACTGCAGAAGGGAGTGCATTTCATCCAAAAACTACCTTGAGGACTCAATAAGGCTTAAATGATGCAAATAACTCTAAAAGGACATCTGCACTGGACCACAGCAGTAGACTGAAATTTTAAAGGCAACAGCAAAGTCTTTAAAAATACCGAAATCATTGTTAGAGTGATACTGATGATATGGAACAACCCTTTCACCTTCACATCTCCTTGAGGGGAGTGAGAGGTTTTCCTTCCCCTAAAAAAAAAAAAAAAAAAAAAAAAAAATTTCTCAGTTTTCAAGGACTGAGTTGTTCTTCCTCGAATCATCAATCCCAGCATCAGTAGTTGGGCTAATGAGATATGTGAATTCAGGAAATCGGTGTGTCGTGGTTTAAGCCATAAATCACACAGCCCATGCACTCACTTCCCCCTTCTTCTTCCCCCGCTCCCAGAGGGATGGGAAGGAGAATCGAAAAGAATGCAACTCCCACAGGCTGAGATAAGAACAGTTTAGTAACTAAAGTATAACACAAATCACTACTGCTACCACCAATAATAATAATGACAAGGCAAATACAAGGAAAGAGAATACAATTCTCACCACCTAATACCAAGCCTGACCACGCAGTGCACCCCCCCTTCCGGGTCTCTGCTCTCTGCTTTTACATCCTGGGCATGACATGCTGTGGTATGGAATAACCTCTTTGGTCAGTTTGGGTCAGGTGCCCTGTCTCTGCTTCCTCCTGGCTTCCCCTCCTCCCTGGCATAGCATGAGACTCAGAAAGTCCTTGGTCAGACCAAAACATCACTAAGCAGTAACTGAAACACTGGTGTTATCAGCACTGTTCCCAGGCCCAATATCAAAAACACAGCGCTGCACCAGCTACCAAGGAGGAGAAAAATGGCTGCTACTGCTGAACCCATGACACAGTGTTGTGACCAAATAACATACAAATACCATTCTAAGGCACCCACCCTCCATTAATATTAGTAGAAATAGGAAAGAAAGCCTGTGTATTGCGGTTGCTTAGAAATTTTATTGACACAGATATATACACATACATGCCATAGCTGATGTGTTTAAAGATATTGTCTGTGATTATGTGTATTTCCTGAGAATTCTATAGTAAGATAAAGATTCAGCCAGAAATTCTTGGCAGTCATGTGCTTAATACTGTAATTTCAATATAGAATATAGTAAAATTCTGCATCTTTAGCAGTCTTTGAAATTAGAATTTGCTGTGAGTTGTTGTGGTCTGTGAACTGGGGAGCATAATAATATACAGAAGGACTCTGGTATGGCAGGGAGTGCTGAGTTACAGCAGTTGTTCAATAAATTTTCCTAATCCCCAGCTACCATGCAGAGTACTTGTGGCTGTAACAATTGCAGCTATTTGGTATTACTCAGCTGCTCCTCCCGGTGTTCATAAACAAATAACATAGTGGTATCCGGATAAGGCACAGCCAGTGAGTGCTGCAACTGCAAGACAGAAAGACTGCAGGATTTTCTATAGCCTAGGTACCTTAAGTAGGATTATTCTGATTTTGAACATGCATGCATGTGTTGGAAAGGTGTGAGAGGTGCAGTGTACAACCTGGCTGCATTTATTTTCTAATCATGGAGAGTTAGTTCCCTTTGCTGGACCTTTCATTTGTGTATGTCCCTATGGGGCACAGTAAGGAGGTGAAAAGCATGGAGCAGAGGGCGTCAGTGTGGGCTATTGTGTTCTCAAGTGGAGATCCTGGTGGTGTGCTGGCCCATTACGTCGAAGTTCCTTACAACAAAACCACATGGTGGTTTTTCTACTGCTCCCAGGTGCTTAAGCCAGGCACAGCTTCTTGGTATGTTAAAGGTTGCACAGATGCATATTTTGGCCTGTGGGATGAAGATGATTGAGTGAAGACTAGGTAATGTGCTATGTGTATGTCATATATAGTTCTTGCTCTGAGACAACCTTTTGTGTTTATCTTATATTTAAGGTATTGCACTTGGCAAATCTGGCCTGGGATGAGAGGATTCTTGCTTGGTCAGTTTGGGGTCTATTTTTATACAGTGCAGCTGTGGTTGTAGGTTGTTACAAAAATGATCAGACAAATAAGGAGAGAAATAGTAGAACTGGCAAGAGGTACATGGAGTATTCTTCCATCAGGGAAGATTTGCTAGCAGAGATGGTGCCTTGTGGCAGCGTTTCTTGCTGAGAACGGTCAGGTGAGCAATCCAGCCCTTGGCTTAGCCCCACCCGTCTAGTGAGCTGAGGCTGTCAGAGGCTGCTGGAGGGGTTACTATAGGACACCTTTCCAGAAGCCCGCCAGAAGTTGCAGAAGGGGACGCCCACTTGCTGACATGAAGAGAAGCTCCAGGCACTGCCACCAATCACAAGCGGTTGCTAGGATCTGACTGGGAGGCAGAGCCAATCATCTGTTGTGGAATGTTCGGGTGTTCTGTAACTTTTCTATAAAAGAGGTGCTTGCACACAATAAATTGTTCAGCGTTCGATCACATTGGTCGGTGTCACGTTGTTCCATGATCTCCCACAGTGCCTAGCACACCAAATTCAAATTTAAGCTAACACAGTTGTGGTGTAATACTAAAAAAAGAGAAGTGGTTCTTCTTCACTTAGCAACAATGAACTGGGCTGCATTCTGAACCCTCAACAGAAATAATGATTTGTGAAAGCATATTTTTCAAAGAAATGATTAAACCGGACAGATACTAGTAATGAGACTGTAGAGTTAGAAATTAAAATTGCCAGAGAGAAAAGAGTCTAGAGAAACAAACATCTTCAGTCTAGAGAGCGGAAATTTGGGAGGTGTCTATGAATTCATAAGGAGTTCAGAGTAGTTGCCTATTTATTTTCGTTTGTTGAAAACTGAGGAGGAATTACTGGATTTAAACTAGAACACGAACAATTTAATTAGACATCAAGGCAAACTTTTATAGGACAACAGATACAGTCCCTAGGATTGCAGTCATTGCAGATATCTAAAGCTAGAGAGAACTTACCATTATCCTTGCATATGAAGGTCTTGTCCTTGGTCATAAATGTCTCTGGTATGGGAGTTGTAGTGTAATCACTATGGAGAAAGCCTGCACTGCTCCTTCCTATCATGTTGAGTTGTCTGGTAGTTCCTAGCCTTCCCTCTTCATCCACTTTCTATTCCCCCTCCAGAATAAAAATAATAACAGTTCCCCAAAACACAGAGGCTGCAAGTCTGAGTGCTTCCTACATGGGCTATGTAAGGAATAAGGGAAGCATTTGGGGATTTTAGTTTTATTTCTTTCTTAAACACTTCAGAACTGTCACGAGCTATAAATCTGACATGATAAAGTTATGGATAATGATGACACACATACACTTAGGTGGTGTAAGCCAGCATTTTTACATCTGGCCCAGAGTGATCACCAATCTGTTCTCCATGTAGCTAATGCATCTTCTATACCTTCAACAAAAGTTGTCAGTGAGCAGCAGTCTTGTGATAAGCCTGTGAATGGAAATCATGCTGAATAAGAATTAGAGATGGAAAAATAAACAAGTTATCTGTGTTTTGATGGTTCAAGTTTTTTTCTTTGCTGTATATTCTCTGGAGTTCTCCCTCCACATATATTTTTAATTAGCTGAAGCAAAGAAGTTTCAGCTTTTTCTCTTGGGAGTTCCTAGAGGCCATGAGACCTTCACTGTCATGGAACTGTTACAGTCTCAAGGCAAAAATCTGTTCTCAGCTGTACTAATGCAATGCCTCGTTAGTCGGAGAGAAGGGGGCACCCACTTACCCAAGCACAGTGCTGCTTTGTTTTCTTTTCTATAATTGATAAAGACTTTCTCACACCCCGAAGCCCCTGTAGCTAGCAATTACTCTTTCTGGTTTGCTGTCTTTATCTTTTTGGTTTTGGCAAGCTTTAACTTGTTTTCTGTAGTCTACATTGGTTTCCCCCTTTCATCTCCATTTCCATTAGATCTTTGAGCTATCCTTACAGAGTCATGTATTTCACTTCTGATTGATTGCATTTTTCTATGCCAGTTAGACTATAACCCATTATGCATTAATTAGTGTCTTGCAAGATTCTCTGAGCTGCATCAGCTTTTTACATCATTATTTTCATCAACTTTGTCATTTAAAATCTGATAGCTGTGTGAGGCTTTCTGAGACCATTACACAGAGCACAAAATTCAAATGGCTACATTAGGCATGCCAATATCTCAGGTTGGTCATGAGCCCTATCATATTGGGCGCTCTGTGTAGAGTCTTAACCGCCTCCTGGAAATATTTAAGAACTTGAACCTTTTTTCTTTTTTTTTTTTTTTCTTTTAAATCTAATCGGCTTTTATTCCTTCTTCTTTTAGATGAAAGCTTAAAAGATGTAGTGCCTGTGGAGTGCAATCTCAGAAGGCAGAAAAGAACTGAAAACATGTTTAAATGATACTGAACTGAATCTTGTGGGCTTTTTGGTCTGCCTAATGATTTTTGAATGTTGGTAATCACTTTTGATCAACAGCCTTGATGCTTCACATCCTCAACTTAAGACGCGAATGGCTCTGTAAGCATAGGCATTTAGGAGCTGAGTAAAGATAGCCTGTTGATCTGATGCTGTGCAACATTAATTGAAATTATAAACCTTTGCATAAACAAGGCCTCTACAGCATTCTAAGCTTTAGATAGATCTTGTTCTAAATCCAGGCTTTCCTACTTCTGAATACTCCTGATAAAGGGCATATTGACAAAGAAACTAAAGAATTAAGCATTGAATGCGTTTGTCATGGGTTCAGTAGTAGCAGTCATTTTTCTGTGCCTTGGTAGCTGGTGCAGCGCTGTGTTTTTGATTTTGGGCCTGGGAGCAGTGCTGATAACACCAGTGTTTCAGTTACTGCTTAGTGATGTTTTGGTCTGACCAAGGACTTTCTGAGTTTCATGCTCTGCCAGGGAGGAGTGGGAGCTGGGAGGAAACAGATACAGGGCACCTGACCCAAACTGACCAAAGAGGTTATTCCATACCACAGCATGTCATGCCCAGGATGTAAAGCAGAGAGCAAAGACCTGGAAGGGTGGGGGTGCACTGCTTGGTTGGGCTGGGTATAGGTGGTGAGCGATTGTATTCTGTCCTTGTATTTGCTTTGTCATTATTATTATTGGTGGTAGCAGTAGTGGTCTTGTGTTATACTTTAGTTACTAAACTGTTCTTATCTCAACCTGTGGGAGTTGTATTCTTTTGATTCTCCTCTCCATCCACCCAGGAGCAGGGGGAAGAAAGAGAGGGGAGTGAGTGAGAGAACGGGCTGCATGATTTACAGCTTAAACCATGACAGCATTCTAGCAATCTTATGGTTTAAATGTTGCTATGAAAGACTTACAGTGCTTTTAAATCTGTGTCAGTGCATACCACAATAATGCAAACTTATTGTCTGCCTGTTTCCAAGGCGAAGCACTTAAATGATCAATAGAGTTTACCGAGTAAGAAATTTTCATTTATAACTTAAGTAGCAAGAATAAGTGAAGGAGTATTCAGGACTTCCTTGCATCTTCAGATAAAAAAAAAAGTCATTTCACAGTATTATAATATCCTCAGGGTCCTATGGAGTGTTAGAACTCAAATTTTTTTTTAATAGGGTTGATTCTACCTGGGCAAGAACAGCTACTTTTACTAGCTCATGCTGGAAATAGATTTTCTTAATCACTCTGCATTTCAGGTAATAAAATAAAGAACTGCTTGAACCACTAAAATAAGGGGCAAAATATCATTCAGGGACTGTAGCAATAGGACAAGGGGTAATGGATTCAAACTTAAATAGGGGAAGTTCAGGTTAGATATAAGGAAGTTCTTTACTGTGAGGGTGATGAGGCACTGGAACAGGCTGCTCAGAGAAGCGGTAAATGCTCCATCCCTGGCAGTGCTTAAGGCCAGGTTGGACAGAGCCTTGGGTGACATGGTCTAGTGTGAGGCAGTCCTGCCCATGGTAGATGGTAAGGGGATTGGAACTAGATGATCTAAATGTCTTTCCAAACCTAACTCTTCTATGATTCTACGACCATCAGTTTTAGATTCAGGTAACTGACAGTGCTCTACTCTTTTGTCTGATTTGTTCTGTTATAAATGACTCTCTCAAAAGGAGTTAAAAATAAGATAATTTTTATTTATTTATTTATTTAGGGAACATTTTATGTTTTTTTATTGTAGAAAAATAACTCCTGATATTAAAGAGCTGAAGTTTGGTTGCATTTAGGAGTTGGTAATGGATTTCTTACTTTGATTTTACCCTTATGATGAGTATTTCTGGTTAACTAGTAAACCCTTATAAATTCTAGTTTTTTTTATGCAGATCTATGATATTATGTCTTTCCTCCATCTTTCCTCCCTCTTTCCTCCTCCTTTCCTCCTGCTTTCCTCCTTCTTTCCTCCTCCTTTACTCTTTCTTTCCTCTTCTCTCTCTTTTTATCTCTTCTCTTTCCTCCATCCACTCTCATTTTCCCCTTCTCTTCTTCTTTCTCTTTTTTGCCATCTTGTTCCCCAACTCTTTCTCTCTCATTCTTTCTTATCCCCCTCTTCCCCCTTTTTCTCAGCTGCAAATCTCATTGTTCTCCATCTAATGCAGAAATGTAACAAAAATGTAATTAACCATCCCATTCAGAAATAGCTCATAGTTTTGCTGGGCACAGAAGGAAAGAGCAGGCATGTAATGAAATATTGGAAAAAATGTCTGATTAACTCATGAGAGATAGTGAACATGGCTGAGGCTGCTCTGCTAATGTCTGAGTCACTCAGTAGATGCTAGGTGTCCCTGCCCATGGCAGGGGGGGTTGAAACTAGATGATCTTGAGGTCCTTTCCAACCCTAACTATTCTATGATTCTATGATAAGAAGGAGATGTCTCAGATGAGTGCTCCCCAATTTAACTAACATACATGAAATGAGCCTGCCCATAAAAAGTAAGTCAGAAGGGAGCACTTTGAAATGCATCACCTTAGAAAGTTTGCAAGTGACTGGAACAATTTTGCAGGTTTGTAAATGTTCAAGGTCATATAAAAAAGCTTAAGGCTTAAGAAAGTTGGAAGGAGCAGCTGCAAATTTTGAAAACAGTGAAGGCAAACTTGAAGTGTAGTTTTATCAAAACTTGGCTGTTTCCCTATCACAGACAGTAGACACCACTAATCTCTTCCTTTTGTTCAAACAGATGCTATTTGCTTGGCAAGTAGCTGAATTTTAAATGCCTGAAATTATTATGCCAGAGGAGAAATCTTGACTGGAGGTTAGAAACAGAAGTTTAAGTTCAAGAAAAGTTCAAGAGAAAAATCTTACTTTCTTTAACACCTTCAAAGCTGTGTGAAATATAATTTCCCCCACCTTGGGAATTATACGTGTTTATATTAAAAAAAATATTTTATTTTAAAGTGGCTGAATGTAATGATGATATTCAAGTAGTTAATAGTTGACATATAGGCATATTTTTGTTTGCATGAGTGTATTTGATGTTAGTGAAAGAGGAGGAGGCATAATTCAGGAAATCACAAATTCTCCATCTCTCTTAACTGTTGAATTATGTAGTCCTTTTTCACCAGTACAGATCCTTACTCTAACTAAGTCAGGCAGATCAGCATTCAATGACATCGAAGCACAGGTTTTCAGCCTATTAATTGTCTACAGCGTGTTCAAGGTTGGTTGTTTCTCTTAATTTTATGAGGCTGGATTGGAAACCTTTTCTTCCTACGTGAAGAGTGACTATCCTTGGGATGGACTTCAGACACCATCCACAGCTTTCTTTGTAAGTCTACCAAAACACATGGGCAGGAAAGGGAGTCCTGATCCAGTGCAAAACTTCTGGACATTTGCTTTATGGCTTATGCAAAAAAAAAAAAAAATTGCTTTGAATTGCACATAGAATCATAGAATAGTTAGGGTTGGAAAGGACCTTAAGATCATCTAGTTCCAACCCCCCTGCCATGGGCAGGGACACCTCACCCTAAACCACATCACCCAAGGCTCTGTCCAGCCTGGCCTTGAACGCTGCCAGGGATGGAGCATTCACAACTTCCCTGGGCAACCCAATCACATGGAGTGATTGATCATCTCCCACAGCTCTTAGACAGTTTATCAATGTTATTTTTAAGCTAACAGTGACTTGATCTAAAAGTTGGTTCCACCTAAGCACACACATTCTTTGAGCACGCAAAACATGTGGCTGAATATGAAATGGAGGTATGGGTCTAATGTAATCTGCTCAGCTTGAGGCAGCTTTAGATTTTAGGGCTGAGGAATAAAGTATCTTACTTAGAACAGTGTTTTGCTTTTAACTAGACCTTTGACTTCTCAGACCTAAACACAACAGATGGTACCTTCTACAGTTCTGTACCTCTTTAACATCATGCTGAGGCTTTGGTTCAGTAGTGGCTGTTGGCACTGATTTCTGCAGTGCTCTACTTCTTCTATTTTTTTCTTGAGAGACTCCCATTCCTGTCAAGACTTAATATATTTAGTCAGTTAAGGCTGCTGAGATCACTAACAGAAGTGATTCAATGACACTCCCAATTTTAAAGCTGATTTTTTTTAGTACTTTGTTGAAGTAAAAGAAAAAAGCAGCAAAAAATCCCTATTGCCTCTGTTCTTTACCTTCATTCTGTATTCTGCACTTCCCCCAGATGTGTTCTCTTCATTCCCTGCTTCCTTTTGTTCCTCACACAGGTAGACAGCTGCTAGCACATTTCAGGAACAGAGATGTTTGTGATGGAATTGGGAAAGTTAGCAGCAGAAAGGTGGTGCATTTTAATTCTTGAATTTGTTCTTGCTGTGTGGCTATTTCGTTCTTGGCGCAACTCCACCTGTACAGCAGAATGCTATTTTTTCCTTTATTTAGTAATTTGGCAGAGGCCGTGAACAGATTAAAAAACATCAACAATGAAATGGATCCCTTCTTACTCTGCTTCTGGCATTTTCATGACACTGTACCAAGTGGTACCAGCATGGGGGTGAGATGGCAAAGGCATAACACTTTTGAATCAATTTGTCATTTGTTACTGGAAATAATTATTGAGAATTGTATTGGTACTTCTCTCTGTTGTGTTTATTGGGCTCTTCCTCAAACTGTCAATGAAAGCTTGTGCTCAGATCTTCAATTTTTGGGGATTGGAAGTGTTTCACCATGGTTTGTCTGATGTTAATTAATGTTAGTGGTTCTTAAATGCAAGTGTTTAGTTTTCTTTTTGTAAAATTAAATAAAAGAAGTAATATATAGGAAAATAAAAGTGAGACTCAGACTTTCCCTCTCCCCAGTTATCCATTCTTTTTGGTACTATACAATGTTGCTTATTATGAGAAGGAAACTAAAACAGTTCCTTCATGTATTATGCTTCCTCAAGGTTTATTAGATACTGTGCTCAGCATAGTCCTTGTATAAAACTTTTGAGTTCATTTCCTTTTGTCTTTCTCCAAGGACAGGCTGTCATTTATGACTTCTGTATCACTTTCTGTTTATTGATAAATTCTTTGTGGTATGTTTTCACAATCAACGCCAGATATGCTACTCTATGGCAAAATTGTGTAAATATTTCTATTTGGCGGCTTGCGAATTCACCTGAAATGAAACTCAGAAACAGAAGTTTGCTCAAAATTCTTTTATTTCTTTTCTATGTTTTGAGTTTTAATAGGATGTATTTTTTCTAATATTACAATATACCTTAATATATATAATACCTTAATCTCCACTTTAACAAGAATTAACAAGGATTTACTGGGTTTATGTATTGCCCTTCACTTAGCAGAGGTCTGGGTTACCTCTGGGAAGAACAGGTATTGATAAAGCTATGTTTCAAATAAATAATGCCATGAAGTGAAAACCTGCTTTAATACACTGAGGCTATGTCTTGATGCTGTTCTTGTTTGCCCTGTAAACCCTCTCTGATAACACTGTAGTTTTAGACAGCCCTGCAGGACTTGACTCTGCTTTATGGGTCCTTGCACCCCTATGAGCTTTGGTCTCCAGTAAGGGCATTTGGTCTCCCAAGTAAGGGCATTTCTTACCTGAGCTGAATTTTTCCCATTCAGTTCCTGTGCATCACTAGGCTGTTAGGGTTTTTGTTTGCTTGTTTGTTCCTAAAAGCTGTAAGTAAATATGCTGTTCCTGTTCTTAATATAGCTCTTGACATGAGTTTACTTAAATTGCCTTTGTAGTAGTTTCCTTAAATTGCTGATGAGCCTATCAAGGGTTCCGTATTCATCCTTAAACTTGCAGGGACAATACAAACTGCTATCAGAGCACTGGTTCCTTTTTAATCTAAAACTATCATGTCCTTTTGCAGCCTGTACTCACAATCTTATTTCTGCAGAGCTTCTAAAATATATACTTAAAAACCTCAATAGAATACGAATAAAAGGAATGGTATTACATAATATTATATAATTATAATAACATGTACTATTATAATAGTAAAATAATATCACATAGAAAATTACAATATTTGACTTTCATATACAGTAAATTAAGAATTTCCAGGACCTGATTTTTGCTTTAGATTTTATGTCAAAGATACTCATGGATTATTTGCTTATGGTTGTACAAAGCCACAGGACTTCGGAGCAATCCCAGGCACAGCTACAGGTTGGGCAGAGAAGAGATACAGAGCAGTCCTGCAGAGAAGGGCTTGGGGGTTTTGGTTGATGAGAAAATGACCATGAGCCGGCAGTGAGTGCTCGCAGCCCAGAAAGCCAACTGTATCCTGGGCTGCATCAAAAGGTGTGTGACCAGCAAGTCCAAGGAGGTGATCTTGCCCCTCTACTCTACTCTACTCTTGTGAGACCTCACTTGGAGTATTGTGTGCAGTTCTGGTGTCCTCAACATAAAAAGGACATGGAAGTGTTGGAACAAGTCCTGAGGAGGGCCACGAGGATGATCAGGTGACTGGAACACCTCCCATATGAAGATAGGCTGAGAAAGTTGGGGCTGTTGAGCCTGGAGAAGAGAAGGCTTCATGGAGACCTCATAGCAGCCTTCCAGTATCTGAAGGGGGCCTATAGGGATGGTGTGGAGGGACTCTTCATGAGGAACTGTAGTGATAGGACAAGGGGTAATGGGTTCAAACTTAAACAGGGGAAGTTTAGACTGGATATGAGGAAGAAATTGTTTTCTGTAAGGGTGGTGAGGCACTGGAATGGGTTGCCCAGGGAAGCTGTGAATGCTCCATCGCTGGTGGTGCTCCAGGCTGGATTGGACAGATCCTTGGATGGCATGGTTTAGTGGGAGGTGTCCCTGCCCATGTCAGGGGGGTTGGAACAAGATGATCTTAAGGTCCTTTCCAGCCCTAACTATTCTATGATTCTATGACTTGATCCTAAGGTTCAATTTCTCTTTGAACTGCATGCTAGAAATCCTTCTTGGTTGTTGCAGGCTCCTGGAAGAAATTTCTGTAAAACCAACTCTGATGTGGATTTAGGGACAATACTCTCTGTTATCTTTGAATGGAGATACCTCTGAGCATACCCCAGTCTTTCAGCTTTAGCGGTTGCATCCTACAGGTTGCAGTCCTGTAATGTTTTGAGATGTGACCCTGCGTTGGACTTCCTTGTCCTCACAGAAGAGGACTGTTGCACCTCAGGTGTTTTTTTTTTTTTTTTTCCCAGTAAAAGGCAGAAGGAGGCTGGAGGACTTACCTGGCTAAGAATGACACAAAGATAATGAAGATATTGAGCCTTGGATGTTGGAGGTAGAGATCTGACCATTTTGCTGGATTTGGATAGGGATGCCTTAGATATATGCTGCGGATGAGTACATCTGGCTTTGGGGGTATTTGCACAAATAAGGGCATGGCCTGATGTCTCTTCCTATGGTGCAGTAACTTTCACTGTTAGCTTCTCTTTCATCGTTTTTTTATAGGCTCCATGGTTGCTTATTTCTTGCTTGTTTTCTCTCCTCTGGAGCTTATTCATCTTCTGCTTGACAGTCCTCCTGTGAAGTTATGGATTTCCTCATTGTTTGTAGATTGAAATGTTCCTGTGGTAAATCACGTGTACTCGTCTGTATGTGACTCATCTACTAACAGCTCATTGAAGAGGGAATCTTCCGCTGTCTAGTGATCAAGTGTGTATCAGGTTAAAATATTTGCTTCCACTGAGCCTTTTATTACCTCTCAAACTGTTGAATGGATGAGTGTTCTTGATACAGGCAGAAAATTAGTTTAGTAATGGTACTTCTCACCGGCTAGTGGTTAAGATGAGACATGGAAGTGATGAGCTACTTTCTGGTGACCATGAGTTTAAGACACTTTATCCCAAAGGCCCATCTTTAAAGAAGTGTATAAAATTGTGTAAGCAGTATTTCAGAACTGGGATGTTAAATAAATAAGCCTTTACAATATAAAATTTATGTCACAAGCATGGCTATTTTGTTCAAATGGTGAAAATGTTCACAATAATAATTAATGGTGCAGCCTAGTGATCGTAAGAATGTTACGAACATTCTTTTTCCCAAAGTCATGTCTAAGACTCAATTATTCTGCCTTTGCTGGCTTAATATTTTGCTCTAATAACACATTTGTTTCAAATTTCATATGTGAGTTGTGTTGTAAACCACAGTCATTGTTTTAAACCCTGGCTCTCCACATTATTTTCTCTTTTTCATTATCCTTGTTTTCTCATGGACCTGACTTTCTGTTGCTTCAGGAATTGTGTTGGGATTTTTTATTTTTTATTTTATTTGGCTTTTGTTGGTCTGTTATTGTTTTTTCCTGTACTCTTCCTTATTATCTTCCTTTTTATTTCTGTGCCAGGAACTGATGTTTTCAGTCCGGTTTCCAGTCAAAGGACTTTCTTTTACAGGTGACAAAGGTTTCACTCTGGGAAGAGAAGTCAAGCAAGTTACATCTTTTCTGTGCTTACTTCTTCAGCAATTTCTCCTATTTCTGCTGGAGTGAGGCCTGATAAATGCTAAAACACTGGATTTTGGGGGTATTAGCTATGGAGATTTTGTTGGGTTTTTTTTTAAATCAGGTGATATTCCTGGTGATAGCAATATGATTTATTCATTATGCCCTGATATAGTTTTCATAAAGTTAAGGTTTACATAGTGGTATTCTGTTTAAATCAACAGTAATACAGTTTCTGACTTAAACAGACTGAGTCAGGACTGAATAGAGTGAAATTAACTTTAAGGAGCCAAGAAATTCTTTTATTCTCATGTTCTTCATTTCATGATGACGTTTGTTGCTGACAAGCACATGACTGATTTTAGAGGTCTACCACTCTTCCTTTTCTGTGGCGTGGTTCTGGTTGGCAGATTCTGTAACCCATCTGCATTCCTTATAACTCATTTCAGTTGAACTGACCCTCTCATCTAGGTCATATGTGTTTCACCTAGCAGCAGTTGATATCCATATCAACTTTGAATGTCCTGATCTATGTCAACATTTTTCTTTTTCTTTCAGCTATTTCACAGGGAGGGTCTTTCATTGTTCATTGTCTAATAGAGGTGACCAGAAAACCAATTTATTTCCTTTAGGGAACCTAAACCTGTGTTTCTGAGTTGTCAGATTGTCAATTGTCTGTGTGAATGACTTTTAAAATCTCTTAGATGTAGAGAGTAGATGCTTTCTGACCAATTTTTATATTTATAAGGCAATGTTAAAAGCCTGATAGATTGGGATTCAGCAGGTATCATCTTAGATGATGTGTCTTAAAGAGGTTGTTATATAATGAAGATTAGTTTTATCAAAAAGGAAAGAATAAAATAAAAAGTCTAAAGTCATTACTTACAATTCTGAAGATATCCTCTGCCAATTATTAAGTAAAAACCCCACAATGTTTTGTTCATGCAGGACACAAAAGTTTGCTTTTTTATGTTCAAGAGTAGCTTATAAGAAAGGAAATAATGCAACAGTAAAACTTTTATTTACAAACCAGCTGTACCTGTTTCAGTTGACTGCCCTTACTGTCAGAGTTCAAAAGGAACAATGTTCATTATAATTTTCTTTTGCTTAATATATAATTTGCTTATCATTTGCACAAAATAGGTATGACTCCAAACGCTCCCACTTGAAGAAAAGGTTGGTATTTATAATGCTAAGCATAAGGATGCAGGCTTACTCAACCCCCATATTTAACAGAAATAGTACATTTCATATAAATTATGCACCTTTAATTTGGGCTCTACATTGTTTTTGGTCCTCACAGACTGCTGCAGTGTCTGCTAGAACCGTGTACATAGTCTTTGATCCTGCTGTAAGAAAAATCAGAAGTTTGGAGTTTTGTTCGATAAAAATTAGTAAGCTGTGAAGAAATGTATAGAATTATTTATTTTGCAATGACATCCATAATTTAGATAATATGTCACTTTGCTTTTTGTAGTGGTCTCCTGTATAATCTTTTAGACGCATTTGTCTGACAGTTTCAAAGAAAAATAATCCAAATTGCTAGCTAAAGTGGGAGTATCACATTTTATAAGACATTGTCAAGGCAGGCTTTTAGTTTTCAAGCAATTAATTTCCAAAATTTTCATTTATGGTTATCATTATTTTTCTTTGTGTGGAAGACTTTGCGATTTGTGTTTCTTGAAGGAAGCACAGAAGATCCTCATCCTTCCACATTAGCACCTGTGTTAATTTCAACTAAGATAGTGGAAGTGCTCTGGATAACAACAAAACCTACTTCCAAGTAATGCTTAAAAGTAGTCAGTTAGGAGGAAGGAAGTCTGCACTACCATAAGTCTTTTCAAGGCAAAAATTTTTTTTTCCTTCAACCTTTGTTGTGTGAACCTCTCATTTATCAGTGTTGTTCATCACCCTTTGCTTCCATTGTTCTGGTAGGCATTGGAAGGCATTGGAAATGGAAGTCTTTGTCAGATTTGTAGAGCTCTCTCAGTGACAGCTAGTTCATGAATGTAAAGACCAGACACACCATTCTGAGTGGCTTGTTTGATCTGTTGTCTTGAATCATGCCACTAATTCCAGCTGAGCTATTGTTTACAGTTTTTAGTGACATCCAGTCTTGATTTAGACTGTGATGGAAAATCAAGCATTTCCCTGGGGAAGTAGCTTCTAAAATGGATTACTGAAAGAAGTCTATATTTTATTTCTACATTTTATAAAATTCAATATGATGTCTGGTTTTGACCTCCAGTTGCCATACCTTGGCATTTGTTAGACTGGTAGCTCCAGGAACTTCCAAATTTTTTCTTCCTGTGCTCAAATTAAACAACTTAGATGTCTGTGCAGTCAAAAAGATGATTTTTTCTTTTCTTTTGAAACCTAAGTCAGAACAGCATGATGTTGTACTCCTGTGGTGTGCTGCTCTTGCTCTACAAGAGCACCTTTGGACATAATTTGATAGGTTGTTATGTTTTATCATCAGCTTTCTTAAAGCGATGGTCAGCCATTTCAGGGGCACTGAAATAATTAGCACAGAAAAAGGTGTTTTCACAAGTACTTTAGAAACGGATGAACCCA
The DNA here is from genome assembly GCA_028858755.1 of Ara ararauna. Lineage (NCBI taxonomy): Eukaryota > Metazoa > Chordata > Aves > Psittaciformes > Psittacidae > Ara > Ara ararauna. Next base: position 99,773,114 of record CM054379.1, read on the forward strand.
GTTCATTCTCATAGTTGGTAGGTCTTGGGATCTAAGATCACTTTTGGAAACTCCTGTGGCAGGGAAGGAAAAAGCATACTCTGAAACTGCAGAGATGATGCATATTTTTGCAACGTCATTAAAATAAATAAATAAAATGTGACAGTTATGTGCAGTGAAACATAACCAGAGTTTCTCTCCTGTTGTCTGTTATAGGAGAAACTCTGCACGTGGCAGCTGCATAATTGTATTTTAGTGTCTGTTACAGATCTCTAGTGTTGAAAAGGATATGAAGAAGTTCAGGATCAAATACAGCTGAACTATTCCTGACAGTTATCTGTTTAACCAGTTCGTAAATATATTTGGTGATGGGAATTCTCCTACCTCTGAAAACAATTCACTCCAGTGACTGCTAAATTTCTTTAGCAAAGGAAAATTGGGTGTAATCTTAAACTCTGTAACTACTATCAGTGGGTTCATGAAATATTTTCCTGTGGGTCAAGAAGGAATTTGGTTTATAAAGTCTGCTGGGACACTTGAAGAATATTGCTTCTTTTTCTTTACTATGCAGTTTTTTACTATTGTAAAAATATATTTTTTTTTAAATGTGCCTTTTAGCTCTCTGATATAGTTACCAAAGTCAGTAAAAACTTGGGAGTGATTTCAAAATTCTTTGTGTTTGCTCCTAGATATTTTTCCCTACTCATCCCTCAAAATCCAGTAACAGAAAAAAAAAAAGGCAGTGGTTATTGTTATTTTCCACCACTGTCAACATGAGGATGCAGAGTTTCATTGCTCTTGGTGAGGTGGCTGTATCTTTAATGAGACAGTCTGTCATACCAGCTCAGTAAATGCTTATGGGATTTCCTTTCCTGAGCCAGAAAGTCTTTCATGGCAGCATAGCATGCTGATTTGCATGAGTATTTGATGGGTTTGGAGTGTTTGTTGTCTACATGTGAAAAAACCCAACCGATCATCTGAACAAAAACCAATGTAAAGGTCCCACTCCTAACTGTTACAGTTGGACATAGCTGAACTATGTGCTGCAAGTTTATTGAGGTTGTGGGCCTCATTAATTTTGATTATGCGATCAATTTTTTGATTCAGAACATGATTCTGCCTTGGATGTGCAGTGGTTGTAGACAACCCCCCTGCGGAGCCCTTTGCAGCCACATAGAGAGCATTTTAGGTACAGAATGTGATTTCTCCCTCCACTGGTTTAACAGGTCATGACAATATTTTTGGTCTCCTAGCTCCAGCTACCATGAAGTGTCAAATGGCTCAATATCTCCAGTGGCACTGATAGATTTGGAGCTTTCACCACATGTACTGAAGTTCTCAGAGCTCTCTTAACTGGTAGAATTGGGGGCCTGTCTAAGACCTTTGCTTGGCAAATCTAATCAAAATATAATGGGAAATAAACCAGTAGGAATTTGGCAGTGTGTAACTGGTAAGATTTGCGCAGAGTGGAACACTACAGCATCAATGTGTTCCTGATATTTTGTTTCTAATGTTTTGTGAATGAGTTGCAATGTGTATTTTCACCTCTGTAGCAAGTTTTGAAAGTATTTTATATTCTCATTGTCTTCACCTGCTGCAAATGGAGTTTTCAACAGTTTGCACTATTTTCAGTTGTACAGGAGGTAGAAAAGGTAAGGTCCAGGATACTCCAAAATTTTGTTAATTTTATAGATGAAGCTGATAAAAATGGTAGCAAGGAGTAAATGTTTGGTGAAAATACAGATTATTTCTATTAACATTATTTTAAAATATGAATAAAATTTACCAAATAATGTCATTTATACAGAGATAAGCAAAAATGTCACTGAAATAATTTTCCTCTCGTTAACCTTATCTCTCTGGTTGGAGGACTTTGTGAATTACCCAGCTGGAGTCAGATATTCTTACAGATACTGAAATAATCTCTACTGTAGTCTTCCATGTTTATAAGACTTGCATAAGGGTAGATGTAGCGACATCAGAAATAGTTTCACTCTTTTGTACTTCTACAAACCCTTATGTCCTCTTCTCATAAGCCTTATTTCCCTCAGAACTTGCACTTTCTGTTGTTTTCTAAGATAGAAGTCTTTTGCCTTTTTGTTCTTGATATTTATATTTCTGACAACTGGATCTTCTCTATTAATTTCTTCAGAAATCCATCAAGTATACATTTTTCTCCTTATGTTTGGCAAGAAGCATCTTGTATACCTGTTTTCCTAAATCCTTGTGTTTTGATGAATAAGCTGCTTGTTTTACAAGTGCCCATCCTTGTGTTTTGATGAATAAGCTGCTTGTTTTACAAGTGCCCCTTTGGTCTTTTTAGGTCTCTTCTTGTCTCTTTGTTGTAAAGTGGTTATATTTTCTCTCTTGCAGGGCATGGGGATATAGGGAACAGATGTTCCACCTTTCCTCAGTATTTGTTTGTGGTCAGTAGAAGAGCACATGTAGGTTCAGCCCCACAGGTCAATTCCTTCTGCCACTTTATGGATTTAAGAGCAATTTAAGGCTCAGTTTTCCCAGAGACATTTAATGATATAATGAAGCAATCGTTGTCATGTAAAAGGCATGCAGAGGCCAGCTGGTTGCTTCCTGAAGACAAGTAAAAACCGGATAAATTAAAAAATACACTGCTTAGTTTCCCACTAACAAACTAGTTCAGGCAAAGATGGGATTACCCCAAGTATGTATAAGGCTTAATTCATGTTGCTGACCCATAGAATTAAATGGTTTATGTGCATATGGGCAAGCTCTCCCTAAGTCATATTAGAAGTGTGACTTATAGTTATGTCATGCTTCTGAAGTGTGTCTAGAACCAGCAGAAAAACCTCTTAGAAAGTAGTTTACAAAAAAAAAGTTTCTGTTGTGCCTTTAATCTCTTTTGGTACTTCTTGGAGAACAATGGCAACATTTGGTACTGCTGGCTATTAAATTTTATTGTACGGATTTATGGATTTCAATTTTAGTGTATTGTTGTGCTTCTATTTAATGGGGTGTACACCTATAAACCAAAGAAACTGTGCTGCTTAATCTGCTCTCAATTCCTAAAGCACCACAAAATTCTCTTATGAGTCTTATATTTTTTCTAAGTGTTCTCTGGCAGATGCAGTGCAATATTTGTACTGATACTTTGGAAATGGTGTTTTCTTCAGGTGCATGGTAGCTGATTTGTTGTCTTGCCTCTTACTTGATTCTTGCTTTGCAATGTAATAAAAGTTCAATAATTGAAGAATTGGCACCTCCAAATTCTTCTTTGGAAAATGCTCTTTGCCTGGAAATAATGAATGACGCTTACTTTCAGAGAAGTCATACACATGAAGTGAGGGACAGAAAAATGACTCATCTCAGAATAATTAAAGGTTCAGAGCTTTTTTTCTTCTGGTTTGCTGTGCTTAAAATGCTTTGAATGAAGTCTCCTGGCTTAACAAATTGGCATTTTTATTACAATTTCCAAGAAGCTGTATCTTAAGCCTCCTGTGATGATAGATTGCTGCAACAGTATGACTGGAATCCGTGTTAACTAAGCACTAACCAGTGAAAGTTCAGAATCATCTCAGTGAGGGCTTGCATAAAAAGCCACCGTGGTCTGATAGTTGCCTTTATTGAAGGCAAGAAACTTGCATGGTGAGGGCCAGATGCAGGAGGATGGAAGGAGGGAAGTTATCTGTGGCATTAAATTTCTAGAGAAGCTATTTACATGATTTTTTCTTGGCAGGCCTGGTTGGCATGTTCTCTAGTTCTGCTTCATATGACCACAGCTGCCAAGAATTGTCTCATTGCGAGTGTGTGACATTCCTTCTGTAGAAAGAGACGAACACAGTGAAAGTGTCAGCACTACACGAGTAATTAAAGCTTCTTGGCATTCAACTTCACTGAGAGAATGCCAAGAATACACCACCCTCCCAGAAAAAGCCCCAGAAAATGGCAAAATTCAGTTCAATTAAAAAAGTAGAATTTCATCTGCCATTTTGTTGTTGTTTTGCCAAAAGCACAGCTCATTTCTTGAGAAATTCGAGGGATATAATGTCTCGATTTGGAAACTGAGCAATGTGGCTTGCAAATTTCTTACCTGGGGTTAATTATGCCCGTGGTGCTGACTGATACAGTTTGAAAGGTTTAGCTATCTGCTTTGTATGAGTTTGTTGAGAAGATGAGCAAGCAAACACACATCTAAGCTAGTCATTATTACACTCCAATCTGTAATTTACTCAGCTAATTAAAGACAGAAAAGCACAGTCCCTAAGTCAAGATCACAATAAAATTAATTCAGTAATCTCTGATGCTCAAATCTCAATATAGTGGGATCATTCAAAAATTGTAAGGTTGGTAGTGGTTTTCTCTTGGAGAAGTTTAGTCAGAGGACTGATTCCTTTCTGTCTATGAATATTAATGTAGTCAGTGCTGCATATCTGCCTTGGCCTGGGTGGTAAAGGACACAGATGTCCTTTGAATGTATGTATTCAGGGACCAGAGCATTTATTCTGCTCTTCTACTGGAGCAGTGCAATTTTCTTGTTTGTCTTCAGGCAGTTCCAGCAGTGCTTGTAATGATTCCATAATTTCATTTACACCTTAACTTACATTCCTGTCAGTCATTATTGTGCTGGACTTTATTCTTTTCTCCGTTTCTACAACTACACAAAGCCTTTCAATAGAGGTATTAGTAAATTATGCATAATAGCAATATTAACACAATAATATAAAATTTTATGGCTGAAGTGCCAATTGACTTCTTCCATTATTGGTTGGTTTTTACTTTTGAAAAGCTATCAAAATCATAGCTTCCATAAATACCCACACAAAGTCTCACAGTATATTCATAAAACTACTAAAATACCATTAATGTCTTTTCACTTTTAGTGGGTGAAATAGAATGCTCAAATTCTTTTTGCTTTGTTTTCTAGTCTGTCATTCATAAAATTTGTTACAATCTAGAGTAAGGAACTAGAAGCATGGCTGGTAACCAAAACATGTACAATGACTTTCATTAGACCTTCTGCCCCAATGACTCAAGTATACACTCCCTCTACCACTGCACAGGCTGTACAAGGAAGGAGAGATGCACCAACTTTGGAAATGGTCGGTGGTATAAGGAAGTGAAAAGCAATTTTATGTCATGGACTTCGATTTTATAGGAACTGTTTTCCATTGGTTCTACCTCCAGGGTAACCTTTTCATCTTCAGTAGCAATTAGATGAACCTAAGACTTCGGAATAGTTACAAGACAAACTCTTTTCATGATGAGAAGTATTTAGGCCTTTAGTGATAGTTGGAAGTTTGCCCACTGAATTACCTTGATTTTATCAAGGACATTGTTTGTGGTCATGGACAGATAATCTGAAAGTACTAATGCATGGGAAAGGAAGCAGCGAATCTTTGCTGAAAAATTCGAACTTTATTCAAGAAGCAAAGTAAATAGGGCCCCAAATCAACAAAAATATTTTTCTGTTAAAGTATTAAACAGTAAGCATTCAAACAGTAATGTAAATGCCTCTTGGCTCTCCAGTGTTTTCAATATTTACTAGAAAGTGCTTCTGCTTCCTGTGAGTGACAGTGAACTAGAGAACTAATTTACACTTTGGCTTTGATCACAAAACCTGTGATATTTCTTATTAGGATAATTTCTATTCATAATGAAGTGATTAGTGTCCTCCAATGCCTGCCTCAAATTTGGACCTATTTTTTTTTGCATTTCTTATATAATTTGAAACATATCAGTTAATTGGATTTGTCATTTAGCTGCCAGCTTTACTGGAATAAATTTTTAAATCAATGTAGGACACATTGTAATTGAGAATGAGGTTCCAGGTATCCTAGTGGTCATTTCATGGTGCTCCCAATAAATATGAGAATTTAGAGAACATGAAATTAGTCTCTCATCTGCTAAATGCATCCTGCTGTAAAATTGCAGCCAGTTAGAAAAGGAAAGATGCCCTTAGCATAGGAAAATGGTTTGAGAGAATATGAAAGTTATAATGGAAAATGTAATAGATGCCAGAAATAATTACACAGGTGACTTCCACAGAGTATGATTACCATTCCTTGTGTTTCTTGAGAAAACTAGAGCCTGTTATTAATTAAGCTGCAAAAAAAAATCTGCTGTAGTTTTTTAACCATCAAATAGTCTGCTTTTCCTTTATATACATTATGTTCTTTCAAAGGGTACTTGTTCCTGAAATCTTTTTTCTATGGAAACAAAGGATCATTTAATAAGCTATTTTTGGGGTTGTGCTACACTCTATCTTAACCTCTTGAGATACCACTTTGAAACAACTTAGCTGATGAGAAGTTAATATGCAGCAATGTTTTTAAAGATATATATGAGGGAAATAATGCAGGAGAAATGGCACTGCTTTGAATATTGACTGTAAAAAGCACATAACATTGCAAGCCATCCAGGTGAAGAACTCACAAGGACATCAGTGTGTTCCTGCCTATAGGTCATTCACTAGACTGCTTCTTTTGCAAGTTCCCTTCAGTCAGAATGCCTGTGAAATGACAGTATGCTGTTGGATGTGTTTGCAACCTTCAAGACGGTGGGGTCCGGTTCTAACCAGGAATTATACGTCATGATGGCTTCTGAGCTGTTTGAGTTACCACTTTCGATACTGCTAAGTTTTGAGTACAACCTGCTTTTGAGTGGGGATGAGGGTACTGTCCTTTCTTAAGTGGTTTGGAGTCTAAGCCAGTGAATTGGGCTTTAGTTATGCATTAAGCTCTGTCTCATCTCTTAAGCACAACCCACCAAGCTGAGGCCTTGCAGTCTAAATGCTCAGTAAGAGTGAGGTGAGTGACACAAGTTTCTCTGGGATGCTATTCTACAACAACTTAATTTCTTGCCATCAGTCTGAATAGTCTGAAGGCTGCCATTAGTGATGCCAGCAACATCGGAGATGATGGGTGATTATCACAACACTACAGAGATTCCTCCATCCAGCCTCTCTTGTTAGCTGTCCCTTGCTTCTGATCATGCTCATCGAGGAGGTTAAACAGACTCTACTGAAGTCACTAGAGAGGAATACACCTAGAGGTAATGCAGCTATCCAAAGCAAAGTACAAGGCTGCTAGCACAATGATGCTGTTTCTGGTACTTTTCCAGGCTTACTTAGAGCTGGTTTGGGTGCAAGGTGGAAACATAAGATCTGAAATACCCCAAAGGATTAGATTACATTGGAGAGATATTCCAGGTATTTAATTTTAGAACAAATTTCAGTTCTGAAGGAGGCTGAAACATATGATGCATTTAACAATGAATGAAAATAATAAACAACTTGCATTATGGAATGCTAAAATGAAGATCTGTTTTTTGAAGCAGTTGTCACTACTACAGTGGATAAAGTCAGAGCTCAGAGTCAAAAGATATACTGCTTTTTTTTTTTTCCCTCCCATGAGGGGATTGAAAACATGGAGATGGGTAAGAGTCTTGCACAGCGAGATGCAACCTTTAATTTACTGAGCTATGATATGGAAATAAACTGAGAATGAAATAAACGCAGCAACTGGAAGAAAAGATGGTCTAGAAATACCAAGACAAGGAAGGAAAATAAGGCAACAGACAATGGTAACTGATAAATAATAAAGAAGTATCAATAGAATCTTTCAGAGTGATATTGCAGTTATTAATTGTCTAAGGGATTTGGTTATTGATTTGAATAGGAATCTGTCAAAACTAACCTTAACTTTCACTGAGTGAGAAAGTTTGTTTGCCTGAATATCATTCCACTGCCAATACTGTTAAAACTTACCTCTGCAATAATTCTGCAAGAGAAATCATATGCTAGCCATAATAGAGCAGTATGATAAAAATAATGATGAATGGTAGACTTGAGAAACTGTGTCACTCTGTTAATGAATAACATCCTTTTTTATTAATTGAGGCAAAACATTAAAAATGGGGCAATCAGGCATGTCAGAAGCCTTGAAGAACAACTGTATTTTGTGAGTTCCATGCCAATTAAATTAGTTCAGTCTGCTGTATGTTACTATTGATTTGCATTTTTTTTCTGGCTGAAATCTGGAATTGGTATTCCTTATAAGCCCTGTCCAATGCTTCTTATTATCCGAAGTACAAAACACGAATTGATGGATTCCCTTCTTTATAGTTCCTCCTCTGTTGTTGCATACATTAGATTCCCAGCTCTCCTAATTATACAGTCAGGCACCTGATGTAGATGCAGAGTGGGTTGTGAGCTGCAGGTTGGAAGCTGTTCTGTAAGATAGAAAGGTTTGGAGGAGCCCTGGCCGTCTCTTTTGCATTACTTACACACCACTAAGCTGGGGTGGACTCCCACTGGCTTCCTTCTGAGGATCCTGGGGTCTCCCACTCTGCTCAGGGGAGGGGTTTGAGATCCAGCTCCCAGTGGCTGGATCATGCCAAAATTGAAACTGGAAGTGGAAAGTCTTATTTCTTGTCAGTCTTCACTCAGGACTCTCTGAGTGACTTATCCCAGGTCAGAGCCAGAAGACCAATCCAACAAATCCTTACTGTTTGACTGAGCCTGCTTACATGAGTAATGGCAGAAGTGCTTTGCAGGGTTGTTTAATTTAGAACCCAATTATAAGATCATGGATTATGTTCTTCAGCAGTGAGGATGATCATTAATCAGGATGCAAAGTTTTCAATTCAGTGGGAAAACTGTCATGGGTGAATTATTCTTTGTGAACAAACATCCTCCACAGTCTTCAGCTCACAGATATGGAATTGCACCACTGATTACGCATGGTAAATATCAATAAAATACAGTTAAAGTCACCTCAAAGAGATATATGATAGACAGTTAAACAGAAAGTAGGTTACATCTAATGTCTGTGTGAAGTTAAAAGTACCTTACACCAACAAATGCTTCCAAATTCAATGCTTTGATGGCTTGTTTATTATCTGTGTAATTTCTACTCCTATGGCTGTATTTGGTTTATCTTAGTTATTTCAATGATTTGTGTTTCAGCAGTGGTAAGAGACTTAAAAGAGATACATCTTCATGAATATTGATCAGATAAATATTTCAAAAGGTACAGATTAGAAGAGAAGACACGCACCCCATGTAATTCATCTATTATGACAAACTGCTAAGCAATTTGAAATATCCTTGATGTGCAGGAGAAAATGTCCCACTCTACAGTATTGATTTTTTTATAATTCTTTCAAGCTGGACTCTGTGCACTTTTGCTGCAGAGGCAGGGATACTGTGCCATTGCTCCAAATCACTGAGAAATTTTCTTTGTAATGTCAGGATGATAGACTACTTAAGGCAGTTAATCAAGTTATTAGTTGCACTTTGTCAACCGGGTTGATATTTTCAAACTTCAGCAAACCAGCATTTTTTTTTTTTTTTCTTTCTGGGAAAAGTGCTGATTTACTGAAAGTTACTGAAATCCTTATGGTTGACGAGGCATTTTGCTTGTGTAATAGCTGTGTCACAGATGTTATGTAATGATTATGTTTGACACCCTACCAAAAGAAACAAAATTACAGCATTACTGATTTCAAGAGATGGGAAGGGCTTAGGGATGCTGCGTAGGGATACAAAGACATTCCCATGACACCTTTGGGGGAGCAATAGGATTTCTGTGGTATTTGCTTCTGCCCAGCTCAGTAACTACCACTTGCTGCTAACCTTTGTGTAGATGATCTTACTCCCATGTGCTTGAAGAGATGACATATTAGGATTTTGGAATTTACTCGGTCTTTCTGACAATTGGAGCTATACAGGGGGCATAATGTGCCTCATAGCTATTCCTGCTTTCCAAATGAAGAATGAGGGGAAAAAATTGTCTGTAATCTTGAAAGAAACATGGACTAATTTGAATATATAGCCTAAAATTCATAGTAAGAAAATAAAATTAGCATCCCCCCTGCATCTGACAAAGGCAGTGCAGACCAGGTCCATCAAGGACATTATTTTCAGGCACTGGGGAAGTTGCTGTGAGCAGTTACAAGAAAAATACCAGTAAACTTTGGTGGCATCATTTTGCCACCCTTGAAAAATGAAGAAACCTAGTGTGGGAGATAGGGGTACAGAGAAAGGCAGATGACACTTTTCAGTATAGTTCAAGAAAATCACAGATTGGCCTAAATAACACTGTCATCAAATCCCCTGCAAAATAGTAATAGCATTTTGTTATCTATGGCTTAAAAATGAACTTAATTGATACTTAAGATTCAAAAAGTTTAGAGATAGAGGCCATAAAATAGCAGCTGAATACTGTTAAAGATTATTGAGAGGAACATAGAAAATAGGGTTTGTATGGTTTATTGCAATTTGCCTTGAAAGATTGGAATTCATCATGGGTTTCACTGGAGCTAAAGTCAGTGTACTGTCTATTCCATATTTTACACAGGCTACACAAAACTTTGTATAATAGATTACTGATTTTTCGTAGACAAAGTCTAATTGTTTCTTCCTCCTGCATATCTCTTTAAACAAGGAATCTGATGGATATTTCACTTGTTTTCTGGACAGAATAGTATTAATTTCACTAGTGACAGCATAATATTTTGCTCCTATAAAACCAGTTTGATTTATGCATCCCATGCACTTCAAAGTGGAATTATTCTTCTAATCCCTGGGCTAATGCTTCTGAATCTGAATCACTGTGCCGTATGGCTTTATTCAAGTCTGTGTAGCAAGTAAGTGACAGACCTGGGAATAAAGGTTCTGAAATGAGCTCTGTTAAGTGGGTTAATGACAGTAGCAGCCACAGCAGCAAGACATCTTGGAAGTTGAGGATGAGAGATGAAATCTCTAATTGGAAATCTGTCTGCTTATGCATCAGGTCTGATTATGACTTTGTCACAAGGAAAGCGTGTTGGGTATAAGATGAACTACAGTGATGATCCACTGGTGAAATCAAGCCCATCAGAACCGCAGCCATGTTACTTGCTAAGTAACCTAGCAACATTTTAGCTACCAATCTTTCCAAGCTATACAGTTTTCTTCTAATGATCATGTACTTGGAGTAGGTTTGTCTATCCCAGCTGAAGTTCCTGGAGGTTGTAATAAGTGCAAACCAGAGCAGTGACCGTAGGTTACATGTGAAAGAGATTCTTCATTGCCAGTAGGAGGCGGAAGTCTTGGCGTGCTGAGTGACCTCTGGAGACATGTTTTCTTTACTGCCTGTACAATGAGGGTGATAGATTTTTGCCATAGTTATCTAGCCTTTTGAAAATTAAAAGTCAGGAAAGGTATTGTTTCAGGCAAATAGTATTTCTGAGGCACTTTTAAAATTTAAAGCTTTTTTGCATTTATGTTTTATTGTCAAACCCACTTCAGTTTATGAACTACGAGATATGAGAGGAAATTCTGATCTCCTAAAAATTTTGAATGAAAAATATTGGAATATATGTCGGACAGTAAAGAAAGCTAATGTAAATCCAGGCAGTTAGAGCTGATGTGGCAGACTACAATAGATGTGAATTCTATGAGCAATATGCAGACAAAAAAGCTTTTCATCTTTTAAAAAGATGATGAATAAAAAGATGATGAATTACATTTAGTACTGCAACCATTCATTAAATGTTTCTCGAGTTTGTGACATTCATATTTAAGAGTTAGGTGCTTGAAGAACTTTGGAAGAATGTATGTTTCAGGTGCTTCCCAAAGCAGTTGCACATGCAAGTCAAGCTCTAATGGCTGCCGTACTTTATAAACCTGTGTATGTCCCTTTTGTGAGTAACACCCAAGTAAATTTATAGACATTTAGGTAACTTTCAAAACTCATGTGAGTAGGGAGATGATCGAGGTGACAGAAATGCTTCATGTAGTTAGATTTTAGGCAAGACGGGACAACTAAGTAGTGTAACTGGATTCTGCATAATATAGACTACAGGTTATCATGCAGTTAATTGTGTGCTGAGCTCTAGCTTTGACTGCTTAGTGTCTTCTAGCAACAAGCTTTCATTTGGCAGCACCAAGAAATGGAAAATATACCAATATCCTCAGCACCTTGTTCTCTGAGTTACTGAACTTTTGTTACTAATAATGTACTCAGTAAACAGGAATACAGGACTCTAGCACTAACACAGATCTGAAGTAATTGTCTTTTTTCTTAAAGAGACTTAAAAATCACACTTTTGACAAGCACTGCTAATTATTTTTACTACAAATAACTCCTAAAACTACTGGTTCAGAGCAATTAGGGGAAATTTTTATTTTGTGTGTTTATTTCTTTCTTTGCCAGCCTTTAGTTTATTTGGGGTTTTTGTTTCTTCTCTATAGTGAATTCTCTGTTATTCATTTTGGATGTTTTAAAACCAGAAAGGATAAAACATTTTTAAAATTAGGGAAATGTTATTACAGAACTACAAAAAATTGACAGAGAGATGCAGAGAAGATATTCCATCTGCTACTAGTTTTAATTAAATCAAAAACCCAGAACAGAAACAATCAAACATGCACAAAACCAGAATTCAGTCATGGTATCCTGTTAACTGACATATATTCAGAGAAGTTATTTTCCTCAGAAAATTAAAATGACCCCCAAATATTTTTGTTCCCTATTCTCCAGTATGTGTTTATTATAATAGAATCATAGAATCATAGAATAGTTAGAGTTGGAAAGGACCTTAAGTTCCAACCCCCCTACCATGGGCAGGGACACTTCACACTAAACCATGTTATCCATGGCTCTGTCCAACCTTGAACACCGCCAGGGATGGAGCATTCACAACTTGCCTGGGCAACCCATTCCTGTGCCTCACCACCCTTACAGTAAAGAACTTCTTCCTTATATCCAATCTAAACTTCACCTGTTTAAGTTTTAACAAACCAGAATATTTTGAAGTAAAAAAAGCCCTTTTCTAAACCACGGTATTTATGTTTGGTTTTGTTTTGAATGCCTGTGTATTATATTATGTAGCACCTAAGCCCTTCAAGTTTGGTTTAAAATCCTGGTTACCCTTTTTACCATTGATTTTTGAGAAGTTTATTTCCTTAGAACAGAATTTTTGAATAGTTGTTTGACTGATGAATGATACATATTTACTCTATATCTGATGGCATCATATAGTTATTAACAAAGGTCTGTATGAGTCAGGAGTATGACAAGCTCTCTCTAGACTTACCAGCAAGTCAATATCTTAAGTCTGTGCTGTCTACTGATGTCAGTGTCAATTACAGTGGACAACAAATTAATAAGTGTTATAAGTTGTGATGAGAGGAAAACAAAATGTGTGTTGTTATCTGGCATAATGTGGATGGGAAATGAAAGCTGATGCGTGTCAGAGAAGTTCTCACAGTTGTACAGTATTTAGGAAATTTATTAACTATGCACATCCCACAGTCATTTCAGGATCTACCATTTTTATGCCTTCTGTATACAATTCATCACCATCACTGTCAGCATGTTTTCTTCTCCTTTTCCACCTCCATGTATCTACACATGGAAACACGTACGTTATTTTTATTTCCCATAAATAATAGTAATTCATACAAATAAAAAAAAATCTATGGTTACTCTTTGTGTATGGGAAATGCAGTGAAAACTGTGTTTGGTTTTCAGAATGTAAATATTTTTTCCTGTTCATAACTTGACAGCTACAAAGAGATTCTGTGATACAGAGGCAAGATAAGCGAAATCTTTGTAAAGTTTTAGTCACTATTTAAGAAAACAGTCTATACGTGCATTCATGTTGTGTAGATGCATATTCTGTGAACTCTGAATATCTTATTTCTTGTCAATCATAGCGTATGCTGTGCTGGAGATGCAAGCAGTAGAGTACTAGTTTCCCCAGAAAACCACATCCTGTATATGTGATGTTGGAGGAACCCTCAATGTTTCAGTCACCTCCTTATATACACACCTTAGCCTATAGGGATAGGTTGATGTGATTTGTTGCAAAAATACTTCTGTTCCTCTGCTTAGATTCACCTGCATTTAACACCTTACAGGCTTAAGAAAAAAACGAAACATTGCTGTCTGACACCAGTACCTGTATCACAGTGCTCAACCTCCAGAAATAAGGTGGTTTAACACCTCTCCCATTTGTTGGAATGCTGTTAGTTTGAGTCTGGTGCTGCATTCAGAGAGATGTGGCTACAGCAGGTGGTATGCAGCAATGCCATTTGCTATGTGAGTGTGTTCTGAGGCCAGCATCTTTCCCTCAGATGTAAACAAGATGTGCCACTGCTTCTGCATGATGTTTCTTTTCATGGCCTGTCTTGGGACACATCATGGTACTGTGGTTGAGAAATGCATGTGCAAGTTCTCCATTGTTCTCTTTTTCCTGAGGATATTGCATGAGGTAAAATTGTGTATGTTAATACTAGTTCTGGTGGTCTCTATGTGGGTCATACTGCTGGTACCACAACCTGCTTAGTCTGCAATTAAGGACACCCAGATCTTCCTTTATTTCTAGACCTGTCACCACAGCTGTGGGAAATTTGAATCATCTTAGGCCTTGTGTCTCACTGATTGCTGGCTGGATGATGGCCCTCCATTGAGGGTGGATGTTCATCCCTGTTCTGGTGTGCTCTGATCAATATTAAGGAGTGTATTGTTGAGAGCTGTGCTATTAGGTCTTCCTTTCCTATTACCTTGGCCCACCTACCGAAAAGGAAGGGTCATCCACTTAATTTTAATAAAACTCGCTTGACTGTCACATCCTAGGTGAAGACTTTTTTCTTCTTACCTGTTGTAGCAATGACAGTTTTGAAGAAGTTGTTGGGGTTTTGCCATGCATCAAGAAATCCAATCCCCAACTGGATTTGGACCTATTATTTTCTGTTAAATCAGTTTTTGCGTCCCTGGTAATCTACTTTCTTTTGAATGTATCCAAGCAGGTGTCAATCCTGAGGTGAATTCTGCTGTCCTACAAATAGCCGTAGAGATAGGTGAACAGAACATCAATACCTCTCAATCTTAATTCACCTTCAAAGTGTGATTTTAAGAAAAAGGTGGTTTGAATAATTTTCTGCAGTGTCTTTACAGAAATATGCATCTACTGCAGTTGAAAAAAAAAAGAGAATATTTCTAAGTCCTACTACATAAAAGAGTGAATTTTGGTTGTTGGAGGTTTTTTATATTTAACTCTTTTCCTCATGCTTTCAGTTTATCACATTATTCAGAAATATTTGAAGAGCTGAAGCACACTATACCTGAATAAAGTGCAGCAATATAGATGTACATGGTACATGAGGAAAGAGATGCAACTGTTCATAAGGTTAGCAAAATTCAAAGATGACTTTATTGCAATTTAGATTTTTATAAGGTACCAGTGAAGTTTCTAAGTTCTGTCAAGGTGATTACTGTTACTGAGTGAGAAAAGCCTCTGGAGGGTACTTTGAAACAGGAATTGCAAGATTTTGTGGTCACAAAGTTAAAAGCTGCTTCCCTGAATGATGCTGAGATTTAATTTAAAATTTGAACCTTTGAGATATGTACTAATGACCCCTGCTGCCCATGCATTGAGACAGGGTAATGAACAGAATTGTGAATTAAATGACAAATGATTATGGATGCAATCACAGTGAACAGAAGGATCATGTTAATTATGGTCTGGGACTTATGTACAATTCTGAGACTCAGTTTAGATCTTCATCTGCTGTCATGGATGCACCTCTGCTGTTCCGGGGACCATACTGGTATGAGCCACTTCATTTTATTTTCTCTGATGAAAATGAATAGATTATAGCCTAACTTAAGCAAGAATATTCATATGCATAATGATTTGATGGCACCAAGACACAAGAAATGACTGAGAGATAATACAATATTTCCTTAAGAATTTTATTTCTGTTAGTGGATTAAATGATAAAAATTAGAAAACTACTCACAAATCTGAAATTAGTTTCAAAAAAGACATGAAAATTCAAACCTCATATCCTTTAGAAAAAGACTTTTAATATAGGTCTTGTTATTAATTGGCCTGATGTTCAACAAAGGTGTTTTAATAATAAAAACCCTCTATTCATGTTCTCTGAATCACTGGCCCATATGGAATTTAAATTAGTTAATTTCACAGATTTTAATAAAGAAAAACTGACTCCACATTTGCAAGTCTTTAAGGAATACGTAGTTTATTCATCATAGATACTGGTGTATCTCAAGCATGATAAGAGCAATGAAGGATGTCATTCACCCAACAATGAAAAACTCTTCACCTCTGATTACCTGAGAAAGTCCAGAAGGTTAAAAATTGTTCTTCCAGAAGGAAGAAAAATTAGATCCTGAAAAGTTTTGTACATCTGTTCAGCAGTATATGTTAAAGCAAATCCTAATGGATCTTTATACTAAAGCATTCACCTAATTTGAGTGCCTCACTGGTGAATAGAGTGGCTGATTTGTTTTTGTTTGATCTTTTGCACATGATCCTATACTTTTGAGGAATTCTTTGATAGATACAAGGTCATATATAAATTAATGGTTGCAGTTATTCTCCTGGAATTGGTCCCACTTGCAATTATTTACATGTATATATGGAAATAATAAAGCATGAGAGGGAACTCTGAAATATAATGTTTGCCGGACACTGAAAGAAGTGCTGTTAGATGACACAGTACTGATTCAGTGTTAAAAGACTTCAGTGGTAGAATTCAAGTTTTATAAAACATGGGGCCTTTAAACATAACCCAGAGAGTTCAACAGGTCTTACATCCCATGTATGGTACATGGTTAATATCCTTGTCCCCTGATTTGAAGTCTGTCCTCCCTGAACAAGTTGTATATCCTTTTATATTCATAAAAAGTAATTATAGTTCAGCCATATGAATTATCCCACTGAATCTCCTGGTTTTGGATGCATAGAAGGAATTTTATGTCCTGTTTTATTTTCTGTATTTCTTGCATTCATATATAGGCTTGTGCTGAATGATTATGTAGATTCATGTGTACCCTTTTCCTTCTGTCTGTTTTGACCCTATTCTTAATCTCTCTGAATTTCCTGGGTTTATGCTATGATTCTTGACAGTGTTGTGTAACTGAATTTCACCATTTGTAGGATAGGGCTAGTGATGCTGGCCTTTGTGTGTAAAGCTTTGTATTCTTCTGTTGAAAAATTCCATGCAAGAGTAAAGAGTTATTATTTAGAAATTTAACTCCTGGCAGAGCTGAGTGGTACTACGAGAATGTTAAAAGACCTATAAATCTATTGTCCATTCTAATACATTTCCAGGAGCCAAAACAAGCAAAGAAAAGCAGCAGACTCTGAAGACAGGAGAACAAGGAATGTCAGGCTGCGGTGGCAAATGCATTGTCTTTCTTACTTAAAAAAAGAGGGCATCTTGTGTCCAAGCAAGTTTATGTAAAGTAGGCCTGGGGGAATCAAGTAGTGAAACAGCAGACACAGACAGCAATAAGACACTCTTTGTGACAACAGACCAGATGGTGCAATGGCCCCCTGTCCACTCCAGAGAACATGCAATTACTTATAGGATAAAATCCATCTGGTCCTATAATAATCTGAGAATTCATCATGACTAAAGCTGCAGTGGGCTTTTTGCCAGCTGTTTAAATTAACGTGCTCAATCCCCTCTACAAACTAATCTAAAAATATCTAATCTTCTTCACCCTTTAACTTGCTATAGCAGGTTCACCTTCCTTTGTGATCAGAAAAACGGAAGAAACCAGTGCCACCCATTAGCTTTGGGAAGAATGGCCTGTACCTACTGGAAACTGCTGCAAATGAAGAGAGCAGTCATAAAATTTTAGAGGCCACCCCATCAACTTGTTTGAAATTCTGGCACTGTGACTGATTGTCCAAGGTCAGACAGATAAAGGAGATAGCATGTAAAGGTATATAAAAGAATATCTCATCATGAAAGGACGGTATTTTCAAGACAGTAAGCCAAGGACTTGTACTGCGCTCAAATGGAGCAGGTGATTGTGCCATAAACAGGAGCTTGTAGAGTTAGAAGGAGAAAGCTATTATGTTCATACTGGGTTAGACTGCAGGTTTGGGGAAGTGTGGAACAGCAGTGGTATTTTTTGATATTCAGGGTCCATTAAGTCACTGCTTTCTGCCTTCTGTATTCTCACATCTAAGCAGCAATATAGACACATGTCTCTCAACTCTGGGTGGGAGCTAACTTGCTGCACAAGTGTAAAGGCTGTACAAGGCAAGTGGGCAAGTGTTTTTGTTAAATTAGGCCATGGGTGTTGCAATGGTGAGACTGAGGTACGGTGCAGAGCAAGAACAAAAGTTTTTTGAATTCAACCTGTAGTGTCCTGGAATTATCCTTGGAAAGTATCCTAAGCATTTATTTCTTGAGTTCTTTCATGCTTACTGAGTCACTTTGGAGAAGTCTCTGGGTCAAGTAATACATACAGTTAATTCCTTACTAAATAGTATCCTTTGTGCACGTTATTGATATTTTGAGCATTGATCTGATTTTATCTTTTGTAAGGACCCAGATGGTTTCAGTATGCAGTTGGCTTACAGAAACCCATTGAACCTTTTTAGCCATTTACTCAAACTATCAGAGAGGCATGATTGCTACCTGCAGGTGACAAAGGGAAAGGAGAGGAGTGGAATGGAATGATATATGTGACTGTAAAACTCAGCTCTCTGTATACGAAACCAATAATGTTTTAGGGATAAATCAAGAGCCTTTTTCCTCAGTCAGGCGTCCAGTCATGTGAAATTAATGCTTCCTCTAAATAATTTTCTAATTCAATCTCTACAGCATCTCCATACCTGTGCTGCAGCGAAGTTTCCAGTAACCAGCTGCCAAAGAAAAATGTATAGGCATTGCAATATGTTTTCAGAATCTGTAATAGCTTTCAGGCTGTCACTGGCTCAATTTCAAGCTTTTTGACAGGCTATAATCTGTCCTTGAAGCAATTGATGGTTTTGCAGGCAGGAGCTGTGCAAATAACCCGAAAAATGGACAGGCATTATTTTCAAAATATTACTAAAAAAATGAGAAAACTAAAACTAAAAAGTGCAGGTGCTCTTATTTTGAGTGCGGTTTTTCAAACTGGTGAATATTATTTTTGCAGTTCTACATGGTGGAAAGATTCTAAGCACAGACTAAATTTTGACTAGCGTAACATTTGCTTAGAGAGGAATATGTGCTGTTTATCTTATGGGATTATAAAATGAGTTGGTATGCTAGATGGTACTACAAAAAGGAATATAATTAAGCATCTAAACCTCATTAACTTAGTCATAGTGCACTTGTAAAGTCTGGCTGCTTTAGTAATAATGAAAGATAATACTGCATGGGAATTTACTTTAATACCAGAAAGTCCTTATCTTGGTACTTTTGCATTTTTAATCGTTATGCCCCGGAGAGTGGCAACTTCTCACTAATTCTACGTTTTACTTCTTTTAAAAGTGTACCACTTTTCTTTTAAAAATTTGTAATTTTATTTTGTAGTTACAATGAAAAAAATAAAATATGAAATGCAAAGTTAAATCCCCATAAGAAGTGTAGCTTGTTTATGAGCATCTTTTCTGGTTAAATGCAGACCTTAATGCATTAATATGTGCAGGTACTTAATTCTGTTAAACTCTTTGTAGCTTTCAGTGTAGAAAAAATAAAAAAAAATCAAAACTGGCCTTTGGGTTTGTGTGCAGATAAGTGTGAGCAGGCTGAACAGTTGGACCAGTCCGAAGACAGGTCTTGGATGTGGTATGGAATAGGTCTGGGTGACTGAAAACTCATGCTGCTGTACTGAGGGGTCTTAAAGGAATGTCTAACTGTTTAGGACCATGTGCGCTGTTGGAAAACCCTACTATCTCTTTGTTGTAACTGGGAGGCAGTTATGAGAGCAGAACAGGTGCTGTTCCACTACAGATTTGGAAACTCCACAGAGGAGTGGAAAAGTCTGGAATATTTTTGAGATGTTGATTTAACATTTTCTTTTAAAATATTGAATAGAAATACCGCAGTAATTTTTTTTTATTCATCTGTTTTTCATTTTCTACCCCCAAAAGTAAGCAACAAAACTATATTGGGGGGGGGGGGGGAAATATATATATTCTTTTTTCTATGTTTTAATTTTCTAGTAATAATATTTTTTGTAGCAATGCTGTATTTTAGGGTGTCACACAACTGAAAGTGCTCATCTCTGACCAAGTCCAAGTGTTAACTTTTCTGGCTTGGGTGCTGTTGTTGAACTGTGGCATTTTGGCTGGTTTGCATAGTTCTGGTATGGTGCTTGCAACTCGGTGTGTGTGTGTGTGCCTGCTTCAGGGTGTGTGTGTGATCAGGGTGTTCATCAACACTAGTAGCTGAGACCATCATGTGTCCAAAACACCCCTCTTTCCCAGTCTTTGTTTACACAGAAGTCATTATGTGTCACTGAAGTACACATATGCCCTCAGCTTTCTTCTGCTTCAACACTTCAAATGTACATTTTCTTAGCATGTCTTAAGCAAAATTATAATTTCCTCTGCAGAGGTTGAGTACAGGCACATACACAGTCCCGTGCCCCCAGGCAAACCAACTCAGTGGGACCAGCATGTGACTTAAGGATGTTGTAAAGAGATTAATTTTATCCCATTTAGACTCAGGTATACCTGAGAGACTCAATGATGCATATGCTTTTTATGGGCTGCTTGTACACAGTTGGATTTTATCTGAATTGACTACTGTGCAAACATCCCTGAATCCAAATTTAATAACTGTGGAAGGTATTAAACTCTATCAGTACTGTACATGACACCTTAGCATCCTCTGTGTTTACAGTTTGTAGTGAGTGTTTCATTAAGATTTCTGTGTATGCTTGCCATTGCTGCAAAACAGCAGGGACAGATTAAGATAAGATATTCATAAATCTCATTTAGGAATTAAAAGAGTAGGCACAAAATTACTACCTTCAGGTTGGAGAAAATAAGACTTCAAAGCAATTATAGGGAGTTTAATATGCCTCATCTTTTGCAGCTTTATGACTTCAATTCAAGCCCATTTCCATATGTAGCTGTGATGGGAAAACAGTTACCATCCAATATTGAGCAAGTAGTTTATCCTTTTTTTTTTTTTTCTCTCTTAATTCTTTCCTCTGAGGTGACATCTAAGCCAAAGGTTTGGCTTACCTTTCCTCCACAACATGCAAAGTTACATATATTTATTTTTCGTTTAATTAGGTGAATTTGAAGAAGGTCTTAAGGTACTTTTTATGTGGCAGATATGTTATTCTGTGTCCTCTAGACAGTGTGCTATTCTTGGTAGGCTTTTCAAGAGCTTACATAAACATCTTTAGAAAGTTCCTATTTTCACTGGTTCAAGCTTACAGTCACCAAAGTCTTTCGTAGCACCTCCACATCACTTCAAGCTTCAAAAATTGTGAAAGCTGTCATTCTTATTTGAACATGGGGAGGAGGCAACACAAAACTGATAATATGCTATCATTAAAATTTCATTTAAGCTCTGTGTCATTGTTATTTGGTTAATTTCACTACGCATAATAACATGCATCAGATGAGAAGTAAGAACTGATTTGCTGGAAGTATGCAGTCTTGACTGCTGTTGGTTAAATGAGTAAGAGAATCTCTACATTGCATTGAAGTAGCTGTTCCACCCTGTTACTGAAGTAAGGACTTAATGTATTTAGATTAGGCCATTTTCCTAGACCATTCTTAACCTAGCTGGAAGGTAAAAAGAAACTGTTTGAATGATGTCCTTCTGGATTGGAATAATAAAAAATATTACTTGCATAAAACCGTCCTTTATTCATAGCCTTTGACCATCATGAATACAAAGGTGCTGCTGATATAGTCATTGACAGGTATGAAGCACTTGCCTCCTGCAAATCTTAGATTGCTCTGAATGGCAAGAGTTGCTCAGATGGCTAGGATACCACATTTCTGAAGTGTTCAAGTGATACAGGCTTCTGACAAGTCTCCATCTGCCCTTAATTTCTAAGGGAGCTTGATGCCACTGTGGATTTTAAGTGGGTCAAGTACCATCTCTGGGAAAGCAAGCAACCAACCCAGACAAGCTTTTGGATACTCAAAGCCCTTTTATTCATGCCTGAATTGAAATGTGGATCTGATCTGCGTGTGACAAGCACACCAAGAAATGCAGGCATACTGGAAAAGAGTAGCAAACAGTGTCGTGCAACGTGTAACAGCTGTTATGTGGTCTAGCTGTATAAACCAGGAATAAATATCGCTGCAGAAGCAGAGCAGTACATAATTTTTCTGTAGCTGTTGTGTGCATAACGGTGCAAAACCAGTGTTCTTTTATGAGAAGAGTAATTATAATACATCATCTAAAACATAAATAATGGGCTCCGTAGAGACAGTGTTCCAAAGACACATAACTTTTGAAGGTTTCTTCTTGTTCTTTGACTTCAACAGTTTCATAGCAACTGAGAAAGGTGCTTCTATTGTATGAAGCATGCAAGGGATTAATTTCAAATACAGGTCATGTTTAGTTTACAGACCTGAGTTAGAAATGTTCCTTTATAGTGTCAGAAATGTTAGAAACAATGGGACTCCCTTGTTCACTCAGTTTTGAGAAGGGAAATTGGATTGACTTTGGCATAACTGCTATCATATACTGAAGATGGTTTTGACTACAGGTATTCTGAGCACATTCTCTTTTCTGGTGAGAATAATGTTTCAGTTGCTAGATCTGCATGCAAGGGAAACGTTATTCAAGATAAACTTCAATGATTTCATCTAGATGATCATGCTGATGCTAATGTATCTAACATTAATAGCAACAAAAAGAATACAGTAAAGGAGGGGGTGATATAAGCCCAGGACCTACTAATATAATAAATGTACTAATGAAGATAAATATTCCATGAAAGCCACTCAGTCAGTGTGAAGACACCCCATGACTCCTAAATGTCTGGCTTTTGCATTATTAATTCTTTAGCTGAGAAGGAATCAAATAATCCAGGAGACAGAGAATGGTTATTTTTGTCAGTTGTTTTACTCTGTATTGTCTGTTGTTGGGAAAATATAGAGCTCTAATAGGATTTAAAGGCAATGTAAATGTATATCAGAATTTTCAGTGGCCCTTGGAGAGAGACAAAGACAATATTTTTGGTGTTCCTGTGAGTGACATAAATGAAACCAATCACTAAGCACAAGTGTTTCATTCAGAAATGTGCTCTGAAACACTGAGAAATGGATAAGCGGATTATTTCTGTCTGGATTGTGTCTTGGGAAGGCCTTAATGAAATCACCTCAGATTTGCAGTGCACAGTCACCCTCTGTCTCTGGTAGCATCAGAATGTTAGCATACTTAACTCCACAGATGCAGTCTGTGGCAGCAAAAACGCGGTGCTGGTGGTGGGGCAGACAGCTGCTCCCGCAAACAGTCTGTCACTGTTTGGTGTTCTGCAGTGTAATGCAAAACAGGGTTGTCATCAACTGCTAACAGTCCTTCACCCCGACCTTCTTGATCTCTTTCTGCTTCTACTTGGTGAGATCACACAGCAGATCAGAATAGTTCATTCTTCCAAATGTTTGTCACTGTACTGACACACGGGCTGCTTGTTTTAGCAGTTGCCATGAAATAGAGAGCTGTCCCTCAGGAGCTTGTCTGAGGTTGCTCATTTCAGAGGTTATAAAAGTTAATACATACTTGATAAGCACTTGATATGAGATGACAAAACAAGACGAAAATTCCTGCATCACCTTAACAAGCTTCACCTAGTGAGTTCTGTCTTGTTTTCAGAACAGAGACTATTGGAGCACATCCCACACCTGTTGCATGTTGCTGCGATTAGATTTAATACCGTTCCTGTCCATTGCTTACCGCAGTGATCACAAACAGCTTTTGCAAATGTCAGGTCCAGTTTGATTCACCAAGAATGCTATTTGTTAAATGATTCTGACTACATCTTTCGTAATTCTAATATGATTTTGAAGACCAAACACAAATGATCAGGGGTTCAAAGGGCATGAAAGATTAGAGGGAAGCTTTTCCCTTGTGCTCCATTTGTGTACAGACTCTGTGATATACAACAACACTCCTCACTCTGTGGCTCCTAGCCACAGCACATGGAGGTTTCCCCAAGAAAAGGACATAGAATCATAGAAAGGTTTGGGTTGGAAAGGACCTTAAATTCATTAAGTTCCAACCCACCTGTCCCTGCCTCACCCTAGATCATGTTGCCCAAGTCTCTGTCTAACCTGGCCTTGAGCACTGCCAGGGATGGAGCATTTACCACTTCCTTGGGAAACCTGTTCCAGCGCCTCGTCACCCTCACAGTAAAGAACTTCTTCCTTATATCTCACCTGAACTTCCCATTTTACATGGCAGTGTTCTATGAGTGATTGAAAAGTGTTGGACTGAGCCTTACATCTGCTGATCTAAAATGGCAAACCAGGTTCATGGCAACGAACTGCAGCCATTAGCACAGCTATTTACACTGAGGCCATAGAGTGCAGGAAGAGCTTGCTTGTATTGGGCACTGTAAATAGGGATTATAGCAATTTCTAGATGTGCTTACTATTTCTTGGCCTTCATTTCTACTTGCCGTTTTGCACTCTATGGAAAGGCAGGCTTTTAACTTCATGTAAAACCACATAAATGGTACGTGGTGAGTATACAGCCTTGATGACCTGATGTGGCATTGCACAGTGAGACACAAAAGCTTGTCAAAGAGGGCACAAATTTCCTGACTTAGTTTTCGAACAGAAAGTTTGCCATTCTGGATGGTCATTTTCTGAGGTTCTGCATTAAGTGCACTTCTTGCGGTTTTAGCCATCTGTCTGAGCATTTTACGTAGATTTAAGCCAAATAAGTCTCCATAGGTCAGTTGTCCCGAGTGCATCTGGTGAACTTTGATCAATGTATAATTGAAAATGACTTTTTAGATGTTTAACTTAGTCTCATAAAGTTTGTCAAAAAAAGTATAGGCTATAATTTCTTCTTAATACAAAAAAATTAATCCATTACTGTCTGTGGTATTGCTAATATTTGCAAGGGACTTTGTCTCTTTATTATCTATCAAAAGCTGTTAAGAACATCATTATTGGAACACTATATTATGGCTTTTCAAGCTCCTTTTTTACTAACTGGCTTGGTTAATTGAAACATACACGGTGGGATGGGTCAAGGTATCATTTCAGTGCTCTACAGTATTTGTATGGGAATCTTTACTTCTTTAGTGCTTTTAAGTGGTTCAGAGTACTGTTTCTGGAGAGTTCCTAAAACACAATATTCTTCCCTCCTTTCCTTTTCCTTCCCTCTCTTTTTGCCTCTCTCTTCCCTGTGTACATGTATGTGTGTACATTGTAGGTGAACAGTTCATGTTCTTGAAAAGCTTTCAAAAATCACTTCCATTAGGATTGATTTTGACTCTTGGTTCAAGGCACAATAACAAAATCAGAAATCTGATCCTTTAGTGGCTGTTCATTAGTGGGTGATGCAGTAGGATATGGGATGCAAAATCTGGATTTGAAACACACCAATACTTGTCAAAACAAATATTAGTAAATTCTTAAGCTATAACCAAAGGCATTTTTTCACTGCAGTACAGACCAAATGTAGAGCCTGTAAGGAACATAATTTAAAATAATGTTGGGGTTTTTTTGTGTTACGGTAGTCATCAAATGAATGCATGAAAAGTAATCTGAAGTCTTCACATAGAAACAGCTATTCAAAGAGAACAGATATCCATCAAAAGTAAAAGGAACCTATAAATTCTAAGACAAATGTTTTGATCATGTCTCATTGAAGATGGGTGCAGTGTCTAACTCTCTGCTTTCTAGGATTTATGCAACCACATATTCACAGAAGAAAGTCTCTTGAATCTTTCTTAACTTTTTCTCAGCCTGGAAACTCTTGAGAACCAGATTTGACTACCTGGAAAGGCATACAGAACTAGCTATAGAAGCATTCATCCTCACCCTCTGCTGTACATACAATTGTTGTGGCTCAGATATGTATAATTTTGTTTGTTGTGAAGCCCCCAGCATTATTACTAATTTTGCTGGTAGAGATCCTTTTGTTATTTCTAGAATTCAGTCTGCAAATACTTTTTCCAGAGCCACATAGGTGTAGTTTCTTGGCTGGTTATCTTGATATTTCAAACTCTAAATTTATCAGTCTCTGCCCTTATGTCTCAACTGATCACTTTTCTTTTGACTTTTGCTCTTTCCCCCACCCTCTTCACACTTTTTGCCGTGCCTCTCAAGCATGTTTCCTTTGGTCCTGATGCTCACAGGGATGAAAGAAGCAAGAGCAGTGCTCTTTCTGGTCATGTCACAGAGCTCCTTGAAGTTTAATTCCATAACAGACTCAAGCTTGAAATCCCTGATGTGTGCTCTCACTATTTTCTTTATTATATACCCTCACATAGACCCTAGATACTAAGAACTGACTGCCTGGGTGTACAGACTAGGATAACGAATCAGAAACCTCCCTAAATAAATCTATAAACTTGACCAATAATCTAAAGAGAAGTCTCTACTAGCAATGCCACCAACCCTTTGTTACTACCGTGCTTGACACTGTATCTCATTAATCATCAGTATACCACTGAAATATTTCAATAATGTTGTTTATTGCAACAGATAATTGTGTAGTCAACTGTTTTATATCTGCTTGATGAAGCAGTTATTCACCTGTGACTGTAAAAGCTATTGGTAAATTTACAGAAAAACCTGTAAGCATGAACATGGTGCTAAATTCTAATAAAAAAGGAAGGAGGCTGGAAGCTGATAAGAGAGGTGGCGATTCAGAGAGGAAAGAAAAAAGTAGAGAGCACTGAGTCATGAAGAAAGAACCTAAACATTCTCAGAAAGTCTAATGCAAACATTGAAGTTGTGGATGACAGCTTTAAATAACACAGCTGGAACATAATTGGTACTAAGAACACCGCATATCTGGCATCAGTTAGGGGGATTAATCTTCATATAACTAGATGTATTAACCCTTATATTTATGTAAGGATGAAATCTTAGGATTGCAAGTCTCCAACATGTGATGCGTAAGACTGTATTTTTCCTTCTGTGGGTTTTACCACAGCTGTGAGAAAAAAAGAAAAAACAACAAATCCCAAAACACTGTAAAATTAAACAAGAAGGGTGAGTAGGTGTTCAGGGGTGAAACAGGGTGAGTTAATTACTACTCACATAGCTGAGCTGTCAAGTAATGGGCTGATTTTGGTAGTGGTAGGTGGAAAGAATATAGTGTCAGGGTGGGAAATGTTAGTGCTTGTGTAGGTGGCTGAGGTACTGGTACTGTGGTGGATACAGAAACGGCACAGGCATTTTGCTTCCCTCACCTAGCTTTCACTCTACCTTCCTCACTTGCCACTTCATGCTCAAGTCTCTTGAAAGCAGATGCCACCAGTTACTCTTAAATTATAGGATATTTTGTGATATAGAGGCTTGCTATGTATAACAGGCATTTTAACTGCGGCTATTGGCAAAAGCCATCTTTAGCACAGTATCAAAGAAATATTCCTTTCTGTTGTAGGCAGTGACCTCTGAAAGAAGGGGATTCTCTTGGTAACAAATTGTACATAAGTACTTGGCTAGCTGAGGTTCAGATCTGGTGGGCTGCATGGAGAAGGTGAAAACTTGAAGCACATGCACTAGGCGAAGGAAGGCAGCATCATTCAGTCCTCAGACCTTACAGAAAAACATGTCTGGGCTGGTTTCTGATAGCTTTAGGAAAGTCTGTTGTCACAATCTGCTTCCACTTGAATGGAAACTGCCTCAGCTTAATTGCTCTTTTTTGTCCCTGAGCAAATACACTATCCTGGCAGCAAAACACTGGGAGTCACATTCAGATTAGCATTTATGGTACAGCAAGCCCAGTATATCAACAAGAGTTTAATTGTTCACAAAGGCCATATTTAAAATATTTTCCTTCTGATTTGGTCACCTTAAGAATCACAGATATATTTGCAGTGCTTTTTTTAATCAAGTCAGGCAAAAAAGAAGTTATAAAGGAGAAAGATATGATAATATTTTCATTTGTGATGAACCAGTTTATATAAATATTATGAAGAGCTTTGTACCATTCTCGCAGTCATTACTGTTACAGTGTCAGATTAAATGTTTTTTAAACCATTACTGATATTTTTTATAAACTGGAGAATCCTTGATTTATAAGCTCTGAATGTGAAGACAGTTACAGAGATTTTCATATAAGTGAAAAAAATATAACTTGGGTCCCCTGGGAAAGTGTTTTATTTGCTGAATGAGAGATTTGCTATGAAAGGTCTAGATTTCTTAGTTGAAAAAACATGCTGTCAAAGTACTGAAATTCAGCTGTTACCTTTATACTTGCTGTGAATGTTGCAGTACTGTACATTAATGCTACCCACGAGGCAAAGTGTCCTGTAAATAGAAGTATTCAAAATTTATTGTGAACATCACATGTCTAAAAACCTTTGTAGATACACATCTAGTTACTAAAATTTGGGTATCTTAGACATTATATGTTTGATTACTTATGCAATATTTTAGAAATATTTTTGTGTCAGAAAGAAGCTTTTTTCTAAGTAAGAGTTGACTGGTTCCCAAATGGAAAAAAGAAGAAATAATAGCTAATGTGTAGTACTAGCAGTTGGTGTATTTTGACATGAATGAACAGAATAAATGAGTGTTTATGCAGGTGACAAGGTGCCAGAAATTTTAACCAAAGAATTATAGCTATCTATTTTTATAAACTAGAGCTTTAGATTGGTTTTATTTGTTCCATTTCACAGAACATCATATATCAGTAATTCAAGAGAGCAAAAATATATGATGGCATTATCCACATGCCTTATGCAAAAGTATTTTTGGCATGTATGTTAGCCAAGGTACATAAAGAAAGCATCTTACCAGTGAAATCCATATGTTCCCTGTTCAGCAAGTTGTCATTTAACCTGTTATGGATGGAAAAGTAGGGGTTTAAACAATTAATTTCTTAGTATGAAAAAATTCAGTGTTTCAGAAATTTTGGGTTAAAAATCTTCAGATGACACAAATTCTTAAATTCCGATCCAGACAACTGTGTAGGTTTTAACTAGGGAGAGAAATATTATGTTGTGAATACACAGCAGACCTAAGGGCGTAAATAATTTATTTATCAAACCTTTGAAACTCGTAGCAAAATTTTCCAACTGGACCTCATGTTGCATGATGCACTTTGCTAAAGCAACTACTATGATGTATCACCAGGAATTGAATATTTCATCAGCACAGCTTTGATTTTTAAAACTATTTGAAAATGCTTGTTTTGCGCTCAGGCTATTTATTTCTTAATTATGCACTTATATGAATATGCCAGCATTTGTAACAGGTTCAAACTTAAACAGGGGAAGTTTAGACTGGGTATGAGGAAGAAATTCTTTACTGTAAGGGTGGTGAGGCACTGGAATGGGTTACCCAGGGAAGTTGTAAATGTTCCATCACTGGCGGTGTTCAAGGCTGGATTGGACGTAGCCTTGAGTGGCATGGTTTAGTGGGAGGTGTCCCTACCCCTGGCAATTGTGTTGGAGCTAGATGATCTTAGGGTCCTTTCCAACCCTAACTAATCTATGATTCTATGATTCTATGTAAATCAAATAACTGCAAATAAACTGAAATGCTAAATGATTGATAAATGGCAGGCAAATGGTTTGACAATTCTTTATTTTCTTTTTGTCATATTGCCCCTTTTTCCACTTCTCCCGCTTTCCCTTTTTCACTAGCATTTTAGGTTTCAATAAATCTGGGTTTTTTCAGTTAAAATTATTCTGTTAAAAAGGAATCCTTGTAAAGGTATACTGCAACCATCAGCTGTGTTGTTAGTACACATTTATTAGCACTTTTACTGGTATTTGCACATAGCCCACTACCTGATTAAGAATGGTAGTGGACTGTGTGCTAAGAATGTTGACATTAGCTTCACAATATGCTTACATTTTAATGCTAAAGAATGCGATTTTTCTCAGTGCCTGATTGCTATTAGCTCCATTTTGCAAGACTTCAAATTCTTTCATAGTGATGTGATAATGAGTTTTGGTTTTGCATCTGGAATTCTTCCATTCATAGGACTTCTCTGAGTTTAATGGTATTTTTTCCTCAGGAAGGATTCAAGTCATTAAGGACATATATAAAAAAAATAATTTCATTGCTGGTGCTGAACTGAAGGCTATTGTTAAGATTACCCGTGTTAATAGGCAAAACAGGCATAGCAAAGCAAAAGGCTTTTTTGACAGAAAAATAAGCTTAATAAATGCAATTGACTTGCATAAACAAGATTGCAATCTTTATTTTGCTTTAGGATTCTCAGTTGCTGCATCATCTTCCATTTATATTTCTGACAGTCAAATTGCCTGGATTGCCATTGTGCTTTCTGAAAGTTCTACTGGCAGATCCTCAGGTGGGGCAGAGACCTGTCTTTTCACATATGTTACCATTTAGGCACAATTATCCTGAGTTACTTCTTTCCTGCACACTTTATTGAGATGAATATGAATGGCAGGGGCGCACGCATGCAGGGAGTCAGACCCTGCATTTGGGAGCCCAGATTTTAGCTGGATTCCAGAACAGAAGACTGAGCCTGACTACCTTTGTTTTAATTCTACATGCTTCTCATTCTTCCTCTTTATAACTCAGTGAGAAATTATTTCTCTGGGAAAAACCCACAAGCTCTTAGGCACACAAGTCCTTCTTCAGGTACTAAATATACATGTAGCTCATGCTTTGCAAGTAACAACATGGAAGAGTGCTCAGAAGTATGTAATTCTAAAAGCAGTTGTGGGCCTATATTCATGTTGCCTAGCTAACTGTATTTGAGTATTCACTTAATTAAAGTGATTAGATTACAGATCCATTCATTTTGGGATCTCTCTGTAATCACTGGAGAGAGACAGACTTTGCTGCATGTTTCTAGAAGTGTCATTTTTGGTCTGCTATGGTACTGTGAATTGGGAATAATCCAGCCATTGGCTGCACCTCACCACCTCGTGTAGCACAAGGCTGTCTGCCCCAGAGCAAAGAAGCATCACCCCCCAAAGAGAGCACCCTCCCTTACCTTAGAGTTGGGCATAACTCGGGCTGCTTGGGCTATACAATTCTGACTTCTGTTGATAGCTACACAGGTGATAAATTGTCTTAGTGTAACAACAATAAAACTGATTTAGTCTTATTTCTTTCTTAGTGAACAAAGGAGGTGCAAACCTGGGTACTTAATGTTATAAGCTTGGTGGAAGGTAAGACAAGGTTGAAGGAGTGTGGGAGGAATTTTAACTAATGTGATAACTGCTGATCCATTCAACTTTTAAGGGTGAAGAGAGATTTGTTTGCTTCTAGGTTTGTTGCTTTCTTTTTTGTTTTCCCTATTGATTGCTTGTTCAAGCTATTGAAATACTGATTTAACTGATTTAGTCCTGCTGTACTTGCAACATCTACATGGTGCCAACATGTAGAATCGTAGAATCATAGAATAGTTAGGGTTGGAAAAGACCTTAAGATCATCTAGTTCCAACCCCCCTGACATGGGCAGGGACACCTCCCACTAAACCATGCCACCCAAGGATCTGTCCAATCTGGCCTTGAACACCGCCAGTGATGGAGCATTCACAACTCCCCTGGGCAACCCATTCCAGTGCCTCACCACCCTTACAGGAAAGAATTTCTTCCTCGTATCCAATCTAAACTTCCCCTGTTTAAGTTTGGACCCATTACCCCTTGTCCTCTCACTACAGTTCCTCATGAAGAGTCCCTCCCCAGCATCCCTATAGGCCCCCTTCAGATACTGGAAGGCTGCTCTGAGGTCTCCATGAAGCCTTCTCTTCTCCAGGCTGAACAGCCCCAACTTTCTTAGCCTATCTTCATACGGGAGGTGCTCTAGTCCCCTGATCATCCTCGTGGCCCTCCTCTGGACTTGTTCCAACACTTCCATGTCCTTTTGATGTTGAGGACACCGGAACTGCACACAATACTCCACGTGAGGTCTCCTGAGAGCAGAGTAGAGGGGCAGGATCACCTCCTTTGACCTGCTGGTCACACTCCTTTTGATGCAGCCCAAGATACGGTTGGCTTTCTGGGCTGCGAGGCACACTGCTGGGTCATGTAGAAGGAGTGGATACATCTGTAGGGACAGATAATTTCATTTACTCTGGATATTCATGAATATCCTTTGAGGTAGGAAGCAGCCCTCAGTTTCTAGGGATAGTGAAGGGGAAAATGCTGAGGCTCACAGCAAGAAATGCAGGATCCTGAAACACCATGGTTTAGATTTGAGGTTGAAGTCCCCACTGTGCGTTTACTCCTGCACATTAATTCTGCTTACTTCACTGGAGCCTGCACATGAATAATATTTACATGTCAAGCCCTCCATATGGTTGATTATTCCATTATCAGGCAATCTGAATTCTTACTTCAGCTGTCACTAAGCTGTCACAAAATTTGCCAAGTCTATACTAAGGTCTAGATCTGTGTGGGTGCCTAGAACTGTGCTGCTCAGCATCCAGTGAGTGGCAAATAGCCTGATTTTTCCTCTAACTGCTCAGTATTGCACAACACAATGCAACATACAGGACTCATTGCTACTTCCAGACCTTCCCTGTGAGTGCAGCTCCATAGCAGGGCTGAGAGGCATAAAATGTCCTCATGAAAGACATTCTGGTTCATTGTTCTGGTTACTTGTACAGTTGGAGATGGGCAAAAAAAAAAAAAAAAGGAAAAAAAATCAAAGAATAGGTATATGCTTGATTTCAACAAGCATGTAATGGATGAGAATATTTTTGACACATTTACATCTTGTTCTCCTACTAAAGTTTATGTCTTAGTACAACGGAAGCACAGGAAACCTGAGGATGTTCAGGTGCTGTGCCCTACTCCTGAATAGTCAAATCAGACACATAGATGCTGTTTGCTATGTTTTTGAGGGTGAAGTGGTTCTGGCTGTCAGTAGTCATAGTAACACTGCTTTTCCTTGGCTGTTGAATGCTTGGTTCTGAAGGTTTCTTTAGTTCTGGCAATCTGTTTTTCTGTTTGCTTATTTTTCTTGTCAGAATTTGTTCCCCTGAGTCTTTAAAACTAATTTGACAAGTTAGCCTACAATTTAACATGTCAAAAACTGGATGTGCTTCCACAATTTTGATACAAAACCTGTGTTGGCCCCTCATAGTTTTGTTTATTCTGCCAAATTGTTTTAATACCCTAAATTTAGGACAAGCTTCTCAGCTGGTGTTGATAGGCAAAGCTTCAGTAGAGCTTTTAAGGCATGTCTACGCTGATGGATGCAGACAGCTGTAAGCTTCTCTGTCCACTGTCTGAGCCAGCCAAAAGAAAGCCAGCTCTGCTCTCAAAGTTGCAGAGCTGCATTAGTGAGATACTGTGCCCAAGCATTTATCTACCACCTCTTTGGCAGAGTTTCCAGGTCTGAGCTGGCTCTTGTCTTTCCCTTCTGGAAAGCGAACAGAAATATTTATGTCTGGCTCCATTCTTCCTCTGAGAAAGCATATCCCTGGCTGCTGCTCAAACCTTAGCTCCTGCTACATTTTAGTTCCAGTTCATTCAATGAGTTTTGCTTACATCTGTTCAGTTACTGTTTTGTTTCCTCAGGTCTTTATTCTTGTCTTTCAGCTGTTGTGCTCAGAGGCTGGATTGAGGGTGCACACCAGCACACTCCTGAAGCAGTTTACATCGCCTGTGAGCCCACTGATGTCACTGGCACATGTTCCTGCTGGGGTGGGATACAGTTCTCCGTGTGTGTGCGTGAAGTGTGTGTGAGTAGCCCCAGGTTCATCTTTGCGCACCTCCTTGGATAGATTTGTTGGGTTTTTTTAAATTCATAATCCTTTCATAAACCTTTCCAGTGACTGGCTTGAAAACACAGGTGAAAAAACACATAATAACTGCCACTCCTTTGAATGCCAGGCACATTGTGAACAGCTAGTGCTGTCATGCATAAAGCTTCTTTTCCTCCCCAAAAGTCTCAGCAGGTGATAAGCGCCACCTATGTCCGCTGGAAAGCAGGAAGTCCAGTGTTTACATGGTGTCTACTACAGGAGGTGTTGTGAGATGGTCACCAGTCTGCATGCCTGCAATGCTGACTGGTGTGAATATGTAGATAAGCTGGATGGGACACTGTGGTAGGAAATAGTGTCACCAATGACTTCTTGAACTCTCAGTCTTTGGAGCAGAGGGACAGCAAGGGGTGATGGGCACAATCCTGCTTTCTGTTTCAAATGGTCTGAAGATATTGTATAAAAGAACTGACAAAGTAGGTGATCGCTGTGGGAAAGATTTTGGATACACAAATTAGAGAGAGGAGAAAGTTCTTTATTTGTCCTGGGTAAATGTAGGCACCTGTGATAGAGACGGACAATGCAGCCAGAGGAGCAAATGCACATACTGAAGGAAGTTAAAAAAAAAAAAGAATAAGAAAAGGTGATTTGCATGATTAAGTTAAATAGACATGGCTGTATCTGGAGATAAGGCTATAGATAAGTCAAAGTCAAAAGCAGCTGCTCAACTAATACATATAGCAAGTGTTAAATCAGCAGTGGTGAAGAAAGCATGTGCTGTGAAACCATATGAAAATGGTAATGAAAGGAAGATTCGACAAAGTTTCCAGAACTTAGCATTTTGTTACATTTCTTAGCTAGGCAGTGCTTCCAGAGACTCTTGGGACAGCAGCCTCAGCTGCAGGGAAAACAACATTTTTTTGGCATCACAGATGCCTGAGGAAAAGATGACCGGTCTTCTCAGGTTGCTAACCACACTGTCTGGAAAAGGAAAAAAAATCCTTATTAGTATTTCTCCACACAAAGTATGTATTTTTGAGAGAGTTTTACCACATAGATGCTCTATATTTAAAGGAGAGTGGTGACTTCAGCATAATGGGATCCCTCACAAACCTGCATTGGGAGTTTCCGTTGGACCTCTCTGGCTGTGTAAGCCTGCCTCACTCTGCATCGCAGGTCCTTTCTCCTCTAAAAACTGTTTTGTTTATAAAAATAGACTTTCATCGCTAGAAGGGGTGAGATTTCCGAAATCTGTATTTGGTGAGGTTTTTGTTTCTACTAGCAAATTAAAGTGGACTTTTATTCTAGCTCTTGCTCGCCAACCAACACTCAACCTGGTGAAACTAGAATTAGACAGAAAAAGAAAAAGGATTAAACTTAGACCGAATCTCTGCAATAATGAGGTAATTGAGAAGATTGCAAAGGAAAAAAAAAATCTTCTTTGGACTCAACTCCTTCCTCCATTTGAAAGAAAAACAACTGAACAATCCCTCTTAACACCACTGGGGGCACGGTCAGGCTGGAAATGCAATTTGGAAATACACAGGAGTCTAAAAAGTTCAATGTTGGCTCAGTTCTATGGAGTGCAGCAGCATTATGCCGGTTTTGTGCTGGTATAATATTGGATTGAAGATCCAATTTAGTGAGTATGATTAAAAATTATGGCATTGCATTTATGATCATTTTGTACTTACTGTTCCTGAGACAAAAAAGAAGCAACAAAACCTCATGCAATGTGCTTGTGACAGAAGCATCTTTTATTCTGTCTTTTCCCATTTTCCACATCTTTGTGTGCCTGCCATCTGCTGATGTGCTTTCTCTAATTTAGTTTATAAAGTCCCCAGGATATCAATCTAACTTTTAATATCTTCCCTCTGAAGTAGGGTTGGTAGTTATGATAATGATAGCTAATAAGAAGAAATAGAACATTGACAAAAGCTTTCTCAATGATCTGATATTTGTAGTTTGATTAGGTAGGTGGGTGCAAAGCTGAGATTGAGATACCTTCTGCTTCAGGTATAACCTGTGGTACATGGTACTTTTGGGAATTCTCAAAAAGAGCATGTTGACATACTTGCATGACTATAATACTCTCAGTTGAAGCATTTAGTGCTGCATAGCAGAAAATGCTGCTGAGGAAAACAAAGTATTCATTGCTGATATACAGAATTTGGTGCTGCTGCTGCTGTTTTTGCTATTACTGTTCCAGATGTTCAAAATGGAGCTTTTAACTGTCAAATCTGGGAAAATATTCAAGGGAGCAAAGGGCAGCTAGCTCTGTACCTCCCATGAAGAGTCAGCATGTGTGAACGTGTAGCTTAGTATTGCATTAGGTAACAATAAAAGTCCAAACTACTCTAGGCTCCTGAATTCTCAATTGTTACAGTGGGGTGTAGAAGTCAGAAGGGCACAAATTATATTCTGCTTAAAGGGTGAGGATAGCTCATAGGTACTTTTCTCCTCTTCAGGAGAAATTGCATGTGCTATATATAAAGGTAGACTTTGGACTGTCAAATTAGGAGAGTACAGAATGGGGCATCCTGTATGATGCTTAGTCTTGCCTAAGAGGAAGCTGTACGTTCAGTTATCTTCTTGCAATTCAGCATGATGTTCCCTGAGGGCAGAATTGATGGAAATCTACAGTTTATTAGGAATCAGTGTTGGAAATGAAATCCAGGCATATAGGCACTCTACAAACATTTACATTCCTCTGTTAACATTGGTTTATATTTGTCTCCATATAAACTAGGTAAATTTGGTTTTCCTTTTCATTGTTTATTTCTTTATAAAAAGGAAGCAAGGATGATCATCAGGGTTGATTTATACAAAGGGCCTCCAGATGAGCATTGGATCAAGTGAAGTGTGTCCCACGTCACATAAATACCCATCTGTCTCCTTTCTCCAGTGAACTGTCTTTCTACTTCCTTGGGATGTTAGATTTAAATCACCAGGTGATACGGACAGTGGACATTTTTACTGTGGTTTTCTCCCTCTAATGTAATGGTTTCTATATCAGCTTCTTATACGCATTGCAACAGCAAATCAGCACAAAAGGCAACAGTCAGCTCTGCTTTTATTCCCAGTGGGTCCACTAGAGAACAGCAGTGCCAGAGAAGCTAAAGTGTATCACAGCCTAAAAAGAAAGAACTCACATTTTGTGAGTTGGCACAGCTTTACAAACTCTGCAAAGTGTTATGAGAACACTGTTCAGTCATCTTTACGCCATGCAAATTCTTAATCTCCTGTCTGAAGTTATCTGTATGCCCAGTCCTTGATCCCTACAAACACTTCTGTGAAGGCTTTTTGCAACTGTCCTCTGCTGGTCTCCTTCAACAACTGTCTCTGGGCTTTTTGTTTTCTGCTAGGCAGTTTGCTGCAATTTTGCAGGCTGACAGGTTTTGTGCATGTCCAGAAAGATTTGCTCTGAAATATGAAGTAACCAAGTCTTTACTTACTGAACTTGCACATTAAAAAATGGTTCACTTACCCATAGAAAATTGCAAGCAAGCATTTGCTTTCAAAACAATGCGCTTTTGTGGCTTTCCCTCATATGCTTATTAAACAATCTGAAGTGCCTGGGAATAGAAAAAAGGAATTAAAAAGCTTT
Source organism: Ara ararauna (assembly GCA_028858755.1). Taxonomy (NCBI): domain Eukaryota; kingdom Metazoa; phylum Chordata; class Aves; order Psittaciformes; family Psittacidae; genus Ara; species Ara ararauna. Next base: position 99,810,281 of record CM054379.1, read on the forward strand.
AAGAAAAGAAAGTGTTCTTGTTCTGTTGTTATTCATTTGTACTTGTTAGTGTGTAGAGATCTCATTCAGCCCCACTGGAATTGCCACCATCCAAACATGTCATAATAGACAACCCTTGTCCCAGAGATTTGCTAGGTTAAAGAAATCATGGGCAATGGTCCAGAGAAAGGGAGAGCAGAGAAATTGAATTACTTTGCTGAAGGCACCCAGGATTTACTTTGATCTGGAGAAGAGGGAAACGTGTGCCTCTGCCTGTGCTGTGGCTCTGTATAATGCTGTAACCGTGTCCTGTTTTAGCATAGAGCTGAATCCCCTTGTCCTCATTAAGCAGTTCCTTGTGGGGGGCATTAGTTTAAGAAATTAATTTATGTTCTGTATGTGCCTCTTATTATTTAATTTTATTATTTTAATCTTGATTTTCCTCCCAGCTAGTTGTTAATTCATGGGCTGCCTGGTTCATCTTGAGAAACTGAGTTCTTTGCAAAAGAATCTTACGTCAGTAGATTTTTGTGACTGGATCAAATTAGGGCACATATTCCACTGCCCTGTGGCTTGACTTTGGTTATAAAGCCACGTGCTTTGTCAGATGGAACTGTACCAGTGTCCAGGAAATGCTTTTCAACATTGGGGAGCATGATTCTCCTCCATATGCCAGGCTGCAGAAGGTTGCCGTCTCTACTGCAGCCTACCAAAACCTGGAAATTTGTTGCAGAATGAATAATGAAAACAAAAAAAAAAAATAGTAATAATTTCCCACTTGTTACTGCAGGAGCACTTTTTCCTCTGTACTTCTGTTTACAGAGAGTGTAAGAATCACGATGGTAACCTTTGGATGGCTATACAAAATATTTGTATTTGAGGTGAATGTTTGTGTGTGTATGGGTGTGGTTTTGAATATGTGTTAGAAATAACAGGAGGAAGGAAGTTCTCTGGCCCTTCTCAGTTCTCAGAGTTTACTGAAAATCCAAGCAAGACAAGATATTTTTATGCTCACTTTAATGAAATTCATGTGCTAAGGTTTATCCCTAAAATGATAGAACTAAAGCCACTAGGATATTGTTAGTTGAGAACTGGTACGTATTTTATGTGGAAATAACATATCTGAGCACTACGAAAAACTCAGAAGCACAAAGTCATCAAATTCCCTTTATTATCAAAGGAAGAATGATGCACAAATACTTTTAAGTATCAATCTATTAAGGATGCTGAGTTGCCTGTTCATATTACACCTCAGTCTTCAAATCAAGTGTAATAAGCAGCACAACTATTGGAGATACCATTGTCTACCACTTTGACACACATGATCATTGAGGAAGCACAGATACACCCCTGAAACATAGGCTTTCAGTGTGCTCAGACTGGAGGAAAATGGGTTAACTACCAGGCTCTCTGAGAGCCATAGGTTACAGAAATGCTGATGCTACATCGGCACTTCCTCAGCAGCAATGCTCTGCTCTTACTCAGAGTAGTGCTCTGTAATGGGAACTGAGTATTTTAGGCTTTTCATATGACCTCTGGAAAAAAAGCAGGACAAAAATTTTTTGTTTGAATATTTGTACACATGTGATTGCATTTGTGCACACATCCAGTGGCAAACTGTTGTATGTCCCATTCTCTTTAAAGAGTTACAGTGTAATGAAACATAAATACGAGGAGATGGTTGCACTCATTTTTGTATCTTGCTTGCAGTAGCTGTGATGGGGATGACATATCCACTTAGCAAATAAAACTTGCTCAAATGTCCTTATTCCTGGAGGAACATGAGAATTGCTGCATTACGAGTGTCTAATATAATACTGCACTGATCAATATCAGTACTTCAAAGTGAAATAGTCTAAAAGCTTACTGTACTTAAATAACTGATGTTTTGATTACCTGACAAATCTAAAAAAAATAGATTTTTTTTTTTTGGAGATATATTTCCAAAACCAGATTAAATTCAAAGAAAAGGTGGTGGGTTTCATCACCTTCAAACAAAGGGGCATTTTGGAAATATGAGAATGATCGTTACAGAGTTTAATATTTTTTAAAAAAAATTCCAATTGGAATTTTCACCCAGTTGCCCTTGATTTTGTGAATATCTATTCACATCAACTGATGAGGTCAGATCAGCTATGTGTTTTATGAATAAGCGCTTTGGATGAAAAATTTCAGTAAGCCTTAAAGACAACAAATTAAATCCCAAGATTTTCACCCCTAGCTTACTGCTTCTAGCTCATGCTTCTGATCTGAGCCATGACAATGGTTTATTCAGTTCTTCTGTCACTTGTCTCTAGGGTAAAAATTTCTGTATTTTTTCTAATAAAGGTGGAGATAGTAATTTTATTATGCATGTTGAAGACTATTCTAGACTTGCTGACATAATGATGTCTTGTGGCAATGCGTTTCCTAGATTAGTATTGTAGCATATAAAAAATTATGTCCTTTTAGTAGATTTTCTTGTTTCTGTGAGCATGCTTTAGAGATTTAAAAGAAAAAGTTATTGAATTTACCTGTAAAAATAATGAGTTTTGTTCCTGTGGCACCAACTGTGAGAGTATATTCATTATTTATGTGCAGAGAGAAGAGCTAAAAATGACAACTTGAGGTACTGACAACAGGAAAAAATTGCACTCTATATATTTGTACTTTCCCAAACAAATGAGGGCATATTAATAAGTTTCAAGTTAATGTATATTTATGTAAGCATTCTCCGAGCCTTGCGCAGGAGCTGTTGTATCAATCATGGCAACAAAATTCCTTTGCCTTGCTAAATTAATTTATACCATATTTCAGTGATATTACAGGACTATTCTACACAGGAGAGTAATTACTTTAAGTCAAAAAAGATTAGTGGCTCTCTGGTTTCTTGAGTAAAGGTCAGTTGCATTTTATTTTTGAAGACAAGGATATGTTCCTTTGCATTTGTCTAAAAGCATTACCCAGAACCAAGAAAACTTTGACTTTCTTGCTTGCTGGTCCCATCAGACCAGGGAACCTGTTGTCATGTCTCACTGTGTCAGGCAAGCTGCTCTCCATCCTTTTTCTTGGAGAATTTAATCACAATGAACACTGAAGTTGAAGCTGAGTAGATGCAGCTCTGAACTTTCTCTATCGGTCCATGGGGAGGGCACATCTAAAAGAGCAGCACAACTTAAGTGCAGCAGGGCTGATGTAGGGACCAGCTGCTGAGATAGAATTAAGGGTCAGAAATTAAGCTTGACAGAAGATTGATAATTAGCCTTGAAAACAGCAGAAAGGGTAAAAAAAGCTACAACGATTTTGGTTGGCAATTTTGGCATCTGGGAGGATGAATCTGAAAAAAACTTCATATGTTGGGCCTAATGTATCAAGGAGTGGTATATTAGCTGTTCAGTTCAGCCCCTGAGGTGGGTATCATAGTCCCTGTGGATGGCTGGTTTCCTCGGGATCTGCTAGGGCTGATTGATTGAGCTGTCACAGCCCCTTATGTGTCAGAGCTGAGGGAGGCCTGCAAGGAGAAATTTTAATGGTGCTTGTCGTCAAAGAAAAATGTTGTGCTTCTCGCTCCAGTGGCCCTGCCAACACCATCAATGTGGCTCCTGCACTCATCCTGCCTAGGATCATGGCAGGCTTCCTCTTGCCAGCAGGAACTTTATTGGGGTTTCACACAGCTCCTGTTGCTTTGATGTCTCTTCTGCACCATTAAAGACAGCAAAAGGACTCCAGCTGCTTAGAAAGGTGAAGTCTAACAGCTCTAGACTACTTCAGCTAGGTATAAGAATCATGAATACGTAAGATTCAAATAAACATAATTTTGCTTGCAGATGGAGAGGACTAAGTAATAAAGTATTTACTTTATGTAGGGGATGGGGAGGTTGCTGTCCTTGATTTGTTTTTGTTAATGTACATTTTCATAATTTATAATTTATCTGCATCAATGGAGCAGCTCAGTGCTGGCTCACATCCATCATCTGGATGATGGAGGACTGCTTGGACCCAGGTTTGTGCTGGAGAAGAACAGTGCCTGACCTGGAGGAGAGAGGGCAGAGCAGGCCAGGCAGAGCCTAGCTGGTGAAGGAGCTCACAGGAGCTGCAGCAGTGGCAGCTCTTGCACAGGTCAGCAGGGAGGAGGTGGTGAAGACTGCAAAGGCAGCATAGATGTTTTTGTCATGAGCTCTGCTTCCTTCTTGTGACCTCGGAAACTCAGGAGAGGAGATTGAGGGATTGGAGTATGAGTGGTAGCCCCACCAGGTGTGATTTGCATGGGTCAGTGAACAAAAGAAATGTGATTGAGCAAAATTGTTTTGCTTTTTTCCCATCATTTTGTGAGGCTATTTGTAAATGGCTGAAATGAAAGACTTTCTGTTCCCAGCTGGGAACTGCAGAGTTTCTGGATACTTTGAGGTGCTTGTGGGTAGTAGGGAGCATCAGCCCCTCAGATCCCAGGATCAGGGTCAGAGCCCCTTGGCACAGAGGACACTGCTGGGGTCTGCTGCCCACTGCTCTGAAATGGCTGGGGAAGCCCTCATTGTTCCTGCCCAGCAGTTTTGGTGTCAGCCTGAGGCAGTTTAGGTTTCAGTGTTGCTCCATTTTGAATCTGGTGTAATAAATGCAATGATCTTGGTCACCTTGCAGGGAAAGAGCCCAAAGGGGAAAAGGGTAAGAGATTGTCTTGGAAACAGGACAGGTCTGTCTTCTTGCAATAAAGGAAGATGTTCGGGAAATAGCTAAGTGAAAGGAAATGGACAGTTTCATACTGCGTGAACACAGGTAGAGGAAGCCACATCCAAACCAAAGTTTTGTCTTGTGAGGGATGTCACTGCAGGTTGTGGTTCTGTGTTCAACCCCAGGGGGGTTAAAGGAGGAAGCAGTTATAGGTCCTACTGCAAATAAGCCGAGTAAAAGCAACAAGAAAGATTAGCAGTAGATAATTAACTAATTGTACCTCTTTGCCCACCATGATAAAGGGGTATTTATAGTTACTGTAAAGAAATAAAACCTTCATAAAAGCAGAAGTGCTGTGGGTGATGCTAACGTTACTTGACTTAAATTTTTTGTCTTTTTGACAGTGATGCGAAATGTTTGGGTGCTCTGTTAATTTGTGAGTAGCTGTTATTAAATCTGTGTAGTTGTAGAGTTTCCTTTCATATTTCCAAAGCCTTTATGAAAATAAATATTTTTCTGGTAATGATAATCACTGAGAAGTGTCATCTTCCACAGTGAAAATCAACAGCTTTGCTAACTCAGCAAATCTTTTCAGAGGGACAAAGGTTGGCTTTTTTTATTATTTCACAAAATGTTTTGGTCTGAGGGGGACAAATTTCCTCTCCCAATATGTTCCTCCATAAAAATTTAACTCAACAACTCTGTTGAGCCAACTCGAAAGTAGGAGGCAAAATAAGGGTGAAACTAGCCTTCAAACTGAAAAAAATATGTTCTTCTAGTATAGTTTTATGCTGCTGTTTAAGAACTTGCTTCTATACTTATCGCCTTTCCCTTCAATGTGAGTTATTTAACATGCTGCAGTGTGATAGGACGTTTCTTAGAACTTTTAAAAAAAGTTTCAACTTTAGAATTTAACAGAAGTGTATCAGGGGATCTGCCTTGCTGTCAGTTTTTCAAAACAGCTCCATTTTGAAGTCAGTGGGGATATCTGTTAACAAGGTGTGGCATAATATGGCCTAGGGCCACTAAGTTGCTTACTTGACAAATGTTACAGGAAATGTGGTCTGATTATTGCAGTCTTTCTCTTTTTGCTAAGTGCCTTACTGCCAGGGATGCTATCCATTAACTTCTAGTAAATGGTTTCCCCATGAATGTGTTTTTTTCTGCCAGAGTACTATCAGTTGAGAAGGAGGGGAATGTAGTCTGACAGCTGTCCCTCTTGTACAGCAGCTGGTACTTTAGCAATTGCAGAACACCAAAGTGAAGGGACAAGAGTCCAGAAAGAGGGAGCTCGTCACACTCAGCATTTTAGGCCAGATACTCAAAGGGATATGTTAGCGCCACTTGATTGATTTTGAAAGAAATCAGACAGTTTACTGTGTTTAAGGTCTTTGAACTTTTTAGATACTTCCAATCTGGACATGGTCTGTGATGTTTTGTTCGTTACGGTTTATGGTAAAGCAACATGGATTCTTTTAGTCCTGGAGACTTCCAAGACTGAAGCTGTAAGACTGAAGCTGGATGGAAGACTGAAGCTTTTTATATAAATCCTGCTAATTAATAGTGCTTACTAGCAAAAGCTGAAAATACTTCCCAGTGAAGTTCAGATATAGAAGAGGTTCCACTGAAATTATTCTGAAAGTTCTAGACCAGGAAGTCTCTGAGGTGAAAATAGTTGGAACCCAGAAATATATCCAGGGGAAGCAATATAGTGCAAATTTCCACTGTTCTTAACTCTCCAAAGTGTCTGTTTATAACCAGTATTGGAGAAAAGCAAATTCATTCTCACTATTCTAAGACAGAAGATCTACTGTAGTTGTTAATCTTCCCTGACTTTGGCTCTATATACCCTAGAATCACAGAATAGTTAGGATTGGAAGGGGCCTTAAAGATCATTTAGTTCCAAACCCTTGCCATGGGCCAAGACACCCTCCAATAGACCAGGTTGCTCAAAGCCCCATACCACCTGGAACTCTCAGGAATGAGGCATCCAAAACTTCTCTGGGCAACATCTTACAGTGCTTCACCACACTCACATTAAAGCCCTCTTTCATTTTAAAGCCATTCACCCTTGTCCTGCCGCTACATTCTCTTATAAAAAGTCACTCTCCATAACCAAATAGAGTGACATCTAAGGCAAAGTTGCTCTTAACTAGGTCAACTGTATGTAGGTACCAGGAGTTTTCAAGTGTAATGAATTAGAGAAGGGGAGCTGGGTCTTTTCTCCACAGATTAAACTGATTCACATGATCTCACACACCGCTACATCATAACCCTGATGTAAGGACAAGACTATAAAGAGGAAAGGAAAGAGATGAATCAAACTTTAAAGTATATTTGGTTCTTGTAGCCTGAGGCAACACTGCAGGAAACCAAATCATGAAAACAATAGCATATGTTCACCCTGCTGGGGCCTAAGGGTATTAGTGGTTCCTGGACCTCAAAGAATTTGGTCTGTGCAGCAACGCTTGCTTTGAGCTAGTTGGAAAAAGAACTGCAAATAAATTTATTTTATACATCATAATTTTTTGAGGATTTTTTTTATGAGGTTCTCTCAGGTCCAATAAAGATTTGTGACCACACCTGTGCAGAGAACAGCTCAAAATTACTTCATGTCTTGAGTCCCTACTAGAGATGTAGACAGCTTAAATTCAACTAAATGCTGTTTAAATGTGAAGTAGGGATGTTGCCTGTGTCTCTTTCATCCAGTAGGGAGGTCTTACCCTTTGCTGTAAAAGCTTTTCCCATTTTCAGTGGAATGTCTTTCTTGCTTTCTGACTAGTTGTGGATAGCCATGATATTTATTAGAGATTAATAAAGCTGAAAAGGTACTTATATCAGTTTATGCCATATGAGAACTAGGTTGGAAAACTTCATAACTTCTCCCTGACATCTGAATGACTGCTCTGATTTTTTTCACATAGTGATCAACATAGCAAGAGAACAGCTTTGATGTGTGTGTTTATTTCTGTGTTTACCAGCACAGCCTTATGTTTCTGTTTCTTCACTTATCTGTTAAGTGTAAGTTCACATTCTGTTGTTTCAGCTCCTTTCAACAAGAACATCTTCCTCCTCAGTCACCTTTTCAGTGCCAATAACAATGGGATTTTAATCTTTCATTGGGTTTCTATGTACTACTGCATTCAAAAAATAAAGAGAATCTGTTCTCTGCCCTTGTTTTGCAAAGGAGTATATAAGAAGTAAGCAGAGACGGCTGTTCTTCTGATGTAAATAGGCAGAGCTTTATTGCCACGGATAGAGTTATGCCCAGTTTTATAGTATCATGGCATGCCATAAATGTTTTGCCCTCTGAACTAATACATTTGAAACCATTTTTAAGCAGCTAATCACTCGCTCAGCTTCCCACACTTTTGTTTTTAACCCCTTCTTCATGACTGATGAAGATAGTTTTAGCCTGGAAGATAAGGTTTTTCTATTATGATGTATATGAGAAAACCAGCTTTTTTAAAATCTGAGCAGTCTGTTACCTGCAAATGTTTCACTATATAAAAGTATCAGGTGAGGCAGGACAATTGCATGATTGCAAACTTAAGTAGCTTGTTAAATGCATTAAAAATATGAAAGTAGTCTCTTGATTTGGCATTAAATTGCGATTAGTTAAAAAATAAAAGCAGCTGCTTTGCCATCACAAACAAAGTCTTCAACACTTTCCCTTATCTTCTTGCCGAACTGCAAGAGGATATCTTTTAATTAAACCTGGACTTTAAAAGACATGTCCAGCACGCCAGTTTATTAGGCACAGAGCATACCCAGCAATTAGCATTCTGGGGGGGCTTTTTTTCCGTAAGGACTGGACACATTGAAGACCCCAGTTTCATCGCAACTCAATGTTAAAAGTCATTGTTTAGAAAAAAAAAAAAAAGTTTTGCATTGAATTATTTTTTTAGTTTCCACTACCTTCATTTTCTATCACAAAACCTCACCCAACCAATTTAATTTTGTGTTAAGCAGAGACATTACTCCCAAGAAATAAAACCAGAAGAGTGATCTCTACTTTTGACCAGTCTTTGATAAGGAACTCATAACATTTTCGTTCTCTCAGAAAGACAGAATTGACCTGATACATTTTCTCCAAATTCCAAATAATTTTCCCTTTGTTTTTTTTAAATTACTCTTCTTTTTTAACCTTTTTAACAAACTGAGTCTCATTGGAAAGTAGGAGGTGAAACCGTAGCTATAATGAAGCCAATGGGAGATTCGCCATTTATTGAAGGCCAGTTTTCATAGGCTTCCTCAGATGGGACTGAATGAAATCACAAATCACCTCTGTAACTACTAGGCAAGAGCACAGTTTTGATCTTGATATAGTTATTCACTCAGGGAATGGAAGTAAAACCCCATGACTTAGATGACCAAGCCTACTGCCCTAGAACCCACTGAATGTCAAGGAATAAAATTTCGGGATACAATGACTGAAACCCATATAATTTGGGCATGACTCAGCCCAGCAATGGACTTAATTCTGTCCTAAAATAAGGAATAATGATGGGACTACTGATGTTCTTGAAGTTAAGTGTATACTTTTCTAGGTTAAGCCTCAAGTACTTACAAATAATGGAGAAATTACCAAGCAAACGAGATTAGTCCCCACATAATTGGATGGGCAAAGAAATGGTTAAGTATCTTAAAACAACTTTGAATTGCTGTCCAAATACCTATATTACCAATAGAAAAAAACATGTATTTAGATCCCCAGTGACCTACCATACTTTCACCACCTTGAAAACATTAACAATAAAGGCCACACTTTTCCTCAAATGCACATGATGATTGCTTTTTCATTTCTATTTGATACAACATTGCATTGCAGTTTTGTGCACATTAATAATACAGCATGGTTGTAAAGTTATAATGACTTATAACCTAAAGTATACATAGTATATTGATCTAATATAGATTTATATAGTAAGCAATGAGGCTAAAACAAGCACCAAAGAAGGAATTCATGATGGAAGCAAACAAGACTGTTTCCAGTAACTCTGCAAACATTAGGAAGGCAGTTAATTGGTAAAATGAATTGGAATTAATTATGCATGAATCTTGTGGCAAGTACAGCAACACTCAACTCATTAAGAAATCATACTCTGAAACAGAGAATGCCATCCTGACTGCATTATATCCTGAATGTGCTTACGGCCACTTTTGGGAGGATTACAAGGTCCATAGCTAGTTTGATAGAGTACACTGTCATTAGGAGAAATATCTGGGATTTCTGTCACTGATGATGCTTTTCAAGAGCCTCAGGGAACTTGTGAATTCCCTGAAAGACGAGTAAAGACAATACACTGTGTTTAAAAAGAGACAAGGAGTAAGACTCAAAAAATGAGATTTCTGGGAAGATTTAGAAACAAAAAGCTAATGAATCTGCATTTAAGTAAAGGTATAAATAGATTGAGCCAACCGAATAAACGTCAACTTTAATTTTGGAATATGAATGTTGCAAACTTAAAAAGCCTTGGTTGGTATTATGTGAAGGATTAATGAAACGAAGAATATTTTAGAAATACCTACATTATTTTTCAAGTAAGATCTCTCAAGCATGAACCATGTGAGGAAACCTGGAAGATATGGAAGCAAATGTTGCCAGTTAATTTTATCAGAATAATGTTTAAAAACCACACAGTTAAAAGAAGGCTTACTAGAAGAAGCTGAATCTTCAGCAATTGTAGGTTTAGAAAAGTTCTGAGGTGAAAATTCAAACTACTAAGTATGTAAAAAAGCGTAGAAAAGAAAAGTGAAAGGTGATACATGTACTCTGTTTTTCTGCTTGCAGAAAAAATAAAACTTGAGCAAAAATCTGGTCACTCTGAAATGAGAAATAAGAGTTATAAGGAGAAACCAAATGAAGATTTTAGATGGTAGAAGTTCTAATCAGCTACATGTGTTCATTTTAAATAAAAATGTCTGAGGGCATAGAAATGACATCAGAAGAGTTCTGCTGGAAACAAGAAAATAACTAGCAATAAGATTTAGATGAGAGAGAGAGCAAAGGTAAAATGACGTGTTTGATGAGAATGTTACAAAACAAATGATAAATATACAAATTCATACAATATACATGCAGAGTATGAAAATAATGAGAAGATGTCTGAAATTTCAGAAATTATATTTTTAAAATTAATGTGATCCAGGACAGTTGCTTAATAGTCTTAGAAACAGATATGATAGTTGTATAAAAGAAGAGCTGGAAAATTGTATAACTATTTTAATGGTGAATTGTTTAAGAAAATATTTGAACAGGAAAAAAAAAAGAGTAGAAAGTATTGTGCCCTATTCAACCAATGTATTTATTTAAAAAAGTTACGCCAAATAAATGTAGCTCTATTTGTCAATGGTGCTTGTGCATGTTTTTAACGTTATCAATAGCTTAGGCAGAAGAGCATGGACATGGAGGAAAATGGATGTGGTTGGGCATGCGGTTTGACCTTTATTCAGTTCCTACTTAAGTATAGAACTTATTAAATCCAAAGCGAGCTTGCCTGATTCAAACCTGATTTTTTTATTATCCCTTAGAGAGGTGAATAAACGCTCCATGATTTCAGTCTCTTTTGAAAAAATAGTTTTTCAGAATTCTTTCTCTGAAGTCAGTGGTTAAAAAAGCCTTTTAATTTCAAATAAAAAGAAGAATAGGCCATTTCTGGGTCATTTTTAACAACTCACTATACCACTGCTATCTGAGTCTTACAGCTAGAGAGTCAGCAGTTTTGTCGTTTTTGGTCACAGTAACTCAGTTAAGGAATCATTGTCCTCGTCAGGCAGTCCTGCTGGTCTACAGTTGCCAAGTCAGTCACCCATTTTATTCTCCAAGGATGCCCGTCCTGTTCTTGAAGCATCTTTCCATGTTGTGGGTAGCTGAAGTATGATAATGGTACTTTTCTATGTTATTGAAGGCAACATGTGAAGCATGCACTGCTTTTGAATTTTGGGCAACTAGGTAAAACCCAGTGACGGGTCTTTAATGACCAAAAAGTACTTTGCCTTCAGGCTAGAGCATGAAGGTTTTGTGAAACATTAAGGAAAGAAGGAAAAGTTTTGTAGATACAATTAGGATACTGTACAGTGTTTACAATATCATCTTTTATCTGACTTTTTCTACTCAGACTGTTATTTTTTTTTTTAAAGAAAAGAATTTTTTAGTTCAAGGAAATGTATTATTCATCTTTTCCAGGGTGGGATTACCTCTCCTGGGAAAGAAATGGCTTCAAATGTAATGTCTGCTAATCACAATAATATATAAATTGAACAGCTTGCCAGGGTTACATTTATTACTTTGCTCTGCAGCTTTCCTTCACAGGTGTGTTTTTTCAGACAGCTTCAAAATAAAAACTATAACATATTCCTGTAAACACTGACACATCTGCAATTCTGACAAAGCATTCAGTATGTGTTGTGTGAGAAATGAGAAAATAGAAAATCTTTAACCACTTTTAACACAATAGTACCACTATATCCCTGGAAGTTTTTGGGTCCCCTGCTCAGCAGGACAGGCACACCACATAAAATACAGACCAATTTTTTTTAATATCATTGACCCTATGGCCACCTTCCTTTTGAGCTTCACCAACAGTTCTTGGAGCAGGCTTGATCTAAAACATACAGTGTTTTAAATCGTTCTCCTTGCAGTCCTTGTCTTTCTAAACATGCTTGTAGGAGAAGATGGTACTAGTGGGAGTTGGTCACTCTTGAAATTGTAATGCTCAGCCTGCAGCAAATATGATGTTGGTTTCACCTTCTGCCTGATGATGTCTTTTGTTTGTTGTTGTTTTTTTTTTTTTTTTTTTGAGAGGAAGAGGAAGAAATTCAGCTTCCCTCTTGCTGAAATAATTCTAATTAAATATTAATTGGACCAGAGAGTGTGCCCACAGGCAGTCAAAATTAATGGTTAAAGTACCCAAGAGCAAAAATTTCAGTTTAGGTCATGCTGTGTATTTAGAAGTATTCAGTGGAGTCAAAACTGCAGTTGAATTCACTCAGGTAATTTGCTCTTTCTTGTGCTTATTTTTCTGTCTATACCCTCTCTCTCTGTTTGTTGACATATAAAAATCAGAATGGCTTTATCATGAGCTGCAGGGGGGCTTGTCCCCTTCAGGTTGCTAGCTAGGAAATTCTCATGGTTGTTAGTTCAAAACCAGAGGATTTTTCCCTCTCATTAAATTATTTGCCTTTCGAGTTCATGGACAATCTTCACATCCACAATGAGCCAGTCACACTGGAAGCATGACTCTGAGAATAATCTATGAATATCTTGAAAAAAACAGGGACATAAACCAACACACAATGAATTAGCTCCTTCTCAAAAATAAATGAAAAACATTAGACCTGGCACTCAGTACTGTCATCCAAGAAAGGGAGAAGAAAATAGCATAAAAAATACAAAACTGTTTTGCTAGTAAAAGACTTTTCTAACCTTCTCCCTTGCCTAGAGGCAACACGGGGAAAAACTTAGGTGTTGGGTCTTCAATACAGTGGCATATAACAGGTAAAGCTTCTTCACCAAAACAAGATTCCTATCATAAGCCAAGGAAAAAACCTCAAGTTTGTAGAAAGCTATTTGAGCTGGATGAACCAAAGTAAAGCTGAATGGATGCAAAGCAATCTTGTTGGAGGGCAATTTTTTTTCTTGTTAATAATAGTTGGAGTTTGCTAGGCTTGAAAGCCTGAAGTAATAAATCAGCTTTAAAGTGGATTTACTAGGTCTCACAAATTTAAACTAAGTTCAGATATGAAAGGGAGTGAAAAATTATTCCTCAAATAGCAGGGTAATAGCACTACAAACTTGGCAGCATGCAAGAAATCATCTGTTATCATAAAAGGAAAGTCACTTGTAACAGATGTCACCAGTTCCATGAGATTTAATTATTTATGTGATTTGTTTGGTGAATACTTTGTTTCTGAACTGTATTTCTGTATTACTTGCTGCTCTTCAGTTTCTCAGCTACTTCTGTACTTTCTAAAATCCTCTCTAAAATCCTGTTGTTTCACTTTTGCAACTGCTTGATTTCTTTCTTTTGCTGTCAGAACAACCTACTGTCCAGCTTCTAGCTAAGGCGCCTGAGATTAAATAGGAGGTGTTGCACTGGTCTGATCTTGAGTTAATGTGGTGGGTCTAAGAGTGTTAGCAGCAGTGGGTTTATATGAATACTTCTGTAGAAGGATGATCCTGGTTAGTTTCTTGGGAAAAACGAATAGAATGATTCATCAGACATTAGTCTTATCACTGATTTTTTTTTTTTTTTTGCATTCAGACAAAAACAACTACCCTTTTATCATCACACTCATTTTTGTGGAGATTTACTATACTGTTTTCCAAGAGGAAAACAAAAAATATTCTAGCATCACAAAAACAAACAAAAAAAATTAATCTACTATGCCACGTTTAAGTGGCTTCCCCAAAAGACTAGCTCTCTCCTTTCTGTACCATTACAAGTAGCATCTGTCTGAGACCATGTAGAGCATTTGTATAAAAGGGGAATTACAGAGATTCTGTGCTATATCTCTCAGTCTACCTCAAAGTCCATTGAATCTAATGGGAGACTTTCTGAAGGCTTCAGTGGTATTTTGAACACATTTTTCACACACTTTTATGTGTAATGGGTGTATGTAGGTACTCATGAATATCCATCCCCTAAAGACATTCTGGTAGAAGTTTCCTTCAGGCTCTAATATCAGAGAATCTTGGATATGATTTTAGGTTCTTTACTGAGCCAAATGCACAAAATTCATGAGGTCCCAGGGGTTGATTCCTCCCATTTTCACAAATGTTGGTAGTTCTTTCATGGGCTGCATATTGCAATTTACTGATTATATCAAAGGAACTGAAGTGCTAATCCCAGGTGAGCTGCTGACTGTGCAATGAGAAGCTTCTAAGTCTTTCAAAGTTACTGAAGCAGGTGTTGTGAGGAATAAGAACATCTGAATAAAGCAAGAAAAAATGTATCACAGAAGCTTTGCTTCCATAGAAACAGATTTCCTTATGCCATCCAAGTTAACATGTGGCTTTACATCATTTTATTGTTTTTTTAAAATCAATCTCTTATTCCCTCAAAGTTGGAGACTAACAAAGCCAGAAAGTGAAACTACACAGGCCTAGAAATTACAAATAGCAGTGTTAGAGCAGTTATCAGCAACTCTTTTGAAACTCCTAACTGGGACACTAGTACCATTTGTATTTGCTTTTAGCAGACAGACAACTACCTACTAGGAATGAGAGAGAGGTCATCCGCACATTTCATATGGGTCACTGAACAATGATCACAGGGTAGTAACTTTCATTTCAAATCAGTAATGTAGAGGTGAAAAGCACTATATTTCATTATTAATGTCACATGCACTCCAGGTTTCTGCTTTCATTTCTTCGTCCTACTGGTTCTATGAACACTCAAGAAACTGGTTACTTTTAGGGCTGAGCAGGCTGCTTTATCTGATCTTCAAGTTGGATTTTGAATCAATTTTTTCTGTTCACAGTTGCAAAAAGGATGTCTCTGGAAGATGAATTTATTATGCATGAAAAAAGCTTTTCAGATGACAAAGGAAATAAGTGTATAAGAAGAAAAAGAATAAGCTACATCCTTCATTATATAAGAAACTATAGAGTAATGAAAACAAGTAAATAAAATTGCTGTGAAAATCAGAAAATGAATAAAAAAGCTTCTTTCCAAGCAGGTGTTTTGTTTTTACTCCAAGAGATACATGAAATGATATATTATTATCTAAATTCACTTTTCTTCTCCGCTTTGACATGAGAGAGAGGAGAAAAGAAAGGAAAAAGGAGACAAACAGCCATTGAAAACATAGTGATGGAACATTCCATTTGAAAGACTCAGCAAAATGCCCAGGATACTGTTGTGTGATGTGTATTCCAGAGTATTTGGTGCCTGGCAGGCTTAATTCTCAAGTGACAGTCCAGTGGACCAAGAAATCAGGCTCTGAATACTCATGTAATCCTCATATGGGCCTTTAAAGTTTGATGCTGAGACAAAAATATAAGCATCAAATTATAACTGTACAACAACTAGAGCTTATTGTTGCCATTTTGTTATTAGGCTGGATTAGTTTTCAGCTCTGGAGCCCCCACCTATCATTATGCTGCCTTCAAATAATGACAGTGTGTGCTTACAGAACTCACTAGTGATGCTACAAGTGAAGCAGTGTGCTTACTGTAATTCATTGGATATTTTCCAAGAAAATGTCTCTCCAAATTTTAAATTTCCCAGTAAGAAAACTGCAATAAAGAGAGCAGCTTGTGGGACATTGTTTCTTGAACCTGAAGCTGTGTCCCTGTTGGCTGAAACCACTTACTGAACTTCACACATCTTTAACTGTTTCTTTTGAGGCAACCAGATGATCTTTCATGTTGATGTTTGAGAGCCAGGTTTGGAATCATGCCAACTGTGAGATTCAATCTGTCTTCATTAAATCTGGTTTTGTTAATAACTTCTTGCCATAACAGTTAGACAGATATGCTGCTTCATCATATTTACTAATTTTTAAAGATAGAGTAGAATTGGGTTTTCTAACAAAAATCTATTCATGCTCTGAAAGATACTTTTGGTCTTGCTTTATTAAGCCCATATTGTTATTGCTGTTCATGTTGCAAGGTGCTTCATGTGCTCAGAAGCCTCAAGAGATAAGCCTCTAATGAGTTTCGAGGCATCCACAAAACTCACCTAAGTGAAGTTTTCTATGCACATTAAGTCATCAGACAAAATTACTTTGCCTGCTTCATAGGGTTAATATTGCTGCAGCTACAAACTGAGCCTCAAAGGCAGAACTGAGCCCGAGGTCATTTGGATAATGGTGATGGAAAATTCATCCTGCAACCAGTGGTCTTGGCTTGCATCAGAGTTTTATGCTAACCTCAGTGTGCTGCCAGAGTTCAGTGGAGGCTTTTCAATGCTAGTCAATGTACCTTTTAAGCTGGCTGTCCTCTGCACAGAGGTCAATGTGCACATCACAGTCCCTGGAGCATCACAACATGTTAACTTACTGCAAAAGGCTAGATCAATGGGCTGTGGCCAATGGTATGAGGTTCAACAAGACAAAGTGCCAGGTCCTGCATCTGAGCCACAACAACTGCATGCAATGTTACAGGCTTGGGGAAGAGTGGCTGGAAAGCTGCTCGACAAAAAGGGAGCTGGGGGTGCTGATTGGTGGCTAAACATGAGCTGACTTGTGCCCAGGCAGCCAAGAAGGCCACCAGCGTCCTGTCCTGTATCAGAAATGGTGTGGCCAGCAGGGCCAGGGCAGTGATCGTCCCCCTGTACTGGGCACTGGTGAGGCCGCACCTTGAATCCTGTATTAAGTTCCGGGCTCCTCACTACAAGAGAATCATTGAGGTGCTGGAGCATGTCCAGAGAAGGGCAATGAAGCTGGTGAAGGGTCTGGAACACAAGTGTTGTGAGGAAGGCTGAGGGAACTGGATTTGTCTAGTCTATGTAAGAGAAGGCTCAGGGGAGACCTTATCACTCTCTACAACTTTTGAAAGAAGGTTGTAGTGAAGTGGGGCTTGGTCTCTTCTCCCAAATAACAAACGATGAGAGGAAACGGCATCAATCTGCTCCAGGAGAGGCTTAGGTTGGATATTAGGAAAAATTTCTTGCCAAGAGGGTGGTCAGGTATCGAACCAGGCTGCCCAGGGGAATGGTGGAATCACTGCCCTGGAAGTGTTCAAAAACCTTATTGATGAGGCTCTCAGTGACATGGTTTAGTGGTGGTCTTGGCAGCCCTGGGGTAGTGGTTGGATTTGATTATCTTGCAGGTCTTTTCCAACCCAGCTGATTGTGTGATTCAGTAGAAAGCTACTGCTCTAACAAGTTCTTTGGGTCACTGAAGCTCCACTGTTCTTGTTATCAACTTTTAATCCTCACCTGAAATCTGTTATTTATTTAGAAAAGTTTCCTAGTGACTCTGTGGCATAAGACAATTGGAAACAAAAAGCTTTTTTCTGAGGTGCCTCCTCAGAAGAGTGAATACATCCCTTTATATTTTATAGAATAAGTATATATCATATTTGACTAGAGCAAATTAATGGATTTTATAGAATCTAATAACAGAGCCAGTGACTCAAATAAAAAGTTCTTTTGACCCATAGAGAAAAGAAGTTCCACTATAGCAATAAGAACAAAACAAACACAGCAATAACACTACCTTCACCAATAACAACAGAAAATAAACTGGTAATAACTGCTTCCTAAAACATATTAAAGATCATAAATATATTTTTAACTTTTTATGCTCACTTCAGTTTTATAGAACACTGTAAATTTGGATTGCTAGAACACACACCTTAGCAATATACTTTACCAAGGGCATATGTTTATTTTTCTACTCCTTGACATTTTTATTTGAAGGGTGGGTTTCTACTATTAGTCTGTAAACACAGCAAGCAATTTGTCTACCTCATACACCTCAGTGATCCGTCAGTGTGGGACCAGCACAGGATTTTCTGGTTTTCAGAATCACCTTGAGGTATTACCAATCAATAATCAATCATCAGGTAATGCTTTCAAATTCTGAGGCAACTTCACTTTGTTCCTGTCTTCCAACAGCGCTCACAGCAAAGCACTGTCAACAAGGCCCTTTTTGCAGAATAAACTGAAAACTGAAAACTTTATTTCTTAAAATCTTTCTAATCAGGGCAGTACAGTGTATTTATTAATAGCTGTTGGCTTTAAAAGCTAAAAGTCATATCTCTTATTATCATTAGAGCTTCAATAAGTTCTGAAAAACAACCTACCTTGAGTTTTCTTTTAAAATTTTCAAAAGGAGATTATTTAATTGGAAAAGCACTCTGTTTATCCAGACTGGCTCCCCCCGTGTGTCTTGGCTGTATTTCTCCCGCTCTTTTAGATTTTACAGCAGAATGACTAAAATTCTGCTCTTCCCAGGAGACTTGTTAATTTTATATACAACCAGGGTCCATTATCCAATTCCTTGTGTTTTGCAGAGATGTGACTTACGGGCCTGTCCATGCCTTGTGCTTGACTGCATGTGTTCATAACCACTCATGAGTCCAGAGGTTTGTCTTCCTCTCTTCAGGAGCCTGAAACAAACCTGAGTCTGGCCATGCCAGTGGCTGTCACACATGAGAGGGAGTAAATGCTTCCAGCTCAAAATAAGGGTGTTTTTAGATGTAAAGTAAATGGCACATGTGGCACAAGGTAATAATAAGTCTTTCCTGGAATCTCACTGCCTTTGTTGGGTATTCTGATATTTTCCACAGACTTTTATTGCCCTCACATTTCAGACCTTTATCTTTTTGCTGTGTGCATACATAACTTAAAAACAGTGTAGTCCTTTGTCAGGTCATGTCAGCTGTTTTTTTCTTGAAACTGGAACAAAACTTTCATGAGACACCAAAAGGTGTCTCACAGGTTTCTAAATAAACATTGCTGGGGTGCTGGATGTCTGCAAGAGAGGAACAGACAGAAGGGATGCCAATCCCTCCTATTTCCTCTGCTGTGGACTGATGGCAATGCAGTGGATAGAAAGAGGGGATGAAAGCCTGCCTTTAAGCCTGTTCTGTTACAGGGAGCCTCTTTGGGTCCCTTGGAGAATCACAGGCTCCAGACACAGACTGCAGTCTACTGGATCTGTACTGGTGCCCAGGGTAACACTGTCAAATGCAGGCATGGGGAGAGGATAAAGTGAGGCAAACTGACCAACTTAATGGTTAGGGTGTTTTCCTGGGAGGAAGGTGACCCAAGATTCTTATTTCTGTGGTTTTTAACCCAGTAATGGTCTCATGTCAAATGCACACGTCATAGAGAATGGGGTCTGAAACCCCAGCTCCCCTCTACGTAATTGCTGTCCCTCTCACTCTATGTTTTTTCACTTTTGGATGCAAAATTACCTGTCAACAAGAAGAGCTGAGAAAAATCATCCTCTCCCCTCTTTCCCTTCATCCTTCCCTGTTTACCTGCCATGATAGAGTATAAAAAGGTTAGAGTCATTTCTAGAGGCAAGGGAGAGAAGAAGAGATGGGGGTATGGTCAGCCTCCTCAGAGACTTGTATATCATCTTGCTGTCACGAGTTATGATAAATATTTATATTGTAATTCAGAAATGCACCTATGTGTGCATGAGGAGAGGATGGAAGGAAAAGATGTGGTGCTGCTGTAATGCTTTTTTTTGATTTTTTTTTTTTTTTAAGGAAAGCCAGCACTCCTCCATTTGGTGCCTGTACAGAGAAGAGCTTTGAGTAGACTCGATACCAAGTGCATTGTTTTAAGGGACTGTCCCTCACATCTTTGATTTGCAAGACATCATTTATTTTAAGGGTTTTCCTTCATTTCATTTACATGAATAAGCAGAAAGCTCAATCAGGACCTTTGCAGAGCAATAAAAAGCAATGTTACTGATAATTAAACTTGTTTCAGTATTTAAGCTGGAGAAGCTGAACCACGAAGCCTAATCACAAAGCTAAGGAAAGAAAAGTTAACTTACTACAGTGTACATCACACATGAAATCAAAGTTGTGCCTACAAACTTATGTCTATTAAAATGTGACATTATACCATGTTTCTACTTTCTGCACTTTTAACAAAGGTGAGGAAATAACACTCAAGGAAGATTTGTGAAACTTTCTGATTTAAACAGCAAATTGTAGAATCACAGACTGGTTTGGGTTGGAGGGGTCTTTTAAAGATCAGCTAGTCTAACTGCTTGTGCCATGGACAGAGACATCTTGCACTAGACCAGGTTGCTCAAAGCCCTGTCCAACTTGGCCTTGAACACTGCTATGGATGGGGCCTCCATGACTTCTCTGGGCAACCTGTGCCAGCGCCTCACCACACCTGTAAAAAATTTCTTCCTTATGTCCAGTCTAAACCTACCCTCTTTCAGTTTAAAGATGCTTCTAGTATATAGGCACTACTTTGTCTTATTGCAAAGGCTAGGTGAGTGTTGTGTTCATGGTATGGCTTAAAGTATGGTAGGAAGCCAGCTCCTTCTTGTTGTAATGTTTGGTCTTAAATAACTTATACAGCCTCAGCAATCTATAAATAGTGGGGTATGTTAGGTGTGAGGAAGCTTCAGTGTACTGTGAGTCCTGAACTGCTGAGCAAGAGTATGAAGGAAGCTTAGAGGTGTATGATGGACCTAGAAGGAATAAGATAGGTTTCTAGTCAACTTATGACAAGGGCAGGGTGAGGGTTTGAGAGAAAGGATGAGGTGGAAAAATATCTAAAAACAAGAAGTTGAGAGGTGAAGATTTCATCTTTCTTCCTTGGAAAAATCCCTACACCACTTCATGGAGACAAAACCCAGTTTAAAGCTGGATGCTGTGAACATTCTTGTGAGTAATGAAGCTTGAAATATTTTTAAGAAAATCTGTTTCATTTTTCATGACATTTTTCATGACCTTCCTGTCTGAGTTCTGTGTATGCAAATAAGTGTTACACTTGTGCAGTGCCTTCCAAAGCAAAGGACCCTACATTAATTTGCAAACTGCATACAGTGCGACTTTAAATTACCACTTAAAAACCCCACAAACCATATCTGAGATGTATTTTCAGTGAACATTTTCTGTATCTAAAAGAAATGCGACCAGCATTGCTATATATAGTCAATAATCTGTGTATTTAATGATAATGCGCCATAAATTTATACATGGCTACACAGATTTATAGTTGGCTATGCACTGGTAGCATTATGTATGATATCTAGACTTTATTGGCCAGCAGCAGGGGCTGTGAAACAGTTATCATGGTCTCAAACTGAATCTAACTATTAATGTATTTTTAGTGTCTCAGATTAAGTCCCTGCAGCGACTATGAGTGTGACAGTGACTGTGATGGTTGCATTCTATTAACAAGTTAGCTACACGCCCTCAAGAGAAGAAAAAGCTTTGCACTGTCTGTCATGAGTGGAAAAATCATTTTACATGGACCAGTAAAGATAGCAGCAGTTGCCATAGGGCTTACAGCAATTTATGCATAAGTTTCCCAACAGCTTATGTTGGACTTTCAGGTGGAAAACAACGGGTGAATCTGATTCTAGCTCAGCTCATGAGAACAAAACTTTTAGTCAACTACAAATGCAAAAATACAAAAGATGACAAGGTGACTGTTGCAGGAGCAGCAGCAGTGCTGTAAAGGCACTTGCTGAAATAGATAACTTGATTTTATCAGCTGCAGTGAGTGAAATAGATCACTTGATTGTACCAGCAAGTTGAATAGTATTTTGTTCTAAGATTCACTGTTAAGTAAAATAATATTTCCTACCAGCTCAGAAGCTTCATACATCGCCAAAAATATATTGGTTAGTGTACCAGCAGGGAAAAAAGTTACAGCTTTGTTTTTCCTGTGATTTATACATTTATACTTTGCATGAGAACTGCCTGGTGGCAGTTTTTAAGTTTTTCAAAAATGATAAAGATAAGGATGATAGAGAGTCGATTTCAGTGTCTGAAAACTAGGTATATTTCTTCCACAATCTGCTTTGTGAAACAGACTTAAAATGAGAACAGTCCCATTTTGTATGACCTGAAGTTTATTACATAATGCCTTCATTGAAGGGTCAGTCACAATAAAAAATTGATGAAAACTCCATAAAAATTATTCTTATCTATCTTAAAAGTTACCATGGCAAAGCAGAAAAGCTGGAAATAGGTTTCTCAGTGGCATACATCAGCTTCAATGACTTGACCTCATGATTTTGCCTTATCTGAAGAAGATTACCTTTACTTGATTCAGCCACTTTCTCTGAAAAATGTTAACTTGGCAGGAAATTGCAAGCATTTTCAATTATCAACAAGCTGGATATGGTCCTCTTTAGTAAGAATTATTGTTTACGAAAAGACTCAGTACAGCATCTGCACTTGATTCAGAAGTGTTAATAGTCTAATGGTCTATCTTCAAATCTTAGTTCTTCGACCCCTTTTAAAACTCACAGAATTTATTAAGTCCTTTCCTACCTTGTAATGAGCAGTGGGGAAAATGTCTTCCTTGTCTAAATACAGAACAATTCACCAAGCTTTCCAAGTATTGATTTTGTTGAAGAAAAGCTTCAAATTAAAGTTTTTCGGTTGTATACTTTAAAGGTTTTGAAACATATCTCAAAAGAAAAAGTTTCTCCTTCATCCGATTATGTTCCTTGAAGTCTTTACATTCAGAAGATTTTCATCTCCCTTTCTGTGAGTAAATGTTGACAATGTCAAAATCTTTACAAAAGTGAGCCCTGAATGAGCTTCAAGCTTTTTCTTTTTTTTGTTAGGACCCAAGTGACATCTGCAGAACGTATGGCACAGTGAAGACAGAATGACTTCAGGTGCTCGAAGGGGAAATAGCTTTGCGACTCAAAATAATAAGCGCAATTGTAAGCACAATAGAGATGGCAATCTTTGAGATACAAGTAAACCACTTGCGCAGAAGAGCTGACTTGCCTCCAAAGTTTATTTTGATCCCACGTGCCTGGAAGAGGTCACTAAGGGTTTTTCCATCTTTGCAGTGCACAGTGAAAAGCATCTTTCCTCTAGACAGATATTCCTTTGTCCATCCCAGACTCAGTGTGCAGGAACTGGTCCGCAGATTCTCACAGCACCATGCTGCAGCACAGAGGTAAAATATTCATTATAATAAGTTTTAGCTTTGCTGGTTTTGTATGGGTTAGTGTGTAGATGACAATTGTTCATTATGCCTTTCTTACTGAAGATTCACATTAGATTTACTGCAGCCAAAGTGTCAGATGCAACTGACTCCTGTGAAAGCATTTTCCTGTTTGATAAAACATTTCTTTTCAGTCCAGAAAGTGCCAGAATTTCTCTCCTCTTTCTCTCCTCTCCATGTTTCAAAAGCCCCGTGTTTCTCTTCTATGGTTTTGGAGAGGATTGCAGAACAGATTAAAAAAATCCCAGGCAAGAAAAGCTTGGACCCCTTTGACCACGTTTTGGACAGAAAAAATCCTGATATTTCCTCAACAGCTCAACTTTGTATCTGTTTGATGCACATACTTTACATTCCCAGGTAGATATATTGCACATTTATTTAGATAACACTGTTTTCTCTTTGAAGCGAGAGAAGAAATATTATATAAGAATTCACTGTGCTTGTGTCTTCTCTGCTTCCCTCTTATCCTACTATAGCAGCTAAAACAGATCTGTGAGGTTTTCGGAGGGTCTCAGAAATGCTTCTCTTTCTGTTTCTATCCCTGATTATCATTAATTGGAATAAAAACCTGGCCTTACTGCCTACATCTGTGCGGCTAAGAAACATTAGGCCATGGACCATGTTTTGGCTGTTAGGCCATATAACACAAACTGCATCCAAACCCCGAAGCACTTGCTCTCGTGCCTCCTCTGGGTTCCCTGTGGCTGTAAGGCAAAGTTGCTATTTTGTTTATGTTTCCTTTCAGTTTAAAGTGTCTTAAATAGTGTGGGGATTATGTGGCAGTTTCTCAGAACAGTGTTTTTATAAGAACAAGCTGAAAGTATGCTGCATGCCTTTGGGTGTTGCACGAAGGCAGCTGCGGTCATTGAAGATACAAAACCAAAAAAGCGAGTGTTGTGATAGTACTGAGCAGGGGTTTCACCATGGTTAACACAAGGAATATTCTAAGAGAGGTTGCAGCTGGCCAGGAGTCTTTGAGATATTTTCAAAAAACCTCTAGCAGTTTTGCAGAAGCAAGAAAGACTGGCCATCATGCATTGAGCGCAGACCGGCAAATACACTGAAATGCAATGATTTCAATTCCTAATCAATGCAAGGCTCAAAGGGGATGCCAAACAGCAATAAAGAAGAAATTGTAGGAATTGGAAGACATGTCCTGGATGTATTTGTAGTTTTTCTGCAGCCTAATTAGAACACTTTGCCCTCACAAATTTCCAAGGGCTTATAGACAGGTTTGTCTATTAAATAAGCGCCATTAATAGGTAAAGATGACCCTTACTCATTTATTCGTTCTGTCTTAGGCAAGATATAGCCTTTCTTAGTAAGCTGATGTCTTTAATCTTCACCTGTAGACTATCTCCAGCCTGAGCTCTGAGTCCAAAATTCTGATGATCCTTCAAGGGTACTGGTCACATTTTATTTTGATAGGAGGCATAAGCCTTAATCAGAGATAAGGAGGAATCTAAAACTTTTGGATTGCCTCTCTACAACCAATTGGAAATCCATTTTTGTCTTCATGAAGTTAAAAATGCCACTGTACTTTTCCAGCCTCCTTGACAGGGAATTCTAACCTCTCTCACATCTGTGCAGCTCAGCTAATTTCAATAGAGTTTTATGGATTTTTTTGGAGTTAATTTTGCTTGCTTTCCTCTCTGTCTTTTTAGTATGACAGAAAAATCTGATCTATAGCCTTCAGTTATAGGCTGGTCTGAAACAAAATAAAAAAAAGGGAGAAGAGAACAAAAGAGAATGTCAGCCTGGAATGACACTAATTACATTCTTTTCACTTGGCTTTACTTGCAGTCCTTAAAAAAAACCAGCAAAAATTTCTGTATTCAAGATACTGAGCCTGATCCCTGTCTCTTATAGTACACTAATGAAAATCAAGACGAATTCTATTGATTGCAGTGCAGTTAAATCAGTGAAAGAAAAATTTAAATTAGCCCCATTGTAGGTAAGATAAAAGGCTACAACCTGTCAGGCATTTATGTAGTCTTAACAGCATTCTGGGTAGTGTAGGATAAATAAATGCAGAAGACCCTGTCCCAACCTATGTCGAGATAATTCCTCAGAAATTAGCATTCAAGAAATTCCTTGTAGCATGAAGCTGTTCAGAAACTACAGTAGGGTGAGAAAAAGATTATATGTATTGTTAACTCAGAGTACATTATATTACATGTGAAATTCAAGGATATTTGTTATACTAGTCCAGATAAATGTGGTTTAAAATGAGGAGTGAAATGCATAAGAAGAAATATAGTTGAGATGGAATACAGACTGTGACTTTAACCTGTTCCCTTGTCACCATTTACTTTTACAGATTTGTGAATTCTCATCATCCTCTGCTAGCAGGTAGAAATTAGATTAACATCTGGAAAGAAGACAATCTTTAAGGTGTTTCCTTCTATCTGATACTGCTAATGAGACTTCTGGATTTGGCCAGAGTGCTAGGGACTGTGTCTGTGTGGTAGAAGATGCTCTCTGTCATTTCATTGCAGGTTTTCTATCATCTTCCAAGCTCCAGCCTCTAGTATGCTCTGTGTAGGAATAGGTATTATATATGCCACAAAATGGCTTTCTAAGTCATCTGGCATGAATTTGTAAATAAAGGGTCAGTTTATGCAGGAAGTGCCTTTTTTCATGAGCATTTTAGGGACTAGAAATAAAAAAATGTGCCATTGAATACAGAATGGTGAGAAATTTCATCTACTTTGGGAAAAGAAAGGTAGCTTTTGGGACACTGGAATATATTTGATTTTTTTGTTTTTCCAAAACACTTTCACATCAGTAAAGGTTTGACCCTTTTACCCAATGAATGCGAGGCTTTGATGGAGGGGTTTGGTGCCAAGAAGTGCTCAACTCTTCCAAATGTCAGATGATATATAGAGAAATACTATATTTGCCCACTAAAGCCATCTCTTAAAGCCCCCTAAACAAGCAAACTACCTCCCCACCATTTTATTTCTTTACTTTGCAATGATTTTTTTTTCATTAAAAATAAGATTTTATTTGGAAAGTTAACTCGGGTTTTGAAACACACAGAAACATTTTAAATGGCTGAAACTGGAAAGAAAAGATCCTCTTGAAATGACAGATTTACTTTTTATCACATAAATTGTATTTATTTACTTGCCAGCTCACCTGCAGTTTCAAAAATCTCACTTTTTTCCTCAGTTCATTTTTTCCTTAATTCCCCAATAAACAGAAAAATCCACCATTTCCTCAAGTATTACATTTAACATACTTTCCTATGTCTCTCTGTAACCCTTCTGTGTTCAGAGGCTAGGAATTAAAGCTATTTTCTGCAGGCTGTTTTCAAATCCCTGTGTAATGTAGTCTACCACTGAGCTCTGCATCATTCAGTCACTGGCATATGCAGAAGAGCTTTTTGTGAGACGCTTCTTTTTCTGCTTTTCTATGTACACCTATTACTCCCACCCACTCTGATGGTCCTGTTCAAATCAGTACTAAAGCTACCTTTGATGTAAAGATCAGGGCCTGGCTAATGATTAACACAGTCTGATCACTCCGATGCCGTGGAGGAGTATGGTGCTAAATTTACAGGCTGGAAATAGGTTTTCAGGAGGATGACATTGTACACAGTCATTTCCATATCATCAATCAAAACTCATTAAGAAGGGAGTGAATTTGTCAGCTTTTCTTCTTTTGTTGCCACTGCACTATTTTCTGTCAATAGTGGCCTGTCTACCAGCTGAATAAATGCTGAAAAATGATATGCAATTAAATTGTGAAGTCAAATGCAGATTTTCAGCCATGTCAGTTGTATTAATGTCAATGGGAGCTTCACAGTTGAATAACCATTATGCCATGCTCAGGGTAATGTAAGCCTCAAGGACTATTTCTGTGTTCCTTTTGCTGCACCCATTACAATTTAAAAAGGAATGCCACCAAATAAGTTTGGACAAGGCTGTAAGATTCCATGCAAGAATTGAAGCAACAGAGACCTGCCACATCAACAGGAGTCTGAGAATGAGAGGAAAAAAAGTTTTCTACCTTACTCAGCTGCAGCTCTTTGTTAGGTCTTAGATAACACTTGCAAATATCTATGGACCCCAGATTTTATATCTGAACGGTCTATTTCAGTATTTCAGAACATGACTGTTTTTTATATTACACCTTTAAGGGTTTAAGATGATTTAATCCATGCCATCTAGAGAAAGTCAGTCAGTAGTTTTGCTTTTGGAAGTAAGAATCATGAATCCATACTTTTGCCCTGAGTGGAAGATTAATGAATTTAAATGGACAAAAGCCAGAGAACGAAATAAACCACCAGGCCTGCAGGCTATAGAGAAGCTTGGTGGAGTCACTGAGATCAGAAAGAAAATTGTTTATAGTTCACAATATGTGTTAAGAAATTACTTAAAATGACATTGATGTGGTAGTGGTATCGCTACCTATCATACAACCCCTCCAAGAGATTTCTGCTTCTGTGGATTTTTTTTCCCCTGAAATCTAAACCCAGGGAAACGTAATGATTAGTATAGTTTTCTTGCTGCTGGCAACTATTACTGTATTATCCTCCAAACAGTAGAAGATTATTGCATAGTGGGAAAGTGTCTAGCCAGTTGCTTAACTTCACTTAGCGGAAGAGTGTACTCACCTAGCACCAGTCTCCCATCTTTGATATAGTGAGGCACAGGTGTGAGGAGGTGGACTTACTGGATTAGCAGAAGTTACTCTGAATCTAGTGTTCAAATTTGGAGGCAGAGTAGAGGTAGGTGTTTTGGTGCCTGTCCAGGATCAAATCTTGACATATGGGCTCAGAGGGCTTAGGGAGAGAAAAGAATCAAAAATACATCAGATGCAGATGCTTTTACAGAGCAAACCCCAAATCTTGTGCCTTCGAAGCAATCTGAAAGCAGGTACATAAGAAAGGAAATACTCTTCTATCTCTACATGCAACTGAGCTGCAGCAGTCTATTTTGGAAATGGTAAACACAGTTCTTCCCATTACACAAGGTAACCCTCCTGATATGTCTGTACATAGGTATTCTAGTATTAGAAGGTATTCTTAAAAGGTATTCTAGTATTAGCTGAAGTGATTCATAATGGAAAACTCTCATTCAAATCTTTGTTTCAGGAAGGCTATGGAAAAAAAAGATTAGGCAGGGAGAACAGACTTTCTGATGAAATGATTATAGGATCTTCTCATTTTAGGTGTGATGAGGAATTTTCCATTGCTAATCTCAAAACCAAAGAAGCAACAACAGAGAAATTACTAGCCTACTCAGTGTTTCTATGTTTGTCTAGGTCCTATAAGATGGTAATGCCTTGTGCCCTTAAGTTTTATTTTGGGAAAATTCTCTAAAACATCACCGAATTCTGATACAACAGTCTTGGTGTTATACTTCAGACCTCACAGAAAACAAACAAACAAAAAAGAGTCTGAAGGATTTTAAGTAGCTCTCAGTAGTCCCTTCAAAGAAATAAAATGTGTAGATTATCATGAGTAAAGACGACAGTATTTATTGTCTCTACTGTTAGTATTTGTAGTATTTTCATCACTAAGAGTATTATAAATATGCAGTTATATTGGTTTATACATTAGATCAACCACGATTTAGCCAGCAATAACTCTTCTCTGGTCTTAAAGCTAAGAAGTGTATCAATATCGTATAACCTTTGCATCACCTTAAGCAGTGGACTCTGAACTTCTTTGAAATTTGTCTTCTGAAAGAGGTTTTCTTGTGTTTCTGTCTAATTTATTTAGCATCTCTTTAGAATTCCTTCTCTTTCTCTCCCACCCTCTGAAGTTGTATCCAGCAGGTTTGTCTGTGCTGATGACATACTGCCCTGGAATATTTCCATCTTGAACAAGGTAACATACATTGATTTCTCTTCTCTTAAAGTAAATAAAATGCTAATTCAAGGTGGTATATGTTTTGGCCCTGTCAATATAAGTAGCAGGTTATTAGCTCTATTCATAATTAGAGCATTTATTTATAATGGGATAATAAATTTCTGCAGCAGTGGGAAACTGTTTTGAAAACGTCTCAAATATTTAGCTTTGAGAGAATGTGATTGAAAAATCAGGGCAATACTAAAACAATGCAAACTATAACATAGCAAGCTTTTGCTGTTTGGTAAATTAAACATTTACTTTATTTCTCTAGCTGTCAAGCAGCTGAAATGCTGTCAAGTATAAGAAGCATAGGCTTTTATTAATAAATTGGAATTTAGTAGATCACAGACAATGTGGATACATCAAATTCATGGGTGAAGTATGCATTCAGAGGAGCAAGTGAACTTGTAATAATAGTAGTGTTCACACACCTGTATTTCATGCCCAAAGGTAATGGAATTCCTTTCAGATCCATATTGTCTTTTAAACTATTACACACAGTAACAGAGATTTAAATCAAACTATCTTGCTTTGCAGAACTTTCAGGGCAGCTTATTAAAAATAACCAACAGTTGAGGTAAGCTCACCTGTTCAGTGAATAAACCCCCTTATTTTATTTCCTTCTCAAAACAATTTCTTTATGCAATTGGTTTAGATGTCATTCCTTTTTTTTATCTTTCCTATTAATTTCTAAAGTGGTTCATTTGACAGGCATGGCTGTTGGGGACTTGATACTTCCAGTTGAATTACCTTCTTCAGAGAAGAAATGATGGATGTAACAGTAGATCTTCCTGCAAAGTAATCTTGTCTCACAATCTGTATTTCACTGCAAAATTGACTCCCTTCAAATGTGAACAACCCATCCTCTTTTTATGAATTGCAATTATTCTCTTTCCCTGCCCTCCCTGTCATTGAAAACATACTTATCCATATATGGTTTAAGAGCAAATGTGGTTATAGTTTTGAGAGTCTTCAGTGGCAATAAGTAATTTCTAATTAGATGTCTGGAAGAACCCGATAAAAGTAGAGTAATGCTTTTTTTTTTGAAGTTTACCTTCTAATTTCCAGCCTTATGAAGTTTAAGCCAACCTTATGAAGTGTAACCAGGCCAAGTGCAAGGTCCTACACCAGGGTAGGAGCAATCCCAGGCTGGGATCCCAGGTTGGGCAGAGAAGAGATTCAGAGCAGCCTTGCAGAGTAGGACTTGGGGGTGTTGGTCAATGAGAAAATGAACATGAGCCGGCTTCAGTGTGCGCTCACAGCCCAGAAAGCCAACTGTATCCTGGGCTGCATCAAAAGGAGTGTGACCAGCATGTCCAAGGAGGTGATCCTGCCCCTCTACTCTGCTCTTGGGAGACCTCACTTGGAGTATTGTGTGAAGTTCTGGTGTCCTCAACATAAAAAGGGCATGAAAGTGTTGGAAGAAGTCCAGAGGAGGGCCACGAGGATGATCAGGGGACTGCAGCACCTCCCATATGAAGATAGGCTGAGAAAGTTGGGGCTGTTCAGCCTGGAGAAGAGAAGGCTGCTTGGAGACCTCAGAGCAGCCTTCCAGTATCTGAAGGGGGCCTATAGGGATGCTGGGGAGGGACTCTTCATGAGGACCTGTAGTGAGAGGACAAGGGGTAACGTGTTCAAACTTAAACAGGGGAAGTTTAGATTGGATCTGAGGAAGAAATTCTTTCCTGTAAGGGTGGTGAGGCACTGGACTGGGTTGCCCAGGGAAGTTGTGAATGCTCCATCACTGGCGGTGTTCAAGGCCGGGTTGGACAGAGCCTTGGGTGACATGGTTTAGTGAGAGGTGTCCCTGCCCCTTGCAGGGAGGTTTAGAACTAGATGATCTTAAGATCCTTTCCAACCCTAACTATTCTATGATTCTATGATAATTGGGGAAAAATCCTTAAACTTTTTACTATGTGTTAGAATTCAACAAAAACATTTCACTAACCGCGTAAACTCTTAAAGTGCATTTCATTCAAATTTTTCGTCACAAACTAGGATAGATGAACCCTTAGGGAGAAGGGGTATGTAACCTTCAAAGAATATATTGTGATACAGAAGCAACTATAAAGAAAACCAAACTATGTTATAATCAATATCTTTGTTATTCAATACCCACCTCCTTCAAGTTGTGTAACTAGTCAAGGCGGAAAAGAGCTACAGAAACCTTTTTACTAAGGGAAGTGAGATAGGTCTCTGCAGTACCAGAAGCTTAGTAAAAGACTGCAAAAAATTAACTGCAAAACTGAGGGACCTTTCCTAAGATACCTGGTTTACATTTTTGCGAATGATGGCTTTGTAAACAGCCAGTATGCAATTAAAATATCTGCTTGAAGAGATTTCCCTTCTTGGCAGCCTCAAATTGCCCATCAAGAGCTAATTAAGTCAACATTTGATGTGTTTGTATAAAGACTTTGGTATTTGCATATTATTTTTTTTTAAAGTTATATTTCTTTTGCTTGGCTTCAGCTGTAGATAAAGATGTTGAAGGCATAACATTTACAATGCCCTTTTTTAGTTACGCATTATCTATAAAGGTCAGTGGAAATTATCGCATCACTGTCCTCTTTGCCATTAGCAGCATTATCATTTTTGTCATCATCCAGTTGTTTCTAGACAAGCTACCTGAACTAAAATCCCATTATAGCAGGCAGTGTGCAGGCTTAGCATAACATAAAATCTTTGCTTCCATAACTTGGATGATATTGCATTACAATATCACTGTGTAAAGTGTGCTGACAAAAACAATTTGAAAATAGTTTCTCCCACAAAAAGGAACTTCTTTGTCATTCAGGCCACTGCCAAGATCCTCATATCAGAACAGATAGATAATTTAAAGAAATACACGCTTACTCTCTTAAGAACTTCTCAGGCTATTGAAGTTAAGCATACCCAAACACCTTGAAGTTTAGCATACCCAAACACCTTTTTAACAACATGTTGGGGATGGGTAAAACAAAGAAAAGGGAGGTATTCGTGCAATGATCCAGCTCTCGTAATGAATAACTCTTTTCACATTCATATTTATAATATGTAGATTAACCATCTGTCATTTATTTGGCACCAGAGTTTGCATGTAATCTATTTATTTTCTGTGGAAGAGTAACACTTCTACTAGAACTTCTACAGTTCTACTAACCTTAACTGCAACATATGCAAACATTGACAGGCAGGGATTTATCAAGTGTATAAAATATCTTCCAGGGTATCCTGAGGGAATTGCTTACTCTGGCATAGAAATCAGACAAAACCTTTTCAGTTTAATTTTCTCTTTTTCTGTAATCCACCCTTGTAGCCATGCAGAGTAACTAAATTTCCTAGAATTTTTTGAATTTCTCCTGATGCAAATGGGAGAAATGTATTTATTCATAATAAATGAATTCATTTATTTATTTTTAGGTAGAGCAGATTGAAATAACCTTAACTTATTCTACCTTAATTTATTATATGACCTTAATAAATTAAGGTTATTCCACTCATATATACATACTTATATCTGTGCTAGATTTCTTTCATGGGAAGATACTACCGGAAAGACTCTAGGAAAAACAGAAGTAGCAGAAAAAGGATCAGTTAAAGTCTGATGGAAATGATGAGGAGGGAAGGTTATATATTGGCTGGAAAAAACCATTTTTCATCACTTGTAGCTAAGAATTTATTTCCAAGAGTGGCTAAAGGAGATAGGCAGTGACAATCATTAGGCAGTGACAGCATCTTCTGAGGAGACTGGTGGCAAAGAGGAGTGGGATTTAGCTCCTGAGTGTGCTAGACTGAAGGCAGGTAAGTTCTCGGGCATTTGGCTGGCAGTTGAACTCTGCAAGTATCCTAAATACTCTTCTATAAAGGACAACCTTTTTGTTGTGTATTTTACCTGAAGGTCTGCCAATTTCCCTGCAGTGTCATGTTTGCCAATTCTTATTATATTAATGAATAATTCTATGACAGCAAACATCATACATTGAATGAGGGGAATTTGCTGGCCTTTCGAATTACAGTTTCTATATAAGTATGATAAAAGCTTTTCAGCCAAAGGAATATGGTTGTAAAATTGGACCAGCAGAGAAAATTAGGAAAGGAGAGTAGAACAGAAAATAAAAAAAAAAAAAAAAAAAAAAATTAATAAATATGTTTAATAAAGTAAGCTTAAATGCATTTTTCAATAAAAAATAACAGATTGTCAAATCTAGCCAGGAGGGAAGTAGGAAGATAAAAAAGTGTGAGCTGCATTGGCAGCTTGAAGTTCTTTGAGCTCAAAACCTGAGTGCGTTCAAGCAGTGCAGAAACTCCTTACGTGTTATACTGAGATGATGAACTCATCATGCCTGAATTAACCCCTGGAAGCAGATGTGTGAGCCACCGTGCCCAACAATATCTAATTGCCAGCAAAAGTATATTTATGTTACTGCTGAAAGCTCTTAGGACCCTTGTTGATAGCAGATATCCCAAAACAGAGGTAAACTAGTACAATCACCAACATCTCATTTTGCGGAGCCATGCAAGTTCCTTGGACACCTATATGCAACAGAGCAGAACAGACCCGGCTTCTCCAGTACCTCCAGTCCCTGTATGTATTTGGTGTAATAGTTAAAAGTAAGATGGCTATAGGACTCTACGTCTGATAATATTATTAACCTGAAATATTCCGCTGATGCAGGATCATGGCTGGCTGAGACAGTCTTACAGGAGACCAATATCAGTGAGCCTGGTGAAAGCTTGCCAGCAATCAGAAGCTGCCTGTAGCATAAAGTTACTCCCTTAATCATGTTTGACTTATCTTTTGTATTAGAAGATGCCATGTTCATGAAAGTGCAACAGGGGAGCTGAAGACTTGAAGCGAATGAGCACACAGCCCTCTTTTGGGGTCCATTCGTCACAGTTTGCTTTTTTGTCACTATACTTGAGTTCAGTTTCTAAGTGCCAACTGCCTACAGTTTTCCTACTCTACCAAAGTAGTGTATTCAGTTTACTAAATGTCTATGAGGAAATTGGTCTTTTCTTTTTTACTTCAGCCTGCAGTTTGCAAATGTGCAGTAATGCTAAGGGTTTAAGGAGATGCACATCAATGGACACAGGATAAAGCAATGTTCTCTATGTACCATCAGTCATATACTCTATGAGCTAGTACCTCTCAAGAAACAGGGATGCTGCTGTTTCTTATATTCTTGTGTAAATACTAAAGCAATTTCAATCTGAACATTAATTTTCTAGCTAGCCTATAGATCTCTAATG
This sequence comes from Ara ararauna, assembly GCA_028858755.1. NCBI lineage: Eukaryota > Metazoa > Chordata > Aves > Psittaciformes > Psittacidae > Ara > Ara ararauna. Next base: position 99,844,625 of record CM054379.1, read on the forward strand.
CATTAGATAAATGCACATTTTAGTCACTTTATGCATGGATTTGTATTGAAGGAACAGAAATCATAGTAACTGATTCAAGTGTAAGTAACACAGCTTGAAATTTGATTCCTGAATTGCATATGTAGAGAGTATTGACATCAAACTCTTCATATTCAGTCCACAGATATTTTGGGAAAAATCCCAAAGGCAAACCTCCTCACATAAATGTGAGTATAAAATTAAAGGAAATTATAAACCTACTTCACATGAGACGAGAGGCAAGATTTGCAAAATAACTTATCTGTTGCGACTTACTCAGCTTTAGTTTATGTGCAGTTTGGTTTACCAGATATGATACAGCCACAAGAGCAATACTTACACAGACAGTGACTGTAACGTGAAATGATGAAGCCCTCCACACCCACCTCTGGTGTAAATGTCACTTAAACATCATTCCCTTTCCTATGAACAAGCAAGTGAAAAAAAGGTATTTGTGTGGGAAAATGTTTTTGTAAGAAAGCTGATGGGGAAACTGACCATGAAAAAAAAGAAAACAAAGATCTTTTTTTCTGGGAAAAAAAAAAAAAAAAGAAAAAAGAAAAAAAAGAAACAACAAACTTTTTTTTCTGGAAAAAGAAAATAAATTTTTTTGTGTGTTACTGTCATGGGTTCAGCAGCAGCAGTAATTTTTCTCCTTCTTGGTAGCTGGTGCAGAGCTGTGTTTTTGACTTTCAGCCTGGGAACTGAGCTGATAACACCAGTGTTTTCAGTTACTGCTTGGTAATGTTTTGGTCTGACCAAGGACTTTCTGAGTCTCATGCTCTGCCAGGGAAGAGGGGAAGCCAGGAGGAAGGAGAAAACAGGACACCTGACCCAAACTGACCAAAGAGGTATTCCATACCACAGCATGTCATGCCCAGGATATAAATCGGAGGGCAGAGACCCAGAAGGGTGGGGGTGCACTGTGTGGTCGGGCTTGGTATTAGGTGGTGAGCAATTGTATTCTTTTCCCTTGTATTTCTCTTGTCATTATTATTGGTGGTAGCAGTAGTGATTTATGTTATACCTTAGTTACTAAACTGTTCTTATCTCAGCCTGTGGGAGTTACATCCTTTTGATTCTTCTCCCCATTTCCACCCCCCCTGGAGTGGGGGGGAAGAAAGAGGGGGGAGTGAGAGAGCGACTGTGTGGGTTATAGAGGCTTAAACCACGACAGTTACATTGGTAATGGTCTGAGGAGGTTTACGCCAAGATTAATCATATTGCCATGACACACACATTGGAGTTTGGGAATGTTAAGTTATGTGATTGAAGGATAATCATGGAGAACACAAAGACTCCATAAGGATCAGAAAACACCATAGACAGAGGAACTCTAGTAGCCTAACCAAGGAAAATGGGACACCTCCGAATACAGCATTGGCTTTAGTTCTGCATGCACAGTATTTTCTCTTGGGGCAAGAAAGGAGAGAACTAGGACTTTCAAACTAAGGTTTTAAAAAGCAGTCTGTTCATCCTCTAGGACAAAGCATTACAGGTCAAACATTAAAAAGGGAAAGCCTTGCAAACAGTTATCCTACTTTCTGAATTACTGAGACATTACCTCTTGGTTGTGTGAAGTCCTGGGAAGAGCAGGTGTAAGTTTGTCAGATTTCCAGTTTTTGCCTTCGTATATGTGTTTTGAGCAGAGGTGTTTCTTTCAACCTTTGCCTTTTGGTTGCTACAAGAGTAATCTGGTATAAACAAAAGTACTCTGGAGAATGATGCTTTCTCTAGGTGTGTTTGGTATTCCTGTGGTTTTGCATCAGGGAAGCAGGAACACACGCATGCATAATGTTTATAGTATTGATCCCAAAGACTTTCTGAATATTCTGTGCCCACAGTGCTTGCCATATCTCCCTGCATAATAAGCTTTGAAGTTCACACATTTCCAAGAACTCACATCTGTCGTATTGCACACTGAGCCTTTTTGACTCATCTCCTGCATGACCAAAGTAAAGGCTTTCAATCAATTGCTACACATTTGGGTCTGGCAACCAAACTTCAGTATCAGAAGTGTGATATCTGAATGCACCAGATGGTAAAGTCTTTGAACATTCAATTTTATTTCCTGACCATTTGGGAGTATTAAGAACTCTCATGTGGAAATAAATTGTTGTACACTAAAAGCGATATATAAAACAAGGGCAAATGCATAAATGATTTTTTAATTAAAACAAACATTTTTCCTACAACATGCCATGGGGAAAGCACTTTCCAGTTTAGATGAGCTTTTAAAACATACTGTGACATGTTTAATTCAAATCAATACTGTGTGATTTATTTTTCAGAATGCTCACTTTTATAAAAGAAAAGAGGTGGCTTGCTTGTGTTTGGAAGGAAAATGAAGCCACAGAGGTTTTCTGGCACAGCACATAAACCAGCACATTTTATATTAGTAGGGCTGGGTTGCTCTTACACATCTTTATAAACTAGAAGAAGGAAAATGGGGAACAAGTGGGGATAGGTCGAAGTAGAAAGTGAACCAGTGCATCAGACTTTCAGACTCAAACAACAGGGAGATAATGTTATTACTACAACACCTAGCAACAAAGAAAGTCTCATGTATAGAAGTGGTCTTTTTCTTTATGTTGTTATCTGATTTTTTTTTTTTCTATTTTGGAGAGGGTGCATATATGCTTTTTACTGCATGATAAAATTATCAAAAGCAGTAAATATCACTGAGCACAAATTCTGCTTTGACTCCAGATTCATGTTGCGTTTACATGAACAAAGAAAGCTTAAGCACTGAATGGAGACAGCTGTGAGCATTTTTAGCAAAAATAATTTGGAAGATAATGGATAACCATGAGGGAGGCTACAGCTTTGGGTCTTCACAAGACCAGGGATAGTTTGCATTCTTGAAGATTTATCTAAACTCCAAGTGTTTAGTGTGAATCTCTGGCCTTCACAGAATTCAGTGGAGTTTTTTCACATCACTTTGGTAAGGCTTAGATTTTTATTTTCCTGGAGACTTACAGAAAAAACTTCAACATGTGAAACAAGCAGATATTCCTTGCTTTGAAAAAGTGAAATAAAATGGAAGTAATTACAGACCTGAACACGACCAGCACACACTGCAAACACTGTTCCTTTGACATACTTATTGATGTGTTGAGGAGGGACAAATTTTGTATTTTTGATCTTATCTTGGTAATTGCTGTGTAAAGAGAAAGGGTGAATAAAAACCTACCCACCCCCACATTCCTACACTATTATTTTCCATATTCCTTTGAAATGTCTATGATAGAGTTCCTATGATCCTTCAAATAATTGAAATAGTGTCTTTCTGTAATGTCTTTGAGTGCAACAGGTTTTTTGTGAGCCTTTGACAAGAGTATATGAATTGAAGATAATTACACAAATCTGTGACTTTTTGAATACTGCAGGCATTACTTTCTTAGTGGGGAGTACTTCTGAATACAGGATAAACCTAAAGAGATCTCAAAGTATGTTTATGAGTGAACTGTCAAAAAGATTTCTGTTTTCAAAATGAATTGACTTAGAAGGGGCCTATAGGATGATGTCAGGAGACCTGAAAGGGATTTTTCCACTTGTTCTGCTTTGCTATCTCTCTCTTTCTCCAGAAGGATAGTTTGATTTTGCTGACCAGGCTGCCTTCAAGTAAGACAGAGCCACCAGACTGCCTTCTGTAAAATTCAGATTGATCCTCTCTCTACTCAGCTGGCCTTGAGCACCGATGGGATATGATGAAGGCATTTGTATTTGTTTTACTATACTGGAGGCCATTAAAACAACTCTTCTGAGCCAACCCTCTGTCTTTTCCAGGAATATCAGTGTCCAGAAAGGCTGACCAGCCAAGTAAAGGGAGGAAGAAAGCATACTCAAAACCACGTATTTCACAGTGGCACTCAAACTCACATGCGTCTTATGACCCTTGTCCCTATGGAGATCATAGTCAAGAGGAAAATTAACAGCTTGGGGCAGAATTAGCTTGCCACCCAACAATATGGGCTGTTTTATTACCAGTTTTAAAGCAACTCTGTGAATTAGTGCGGCATGATAAATGCCCGGATCCTTTGCCTTTCAGCAGCACTTTTCTACTACTGTGGTCCTACAGGTCAGCAGGAGTACTAAAACCCAGTAGTGTCCCACCAGTTCCTGGTCTGAAAATCTGCTGAAAATATGAGGCAGCTGTTGGAAGAAGATGATCACAGCACCTGCAAGAGACCACCAGTTGGTGGTTTAGCAAGTGATTTTCTGAGTCTGGTATTGCAGGAGATCCTCTCCTCACAATTAAAAATGAAGCAATGGTAGCAGTAGTGGCATCCCACCCTAAAAGACAAAGGATGTCCTGTAACAGAGCAAGCAAGGCAAGGCCAGGTGCCACTATTGCTTTCCTCATTCTGTCCTCTCTGGATAGCCACTTTGGAGCTTAAGGTGAGAGATATGCTCCTCCCAAGGTGCTTAATTCTCAGTGATGTCCACATAAAGGCCTCTGAATAAAAGTAGAATTCCAAATGGCAGTGAGAATTGCTTCATCTGCAACCCTTGCATCAGGTCAGATCATGACTGTCTCTGTACAAAAATCAGCATCACAATCTGACAGGCATCTTCATGTAGGTGTCTGCCAACATCAGCTGCCATCAGCTCTCCTCAGACACTGAGGAAAGAAATAGGTACTTTTAGGATAAGTTTCATCTGACTTATTTTAGACATCCTTTTCAAGATGAAATTGAATCCAAAAGTGCTTGTTTCACTCTAGTGATTATAAGAGGAGTTGGGGTGACTAACTCGGAAACAGGTACCCTTGTCTCACCAGATGTGCTCCTCCCAATGTTAGTTTTATGCTGAGTGGCAGCAGGGATCAATGAGACTCTAATGGGAAGGTGAGCCCATCAGAAGTTTTCCTCATGACTTGTTAGAATTGATAAAAATCATCCAGGAGAATTATTTGGATTCCCACCTCTCTCCCTTTGCACCTCCAAATGGCAGTTATTCTCAGGCAGAAACCTGTTGTTTTGGTTTGCTATCACTCTTGGAGTCAATGCTGGTATACTTGATTCTAATAATAAAAGCAGAAGATAAAATGAGTATGTCACAAACAAGAAGTGATGCTAAACAAATGAAGGATAGTGTTTCTCATTTATACCAGCATCTTCTGAGGCACTCCCCATATCTTTTTCCCCTAGAACAGGCCCCCCGACTTTTGTTTTTCTGGAGTCATAGCTAGTATCAAACTGGTGTGCTGGGCTTTCCTCTGCATTTCTCTGTGTGACTATTTTGAGAGAACTGAGTGCAGTCTGTGAATAGCCATTTGGTCATAGAAGGAAGCAGGGGATTCAGAGGTGTCAGTCCTGTCATTCTTGATGCAACATCAAGTTTGCCCCCAGAGATGGACAGATAAAGGGCTAAGTCATTTTGACCATAGATAGTGTCATAGAACGACAGAATGGTTGAGTTTGGAAGGTACTGCTGGAGCTCATCTAGTCCAACACCTCTACTCAGGTAAGGCCACCTACAGCCCAGGACCATGTCCAGATGGGTTCTGAACATGTCCAAGGATGGAGGCTCCACCATCTCTCTGGACAACCTGTGCCAGCGTTTAGACACCATCACAGTGCAAAAATATTTCCTGATGTTTAGATGGAGCCGTCTGTGTTTCAGTTTGTGATCACTGCTTCTGGCCCTGTCACTGGGCACCACTGGAAATAGCCTAATTCCGTCTTCTTTATACACTTCCTTCAGATATTCGTATACAGTGATGAGGTCACCCCCAGACCTTCTTCAGGCTGAGGAGTCCCAGCTCTCTCAGCCTTTCCTCATAAGAGAGATATGCTAGTCCGTTAATCATTTTAGCGGCCTTTCACTGATCTCTCCAGTATATCCATGTCTGCCTTATAATGGGAAACCCAGAATGCCTTGGTGTCCTCAAGCTTTACAATAATTTGTTCTTACACAGTCTGGGTTTCTAGATAAATTACTCTAGTTGTCTTTGATAATCATAGAATCATGGAATCATAGAAGAGTTAGGGTTGGAAAGGACCTGAAAATCATCTAGTTCCAACCCCACTGCAAGGTGCAGGGACACCTCCCACTAAACCATGCCACCCAAGGCTCTGTCCAACCTGGCCTTGAACACCATCAGGATGGAGCATTCAACTTCCCTGGGCAACCCATTCCAGTGCCTCACCACCCTTACAGGAAAGAACTTCTTCCTCATATCCAATCTAAATTTCCCCTGCTTAAGTTTGAACCCGTTACCCCTTGTCCTCTCACTACAGTTCCTCACGAAGAGTCCCTCCCCAGCATCCCTATAGGCCCCTTCAGATACTGGAAGGCTGCTATGAGGTCTCCACGCAGCCTTCTCTTCTCCAGGCTGAACAGCCCCAACTTTCTCAGCCTATCTTCATATGGGAGGTGCTCCAGTCCCCTGATCATCCTCATGGACCTCCTTTGGATTTGTCCCAACAGTTCCATGTCCTTTTGATGTTGAGGACACCAGAACTGCACAGTGAGGTCTCACAAGAGCAGAGTAGAGGGTCAGGATCACCTCCCTCGACCTGTTGGTCACACTCCTTTTGATGCAGCCCAAGATACAGTTGGCTTTCTGGGCTGCGAGCACACACTGAAGCCAGCTCATGTTCATTTTCTCATTGACCAACACCCCCAAGTCCTTCTCTGCAAGGCTGCTCTGAATCTCTTGTCTGCCCAACCTGCAACTGTGTAGGACCTTGCACTTGGCATAGTCTAACTTCATCAGCGTGGCATCAGCCCACCTCACAAGCGTGTCAAGGTCCCTCTGGATGGCATTCCTTCCCTCCAGTATATCAACCAAACCACATAGCTTGGTGTCATTGGCAAACTTGCTGAGGGCGCACTCAATCCCACTGTCCATGTCACTGGCAAAGATGTTGAACAAGACCGGTCCCAGCACCCATCTCTGAGGGACAGCACTTGTTACTGGTCTCCAGCTGGACATTGAGCCATTGACCGTAACTCTTTGCATGCGGCCATCCAGCCAGTTCTTTATCCACCTAGTAGTCCATCTATCAGATTGATATCTCTCCAATTTAGAGACAAGGATGTCATGTGGGACAGTGTCAAATGCTTTGCACAAGTCCAGGTAGATGACATCAACTGCTCTACCCCTGTCCCTCAGTTCCATAGCCCCATCATAGAAGGCCACCAGGTTGGTCAGGCAGGATTTCCCCTTAGTGAAGCCATGCTGGCTCTCACTAAACACCTTGTTGTTTTTCATGTGCCTCAATATGCCTTCCAGGAGAATCCGCTCCAAGATTTTGCCAGGCACAGAGGTGAGACTGACTGGTCTGCAATTCCCCGGCTCCTCCATTTTCCCCTTCTTGAAAATGGGGGTTATAGTTCCCTTTTTCCAGTCATTGGGAACTTCACCTGACTGCCATGATTTTTCAAATATGATGGTCAGTGGCTTAGCAACTTCATTTGCCAGCTCCTTCAGTACCCGCGGATGGATTTCATCAGGTCCCATGGACTTGTGTACATTCAGGTTCCTAAGATGGTCTCGAACCAGATTCTCTCTTACAGTGGGCCCAGGGTCTTCATTCTACCAGTCCCTGCCTCTGACTTCCAAGACTTGGGTGATGTGGTCTGAGTATTTGCCAATGAAGACTGAGGCAAAGAAGTCATTAAGAACCTCAGCCTTCTCTAAATCCAGGGTAGCCAGTTCTCCTGATAGCTTCCGGAGAGGGCCCACATTGTCCCTAGTCTGTCTTGTATTCGCAATGTACCTATAGAATCCCTTCCTGTTATCTTTCACATCCCTGAGCAAGTTTAATTCTAACTGGGCCAAAGTTAAGTGTTGTCATTTGCATTTAAGCCAATAATGCTGCTATTTACGATTTCTATTATTGTTATTATTTTATGATTTCTTTATATTATTATGATGATGGCTCTGGTGGGAGCACAGTGGGACCCTCTCAGTTCAAAACAGCTCTATAACTAGAGGATATCCCAGCATATTGTCATCGTCTTTGCTTGAAGTCTCTTCAGTGAGGAAACTTAATGTGACTGATGATGCCAACTTTATGAAGTTTAATGAAGCCAAGTGCAAGGTCCTACACCTGGGTCGGGACAATCCCAGGCACAGCTGCAGGTTGAGCAGAGAAGAGATTCAGAGCAGCCCTGCAGAGAAGGACTTGGGGGTGTTGGTTGATGAGAAAATGACCATGAGCCGGCTTCAGTGTGCGCTTGCAGCCCAGAAAGCCAACCGTATCCTGGGCTGCATCAAAAGGAGCGTGACCAGCAGGTCCAAGGAGGTGATCCTGCCCCTCTACTCTGCTCTTGGGAGACCCCACTTGGAGTATTGTGTGCAGTTCTGGTGTCCTCAACATGAAAAAAACATGGAACTGTTGAAGCAAGTCCAAAGGAGGTCCACGAGGATGATCAGGGAACTGGAGCACCTCCCATATGAAGATAGGCTGAGAAAGTTGGGGCTGTTCAGCCTGGAGAAGATAAGGCTGCTTGGAGATCTCATAGCATCCTTCCAGTATCTGAAGGGGGCTTATAGGAATGCTGGAGAGGGACTCTTCATGAGGAACTGTAGTGAGAGGACAAGGTGTAATGGGTTCAAACAGGGGAAGTTTAGATTGGATCTGAGGAAGAAATTCTTTCCTGTAAGGGTGGTGAGGCACTGGAATGGGTTGCCCAGGGAAGTTGTGAATGCTCCATCGCTGGTGGTGTTCGAGGCCGGGTTGGACATAGCCTTGGGTGACATGGTTTAGTGTGAAGCGTCCCTGCCCATGACAGGGGTAGTGGAACTAGATGATCTTCAGGTCCTTTCTGACCCTAAATATTCCACGATTCAGTGTTTTTTACAGGTGTTGTCATAAGAATGTTAGAGATCTGTAATTGCTAATATAATTATGCTTCTAAGATTGAAATACTCAATAAACAGAATAATACTACCCAACTTACCATGTCCAGTAGAACAATATTTGGGTGCATTGCTGTTATACATGTCCTTAGAGCATTAGCCTAGATTATAGCAGGTGTCATTTGGTTTAACTTAATGTGAAACACATGCAGAGATTTTAAGGCTGGAAGGTGAGTGTGGGTTAAAAGCCTTATCATTTGGCTTTTTACGATTATTTTATACATGATAACTGAAAAAGGAGCTGCTCCTACTGCTATCTGTGGCATTCTGACAGTGCCCTTTTTGTCTGTGAAATGACTGGGGAGGGAGGAATATAAAACAAACTTGCAGTATCTGCTGCATCTGTGGCCTCTGTTACTTTACTTACAGACCTCTGCTAATATTTCTAACAATTTTTATGCTAGAGAAGAGTGATCCTTCTTTGGACATGCATTTTTTTAGGGAAACAAAAACATTTGGCTTTCTTATTTTTTTCAGATAGACTGGGTTTTTTATTTTTTTTAACATAAGAAGGTATATATACTTTCTGACATACCTGTGGAGTTGAAACTGCTTTATGTCTTCTCCAACTTGTTAGCTCTCCAGATAACATCTTTATTGCAAAGAGTAGTGCAATGACAGAATTTTATATATTGTAACTATTGTACAAGAGTATTATTACTTACAAGAATATGTCATAAATCTTTTAGTTTTATGATCCATTAATTCAATATTTTCTGTTCAGTATTATTACAGTACTATCAACATGCCATGTGGGCTCTTCACTGGAAAGTCTATTTTCATGAGATTTTTAACAGCTTGCTCTGTATAATCAACTTTGGACACTGCTTACTAATTAGCGAGCAACATTCAGAGAGTCATCAGCAATGAGATTATTTGCAGGTAATGATTTCCTGTTATTTATTTAAGACTGTCACATGAATGTATATTAATTTGTAGTCTTCTGTGAGTCAGATATTGCTTTTTGCCATTTGCAAAAAATATGTAAGAAAATAATTTGTAGTCTTATTATATAAACTGTTAGGTATCCCAGACTCCAGCACCTGTGTGCTCTAAAGGCAAGTGACATAGGAAGATCTTTTCTCTGCTTTTTTTTTGGTACTTTTAGTGATAATCATACTACCCACTTAGAATCAAGCAGAAAGCATGCTGACTGGTTGGATTTGCTTTTATCAGGTGTTAATGAATGTACTCTTGAAAGTGTTTGGGACTACTATTTTAAAAATCTCTTTTAAGATTTCAGAAGACAAACCCTGTCTCTTAGATCTGATGTTTCAGGAGACAGGTACCTTGACCTATGGAATCATGATTAGATTTTGTGGTTATTGCTCTCTCCTGCAGAGTCCTGGCGTAGTCAGCAAGGGAAGTGAAAAAGAAATCGAGAGAAAATGTAAAATCTTTTTTAAACTTGCAAACATTTGTGCCTGAGTTACTCTACTTATGTCAGCAACAATGCAGTTGTTTAGACTGTTACAGTATGCCTTGCAATCATTTACGTTTAAATAAATATCTGTAACATCTAACCAGCTAATGATCAATATTAGACTAAGAATGCAGTAAAATAGTAACTACAGTAAAAATAAATGCATAATAACAATTTCCCTTCAGGGTTGTTCAGATTTGACTTCCCATTTTTATCTCAATGTTTTTGAATTTATCTAAACTTATTTAAAAGGAATTTGAACTGTGGACAGGAATTCGCTTTATCCTATAAACCTCATGTAGGATATGGCAGTTGGAACTGAGAACATTTTAATGGAAATCTGTGCCATTTCCAGTGATACAACAGGTATTTTCAGACTTCTCATGAAATAATTATGTTGGTTTTTTTCATAGTATTATTACCTCTATCCAGGGAGAAAAAACACCCTGTTTGCAGAAAAACATAATCCAGTGTGATCCTTCTTTAACATTTACAAAGTAGAATTGAAAAAATGTAGGCTTTATTACCTGTTGGCAAAGTGAATCGTGCTTTAAAACAGATAACTGCTGCTTTACAGGCCCTGTGAAGCTCTTTCAAGGTGGGGAGTATGAAACTAGACTGAGCACTTCAGATACGTCTCAACAGGGTTGAGTAGAGAGGAAAGATCATCTCCTTCAGCCTACTGGCAATGTTCATCCTAATGCAGTCCAGGATACTACTGGACTCCTTTGCTGCAAGAGTACACATAGCTGGCGCATGGGTAGCTTGTTGTCCACCAAGACCCTCAGGCTGTTTTCTGCAAAGCTACTTTCAAGGAAGATTGACCTTATAATGCCAAATTTAGTTTGAAAACTGTGATTTTAAACTCTAAGGCTGCCATCTGAATTAAAGTTTAAATGTATCAGTACTGAGTGTCAGAGAACAAAACTCTGAGCTGCAGAAGATGGGATCTGTGGCAGGGAGGTCTGCACTGAGCATAAGGAAGGTAAAATGCTTCGGAATACCACCAGCATGTTTAGTAAGAGCTCACCCAAATTAGATCTTTGAGCAGGAAGATTCCTACTCCATCGGACAGTGAAATACTGAGGGCCAGAATGTGTCCTAAATCCCACTCTCTATCTACTCAAATTTATTTCCCAGAGCTAAAGGGGGCAGGTGCCTACAATGATTTTCTGAAAAACTTGAGTGATGGTCACTTTCTCCTTTTTTACCTTTTTTTTTACCTTAGCACCATGGTTAAGGCTCTTACGCAGCGTTTTGAAGCGTCAGGTTTAGGTCTTCCATGTGTTTGAGGGGGATCACTTCTCAGGAGAGTCTTCTGAAGTCAAGTTATATGATGTTCTTTCACTTCACATAGCTATTAAATATTCACTGAGTACAAGAGAGCAGGTAATTCTTCAGCTTTGTGGGTCATCTGGGAGGCAGAGGCCTGAAACTCACTTATGCAACGTTTTCCTCCCTTCTCATTTCCTTGTCTTTAATTGTTTTATACCAAGTGTGAAAACTTCAGGAGAAAAGGAAGAGAAAATCCTTTCATCTTTTGAAAATTATGATGCTTTACCCAACTAATAGATGTAGATCACAGATACCCTGCAAACTTCGTCCATAAATCTGTTTGAAGAGACTACTTTTTACCGCACATTTGTACAGTACATAGACATCTGGGTCCAGGTTACTTTAATTAGGAGTCCAAATTCTGGCAATTGCTGCAGCAAAGTAGTGACTACTGCTAATGAAAAATCTTGATTATTATTACTTGTGTTGTGATGGTGCATTTCTCCCCACTGAATGGCAAAGTGGACCACTTGTCTCATGGTCAACAGAAGATAAAAACACTAGGAAAATACTCTCCTTTAAAAAAAAAAAAATCACATTTAAGCAAAAAGAGAAACAGCAAGATGTCAGAAATATTGTCTGTAAATTATCAGAAATATGACTAGTAATAATAATAAATGAGTTAGGCATATCATAGTCCAAAGAGAGATATTTAGTTAACAATTCCCTTCAAAAACACACAGTTAAAGAAAAATAAATTGCATAGCATATTAACCTCAACAGTGGTTTGACATTAGGCTGGTATAACATGTTAATTCTTGATGAGTTTGGTACTAAAGTATTATACTGTGTAACTGCAGCACTTTATTATATCTACTAGGGCTAAAATTCCAGGTTAAATCACATCTTGCCTGCTCTAAGCTCTACATCACTTCCTAAATGGTTTTAATAATCTGGAATTAAGATGACTTCCCATCTTAAAGAAAGAAGACCCAGGTGACTTCTTGAGGTCAGGGCAAAGCCTATGCTATGCAGAACAAAGGGATGTGTACTACTTCACAAGTCTCTTTTGACTGTCTATGCGTGGGGCTGTGTCACAACACCATGAAGCATTTCTTGAAGGACTTCTAACATAGGTATTGTATTTACCATGACTAAGGTTTAATATATGTACAACAGTTGTGTCATTCTTATCTCATTTTCCCTTATATTTTTGTCCACACCTTTTCTCCTATTGTATTTCAGATGTATTCTTTCTGTTTTGCCAGTCACAACTGGCAATTAAAGTTCTTACTGGCTGCCATTTTTCTTCAGTGCTTTCCTTGTCCTTCAGTTTTATATGTGTAAATCCACTGTCTTCAAAATGTAGCTGCAGTGACATCTGGTTAACTCTATCAGGAATGTAAATGCAGCAATTACAGTCAATTGAATGACTAAAAGGTCATGTGAAATCTGTGTGAGGTGGCTCTATTAGGAAAAAAAAGAAATTAGGTGGTGTGGTTTTACTCAGATTATTCACTGAAAACATGATAACTGCTTTTTTGAAGTCTCTGGGCTCATGCCTTTTGAGGTTCAGTCACACATTTGTCTGGTCCCCACCTGTGGGCATACTGTGAGTTATCTTAAGGTTGTTTTTTTGTTTATGTTAATTATTTATGAGATCTCTATCACTGTGCCCACATAGATTTCTGTAAGCACAAGTACAGAGTTCTGTTAAGTACAAGCCACAAACTCTGTGGTTTAAACCCAGGTCAGCCTTGCAGTATGGTCACTGTTGAGCTTCACTTCTAAGTTCATTAATATACCCAGTGGTACCATCTAAGGGTGATTCCGGAGAAAAAGTAAGAGGCATCTCATTCTGTGAGGTATTTATATAACTTACCTGTACACAATAATATATAACACATATATAGAATCATAGAATAGATAGGGTTGGAAAAAGACCTGAAGTTCATATAGTTTCAAACCCCCTGCCAGGGGCAGGGACACCTCTCACTAAACCATGCCACCCAAGGCTCTGTCCAACCTGGCCTTGAACACCGCCAGCGATGGAGCATTCACAACTTCCCTGGGCAACCCGTTCCACTGCCTCAGCACCATTACAGTAGAGAATTTCTTCCTCATATCCAATCTAAACTTCTCCTGTTTAAGTTTGAACCCCTTACCCCTTGTCCTCTCACTACAGTCCCTGATGAAGAGTCCCTTCACACCATCCTTATAGGCCCCCTTCAGATACTGGAAGGCTGCTCTGAGGTCTCCATGCAGCCTTCTCTTCTCCAGGCTGAACAGCCCCAACTCCCTCAGCCTGCCTTCATACAGGAGGTGCTCCGGTCTCCTGATCACCCTTGTGGCCCTCCTCTGGACTTGTTCCAACAGTTCCACGTCCTTTTTATGTTGCGGACACCAGAACTGTACACAATACTCCAAGTGAGGTCTCACAAGAGTAGAGTAGAGTAGAGGGGCAGGATCACCTCCTTGGACATGCTGGTCACTCTCCTCTTGGTGCAGCCCAGGATTAGGTTGGCTTTCTGGGCTGCAAGCGCACACTGAAGCCGGCTCATGTTCATTTTTTCATTGACCAGAGCTGGCAAATGAAGTTGCTAAGCCACTGTCCATCATATTTGAAAAATCATGGCAGTCAGGTGAAGTTCCCGATGACTGGAAAAAGGGAAATATAACCCCCATTTTCAAGAAGGAGAAAATGGATGAGCCGGGGAACTGCAGACCAGTCAGCCTCACGTCTGTGCCTGGCAAAATCTTGGAGTAGATTCTCCTGGAAGGCATGCTGAGGCACATGAAAAACAACAAGGTGGTTAGTGAGAGCCAGCATGGCTTCACTAAGGGGAAATCCTGCCTGACCAACCTGGTGGCCTTCTATGATGGGGCTATGGAACTGATGGACAGGGGTAGAGCAGCTGATGTCATCTACCTGGACTTGTGCAAGGTGTTGGACACTGTCCCAAATGACATCTTTGTCTCTAAGTTGGAGAGACATCAATTTGATAGGTGGACCACTTGGTGGATAAAGAACTGGCTGGATGGCCACTCTCAAAGAGTTACGGTCAATGGCTCAATGTCCAGCTGGAGACCAGTAACAAGTGCTGTCCCTCAGAGACTGGTGTTGGGACTGGTCTTGTTCAACATTTTTGTCAATGGCATGTACAGTGGGATTGAGTACGCCCTCAGCAAGTTTGCTGATGACCCCAAGCTGTGTGGTTCGGTTGGTACGCTGGAGGGAAGAAATGCCATCCAGAGGGACCTTGACACGCTTGTGAGGTGGGCTGATGCCAACATGGCGAAGTTTAACGAAGCCAAGTGCAAGGTCCTATACCTGGGTTGGGACAATCCCAGGCACAGCTACAGGTTGAGCAGAGAAGAGCTTCAGAGCAGTCCTGCAGAGAAGGACTTGGTGGTGTTGGTCAATGAGTAAATGAACATGAGCTGGCTTCAGTGTGCACTTGCATGCTGAATACATTTATATAATGTAGGTCATCAGCAAGACTTGAGGGGAAATGTGACTAAAATTACTCACTTTGAATACTTCATATCTTTGAAAACATTATTAGGGCAAATATGATCCATAAACACCAAGCTGCAAGCCAAATATTAAATTGTTGATCATATCTGTTCTTATTGTTATGAAGGCTGTACCTCATCAGCAATACAGTTTAAAATGAGGGTTAGAGCTTGAGGTCAGTTCACTAAAAGGACATCTACTTGTTAAATAAGTCTTTAAGTGAACACATTTTGGAAATCATCTTTCATATGCAGAGATTAGTTTAGACACAGAAGTGCTTGGGCTTGAGTCCTGAGGCATTAGAATCTGCAGTCCTGGAAATATAAGTAAATTCCTATTTTACTGTTCTTATCTGTATGGATTGCACAACCTCAGTCATGGCTGTCTTTGCTGTGCAGAGGGCTAACATATGTGGGATGCTTTCCACAGGCAAAGACACTAAATGAACTGAAGTTATGTTGAAGATTTGATCCTTAGTTAACAAGGGTGGCACACAGAGGGTAATTCTTGCCTTTGCAGTGTTAAGGTTTGTTTTTTCCATAAGTAATTATTGAATTGTGTATCTCATTTTTAGAAAGTCTCACAGCAGGCACTGTTGAAATATTTCTAGTGCAAATACAAAAGTGAGTCTTGGTTATTCCTGAAAATTTTAGCCACTACTTATTTAACTTCTTGAATAACGTGAAACATCAAAGATGAAGGAAATGCGTGGACTACAATGTGATTGTAAACCTACCGACCCTTTAACCTGGCTTATTGTGTTTTACTCAGACTCTATTTCTTTTTCAGACAGAAAGGACTTTGAATAAGATGCTTTGTCTCAGCGCTGAAACTCTCTGAGATACAGCTTCAGTGCACGAGGGAAACCTCTCAAGCGCTGCTGCTCTGAAAACTGGCTAGGGTCTTGTGCTTCATTTACAACTTCCCTTATTACATCAGATCTAAAATTCAGCTCACTTATTATTCTTCCTTCTCTAGGCAAGAGCTGATAGGACAAATTTAACTCTTCATACATAACATTCCTACTTATTCCCAGCACTGCTTTGCTGTGAAATTCCGTATTGATTTTGGAGTTTTTCTTTCTGCTTCTTAAGGCATGAACTGATTATATTTCACTGTCTCTGCTGCCTAGTCTCTGCAGTTTCACAGTTTTTCATGAGCGTGTAAATTATCAGCTGTGTGGTACATGCTCATCGCAGGGAGATGCACACTGAAGGGGGTGGGAGGATTTTTGACTGATTTTTCCGTTGTTGTGTGGAACTCCTGAGTTCCTTTTTGAACTACCTGATCTTTTAATCAAACCATGAAGAATGTTTGCATTTCTTTTTGCTTTTATTCATTTTTAAACACATGCTAGTACATATGATTATATTCCCCTAGAAAATTACTCTGCACTACATTAAGAACAAAGTATAATTTTCTGTTATTTGCAGCGCTAACTTTTGAGCTGAAAGACAAAATTTTCTCACAGGATATTTGTATGTCAAAAAAAAGTGTTTTGATGTGTTGAAACATCTTGCAAGGACCTGATTTTCCTTCAACGCTCAGGGGAAATAATGCCAGTGATGCTGCTTCCTAGGGTTTTTGTTATTTTCCATTTGCCTCCTCTTTCTCTAGCCAACCTGGCTCTCTGCTTGCCAGGGACATAGAATGACTGGACCAGATCTTCCTGGCTTACCATGTCCATAAATGTGGACTCCTCTGCTCCTTGGGATGTCCTTTGTCCAAATGGCTCACTAGATAGGCTGCCTGATTGCCCTGGTTCCTAATTCTTGTGAGCCTGGCCCTGTCTCTGTGTTCAGGCTGGCTCCTCTGTTGTCAAAACTGACTGTGCTGGGGCTTGCCAGGCTCATGAGTTTGCCAGTTGGTAGAACTTGGGGCTGTCCATCGGCTGTTGTAGCTTGTAAATAGTCTACTTGTATCCTAATTCATTAGAAGGCAGAAGAGCTGGCTGAGCCCAAAGAATTCTATGAGACTATAAGACCGTGGTGTGTGGGAGGCCAGAGGCCAGGAAAAAAAAACCCAACAGTTTTCTTCTGTGGGATATCACGGTTTGTTTGTTTCTGTTTTGTTTCGTTTCAATTTGAGCAAAACTATTTATAAATATACCTAGTGTCAGACTTCTCTAGAAATGATTCCAGTCAGCTGTCTTGGGTGCTTTTACCATGCTACCAGCTACAAAGTGGGAAAAGAGAATTTCTTTTGAAGATCTGCAGGAATCCCAATGTAAATGAGAAATGCATACAGGAGCTTGATATGAAAATCACTAAAAAATATTAATCTGATCTTTATTTTCTTCCTTAAAGAAATGAAAAGGATAACCATAATCTAAAATAATCACAGTGCCAAATTGAAAAATATATTTCAAGCATCAGTATCTTTTAAAATTGTTCTTTAAACATTTATACTGCTTGATGACATTGACTTGAAAGCTGCTAGAATAAGAATAGGAAAATTTATTCTCCCTCCACCTCACCTTACCGTCTTATTGAGCAGACATTACAGTAACAAATCAGATTTTTTATTATAAATAATATAGAAGAAATTGTTGAATATCTTTTGAAGCTGAAAGAGAGCTTGATGAAAAAAATCCAAATGAAAATCAAGCCAAGAAGGAGATAGATAGAAGTAGGATAATTTTACATATGTAGGCTCAAAATAAAAGGAACAAAAAACCTGAATTAAAATAAAAATATTCAAGTGCAAGTCAGGAAAAATGAAAATTTCTAAAAAACCAGCTATATAACCATTAGAAGAAATGATAAGAGCCCCATGAGAGTAAAAAGGTGAGTAAGTATGTGAGAACTCTAAAGTGGGAGAAATTCAGAGTAGTCCTTTCCCCTCAATTTTCAATATATAAAAGAAGAGATCATCAGCAAATCTTATGCAGAAATCAGAAAATTTATTAAGGATAGTAGCTAGAGAAGCCTAGACCTAAGGGCAACTAAAGAGCTTATATAGGAATGTTTGTCGCCTTGAATATACGTTGACCTGCAAATTTGAACTTGAGTTGGGGGGTGAATAAGAAATACAGGTTTGAAAATCTCAGGAATATACTAATTCTCTAACATAAATTAGTGAAAATTAATTTGCTGCTTCTCTTTAAAAAGTAGGCACAGAAAATTACTAGTCAGTGGCTCATGAATCTACCCAGAATGGGATATCCTACCATCTAGTAAAAGAATCAATGCTCCACATCTGAGACCAGTGTAAATCAGCACAGCTACATTGACCTAATGCAAGCCACATTGATTTACACTAGATAAGAATCAGTCCTACAGAACACTTGCTTTAATATCCACAGCTGGGTGAATACGTGAAAAATAAGAAAGATATGTACACATCTAAGTGTTTTGGCACATGCCGTGTTTGTGTTAATGCCAAAGTATTAACCAGTACGCTTACATTAGGAACTCTTCTTCATTAATTTCTGAGTAGATGTCTAACAGAAAACCTACTTGTTTGACCCAGTGTTTTTGTAAGAGCTTGACTGGGAACAAGAGAAAAATCTATTTCTTGATGTGCTGTTCTTTCACTTTTTCTTAATTGTAAAATTATTTCCGTTTCTTTGCACTACAAGTACATGTCCCTGATGAAGACAAAATATAGGGCTACCACAGCATGGTATTTCCTTCATTTGTGCAGTGAATGTAGCAATAACATTTGTCATAATGATTGAAGCATATGTGATCCTGGAGTCTAAAGTGTTCTCCATATTCACTGCAGAGGCAGTGACTTCAGGTCTGAGGCAAGGTTTATGGTAAAAGAGGAAAATTAGTTGGGAAAATCTAAATGAGCTGAGTAACTGCTTTTGTCCCTATTAATGGATCAAATATGAGGAGAAGGAGAGGTGAGACATTAAATAAATATTATCATCTTGGACACTTATATCAAAGATGCTCTACAGAAACAGTGGTGAATGTGTAATCATCCTCACTTCATTGGGAAGATGCTCATACCTGAGGTTAATTCATTTGCCTGGCAGGTAGGTAACCTGCAGAAGAAGCAGTAGATGCCATTCACATGATTACAAGTTGCTTTCATCCTTGACAACCTAATGGGCTTTGAGTTCAGGTTGTAGAGGTCTCCTGTAATGATAATTATTTTGCTTTGGGCATACTAGATTCATTTGTTGGCTGCATAGCAGCATCTTAATTCCATTAGTTTATTGTCAAACTGCATACTGTCACTTTAATACAGAATGTGAAAGTTATCTTGAAGAACCTATTTATTTAGACTCTTATAAGAAAAAAACGGACAGATCTGACTTGCATTGTATTAACATTGATGTGTAGTAGAGGAAGGGTTGAAGTTTAATTATCCCATTGTCAGCATTCAAGTGGGTAATCTCAAACATTTAATTTTGTTTACAATGTGCTCAGATGTTTCTTTTTGAAAGAAAAGGAAATTTTCAATTTTTTCAAGCATGAACGCTTCTCAAATGAAATTGCAGTTAATTGAAGCTGTAATTGCTTTAGATGAGCATCATTACAATGCTTAGAAAGTAGTTTTGAAGGGTTTATTTAAATTGGCTTTTGAAAGAAAACCTACAGTATTTTTCATGCTACCTTTTAAAAAAGT
Organism: Ara ararauna; assembly: GCA_028858755.1. Classification (NCBI taxonomy): domain Eukaryota; kingdom Metazoa; phylum Chordata; class Aves; order Psittaciformes; family Psittacidae; genus Ara; species Ara ararauna. The sequence goes on from CM054379.1 coordinate 99,864,314, forward strand.
TCTAGGCAGTAGATTTAATTTGGATGAAATAATTTAAAAGGATTATAAGATTTTACATATCTTATTAAAACACCAAAGTCCTGAATGAAGGAAGGAAAGTGAGGAGGGATATCAACGGCATAAATTCTAAACAATGAGTATTCTATATTGAGCACATATATAATATAGTGTCTTGACAATACTTTTTGCCAGTGAAGAAGCTTTTTTTTCCCATCCCATGCTTGGGATATAAGATGCTGCTAATGGTGCTGTGCCATCTGCAGATGTAATTAAGAATTTCCAGACGACTTTGTTTTTTTTTAAAAAAGGGTCTATTTCCACAGAACTTCCTCAGCCACCACATGCCCATAGGGTGCTGAGTGTTTTAGTGACAGCTCAAAAGAAATGGAGTCCATATGCTTATGTCTTGATGGAGATGTACTGAAATACCTCAAGGAGCAAAACCCATGAGACTTTAAGCCTCAAAAGACTCAAAAGACAGCTATAACTGGCTGGACTTAGAAGGCTGAAGGTGACATGGATGTAAAAGAATCTTGAAGAATTCCATATGGAGAAAAAGTAGGGGTAAGAAATACTACCCCACATTATCCATTCTTAACAGGGAATCTTTAGCTGAGGTCTAAGGTATTGTGAATGAGAGCAGTAAGATAAATATTAGGTGATTTTGAGAAGTTGTAGTAAATAGCTCCTTTACATAACACTGTTGTGAAACAGTGCAATATTAAACTACTCCTGCCATAATGATTAATAAAAAACACACTTAAAATGGACCTTCCCGGCTAGAGTGCTTTAATTGTAGCTCACTTAAAAATTTATTTGAGCACCCTAATAGAGTCCATAGTTCTAAATTAAAGACCTTCTTTGCTGATCTGGGTGCTTCTCACTGACACATGCCAAAAGCCCTTATCGGTTGCATAGGTAATAGTATGCCTATCTTGTCATAAACACACACATTCTTGGCATGTCAGTTGGTGATTTTTTTTCTTGATTACTATCAAGTCAGCTAGTTTGAAGGGGCAACAGGTTATTTTCAACAGCTGGCATGCTCTGGCAATATATTGTCCTGTTTTATTCCCATATTTTCATTTTGTCTTCCTTTTACTGACTTACCCATGATGGATTTTATTTAAAGCCTGTAGAAGTATTAATACCAAATAAAAAGAATATGCTGCTATAAAGAGATGGAAGAGCTACATTACGATGCCTTGAAATGTGCTTAGTTCTATTGAGCATATATGAATGAGAATTGAGTACAGTGAGGGAGGGGAGGAGAGAGAGGCATCTTTCTGTCTGTACCTGTATATAAAGCCACAGACACATCTGTTGCTCTGAGTATGAAAATACCATTATAACAGAAGTCAGGCTTTGATGTACCATATATTTCTCTTAAAATTAAATTTAAAAGCCTGCTTGTTTGCAACAGGAATATTTAGAAAATCAGGTGAAAACGCCTTGGAAGAGCATGTCTGAGTGGCAGATAAACAAGAAATAAAAGCAGTAGGTAGAAGTAAGATGATCATCCCTAGATGTTAGACTTGGTATTTTATGATGTGTGGTTTTCCTCAGGATACTGACAATTTGTCATGGGTAGCCTCTTCTAAAACATTAACCTTCAAGACCAGAGTTCAGCTCACCTAATTCACAGAAATAATTCTACTTCAAAACAAGATCTTTTGGAGTCTGACTTGGCCTTTGAAAGGTTGGATATATTCTTTTCTGCATTTGAAAGTAAAGCTGTAGATATTGCGGTCACAAAGCTGGCAGTAAGAACAATTGCTGTTTGCTTCTTAACACCAGCAATTGCATATGCATTGTTTGCAATTAAAAGCTGCCAAAAAATTTGCAGATACAAGTTCTGAGTGCATGCTAGGGACTTACAATCATAGAATCATAGAACAGTTAGGGTTGGAAAGGACCTGAAGAACATCTAGTTCCAACCCCCCTGACATGGGCAGGGACACCTACCACTAAACCATGCCACCCAAGGTAATGTCCAATCCAGCCTTGAACACTGCCAGCAATGGAGCATTCACAACTTCCCTGGGCAACCCATTCCAGTGCCTCACCACCCTTACAGTAAAGAATTTCTTCCTCGTATCCAATCTGAACTACCCCTGTTTAAGTTTGAACCCATTACCCCTTGTCCTCTCACTCCAGTTCCTCATGAAGAGTCCCTCCCCAGCATCCCTATAGGCCCCCTTCAGATATTGGAAGGCTGCTATGAGGTCTCCACACAGCCTTCTCCTCTCCAGGCTGAACAGCCCCAACTTTCTCATCCTATCTTCATATGGGAGGTGCTCCAGTCCCCTGATCATCCTTGTGGCCCTCTTCTGGACTTGTTCTAACAGTTCCACGTCCTTTTTATGTTGAGGACACCAGAACTGCACACAATACTCCAAGTGAGGTCTCTCGAGAGCAGAGTAGAGGGGCAGAATCACCTCTCTCGACCTGCTGGTCATGCTATTTGATTACAAAGATGCAGTCAGCAAGCAAGCACAGGACTGAGGTGTTGGGGTGGGGTTGGTGGCTGTGAGCTGGACAGGCAGTGGGAAGTGATAGAGAAGCGTAGTGATGATCTTGGGGAGCTGGTTTTAGAAAGCTGTTCAGGGCAAAGGTACACAACAGCATCACTCTTGGGGCTGCCCTTCACAGCTCCCCAACAACTCTGCCGTGTTCCTCTGTCCCTGCTCACTATGTGTGCAGCTCACCTGACCCCATGGACAGGGAGATATTGTCTACTCTCCACTTTCCTGTTAAACAGAATACACAGCAATAAGATATGGCCTGGGTACGGTCCTTTTTTGTGCCTCTTTTCAGAGGGCTGCTGACTGATTTCCTACAGCTACTGACTGCTGCTGAGCTGACTGGGTCATCTTTGTGCGCTCTTCATGCACAGGAGAGACTTTAAATCCTCCCACAGAGAGGGATTTTTAGATGATGTGTGATCATCTCTTAAAAAGACTGAAAGCAGAGAGCAGTTAGTGTTAATGGGATACCTTGAGCTGTGGATAGGAGCTGGAGGTTGCTGGATCAGGAAGGATGGAATTAGAAAACAACCCAAAATCAGAGTTGTGTTCTCTGCTGTGCTGTATGTGAATATGTAGAGTACAGCAGCCATTTTCACCTCCCTGCACTGGAAACCAGCTGAATGCCAGTTCAGCATCTAGCAAAATTTAAAGTATCCTGGGACCCAGAAAGTACAGTGTGTAGGGGTAGGTGCACATACTGTATGTGCACCAGCCAGCTGGTTGTTGCCAGAGTACTGTCGCAGCTATTCCCCCAGAAAATGCCTTACCCCAGCTCTGAAAACGTGTGCTACGTAACAGCTAGGTAGTCTTGTTTTAGCCTGCTTGTCTGTTCTATTGGGCTTCCCAGTAGGGATGCACTACTCAAGCAGCTCAGTGTGGCTGAGGAGGTTGTGGTTCAAGCTTCTGGCTTTCTGCACCATGGGAGAGCTGAGGCAGAGTGAGCAGAAACCTGAAATGCACCACATCCAAAAGAGAAGCTGCCAAACATCCACCTATGCTTCTAGTGAATAATGAAAAAAAGGAAGCTTTTAGGAGAGTAAAACACGGTATTCGAACACCAATAGCCTGCTATACAAATACCTCTGCACTTCTCATTTAGGTTAACGACAACCAGAAAAGGCTGTCAAGCTTCTTTCTTCAACTTAGTGAAGCATTATGCTAGTATGTGGGAGTATTGGCTCTCGCAGGCATTGTCTGCTGTTCCATTTGTGAGGAAAGAGGCTGTCTGCATTTTGAGGAATCACAGTGAAAACTATACTCAATTTGTGGCAGAATAATAATGTGATCTGTTGTACTGCTTTTGGAAGTGGAAAATGAGCTCTGTTCTAGGTGTATAATTTTCTGTCATGGAAGCAACAAAAGTATCAGTAACATACAGATGCTCACATGTGCTGTGCTCCACGAACAAGGTGTTTGCTTGCTCATGTATGAGCACACATGCACATCTGTACTGGGAGGAGGAAAATTCAGCTCTGGCATTATGGCCCTTAGCTGTGCAGGTCTTCAGCCTCTGTAGCAGAGGTTCCCATGAAGTGTTAAAGGTCATGATGAAGAGTTTATTTTGAAAACTTGAGTATTTTTTCTCCACCAAAATTTCAATTATGGGGACCTCAAAAAACTAGATTTTCTTTTTCATTAAAAAAAAACCCCAACCAAGCAAACAAAAAAACCCTCAGAAACAAAAAAGTGTCTGTGTAGCCACATTATAAACAGCTGGAACTTTTAATGTCTGTAATACAGCTCTCTGAGCGTACTCTGTACATAATTCGCTCTGGAGACGAGGAAGTGTCATTGATCAGGCTGTGATGCTTACAGAGCAGTCAGTCAACACTGAGCAGAAAAATGGAGAAATGTTTTTGCTAGAACAAGTTATGGGAAAGAACAGAAGATACTCCTTTAGACAATAAGAAGTGACACAAATCTTCGATAACAAAGAGAGGAAAATGTGTTTCAGAGATGCAGAAAAAAAGGTGTAGTTGGTAATATTTGAACGTTTTTGGCTTTAAATGCATCCATCCACCAAGTTTGACTAATGAGTGATCTTTAGAAAGAGTTGCAGGACTGAACTCAGAACCACTTGTGTTATTTTAGTGCCTACATAGTGATCAGGCATATTTGGATGAAGTGATGCTCAATCTAGAAAATAGTAAAAGAGAGAGATGGGGAAGCAAATGAACAAACTGCCAATGTAAAAACTGTGTGAAAGTAATGTATCTGTCTTCCTTGTGACATAAGGTAGTGGTTCTGCCTGATGTAATGAGGTAGAAGCTATCTTCTTAAATTTAAAGTATCAGAACAGCAAAAGGAAAAAAACAAAATCACAGTATCAATAGCTAGCATATTTCTCTTCTAGATTTCTGCAGGTACTTAGCGATATCTTAAAGAATGAATAAAGCCTAAACTGAGATGAAAGGAAATAATTCTGGGCAGTAAGGGAAAATAATACTGTTAAATATTTGATGAAACAGGTGCATAAACTCCAAATGGATCTATGCCTTCTGCTTTGCTCCATCACTATAGGACTAGCAGACTGGGGGAAACGGGTGCTGGTATTAGGCTTACGGTAGCTCCCATGTCATCTCATTTTCCTTCAGTATGAAGAGGAACTAACTTGAACTTACCAACCCAATACTCAGAAGCCCAATGAATGAAATTTTAGGATTTGCACCAAACTAGATTTTCACCATAATCTTCTACAGTCATCACTGACCCAGAAATATCAAACTCTTTTAAGTCAGTAGTGCTTTCTCAAAGCAAATAAAGCAAAACATTCTGGGTTGTGTAAGGAGAAGCACGGCCAGCGGAACAGAAGATGGTTATTGTTTGCCTTCCTCTGGCACTATTGAAGCTGTACTTGAAGATTGTTCAATTCCGGGCTTCCAATTAAAAAAGGTGTCCAGTAAAGAACAGCAGGGAGCTGAGCTAGCTTAGCATGGAGAAGAGGAAGCTGTTACCTGATAGTAGACTGCCCCTCTCTGAATGGCAAAGGTGACCCATGGGCGGTGGCGAATTTCAAAAGTCAGCTATCTCAAGCCTTAGCTGGCCTGACTTGGTGTTGGTAATAGCACTGAGTCTTATGCAGGTTATGTCTGTAATGAATGAGAGATGAAAAATTCCTCCCAACTTGGGTTATTCTGCACATTGGGAATGCCTGAGGCTATACTGCTATTAGTGTCATACACACTCATGGAGGGGCAAAAGGAGCTACATAGTTTCCATCATAGATTAATTATAATATGGAAGCCCATTAAAGCCATCAGAGCCATGCATTTCTGATTTAAGCTCTCAAATCAAAGTAATGAAAAATCCTATCAGGGGACATACATTAGTTTTACTTTGCCAACATTCCTGCTTAATTCACATATATGATACATTTACCAAAATACTATTAACGGGCATCTTGTCTTTTAAAGGGCCAAATCTTAATACAAAACAGTTTACCTATATTTCAGCAAAAGGGAAACATCCAGTGAGAAATCCTAAGCGAATAAATTCTGTTTCTGAGGTGCTGATGGCAGAAGATATCTTGCTTAACTCTCATTGAAAATAATGAACTTTAAAAAGATTTTTTAATAATTTATTTGATGCAGTTCTATGCTATCGTGCTACACTGAGAATTGTTTATGATTGCTTGCAAGCTGACTGAGCTGCTGAATTTGCACCCATTTATAATTTACAATAGTGAAAAATGAAAAAGACTAACTTTGCATCAGTTTTCCCTATTTCTCTTACACAGATTTGCTGAGAACTAACTAAAACTCCGTTTGATTAGAAAGCAAGAAACTGATCAGGTGTTTGCAAGATTGTGACAGATATAGTCCAATATTTATTAAATAGGTACATTATGTATTTCAATGGCACATTAATTATGTAGGAAAATTAGCTTCCAGAAGAAATTAATATAATCACTTTTGAAAAATTTAACCAAAAATCTAAACATTATTCTTTTTCATACAAACTACTCAGGGATTGTTGAAGACCAGGAAATTGAATGACTTGAAGGGTCTCTCCCAGTTCTGTCTTACTGAAAGCTGAAATTGAAGTTGGTGAAGGATAAGAAGGAGCACCTTCTGCCTCATTTTTGTAGGTGTTTTGTCTCCTTTTATCTGCTGACTTAGAAACTCTTGGTGGAAGCAGTCCTATTAGCAGGAGCCTGAAATTGGCCTACACTTAAATTATGTAGCAGGCAGTCTGAATGTGATCAGAAATGGTTATGTGAATTCCAGCTCTACACTTGTATTGTAACCTGGCTACTTTTTTAGGAGAGAAGACATAACTAGTTATAGGAGTTTTTAAAAAACGAGGCACACACCTTATCTTACCCTCAAATGGTAACTTTGCATTTTCTGATATGAAATGGAAGTCTCTGTGGGAGGAATTGCAGCAATGGCAAACTGCTGCATCTATCCCTTCTGCTTTGCTCTATCACTTTGGAACTAGCAGACTCTGGGAAATAGGTGCTGGTATCTGATTTGCAGCAGCTCCTGTGTCACCTCATGTTCCTCCAGTATAGAGGAACTAATCAAAGCAAAGAAGGATCACATGTTAGCTGCATTTATTAGTAAGTCTCCAGCTATGGTGGTAGATTTTTTGAGGCTTGCACAGATGCAGGATTTCTTTATACAATATTTTTGTTTAGAAACCGTGTCATGCATAGTCATTGTATATTTTTGTTATCTTTCTTGTTTAAATGGACTTATTGTATTGAGTATGGGCTACTGGAGAAAAGACAAGCAAACAGTAAGGCAGTAGTTTCAGGTGGGTCACCTCCCAATAACAAGGTTGAAGAGGTGGAATGATACTGGAGTTGCTAAAAATAAGGAGGCTGCTCAGGAGCTCAGTGGCTTTCTGGATGAGGCTTGTAAGCCTGCAAATGTAGAGCTTCTAACTGGGTGTAGGTAGCTCTGGGATGAGGACATAGTGTAAGGTTACTAGTGAGTTGCTTGTGGGGGGATCAGAGACATGGAGAGGAGCACCTGAGGTGGGTGTGTCCAATATGCTTTGAGAGGAAAGCAAACTGCAGGAAAGGCAGGGTTTTCTGAAAATGTTGTTGTAGTCCCCTTTCAGTAACTGGGAGGAAGGGTCAGATAGCTTCCTTGTCATATCTGGAAACAAAAATGTATTTTGGGGCATAGGGATTGTATTATAGGGCCAATACTAATTAGTTCACAAACTGAGTTATTTAGTGATTAAATTATAAGGACAACACTAAGTAATTCGCAAACTGACTTTAAATCTGCACCATTATTATCAAAGTAGAAAAGCCTTAATATGAAGGTTTCACAGTTTGTGTATTTTGCTAGCAAGAATCAAATGAGCAAACAACATAAATTAAATATGCAAAGCAAGATAAAAGTAAATGGATTAATATAACACAAAAATAAGCTAATTAGGAAACTGCTTAAGCTGACCTGAGTAAACTAAACCTTTTTAATATGTTCCTAGCATAAACTGGAAAAGCAGAGGTTATGTTTATTTATCAGCCCATCAAACCCAGCATTAACTTAAATTGCTCACAATGATGTTATCAGAATGTTTGTATTCTGGCAAGTATTGGATATAAATATGTAGTCCATATTAAGAAAACAATGTTGATGGTGTATAATGCAGAGTGCTCATCCTCTAGGCTGTCAATGAAAACTCAGTGTTTAACGACTGAGCACAACATAAAGATACATTAAATACTCTGATGCAGCTCAAGATGGCAAAGGTTCCCATATGTAACTGTCAAAGAAGAATATGTACAAAGATAGCAATTTTTGCAGTACTGTCTGTGGCCTTTAAGATTTGTCCACTTGTGAGTTTGTAGGCAATGAAATTATAATAGGGAGGGTTTCCCAAGGAACCCCAATGAATTCCTAGTGTTGCCCTAGAATTTAGAATTACTGAGTTTTTAAAGTGACGTGGCATTTGGAATGTGAAAGGTTGTCAGGTGTTTACAGGCATAGAGTGTCTTGTCCAGTGCAGGATCTTTAGTCATGTGAGTCATTACAAGGAGTTAGCAAAACCATTCACTTGAAATTGGCTTGAGAGTACAAGATGGGTTTTTGAGGAAACACATTTTTTTCAGTGACGTGTAGAGAAAACTAAGGAATATGACTGTCAAGACTAGAACATGAAGATATTGTGAGCCAGTGGTAATCTTTTGATTGTCTAATGCCACTGAACTCTGTATTTTTGTTGGTGAGTTTCTTGCTCTTACTCTCTTCAGTGGGCATGGTCCAGAACTGCATTTCATCTCCTCTCTGCTGAGGAACCAAAGAAGTGCTACAATCTACTGTCTCTCTTCATTAAAATGGAGGGTGTAATGTCTCTGGCAGAGATATGCAATCTAAGCGACAGTACAGAATGAATGTAAGGCATATCTAGTTGCAACTCCCATCACTCAGCATGGCAATGGGTCTAATCTGAAATATTTTAAAAGGGAGGGAAAAGTATTTTAGAAGTAGATATTTTTCATGGAGCATTTAATTTATCTGAAACGCAATTTTTTGTTGATTATTACTGATTTTAATTGGAATAAAACTTCCTTGAGAGAAAAGTTTAGAAAGCTTTTACTTTGGGATACCTACAGGAGGTCATAGATGAGAGGTAAGGTAACCAGTGCTGGCTGTACTACCATAGAAAGCCATTGCTATGCTCTGTTGCACTCACCTCTGAGACTGAAGTGCGTACATGTGTTAAAGCTATTATTATGCAAAAATCAACAGAACCCTGCATAGTTTTTAGAGATTTATTTTGCTCCATACAATTTCCATTTCATGGCCATTCAGTGTTTTAGGGGCCTATTATGCAAATTACTATTCATAATATAAATTACCAGATAACATCATGATTTTTTTTGCTCTTTTTCAATTAAAGGATAATTATAAAGGTGCAGGGCAGGAAATTTGAAGCTCTTTAAAGAACAGGTCAGGCTCTTCTCCAGTGGGATTGTTCCAGCTCTGTATATTTCTGCACATGAAAGGGAATATGTCTCTTAAATCTGGCTGGGTGAAGCTAAAAACATTTGTCTCTCTTTTAGTTTACATTTGGTAGGAGGCTGATTGCTTGCTGCTATTGGATCTTGGTACATAAGGACATTTTTTTATTTTATTTATTTCTTTTCCATCTATCCGGATAATTATTGTGCCATTATGTATTATTAGCTACAGTTATTTTCCATTCTTCTTTTTGATTGGTCTTTGGCCTCTGGCAATACAAGCTGCATAGGTTTTCCCATGTTATTATTTCTTAACAGAGTATTCAGAGGAGGACTAGGAAGACAGTAATTAGTCACAACAAAGATTTTCAGGGATGAAAGTCAATATAAAAATTCCACAGGCTGCACTGAATAGATAATAAACGTACAAGCCTATCCATTTTAATTGTTTTGGATATGCCCATAGGAGGGAGGAAGGTGTAGGCTTTATAATGCATTAAGCAAAGAAAGGAGTTGTGTGTTACTGACTGTTAATTCAGTCCCTCATGGAAAATTCCTGCCAGAACATGAACTTGTTGAGCGTGTAGAGTATTGCTCCATATTCTTAAAATGTGCAGTTGATCTCTGGGGTCACTAGTTAATTGTTTTAACTGCCAACTTCCATATATTACATAAATCTAAATGTAATGACAAAGAAATGTAGAATAGACAGAGCCACCATGTTTCTTCATTAAAAAATAATAAAAGACTCGTAAAACCCCAAGCACTGTCTTTATGGTGATTAGCAAGAATCCCACTGGTAGCGGGCTCAAGTAAGTTCTTGCCATGCAGTTAATTTTTCAGAGTTGTCGTTTCGTTAAGTCCTTTTAGGCATTTCTCTTAAATCATGGTTCTATAAATCTGCATAAATGGTAATGTTCACCTTTGCCTTGTCATTGGAGATTGTAGAGTGCAAGATTAGGTCAGAGGATCACTTGAGTCAAGATATTAAACTGAACTGACACCTTTCCTCCAGTATTTGTGGTACTAGATATACTTAGAAAGGGAAGAAGTGCAAATGTAGCAGTAAATTTATCTGCTGCATTTGTTACATTTCCAGTGTTTCATGGGTCTCACTTTAAATCTGTGAAATGTCACTAATTTTTTATATTTGATGTAATTTTGTCATTGCCCTATAGTTCTAAACCCAAAATGTTAAAATAACAAAAGTAATTTAAATAAAAATATAACAAAAGCTTATTTATTTCCCCTCAGGACCGCTGATCATGTTCTGCAAAATCTGAGTCTTTTATAGGGACTCTATTTCTGGAGACAATTTTGTCATATCAGGTGCTTTGAAGGGTCACAACTGTTATCTTCCCCCTGAAGGGTGGATATTACAGCCTTTGTATTTTGGTGTCCCGGGTTGAGCTGTAGCAGTCATTTTTCTCCTTCTTAGCAACTGGTGTTTTTGACTTTAGTCTGAGAACAATACTGATACCACACTGATGTTTTAGTTATCACTCAGTAATGTTTACCCTGATCAAGGACTTTTCAGTCTCATGCTCTGCCAGTGATGAGGGGCACAAGAAGCTGGGAGGAATGACAGACAGGACACCTGACCCAAACTAGACAAAGGGGTATTCCATACCCCAGCACGTCATACCCAGTATATAGAATCATAGAATCATAGAATAGTTAGGGTTGGAAAGGACCTGAAGATCATCTAGTTCCAACACACCTGCCAGGGGCAGGGATGCCTCACACTAAACCATGCCACCCAAAGCTCTGTCCAACCCGGCCTTGAACACTGCCAGCAATGGAGCATTCACAACTTCCTTGGGCAACCCATTCCAGTGCCTCACCACCCTTACAGGAAAGAATTTCTTCCTCAGATCCAATCTAAACTTCCCCTGTTTAAGTTTGAACCCATTACCCCTTGTCCTCTCACTCCAGTTCCTCATGAAGAGTCCCTCCCCAGCATCCCTATAGGCCCCCTTCAGATACTGGAAGGCTGCTGTAAGGTCTCCACGCAGCCTTCTCTTCTCCAGGCTGAACAGCCCCAACTTTCTCAGCCTATCTTCATATGGGAGGTGCTCCAGACCTCTGATCATCCTCATGGCCCTCCTCTGGACTCCTTCCAACAGTTCCACGTCCTTTTTATGTTGAGGACACCAGAACTGTACACAATACTCCAAGTGAGGTCTCACAAGAGCAGAGTAGAGGGCCAGGAGCACTTCCTTTGACCTGCTGGTCACTCTCCTCTTGATGCAGCCCAGGATACAGTTGGCTTTCTGGCTGCAAGCACACACTGCCAGCTCATGTTCATAAACTGGGGGGAGTTTGGAAGGCATTAGATCCTCATTAGAAGAAGATTTTCATGCTCCTATTTGTGTGCAGAGACTAGAGAAAGTATGTACATTTCACCTTTGAAGTTAGGACTCTTGTTAATTTGTATTTTTCCTGAAGGGTTTCACATGATTAGCCAAAAGTCTTTGGAGCACTTCATTAGAGAATCAAACTTAGCTTCAGAATCACCAGGGAAGTCTCTGTGAGGCTTAGGATCTCGGTAAGATATGAGCATTTAAATGAGTATGTCTGATTTTACACACAGAAAAAAGACCTAATGAAACAAATCCCTTTGATAAAATAAAGGCAGTTACTCTTGTTATTTCTTCAACTTCTCCTTATCCTTGGGTTTTGTTTAAATAAACAAAGGCTATGTTTCAAGATCACTATATTCATTGTTTTCCCATTGCACTGAAAATAGCTCAGCTGTGATAATTAAGTGTTCGTATCTCCCTAAATGTGAAGGAAAAAAAGTTATTTCTATCTATAGAAATTCTGACTTAAAATTTAAGAGAAAAAGTATTGTCTTTATTATGATAACGTAGTTTGTTATTATTGTAGAGTAAGTGGTGAAACAAGTAGATTTAAGTGAGAGCTCTCTTTACATGATATATTCTTCGAACAAAGATAAAAAATGTCAAATAGTTATTGCTCTGGGGAAAATATGGCAGAAAAATTTTTTCAGTAGGTGGTTACAACAAACACACTCCTACCATTGCTAAACTTCTGTTAGAAATCTGAAATCCAATAAATTTACAGTAGCCAAGGAGCTAATCCAAGAAGCTCAAGGCCAGATTGGATGGGGCTCTGAGTAGCTTGGTCTAGTGGACAGTGTCCTGGCCCATGGCAGGTGGGTTTGGAACTAGATGATCTTTAAGGTCCCTTCCAACGCAAATCATTCTATGATTCTATGATACAGAACTTTAACCTGGAAATACAGTGAAGGATACTGCAAAAGACGCTGTATAAAAACTGGAATATATCATCTTAACTTTTATTCTTAAGTCTGTTAAAAAAAAAAAAAAGGGAAACCCAACAAAAATTCCTATTCATTTCATGTTCATTCCCAATAAAAAGAATATTGGGAATAGACCTTGAATACTTGCAAGCTGTAAGTGTGGGCAGGTGTAATGTAGCTTCAGCTCCTCTTGATTTTGGATGTCTAGATGCCTACTGTGAAAGACACCTAAAGAAGACAATCCTTTTGCCTCAACTGCTGTGTGGGTTGCCCTTGCTAATGGGGGAAGCCTGATTAAGTTAAAGCATATTGTCTATTTTCAGTGCAAAACTTTCTATCTGAAATGCTGAATTTTCAAAACTGAAATGGTTCACAAAGAAATGACATTTTAGACACTGCAGAGGAAGCAATATTTTTAAAATGTAATAAATTTAAATAATATATGATATATATTTCACTGATCATCAGTTACCAAACATATTTATTACCAGAATAATTAAAATGTCAATTACCAAAGCAATTTTTGTTTCTTGGTCAGACATCACTGTTGTCCAAGGTGCTGCCTCTTCCCACGTGGTCAATGAAAATGACAGAAACTACCTCCTACCTCTCTCTTTTTACCTTCGTAATGGGTCAGGGCCCTATCCTGCCTCCTGCAGATTTTTCAAAAGCCTGTGTGCAGGCTGTATTAATTAAAAGGCCACTCAGGATACTGAAAGCTAGAGTGTTGTATGGGAATGGCAGCCACAATTCCATGTACAAGACAACACAGTATCATTAATCTTGTAAGCATCAGCAGTCCCATCAATATCTATAAAATGCAGGTAAGCAAGAAGGGATAACTTACTCGAGCTGACAGAATGCCACTGGGGGTGAGCGCACCTCTGTCATCCTGCACACTTCAGTCCAGCCCCTCCTAGCTCTAATCTAAAGCAGAAGACAGAGAAATCAAAAGCCTGTCTGAGTAGGCAGGATTTGCTGCAGTAATGCAGCATACGTGGAGGACAGAAGGCATTTTTGGCAATTGCTGTTCCTTTACAAATATACTCAGATTGTGTATATGTTTCTCCAAATGCATTTCAGACTGCTTAGCTCCAAATATGAGGATTTAGAACCTTTGAACAAAATTTTGTATCCATAATCTTAAAACAACATTTTTGTCTCTGCACTGAAGGAAAAAACCAAAGAGCTTAAATGAATAATTACTCCTTTGGAAACGAAAAAAAAGGGCTCTGATCTGAAGTACCCTGTCTGCTTTAGAACTTTGGTACTACAATGTGTCTGTATTACTGTGTCCATTATTAAAAATCATACTTCTTGGCCCTTGTCTCCACTTCTCCACCCTCTACTCTCCCTGCTGAGAGAAACCGCTTGCACGCGGTCATATTTAGCAGCATCTCTGCTCAAAAATGGTGCTTTCCATGTGCAGGATATTACAAGAGGCAGCTATGTGCTTGCCTTTCATTTAAAACAAATTAGAGGAAGCTGCCCAATTTCCATTTGTGCTATTAGAAACCTTCCCCTACTGCTGCTTTGAGGGTATGTTCCCCTTCACACCTCCTCCCCTCACAGTAGTGATGAATACCTGGAAACATGCCATTTTTCCATACTCAGGAGCAGGAATGGAGTCATGCTGTGCTTATACCCCTTCATTCTACAGGCGCTTTGATGGATCACAGCCCCTCATTCTTATTCAGGGTGATGGAATAAGAGCACTAAATGTCACCAGGAAATGGAAAAAAGAGCAATTCTTAAGGGAGTTAATCTGGCTTTGTTGAATTTGGTTCTGGGAATTCTTGCAAATGAACACCAAGGATTTTAAAAATTATTATTGTTATCACAGTTTTATTGTTATCTGTTCTTGCTGCTATGACACTTCATAGTCTTAGACATAAACGAGGGCTTCATTGTGTAAGAAAAGGGTGGTCCGTTCTGTTCCTCTGTAATTAGCAATCAAAGTTGGTATTCGGCTGCTTCCTTTGCTCAATATTAAAACCTTTGCTTTAAATTTTGAACAAAAGCCTTGAGCACCATTTGTACTCATTTCTGATGAGCATTTTTCAAACAAAAAGTAAGTTGGGGTTTTCTCATGTAGTACTCTTTACTGAAGATTCAGCTTTAGAATGAGTTAAAGCTGTGAGGATAACTCCCTGGAGAACATCTGCGGTTGTTTGATAATACATTGCGTTTGACAGCAATATCAGATTTTAAGATTTAAGATTTTCCAGACTTGCTATGATCCTGTGTCCTGCTCTCCACTCCTCCTCTGTCTTCTGGCTCATCGTACAGTATATATTAACACAGTTGCTTTGTAGGTACGGTCTCCATTCTTGGAGGACTTTTTAAGTTAGATCACATATCTGATCTGATTTAGAACACAGGCCCTAACTGCATTTTGCTTATGGGAAGACTTTGGGAATTGCAGTGGTAAAGCAGTGGGGATAAGTGGCAGGAATCATAGTATCATAAAGAAAACTACTGGGGTGGGAGGTATCTCTGAAGGACCAGACTCTGGCTCAAGGCTGGGCTGCCTCCAAAGATACAGCATGTTGCTCCTGGTTTTATCCAATCATATTTTAAAAATTTGAAGTATACAGGCTGAGAAAGTTGGGGCTGTTCAGCCGGAAGAAAAGGCTGCGTGGAAACCTCATAGCAGCCTTCCAGTATCTGAAGGGGCCCTACAAGGATGCTGGAGAGGCTCTTCATCAGGGACTGTAGAGATAGGGCAAGGTAACAGGTTCCGACTTAAACAGGGGAAGTTTAGATTGGATATAAGGAAGAAATTCTTTACTGTAAGGGTGGTGAGGCACTGGAATGGGTTGCCTGATGAAGTGATAAATGCTCCATCGCTGGTGGTGTTCAAGGCCGGGTTAGACAGAGCCTTGGGTGGCATGATTTAGTGTGAGGTGTCTCTGCCCATGGAAGGGGAGTTGGAACTTGATGATTTTAAAGTCTTTTCCAACCCTAACTATTCTATGATTCTATACAAAATCTGTAGCCTCATCTTTACAATCCGTATGCTAATAGTACTGCAGAGGACAATACAGAGGTTGCTTGCCAGCAGTGTTATGTTTTGATAGCTGAACAGGTCCTTGGATTATCACCTCTTCTGTTCCACTTTAGCTTTGGAAATATTAGTTTATGTCTCAGGGGAATAATGGCAGCTCTGTAAGGTAGTTGCACTTTGGCTAATGGGCCTTCCCTCGTAAAGTGGCTAATTATCTCAGGAGTCATATGCTGACAGGTCTACAGTACATCCATTTTGAAACTAGCCCAGGTAACTGTTCTGTATGTATAGTGAGGTAGTTCACTGTATAGATTTCCCTGATTGCTCTTGGACAATGCACAGCTGATATAAAGGAGGGGATTTGCGAATATGAGCCAGAATTCTCTGTTCATATGTCACTGCTTGGATCTAACTCCTAATCTGAGGTCCAAAATAAAGACAGCTGCAAAATCAGCTAAAGCTACTGCAGTGCTTGTATCAGTCCATTTGCTTGTGCATTAATTCTTTTTGTAACCACATGGAAATAGCTGGGTACATGGTACATGACAAAGTAAGTGAAGGGTTTCTGTTTGTGCAACAGGGCTGCTAATTATTTACATTTTGTTCAAGCTACTGAAAGCAGCTGAAAGGTAAGTATGCCAGGCAAACCAGACCTGACTGCAAAACAATGATTCATTTAGTCAATCTGTTACTTAGCTTAAGTCTGTATTCAATTTAAAAAAGAAAAGAAGAAACAATGAACTCAGTCCATTAGCTTCTACCTATTCAGTGTTGAAGTCATCCTGTTTCAGGTAAAGAAAAAGAAAAAAAGAATGAAAAATTATTTATAGGATTTTTAATTAAATAATGCATTAAATATAAGCATAAACTGCTGAAAAACTTTTTGCAAGCTTACTTTCTGAAATTCATAAATAAATTCCTAGTTAAATTAATGTAAAATCTTGCTTACAAAGTGATTTGGAGAGTATTAGCTCTGTTTTCTGGTGCAAACTGGGAATGGAGCAATGTTGATTCATATAAGATTTACAAATGCATTTGGGATGCTGAAAGTTGGATCTCAGTTGACTTCAACAGGAGCTGACTATCCTGACTTCTCTTGTCTTGTTAGGGGCTAGTGTAGCTGTTTGCACCTGATCCTTGCTCCTTAGAAACAGACCCTCTGGGAGTCTGTAATTTTTTTCTCAGGAAATCTACCTGTCCCAGGGACTCTGACAGGAAACTGCCATGCTGCACAGGGACTCAACCAGCTGGTGAAGGACCAGAAGCAGCCAGTGACAGTGTAACATCTCTCACCTGAACTAGAAGGTACTGTCATGAATGTTTCTGCTTAAGCCACTCTGCTTGACTCATTGATGGCAGCATACTCTTTCTTGTTATAGCCTGGTAAAATGTTATGATTGGTCAAAATTTTCTCTCTTTCAGAATATAGTTATTTCTCCCCTTCAATACACTGTCAGAGCAAATATCATCTAATTCACATTTTAGTGAAGATCAATTTCTAATTCAAAGAATTTCACCTCTATCTTTTGAGGTCATATTTATGCAGACTTTCCAGGATTAGATGGTGCCCAGCACAGAGCTCTGATCACGTCATAGTGCAAATCCTTTGGGACACTCGTGTTAGCATTGCTAAGGTTTACCTGCACAGATAAAAGGTGGCTACTTGTAAGGAGAGCAAGATCCAGTCTGCTTCATCTCTTCTGCAGCACCACTACATTTGGCAAAGTAATAATCCAGGGGTATTCAGTCTTGGAGAAAACACTCTGAGTCCAGGTACTTGTAAGAAGTCAAATACTGGCTTGGACTATAGATCCAGCAGCTGCAAAATGTTGTCTCAATTTTAGTAGACCTACATATTAGTTTTGACTGCTTAGCATCAAAACCTTTTTCAGTCCCTGTATTGTTGCTGTTCCTAAATATTGTACTGTATACTAGATTTTAAGATAAGAATAATAGTGAGGAAATAGGTATTTCAGGCAGTTTGGGGCTAATCTAACAGCTGAAATAAAATTGCCCCATCTTATTCACATAAGGGATGTGGAAAAGGACGCAAACAAAAGACAGGGTTAAAAATTTAAAAAGATAAGAGAAAAGTAGAATGTTCATCTGAAATAAAGATAAATACATCTGAAATGGCTACTAGAAACAAGAAGATGGATTGCAAATACATATAAACCAAGCAAAATAGGAAGATAGAGGAAGATCTATTAAATGAACAGATCAGTTTAGGGCCAGAGGTGGTGGCAGAGACCTCATAAATGGCTTTGATAAAAATAAGTTCTCCATTTAGTAGACAATCTACGCAATTTCCTTAAGGTGAATGAACGATACTAGTATTTTTCAAGATCTAAAATCCACGCAGTAGTTTTGAAATTCTGGCAATATTAAATTGAAATTATCTGTGAAATGAAAAGCAAGGACATTTATCATAGCAACTTTGTGGTTTTGGTACATGCAATGATAAGTCCTTTGTGAATTGTGGTGGAGTACATAACATTAAACTTATATATTTGTCTTGGAAGGAAAACAAAGTGTACAAGCCCAATTTCAGCGCATCTGGTGAAACCATGCACATGCTAAGACGAGGTGGGTACCCCTGCAGGTTGTGCATCAGGTATCGTAGCTGTGTACAGGCAAGGCAGTACAAGAATTCGTTGTTTCTTCTTATTTTTGGTCTAGGCTGTCAAGGATGGCACTGATTTAGCTTACAAAGTATGTCTCTAACTGTTTGCAAAGTGCAGAGAAATTGCTTTACCTGTAAACTCTTGTTCACCTTTCCCGAAATCAGTTTTCCCAGCTTTATGCATCATTTACCTCCATCATTACTGCTGTTGCAGTTTTGCCGTTCAACTTAATTTTTTCCCTTCTTTGTATGATTTGCTATGACATGCAACTTAAGCAGGCAGTCAATGTCTATAAGCTAAGCTGAAAGAAATGTCTTTCTTCTTCCATCTAATACTACCAATTTTGAAATGTTTAAGCATCAGATAGTCAATACTACGCTCCTTCAGTTTTATGTGTATGGTTGACAATAGTTAATAAGTTCATGTTGTAAAGAAACTGAAAGATGCTACACTGAAGAAAAAAGAATGAAAATATAATACGAGCTCACTGACGTACCAATAACCAGGTGCTTATTCAGTCACCACATCAACCTATGGATCATATGGCTTAGAGGAAGAACAGACCTTTGCAAAATACTAATTGTAATAGAAGAACTTTTGTCCTATTCTTCTTCCCACAATACAGCTATTTTAAGTAAAGTAAAAATTTAACAGCTGTAAACCATTCCTTGCTTGATTTCTTTTTATTGTCTGCATTCTGCCACAGAAAAGACAAAGTAAAGCTATTTTACAAATTATTTATTTCTTCCTCATTAAAAAATACTTAACATCCATGATAATAGGAGGAAAAAGTGTTCCATAGATATATAATCCAGACACAGTTTTTAGTCTGAAAATGTGTTTACTGAGTCTTTATGTCCTGATGTTTCAAGTCTAAATCTAATCCAAATCTTGGTTTTTTTCTATGTGAGAACAAACTTTTTTGGAAGTTTTGTAAGAGATATATGGAATTGGGTATAAACAACATTTGTTAAGACTTTCATTGTGAGGACTTATGAGGCTGAACTGAAAATTAGATTGTTAATCATGGTTTTCCTGTTAACAGTACTCTAAGTATTCACTTAGAAAGGAAAACCAATAAAAATATTAGAAAAACTCTCCATGACATGAGTAATTATATATCATAAATATCAAATAGGGACTGCCAAGACCTATTTGGCATCCAGGACAGAAATACTACTTTTCAAGTTTTTCTGCCATTTCTTACAAATCATGGATGTTGGCAGAAGGTTAGGATCACTTTACAGTAGTTCACTAACCAATACAAAGGTTAAACTAATCAGGAGTTGTATTCATATGGAATAGCTTGATCAATGCTTTTCTGCTTACAGTTATCAGGTAAATCAAAGTCCCTCAAATTCCTTTGCCCAATCTTAGAGAAAGAGGATATTTAAATGCTTGCATCTGGTTGAGTCACTAATGAAAACTGATTTGGTTTTACCACTGCCTGTGGAGAAGACTGTTAATGACTTTCTGAAGGGCACCGTTAAGTCCTTCTATCTTTCCCCCTCCGCTTCTTTTTTTGGTTATTCCGTAAAAGAATGCAAACCTTCTTTCCTGCAGGAGCCTCTACATTTCTTTCTCATCTGCATGCAGTTTACCCTCAAAGCCTCAATACTAGCAACAGACTTCTCAAGCAAAATCAGCTAGACTGTTTGGTGCTTTCACAGGGCTATGAAGATCTTATAACCTTATGCTGCCACAATACATATTTAAGAAATAAGTCCTGTTCTGAAATTCAAACCACTTTGGCACGTATTAATAAAATTCTTTCCCAAGTTCCAAGTGAATTTGCTCCCATTGCATCTTAAAAAAATATGCAATAAACATTTGCTCAACCATACAAAGGTGGAATGAATGCAATTAAGCCATTTAAATATCAATCATTTAGACAGACAAAACACACAAGTGTCCAAGTGTTCAGCCAGTCAATTTTATAAATACACAGGAAAGAATAAACTAAGAGTATTTTAATGGAAAAGCAAGCTAATTTGCAGTCTGCTACAACACACTGCTAAGCTTCTTGGGTATACTGTGATTAGACATGGGTTGCAGTAAAATAGCTACCAAGAAGCCACAAACTCTCACGGTATTAGCAAGTAGTCTAACTTTCCCACAGCCACGTATAGGAGAAACAATGGTTGGTGAAGGGGGAGTGGTGTTAATACTGAAGTTTAGTGGGGCAAGACTTGCTGCTCATCAGTGAAACTGGATTTTGGATCAGATCCAAACCCAAAAAATGCCCAGGAAAATATGAAACCCGATATAAATATGTCTCCTTATTTAAAGAATATAGTGCAATCACTACAAAGCTGTTTGGGCATTTTAATATTAAGTAATAACGGTAAAGAAAACAGAAAATTTATTTCTTCAGAATCTCCCCAATGCCATCTGTAGTTAGTGTACTAAATGCCATTTCTGTATGCTTTGCAGCCACAAGGTGACAAAGTAGCTATCAATGAGATAAGGATTGTTCTGCTTAGAACTGCTCTTGCAGTTACAATAGGGAAGTGATAAATTACAGGCTTCAATGATCTTTCTGGAGGAAAGGTTTGAGACAGTTACAGCTGAGATTAGCACTTTGGATAAGAAAGTGACAGAATACGAAAGAAGACCAGAAGTCTGTAAAAAAGATCACAAGATGCAAAAGAAAAGACTCTAAAATATTCTGTTCATACAGATGCAAATGATCACGAGATAATGAACTGAGCACCTGCAGGACAAAATTAAAGCAGGAAAAAAATTGTAAACTGGATAAATTAGCTGTCTTAAAATGACCTGCATTTTTGCTGTGGTCTGTGAATGAAACCTTTTAAATTCAAACACCATGAAAACTGAAAAACAAAAAGGAAGCCTAGGAATGGAGATATATTTTTTAACTCCAAGGACCTTGAACATATTTGGAACAAAACCCACATAGTATAAGATTTGGGAATATGTTCAATATGCCTAATTTTCAGAAAGACTCCAGAGGCAGGAATTGGCTAAAACGAATATCAAAGAATGAGCTTCTGAAGTAGTTGGGAAGCGTTCGGAAAGAGATGTAAGCTCTTGGCAGTGGACAGTGCTGTCTAATACAGTCTACTTGTTCATGGTATTAGCCTCAATGTCTTGGTAAGAATCCACCTACTGATTCCTTGCAAATTTTTTCTTTCAATATGAAGCTGATTGAAGACATAAGCCAGCATATTGATTTTGAAGCTGTGGGAGGTTTCCATATGTGGAGAGTTGATCTGTCAGTGACTTTAAGATAAATATTGTTGGTGCTTGGTAACAGATCACAATTCTTAGTGCTATGGGTAATATGCTCAAATGAGCATTAATACAACATTCCTTTTAATGAGGTGCAGTCTATCATCAAATAAGAATGTTAAATTAGAGATTTAACTTGAGTCTGTGGTCAGCGCACTTCTGAAGTGTTTTCTAGTGAAAGGATCAATTTTTCCATCCAGTAATACATTGAGATTTCATGAGGGATATCAGATTTTATAGATGTGCTCTGGATAGAAAAGTAGAAGCTTCAGAGCCATAGTCCAACCGTACTTTCAAGGGAGACCCCTTCTGCCTTTAAGACATCACTGGTTGAGAAGAAACTTAGATAGAATGACCTGGGAAACAAGTGGTTTCCTAGCAGACTCTGCACTTTTCCCACATTAGGTATTCTTGAAGGAATAAATACTGCCCAAGATGCTCTAAACACCTGAGTGAAAGCCCACTGCAGGTAATTAGGAGATTATCAGGTTGTGAATTACAATCAGTACATTCTCATCCAAACTCTTATTTGTATGCTCATCAAAGCCGTGACCATTGCTAGTATGAACACAGCTTGCTAAGAGTTGAACTATTTGGGACTAGAAAGTTATTAATTACTATCAATATTTTGGGAGGATACATGAGTTTGTGAGGAGGTTCACTGCATTTTTTTCAGATCCACAGGAATGCAGGAGAGAGCTGCCATTGAGAAAAATAACCTAATTCTCCAGATTCCAGAGAAGAACTGGAAAACATGAACATTCTACATTGAAAACATAATGGCAAAGAAAAAGACCCTCCCTCAGTAGCATTTTTTCTAATCTCATCACTTGCTGAGTGAGAGAGGTAGAAATAGGCCATGATTTTTGGATATTTTGATTTGACAGTATTGGTAAAGGCAAGATGCACAATGCATCTGTTAACCAGAGAAATATCATTTCATTGGGTAAAATCTCAGGCCTTGAGACCAGATCATTTACAACAGTCTCAAGGTGAGTCTGTAGCAGGAGTCTGGAGAAATGTCAGGGTTTTTGAATTGTAGTCTCATGCCTTAACCACAAAAATGTCCTTAAAATATATGGCCCCAGGGCAACTAATGAGTCAGAATCACTGCCCTGTGATCTGCTAAATAGGGCGTATGAAGATACTGAAAAATTTATTAATGCAACAAAATGCTTTCAAAGCAAGGCCATAGCTTCCAGTTTAATTATATTTGCAAGTATCTATCTCTTCTCAGACTACTACATTTAATTTGGTCAGTCTGTGTTCAAGCACAGCTTGTTGCTCAATATTCTCTCTGCAGCTCTTGGAGATCCCATTCATAATTGTTGCTCTGCTTACATAGGTACATCACAGCTACACAGGGATATTTGCCTTGAAGGAGACAAATCTGTTAATGGTAAAAGAGTAAATATTAATGAATCGAACAATCAGTAACCTTTTTAGTCAAGATGTGGCAAAAGACAGTTTTTGACCATTTCTACTAATATGGTGGACTTCTGCTTGATTTACAAATGTCTGTAAAATTCCAGATGTTGCAAGAATAATAAATAATCACTGGCAGTTGCTCAATAACCATCTTAAAAAAATACTGTTTGCATTACCGATACACTGTTGACCTGCCAACAACATTTTTTCTGCCCAGACTAAGAGAAAAAAAAAAAGGTGGCTTGCCTCCTGTTGAGAAGACAACAGACCTCAGATGTTAAACCATAGGCTAGGCTTCAGTCCGTTCATTATAGTTCCCAGCTGCTGCATTTGACAGTGTTGCCTATAGAATAAGAACAAGCTGTTCTGCCAGTTTCCGAAGTGGTGATTTCAACGATTGAGGAATTCATAGGATTAGCTTCTCAGAATTTTCTTTTTATTCATACTTTGCCAATGTGTCACCTTGTGAATATCTTTTTCATCTGAAATATTGTCATATCCACATCCAACACTTCTTTGAACAATTGTTTGTAGATAATGCCTTTGGACTCTAAATCCAACTTCTTGGGAAGCCTTAGCAAGGTCTAGATGACCTGAATACAAATGGGGAAAAGGACTTGGAGTCCAGAAAGCTTTGCATCTTTTAGTGGCGTGTTGGGACCTTAGAATTCCTGTTTGAAATCCAATCTATTTCCTGGATATTCATGTCAGGATTAGTATTGAACTCAGAATTAAAGGGAGTTCTTCTGCGCACCCAAATCTTTAAGATTATAAAGTCAGCACTCTTGATTACAAAGAAATAAAAAGTGCTCAAACATGAAAACTATTTTGTGTACAGACAGTGAAAAAATGTAAGATGTTTTAACCTCTGCAGAGATTCTTGTTGAGCATAAATCAGGTTTGCTTCCATGCCCATTTATACTGAGATTTTGCAATAGCAAGTATTTAATTTATAACAAAGCATAATAGGAATGGTAAAAGAAGTTTTGGAATGTAGAAGTAACTCTGTATGTATCTCCTCAATTAGCTACAGCCCTTAGAAAACAACCACTACAAATGTGCTTCTTTGCTGCAGTGAGGATGCTCTGGTCTTCTGTTATCTCTTCTGCACAAGATGGTTTAAAGTTTATTGACTTATTTTTGTAATTTCATGCTGGGGTTTGACTATATATCAGTGGTTGGGAATGTGTTTGGTAACTGAAAATATTCTTCCCACTTACCTTCCTTGCATTAATATGTAATGCCATTAGAGACTGTAAAACAGAAGGCAGCGCTAGAAATAGAATGACAAGTTTATGGAAGGGGGACAGCACCAGATACGAACTGTGAAGGCTGCCTTGTATCTGTCTTCTCTTCCTACTATAAAATTAGCTACCTTTTCCAAGGGTGACAGGTAATTCAAAGTGCTTACAATAGACACATTTCTACTGACTCAAGAGTTTTCTTTTAAAAGACATTTTAAAAGAAATCATTATGATTTCCTTGGATCACATGATCTGTTCCTAATTGGTATTTGCGCTGCAAATAGATGCATGCTCACATATTCTTCTATATCCAGAAAGAAATTATCCAGTTAATGAATCACAAAACAAGTCATTCTGCAAGCTAATCAGCCAGATAATAATTACATTAATTTAAGTAAAACAGAAGGAGCATAGTAGTTTCAGTTAAATTGCAATTCACTTGCACAAAACAATCCCTGCACTCAAGAATGAGCCAATATTTGCATTTGAACTCACTGGATAAAGGATCGCTTTATAATTACACTTTTTAACATATGCAGATTAGACTACAGAAGATTCTGTATTGAAACTCAATGAGAAGAACTAAAAATTCAAAGTCTAAATTTACAGTTTGACCTGATTCAATCTATGATTACTGATAAGTTTATATAAAAAAAAAGTACCTTAATCACTTTAAAGCTTTGAATAACCTAAAGCATGACTCTAATATAATGGCTAGCCAACAAATTATGCGCTTGTGTCAAAAAGATATGGAGTTCTCTTAGCCTCTGTACACTAGTGAGAAAATGTCATTAGCTGACAGTTTTCCCCTTTGAAAGTCATAGGTAAAGCTCTTATTTTATTTTTGGCCTCCCCTCTGCTCTTATGTGACCTACTGAGCATGAAGCATCTGAAGTTGATATATTCTAACCCTGGTAAAATGAAGACCAAGCTAATACCACTGAGTGAATCTAGAAAGCTTCAGCCAAATTGATGAGAGTAGTTGACAAGAGCATTGTGTTACCCTGTGAATAACTGAAGAACTCTTTTTCCTCTATGACCACAACAAAAGAGTGCTTAACCTAAAACTTGCCCTGGGATGAATCGACAACAACCACAAAATGCCTATGGGTCAGATTCCCAGCCTGCATTGCTTCAGTAGTAGACCTATTCATTGCAATCTTTTCTTCCCAAAGCAACAGCAGCAAAAGCTTTAACCACCACTATACACTGCGGTTTACATTTAGACCTTAAAAATTCCTGCAGGGTCAAATATGATCAGGAAGGTCATGTGCCAGGTTTAATACCTGGTAGCTTGCTAGTTATGGAGGAACTAAATGCCCAATCAGACTCCCATTTATTTAATTAAAATACAATATATTCAACATTATCTGGTATTTCCCATGTTTCCTCCTGAACACGGTTATAGCCATTTCATGTTTTTCACCATCTGTTAATACTACAAGGTGTTTTGCCTAGAGACAACATTTTTGTCATCACAGGCAAGGTGGCAGTGACCCCTGTTACTGTTGTTGCCTAGCACATCCCTCCAGCTGAAAACACAAAGCATATAAAGGCCTCTTTTCAGTTCTGCATGCATTTGTTAAGCTCACACTGTTTACGTTGTAACCTTCAATGTATTGTGTCTGCCTCAAGCTGGGATTTAGTTGAAAAACTTCAGAGGAATTTTTTCAGATGCATGCATGAGCCGAGGTAGGAACAGTGTATTGTTTTGCTCATGTTACAAAAATCCTGGTGCCTTTTTCTTTGAGATGCTCTAGTTTATCTAACCTTTGGAGAAGAACTTAAAAACTAGTGATGCAATGGGCTTTGCCATGTAAGAGAAGATGGACTTAAACTGAGCCATTTTGCCATGTAAGAAAAGTTGGACTTAAACTGAGCCATTTTTGAAGTCTTTCAAATCTGCTGTTCACTCATGTGATGTTCAGAGCTGTGAGAACCTCACAGTCAAGCCTCTTTGTACTTTGAACATCCTTTTGGGTATACTTTCGTCACGTGCTTTCCTTGCTGCAGCTGGTCAGACTTGGGCCAGGACCTAGAACGGTGTTTTCTGAATTGTCAGAGGAGCAGAGGTCTGCCTTTATCGTGACTAATTCTTGTTCCAGTTATCTCAGATAATGCTGCATGTAACTTCATTAACAGCCCATTTAGCTACATCTTAGAAATGGGATTTTTTGGTCTCTGATGCTCCTATTTGCAGAAAGTAGCTGTCACGGCTAGAAATCTTTTTTCCTACCTTACTTACATGCATAGCTACTTTAATCCCTTTTGTTGTTATATATAAAATATAATTGAGTGTAAACCTCCCTTTTTCCACTTTGTTTGCCACGTAATAGACTCTCCATGTACTTTTTAACTGAATAACCCCTCTCTGCGCTATTCCCAGCCTGATTCCACCTTTCTTGTACATAGATATAATTGAGGATGGCTTCAGAGAGTCTGCCTGTGTCAGATACTACTCAACATTTTCCTTAGGATTTGAATGATGAAAGAAGGAGTACAGACATTAAATGGAAAATTGGCAGTAAAAAAAAAATATGTTGTATGATGCATTATCCAAGGAGAATGTGAGATCTTGAATGTAGGAGATGATTAGAAAAAAACTAAAAATATTTCTCTGTTAGGAATAATTTAGGGCAAATCTGAATAGATTTGGGGGATGTGGGATTGACAAGGGTTTTAGATGGTCATTGCTGGCCAGTTTATATGTCTATTTATTTAAAAGAACATCCTTGTGTTTAGTATCTGCTGACTTTTTCTGATCTCTTTTTATTCACTTATTGTCATTATTCTAATTATTTTTGATGCGCTTAGCTTATTGAATGATATTCAGATCCTTTTATAATGTCTCCCAGTTTTGTATCACTAGCAAAATGTATTAGCACACTCTGCTTACTGACTGAGATGACTAATGAAAATATTAAGATCAAACCAAGACAAACTATCAAGTAACTCAGGTATATTAAAATGTGTCTAGAATGAGAACATAGCTTGTTATTTTTTTCTCTTAGCATGTTTCTCCTAACATTACAGTTCTTGAACTAGAGTTACATTTTTCCTGCGAAACTGATAATTTCCCATCTGATACTACGTCAGATACTTCGCTGTAATCCAAACAGACCAACAAGCTTCCTTCCTCTTGTGTAGAAAAGCAGCTATTTAATCAAGTGAAAGTGTCAAGTTAATCTTACCCGGTTTATTTGTTAAATCTGCAGAATATTTTACCACATTTTGGTTTTCTGCCTTTTTTTTTTTAAGTTACACTTTCCTCAGAAATCTGTATTATTAACTTTCTGTACCACTTTTAATGTAGTAGCTTTCCATTTTTGATGCCTGTTTTTTGGATACACAAATCCAAATTAGGTGAGTTATGGATTCATCAGACTTTTCAGAACTCTCTTAAGGATGAATCCCCTCCATCTGAATGCTTTAGCTTCTGTTTTAATTCCATCTTGGATGCAGAAATCTCTTTATTTTGTCATTCCTAACTGGTAGTCAGTCTTTATTATACTGGTTTTGGTCTCTTCTATGGCTGTCCTCCACAGCTGCCAAGCTTTTTTCTTCCTCTTCCCCTCTTTCCTTTTCTCTGTATGACTGTCAAGTCTTTTATTTACATTTCTTCATCTAATTCATAAGGTGTATGTCAGTCTAAATTTTGCTTATTCTTTTATATTACCTCCCATCTATAACAGTGCTTTGTTTGCTGATCAGCCTTTTTCTACTTAATTGTCATCCTCTCATTTATATTTAGTATCCATTTTGCTCATCTGTTTTAATTGTTTTATAATGTTCTCATTAATTGCTGCAATGAAAACTGAAAAAAATAGTACTTTCTGATGAAGAAACATTTGTAATAAGATACTATTTTTGCTGTTGCACTGTGTACTATGGATTTCCCAAACTGTCTCTGAAAGGTGCACTGACAAAACTGAAGCATGGTATTTCTACATATCATTGCAAAAGAGAAAAATCTTTTGCAGTTTCTTGCCTTCAGCGATTTTACCCATGAGGATAAATCTCTTCAGTTCAGTAGAAAAGTGAATATTTTATTTTTTAAAACAATGTAAAAGGACATCAAATTCATTCAAAAGAAACGGAAGCATACTGAATTAATTTTTCATCTTCTCCCCTGCAGTCAGAAAATCTCAATTAAAATCCACCTTAATTTTCCTTTCCCTCTGAGCACTATGACTGGAAATGGGCACATGAGTCCTTAACACTTACCGTGAATAGCTGGCAACCAGCAAGGCTCAAGATATTTGTCAGTATTTTAAGGTTTATACTGCTTTATCAGAAATGCTCTGTATCATAATACAGCCGTGGTTTGTGACCTGTCTAATAAGCCAGAAAATGGAATAGCTGCCTCAGAAAATCAGTGCAGTAATGGACATGCCAATACTCAATAGCTAGTTAAAAATGTTAACTGAAATGCACTTGCAAGAAGAGAATCTGTGGGTTGTGGGATGAACCATTAAGATATGAAATGATTTGAAAATGTAGAATGGTGTAAGACTGTTAAATAGGAAAAAAAAATAAAAGCTGAAAAAAAGTGGTTTTTTTCAGGCACTTAATATGGTGTATAAGATTTATGTCTTTATAAGCTTCTATTTACAAATTAAAAGTCTCTGAAAAGGGTTAAAAATAGCAGCATTTCAAAGTGATTGTTTTCAAAATATAGAATCTTATAGATAAAATGAAATTACCATTACATATAAAACTGAGGTCATGTTTATGTTCATAGACAGTAACATTATTTCAGGAGTTTTGCCAACACTTGTTTTAAGTGTGATGCTTAATTGCTACATAATTAAGGCCCTTAAAAATATTTATGAAGGCAGAGAAATTCACTAAATGCTTTTATACTTGGATCTAAAATCAATAAATGAAATTTAAAATATTTCTTTTAATTTTCTTTTATTTTTTTTTTCTTTTTTTTTTTTTTAAAATGCAGCTATGCTGTGGCCTCAATTCAGGGAAGGGTTACACCTACATCGTCAGCTTGACTTCACTGTGTTGTAAATCTGTACCTGAAAATCACTTCATGCAAAATACTTTGCTGATAAATAGCTGATAGAAGGTTGATACAATGAAGTGATTGTCAAAGAGAAAGTCTTATTATTTTGTGCCAGTGTTCATCATTACAAAACCCATTTACCTTCTATATCGAGCTGATGACAGGTCTGAAGGCTTGGAGTCATGTTTAACATTGTCCTTTCTTTAGTGAAGCTCTTCACATCTCAGAGATTAGAGGTTTACTCTTAAAATGTTAGTAATTTGTTTTTTTTTGTTATTGATGCTGATTTATCTTCATTGGCTGGTTGGTTAGAGCTTTTGTATGGGAAAGTTGTTACTGTTATGAGCATCATTTTTTCGAGGAGAGGACATGTAATATGCATCTTCACTGCCTGATTGTGAAACGTTTTCCAAGGCTCTTTCTTATGTCTTGGTCAGTTCAGGTGCGAAAATGGATCCAATCAAACTCCATTAAAATTATTGAGTGTATTAAAGTTAAGCCTTCATGGATAAATGGCTAAAATAAAAGGAGTATGGGAGCATTTCATTATTTAAAGTGGCTTCACTTCTGGAGCATGACATTCAGAAGACACTTGAGGCTGCAGTGCTCTTGAGAGAGGTTTCACGTACTGTACAAAACTATGTGTTTCCTATTCTAATTCCTCAGGAAATCATAGGCTGAACAGTCATAATGGAATGTCAAAAAAGACCCACATTCATTTCTTATTTATCAATGTGTATGTTTCTGTACTGAGTTACATGTACACAGCTTCATTTCTGAGATTCAGACTGATCATGATGGTTCTCTGTGACTATTGACTCCCACAAAATTTTTTGAAATTTCCTATCCCATGAGGCTAACAATATTGACATTAATTTGCATTCAGGAATAATATTACCTGTAATTTTCTAACATGCTGTTTCAACATGACCAAGTTTCTCGGTGGCTAACTATGAAATTACTGCTTCTTAATAACTATTTCATTTCAGTCCATAATGAAAAACCATTATACAGTCCCCAAAGGCTGATATAGTAAGTGGCTTTCAGAGCTTTTCATTTCATAAGTATTTTTGTCAAATTAGTTATAGAATATACAAAGAATCGTAAAAAGTTTTGCTCTACTCTGCCAGAAGGCATATGTCTGTGTCAGACATACCTGAAGGTTATGCCATCATACCAATTGGCAGAGGACAAGTCTTTAACTTGCCCAGACTATCAACTGAATAAACAAATTGTGCCAGAAAATTAAATTGTTGATGGCTTATCTGAAAGATTTTTGATCTTTGCCTCTTGCTATTTGCTGACTGAAATGAAAACAATTGTCAGTGTGAGAAATTCTCTTATTTTAAAACACAGAATGAAATACTTTAGGCCAGTGGCCATGTACAGCGAGGAAATGTACTTCTGGATGAGAGAGGGGCATTTCCAGCACTTACAGAAGAATAGTTTCAATTTCTTTTGCTTCTCCTTTCTGTAGTTTTGTAGTTTTGTAGTTTTATAGTTTTATACCTACCAAGATCTGATCTCCTGAGCACTTTAGAGCTACAGCTCCAAACTACCTCAAATACTTTGCCTTTATGTTGAAGCCTAGTAGAAGCTGATATCCTTGCTTTACTCAAAGCTAAGCTGTATTTCCTTTCTCAAAGCATCCTTTCAAGATGTGACTTGTGAGACTGAGCTGACAAAAACCAGTGACAGACTGAATCCCAAATTAGGAACTGAAAGGTAACAGTTTGTTCATATAAACCCATATTCCTATAAAAAGAGTATTGCCTATCTGATTTATCCTTAGCTTTGCACACTTACCTGGATTGAGTCAGAAAATAGTAGAATTTTCTTGCTAGATCCTGTGGCTCTGTTCAAACATCAGTTGCAAAACAGTGATGACAGCGACTAATATCTTCAGTAACACAGTATTGTATTAATGGCATTTTAAGATCTGGTTTAATACATTAGGCTGAGCAGCATTAGCAGACATAAATGTGTATTACATTTCTAAAGATGACATTAATACAAAATAATGAAATGTGTTATTGTGTGATGAGATAAATCTTGGTTCCTCCAAAGTCAATAAATAATTCTTATCCTTTGCTTGGAGGAATTCACCAGGTAGCATCATTAATGTCCATTAGTGTCATACAAATTTTGAACAAGTTTTTTCTGGAACTAGAAGTTCAGTATCATGAATTAGATTAGATAGATTACACAGATTTAGATATTAGGTAGATTTAGATTAGGTATAGATTTATAGATTTAGATATTAGGTAGATTTAGAATTAGGTAGATTTAGATTAGATATTAGGAAAAAATTCTTAGCTGTGAGGGTGATGAGAACAGTCATAACGGAATGTCACAACAACCGGAGAAGCTGTGGCTGCCCCATCCCTGAGAAGCTGTGGCTGCCCCATCCCTGGAAGTGTTCAAGGCCAGGTTGGACGGGGCATTATGAAGCCGGTCTAGTGCAAGGTTGCTCCTGCCCATAGCAGGGGGTTGGAATTTAATGGTCTTTAAAGTCCCTTTCAGCCCAAACCATTCTATGATTCTATGATAAAGCCTTCTACCAGTTTTTCACACTAACTTATATAAAAAAAAATCCCTCAAAATTAAGACTTAGAAGCCAGTTTGTAGGTTCATCAAAAGTCATTGAAGTGAGTGTCTAAACATTGACTTACTAATATTGCCAATTTCCCCTCACTAAAGAAGGCTTTGATAGTCTCAGTTGATACAGAGTACATGTGTTCTGCTTCTCAAAAACATGCTTCAGCCCATGATAGGGATCAAACTCCCTGCACATCCAAACTGTTTGAATCTAAGCCACTTAGGAAAATGTATCTGGTGAATAATGGGATAAGAGAGATCACAAATCTCTCTTTTAACAGCGTGTTCCCACTAACAAGAATTGAAGCATGCCTCATTCTGCAAGAATTATGTCTCTCACAGTGCTTCCAGAACTGCTTAGATTTGATATGAAATGCCATCACGCAGGCCAGGCTCTTCATGTATCACTGTGGGACCCGTAGTTTGGAAACATCAGCTATGAATATTTTCATGATGGAAGCACAGTCATATGGCATGCAGATTTAATCTTCTGTCACACTTTAGTCTTTTCATGGCACTGAAGATGTTTAAATATAGGAAACAGCTAGTTTAGTCTCTAGATAGATGACTGCTGTCAACTGAGACCAGAAGTTCTTCAGGCCTTCGGGAAAGTGAAAAAGACCCTTATAATCACATAAGAATATACTTTAAAAAGGGAAAGATTGTTTTGTCACAGAATTCTGGCTCTAAATTGCAGGAATTTTGTGTTATAGGTCATAAAAACTGAAAAATCTTCATACAGTAATTTTTAACTTAATTAGGTGTTTTTACTTTGTTTTTACCTGTTCTCATCCGGGTTAAAATGTAGGCTTACCAGAGGTGTTTGGATGTAGTTTCAGTACTTTTTTATATGATGTGCTTTTGTGCTTTTATATGATATGTGTTCTGCTTCAAGAAGGAATTAATTCAGGAAGTCCTACTGTATAGGAGTCAGACCCCCAAAATCACTGGAGTCTATTCTGGCGTTGTAATGAATGAATGTATGACTTTGTGCCAGCAAAAACTATTGATTTGGCCGACCTTTCTGAGTGTCCTTTGTCTGTGTACCTGACTAAAGCAGTGGCAAATGCTCTTTCCTATCAAGACCAGGAAAAAGGAGACAGTACTGTAGAGTAATAAGCAATATGGATGCATATTATTTTGCTTTCTTCTTAGTAGACTATATCAAATTCACTGAAGATATGGAAATGTATCTCCAAATTTTTCTCCTAATAAATTATGGAAGTTCTTTCCTTGGAAAGCAGTGGTTTAAGCAGGAAAAATGTTCTGCACCATTAGAAGGTCAATGCTAGGAGACCAGCATCAATTTTGATAAATGGATAGTTCAGAAACAATTTTGTGCAAGTCTTCAGTTCTGACAATACATGTGACTTTGGCTAAATGTCTTTATATATACAGTGAGTAAACACAAAGTAGTTCAGATGATCTTGCTCTCTTATGCTCAGTGTGCTAGAACAAATAATATTGGCACTCAAGTAGGGCTGCCAAAGCTATTTGTAATAAAAGTTCAAGACAAAAAAGAAACCCAAACCAAACTTTTAGACTTTTAGGGGTGCTTTTTACTTGTTTAGTGGTTTGGTTTGTGTTTTTTTTTTTTTTTTTTTTAAAGAAAAGAAAGACAATGCCTGTTTTCACTTTTGTTTCATATTTTTTCCTTAAATGCTCCACAAAATGTTGGTTTAATTTCTATTTCTGGTCTCATCAGGGCAATGAATCTCTTATTAAACATATACTCTTGTTTTCTCAACTTAAGAGGATCTGATCTTTATTGGAATAACAGCAGTTTTATGCCAGTATATTTTTCTAGCTTTGGAGGAAATCATTATGTCTACATTCTGGACAGACAGTCAGGCTTCATTTTATAGTCTACAATATCGGTTTTATCCTATGTGATTTTTGATGACTTCCCCCTGTAAAAGCATGGGTTTTCATATGCATTTGAAATTAAATAAGGCTTCATGGAACTCTGTCAGGTTCTATAAGAAGGTAGATATAACACAATAAAGAGCTCAACACTTCCTTTTATAGCAGAAATGAAGCTGTAGGAAGTTGTTTCACACATTTGTTTAACAAGAGAAAGCTGCTTTAGGAGTCTGACAAAAATATGCATCATAAATACTCAAATGACAATTTTGAGTTTTCTGTTTGGCCAGCAAGGGTTGTCTAGGCTACATCACTTTCTATTTGCATAGCCTATCCTGAAAAAACCTTAAACTTAACTTTAAGAATTTGAAAATCTCTGAAAATCCTTGAAGAAGTCCCTAAAAAACCTTTAATTTATATCTGGGAGTACTTACACAGTTTGCTCTTGCATTACAAAAACTTACTGTGAAACAGTTTCTCAACTTTCTACCATCAACACTTGATTTCAATGCATTCAGATTTCTCAAATTTTCACTTGCTCCTCTGGTCTTAGAGAAGCCTTCTCTGTTTCATGTATGTATTGATTTTTAGCTTCACTGAGCACCTTAAATACATGAAAATGGTGGCGGAAAAAAAGCATATATTTCCTTTTTATGTTCTTCTTGTTTAAACTTCATTAACTTTCTTGGGTAATGATTCTAGTCTGTGTTTCTTAATGTAGAGGTTTATGATTGCAATTGACATTGGTCATGGGATGCCCTCATCTCATCAGAAACCAGTGGCAGAACTGTAGTTGGGCTCACTAGAGTAGGTATCTGGTCCACGGTTTTTCCTTGCGTAGTTTCTCTTCTGTATCTGCTATAACTCCTTCTGAGCGTCAGAAATACCAGTGCTTGTAACCCTTAGATTAATATGGCTTTCTTCTGCCAACCCTAATGAATACAGGTGATTTTCTTTAATTCCTGATGTAACATCAATAGAAATACTCACTGATATTTCCCTCTAAGGAGTCTTTGTAGCTTAGAGTTCATAAAATTTCTGAGAAACAGACTTTCAAATTATGGAATCTGCTCAGTAAGACTCCATGGGACATACCCCTAGAGGGCAGGGGAGCCCAAGACTCTTGGTTGATATTCAAGGACCACCTGCTGCAAGCTCAGGAGCAATACATCCCTACTAGAAAGAAGTGCTGCAGGAGGGCCAGGACACCTCTTTCGATGGACAAGGAGCTGCTGAGGAAAATTCGAAGGAAAAAAGAGGCTTATAAAAGGTGGAAACAAGGACAGGCGGCCTGGGAAGACTACAGGGATGTTGTCCGGGAAGCTAGGGACCAGGCTAGGAAAGCTAAGGCCCACTTAGAATTAAACTTGGCTAGGGATGTTAAGGACAACAGGAAGGGATTTTATAGGTACATTGCAAATAAGACAAGCGAGGGAAAATGAGGGCCCTCTCCAGAACCTACTGGGAGAACTGGCTACCCTGGATTTAGAGAAGGCTGAGGTTCCTAATGACTTCTTTACCTCAGTCTTCATCGTCAAATGCTCTGACCACACCACCCAAGTCTTGGAAGGCAGACGCAGGGACAGTGAGAATGAAGACCCTGAGCCCACTGTAGGAGAGGATCTGGTTCGAGACCATCTCAGGAACCTGAATGTACACAAGTCCATGGGACCTGATGAAATACATCCGCGGGTCCTGAAGGAGCTGGCAAATGAAGTTGCTAAGCCACTGTCCATCATATTTGAAAAATCATGGCAGTCAGGTGAAGCTCCCGATGACTGGAAAAAGGGAACTATAACCCCCATTTTCAAGAAGGGGAAAATGGATGAGCCAGGGAACTACAGACCAGTCAGTCTCACCTCTGTGCCTGGCAAAATCTTGGAGCAGATTCTCCTGGAAGGCATGCTAAGGTGCATGAGAAACAACAAGGTGGTTGGTGATAGCCAGCATGGCTTCACTAAGGGGAAATCCTGCCTGACCAATCTGGTGGCCTGCTATGATGGGGCTACGGAACTGATGGACAGGGGTATAGCAGTTGATGCCTTCTACCTGGACTTGTGCAAAGCATTTGACACTGTCTCACATGACATCCTTGTCTCTAAGTTGGAGAGACATCAATTTGATAAGTGGAGCACTCAGTGGATAAAGAACTGGCTGGATGGCCTCACGCAAAGACTTGTGCTCAATGGCTCAATGTCCAGCTGGAGACCAGTAACGAGTGTTGTCCCTCAGGGATTGGTGTTGGGACCGGTCTTGTTCAACATCTTTGTCAGTGACATGGACAGTGGGATTGAGTGCGCCCTCAGCAAGTTTGCCGATGACACCAAGCTGTGTGGTTCGGTTGATACGCTGGAGGGAAGGAATGCCATCCAGAGGGACCTTGACACGCTTGTGAGGTGGGCTGATGCCAACCTGATGAAGTTTAACCATGACAAGTGCAAGGTCCTCCACCTGGGTGGGAGCAATCCCAGGCACAGCTGCAGGTTGGGCAGAGAAGAGATTTAGAGCAGCCCTGTGGAGAAGGACTATGGGGTGTTGGTTGATGAGAAAATGAACATGAGCCAGCAGTGTGCGCTCGCAGCCAAGAAAGTCATCCGTATCCTGGGCTGCTTGAAAAGGAGCATGACCAGCAGGTCGAAGGTGGTGATCCTGACCCTCTACTCTGCTCTCAGGAGACCTCACGTGGAGTATTGTGTGCAGTTCTGGTGTCCTCAACATCAAAAGGACATGGAAGTGTTGGAACAAGTCCAGAGGAGGGCCACGAGGATGATCAGGGGACTGGAGCACCTCCCGTATGAAGATAAGCTGAGAAAGTTGGGGCTGCTCAGCCTGGAGAAGAGAAGGCTGTGTGGAGACCTCATAGCATCCTTCCAGTATCTGAAGGGGGCCTATAGGGATGCTGGGAAGGGACTCTTCATTAGGGACTGGATTGAGAGGACAAAAGGGTAACGGGTTCAAACTTAAACAGGGGAAGTTTAGATTGGATCTGAGGAAGAAATTCTTTCCTGTAAGGGTGGTGAGGCACTGGAATGGGTTGCCCAGGGAAGCTGTGAATGCTCCATCGCTGGCGGTTCAAGGCTGGATTGGACATAGCCTTGGGTGGCATGGTTTAGTGGGATGTGTCCCTGCCCATGGCAGGGTGTTTGGAACTAGATGATCTTAAGATCCTTTCCAACCCTAACTATTCTATGATTCTATGATTCTATGTCCTTATTGACATTAACAGTCATTTTGCAGTGATACAGCACAGTATCTTGATTTCATTCAATACATCTGGAGTGAATCATTACCCTATGTGAGTTTTTATTAACCTTAATAGCAATATTTTCCTCTTATTTCTTTGTGGGTTTTGGATTCTTTGGTGTCTGCTCCTGCCTAGGATTGCTACTTTGCATTATACAATTCATATGTCCCCGAAGAAATGTTTTATGTGCTTCATTCTGTTGCAAAAGTTATATGATTATTAGATCTCTATTTTTCTATTGATTTATCTAATTTTGATATCTGATTGGACCTTTCTCGTGGAATATTAACTTTCATGGAAAATGTCTTGCAAAGGGCTTATTTTATACCTTATATTTGAACTTCCAAATATAGTACAATATGTTCACTGACTTTCTTTTACCCACAATAGTATTCCTGCTTGCAAAGAAATATGCTGAGACTGGAGCAATTTGGTTTACATATAGGAAGAATGAGAAAATGCACTGCTCTTCCCCTCATACCTATTTTTGCATGTGTATATTTGCATATACCTTTAAAAGACAGATTTTTTTTACCAAACAAGCTTTTTTTAACCTTCACAAGATAAAAAGAAAGAATGGTTAAAATAAACTAAAGTTACAACTTATCTCTTCCATGTTTTAATTCATTGTTGATGAAATCTTCCTACAATACTGATAGCAGCTTGTTAATGTTGATCTCATTATAGGTAAGATTGAAATATTTGATGGCAAGCATAATTTCTTTAAAAAACACTGTACTTAGTAAGAAATGTAATTGTAGAAGGAGGCATAATAGAGGAGATTAGTGCAATAAGTGACCTAGCTTTAATAATGTCATAAAAAACTGTAATTGAAAAATTATCTGCTGGGTTACAAATGCTCCCTAACATGATATTCAAGTCAATCACCATTTTGCAGCACTTCATGAAGTAGGCAATTATTTTTTCCAGTGTACAAATATCAATTCTATTAATTTTAATAATCCTCTCATTCTGCAATCCTGAGAAAGGTATGTTTAGACATAGTACAATGTGCCTTCAGCCATGACTGAAAAACATGTATTATAACTGTGTTTGGCTGCCAGCTTTCTAAACTTGGTTATGAGCATACCTAGAGAGATTCAGAAGTGAAGTTTGAGGTAAGAGATTGCAGGCATTTTTATACAGTTCTAATAAAGATATTGACAGTATGTCACAGATTTCTTCATTTCCAAACAGGTTGTGTGCATATATGTCCATCCATCCATTCATCCGTCCATCCATGCATCCATGTCAGTCTACCTCATAGCATTTTAATATTATACCTTCAGGACTTAGGTCAAGCCAAAAAGAGTTTAAAAAATTAATTAAAATAGAAAGCTTGACAAAAATCCATGTGTGGGTTTTTTGTTTTTTGGGTTTTGAAAATTTCTTTTCAGTCCTTTAAGAACTTTATCATTCAGCAGGATGGAAAATAGATCTGTTTCTTTTGTTCCCTGAACTGCATTAAGCTATTGTCAGAATAAATAAAACTCCCACATTTTCCCTATGAAGAAGAATTCATCAACCACAATAGTAGTTTTCCTTCAAGTTTCCTGGGATTTTCTGCCATCTAAATGTTTATATATGGGGAACCTGCTGGACCGATCCACAAAACCATTGCGTGGTGCTTTTCCAGATCCAGGAATCACTAAGGTGTTTATTATAATAGAATTATTTCCTAGATATTTTGTATTCCTTGCCTTTCCTGTTTGGTGTTTATCTTCACCTGTTGCTTGTTACTGTGTATTTTGTTGCAAACTCTTGGAGTAGGGAATTCTTCAATACCTGTGAACTGAGACTGTTACTCTGTGGACCTTTCCTCAAGGCGCTCCAGGAGGACAAGCAACAACACCTGTGAAATCTCAGACGAAAATGGGCTTAACAAAACACATTATGCTTGAAACTGGAAAAGTTTCAAAGCTATGTTACCTGAGTAACATCCTAATAAAAACTAGAGATGGAGTGATAAGAAAACAGCTATGTTTAAATATCTTCCTTCACTGAAGTCCCTCCACCCGGTCTTACTAGACACTAAGGGTGCAACTCCTTTTGCCTAGTTCAGATGGCGTAAAAGGAGTCTAGTCTAAGGGAGACACTTAGACTCTGAAAATTTGAGAAGGAAAAATAACTTCAGAGGGTAACTAATCTTAAGCATCCATGCATAACTAAAATGTATTCCATGCTGACAGAGTGATTTACAAAAAGAATTTGCGTAAA
The DNA here is from genome assembly GCA_028858755.1 of Ara ararauna. Taxonomy (NCBI): domain Eukaryota; kingdom Metazoa; phylum Chordata; class Aves; order Psittaciformes; family Psittacidae; genus Ara; species Ara ararauna. The sequence goes on from CM054379.1 coordinate 99,903,541, forward strand.
TTTATAAATTCCTGTATTTTATAATTTTAATGAATAGAATGTAGAAAAGTGATGTTACTACAGTTTTCTGTTTGACTTGTACAAATCTAAGGCAAATTAATTCCTGATGTAGCGCCAGTAATTTGATGGGTGTTACATCAGATATATGAACTCGTTTGGTTATTGCAAGAACCATCTGTAAATTTATAATGCCACAGCAATGCTTCACTTCCTGAAGACACATTCATCCTTTTTGTTTTGAATGGGAAGACAGGGATTAAAAATTGAAGATCACTTTAACTTGCTCTATATCATCCTAAATTCCTTTCTAGGCTTTGTTATGCTTGGATGGCAAGATGTGAATTTAAATAATATTTAAATAAGTGTAATAGTGCAATCAAGAAAAGATAAAATAGGCCTCCTGAGGCAAAACAATTTCATGCATATCAACATAATACTTTTGCAGTAGGAGCTGATGCATAGAAGTGAGGTTTCCTTTGGTGTATGCCGATAGCTCTCTCTGTCTGCCCTTCCTGACACAGCTTTGTATCTCTGAGTTATTGTTGGTTTATAGGAACCTAAGTCCTAGGACTCGAAGAGACCTGCATCATGAAGCCCAGCTCTATTCTATCATGGTTTACCACATTGCATAATTCTGTCAGAAATGTCAGAAACTTCATTTTATCTTCCATTTGTGTGGGAGGTTACATTGTTTGTTCTCAATATTTTTATTGGCATTGAGTCCAGATATTTATTTTCCAGTGATTAGAAACCTTTGTCTAGTTTTGAAACTACGCCTTACCCATGAGGAAGCATCAAATGATAGCTTAAGCTGTTTCCTTTCTCCCCTGCCTCCTCCAGGGCACAGACAGGAATTATGCTTTAAATGAGTTCTGATTTCTTGGCCTCTGCTCAGAAATGAACCTAGTATACCCAGACCCAGTCAGGTCAAAACCTCAGGTAGCTCAAGACTAAGGCTATGGAAACAGTGGAAATACAAACAAATTTGTAACTACACAGCATATCAGCTTAGTAAGAAACTTTGTGCAGGTGTGGAGAAGTAAAAGGCTATATGTTGTCCCATTTGGAAAACTGATTCTTCTACGCTTTAAGTATCCGCTTATTTCTCTTTCCTATGCAGAGAGTGTGCCTGGGCTAAGCAGCACACCCAACATGGCCCTCCTGCAGTGATCTCCTGTGGACAGCACAGCCCCTGAGGCTCCCCCCACCACAGGGAAGTTGGTATATTTGCTGGCAGCCCTGGGACTGATGGAGCACAAAGCTGACAGTCATCTTCCTAATTTTCAGTCTCATAGAGTCGTACAAGGCAGGGTGAGAATTGTTGTTAAATGTAATGGTTTTGCTGAAATATAAATAGTGAAGTGTGTTGGCAGGTGTTTACCATAAATTCATTGGTAACATAATTTCATAATTTCCCCTGAAGGTACCTACCCTCAGAGGTTCATTTGTTTGCCGATTAGGCCCTTGTTTTTTGTGTCTGATTTGTATTTATAAAACCCACAGTATTCATCAAAACAGTTCACCTTTGAAATTAACGAAAATGTTGCTGTATATTTTACTGAAAAATACTGCCTCAGAAAATTTGTATTCAGAATGCTTTAGCAATTAGAGTTTATTTTTATTCAGCCAGGACACAGTTAAAGAAAATAAAAGATTTTTTTTCCCCAATAATTTTTTTAATTTAAATGAGTAGATTATGTAGCTATTTGATGATAGATTGATGAACATTATCCACAATTTATAATAAATTATTGTAATGAACTTAGATAGTCACATATATGTGTGTGTTTATATAAAGAAGAGAATTTGTCCAGCATAAACCAGATAATTTATCTTCGTTTCAGTCAGCTTGGTAGACATATTGCCTCTGGAATGCTATAACCACCAATTTATATGCGATGAAAAGTGCAATATACAGTATTTAGAAATACTCAGAGCATTTCTTTTCAAAGACAGAAGGTGTCCCTGCCCATGTCAGGGGTGTTGGAACTAGATGATCTTTTCAGGTTCCTTACAACCCAAACCATTTTGTGATTCTATGATCTAGTAAATCGGAAAAAGTGCATTTAGTTGTAAAGATGCACTAATAAAGCTAAAGAACAAAGGCATGGGAATTGAAGAGTAAATCTGAAATTTAAAACAGTTTCTGGAAAGTATATCTTCCCAAATTATCACTGTTATAGTATTAGCTTTTTATTTGCATGTAAAGACATTCCAAAGAAGAAACTTTCTGTTCATTGCAGGGACCCTTAAGCACAACCTGGCTGACATCATTTGGAATAAACAAATAGCAGTCAAAAAGGTAAGTAGATAAGTCAAATCCCTTTCTATCATACAAAATTCACAGCTGCTGTGGCTTAATTTTTTTACTCCATTTCTGAAACCTGTGATCCAGAGAGTTTCACTTCTGTATTTGCCAGTAGAGGACCTATGCACTGGGGGCTTAACTTAGGAACTCATATTAAAGCAAGAAATGCACTGTGGGGAGTCAGTTTCTGAGGTAATACTTTAACTCTACTCCTCACAGTACACCTACAAAAGTCATATTTTCTTATCATAGAATAAATTATTCTTTTCTATGATCTAAGGTGGGGGAAATAGCTAGTTCTGTCCCAGCTGTGTACCAGAATTACTTGTCCTGGTTGTCCTACACTACCCCTCCTCTGAAAGACACAATCTACCTCATAGGCTTTGATATGCCAAAAGTCAGCAGTTTCTGTTGACTGTTCATTCAGTAGCATATGGTTATATTTCAGTTTTACTGCTATTTAACCAATGTATTCTGATGTAATATTTTCTGTGTTGAATACCACAGCATATTTGACAGTGCTCAGTGACAAATTCAATGCCCATGACTGCAGCAAAGAAACAAGATTTTCGGATGCTTATGCATTCATATCCCACAGTACCAGGAGAACCAGACATATTTCTTTTTTGCTCTGTTGTCCAACAATTTAACTGCTGACAATCAGGAGGATGTTTTACCACAGGAGGCACAGCGGAGTCATCTGAAAGTTTTGCTGTAGCAGAGCCTACATTCAGCCAAAGTATGAAAATCTGCAAATGGAGCCTCCAAAGACATGAGGTTCTAAAGCAGTTTACATTGCTAACATTCATCACAGACTACAGGCATTGTGCCATCTCTGTTTCCCACAGAGAAATGAAACTCTGGAAGCTTTCTGAATTCGCTTTCAAGAAGATGCAAGGCTCAACATTAAAGTAGTGAACTGGGGCTTCAGCCTTACAACCTGCACCAAAAGTTTTTATCTAACATCCAACCTCAGGGCACTCTACATAGCCCAATTGCCACTACATTGAAATTATTATGCTATGCTTTTAAAGGTCTTCTTTGCCTGCTGGGGTGAGAACTAGGATGAAGAAATGTATAGGTGCATAGGTACTGCTCTAAGGGCATTAGAAATAATGTATGCAATTCGAGAGCAAAGGTTGTCCCTGAGCATTGTGTGTTTTGCAGCTGACATAGGGAAGAAAGAGACAACATGTTGGTTATCTTCTTATACAAGTTTAAAGTTTCATGTGGCTTTGAGAATTTGTCAGCTAGTAAGCATGCTATCAAACCTATGTAGCACTGCCTTGATAAGTTGCCATCAATTTGGACAGGTGAAAAAAGACCCAAACTCAATAAACAAGCACTGATACAGTTTATTGGTGCTGAAGGATTTATTCTGTTGATACTGTCAGTGTTAGTGTCTCATCTATCTCCTCAGCAGCCTGGAAAGTTTCTGCAGTGAATTACAGACACTCAAAATTCCTTTTCAACTGATGCTTTGAGACTTGTAAGTGCAGAAGGAGATGGAGAAAGTGAGGTCTGCAGAGCAAAGTCTATAGAAAAAAAACAAACTAGCTTGAGCAAACAGAGCTTCAGCATTGGTAGCCTCAAATCAAAGACCTTTCATGTCTGGGTGACTGTATAACAGCCTTGAAACTTTAGCAAAGATCAGTGAAATGTTTCATCTTGTATAGGCAAGCTCTGACAGTTACGAGTTTATAACAATTACTGTTTGCTGGCTAAACCTGGCCTCTTCTTCTGAAGCATTACTCAACCTTTGGCAAAAAAGGATGAGCAGCAAGTCTTGTATTGTCAGATCATTTTCACTATGCACGTTCTCCCATAAAAATAATAATAACAACAACAGTAACAGCAACAACAACCCACTCCTTTGTCTTGTCAGGGTTTGAACTTGTTCAGTTGCAGTTAGATACATTTTTCTGAGAAGTCTATATTCTCTTTGGATGGATTTCCACATGAAGAAAGGACTCCGGAAATCCTCTTGCATCTTTAACAAGAACTTTGAGGTGTGGTTCCAGGACATCTAGCCTCTGACCAGCCACAGCCATATCCCATATCCTCAGACTCAGCAACACAGACATTCTGTGCAGGTCTGGATTCACACAGACACCCCTTCCCCCCCCCCCCCCCCCCCTTGTTTGTTTGGGGTTTTTTTTTGATAGCTTAGCCTGTTTCCAAAATAGGAAGTGTGAGGATGAAGGTACAAGGTCATGGAAGGAATTGCGCTCTTCACAATGGTATGTAACAGACAAACCATTCCTGTCTTCTGGAAATTTAGAAGAAATGGCAAAGAGTACATTCTTCTAAATGTTTTATTGCTTTTACTCTGTGTTGCATACAGACTTTGACTTATCTTTCTCTGTGATTGCTCTGTACCGTTTGTGTGAGACAAGTTTGCCATGAGTAAGCTGCTCAGGAGAGCCAGCATCAAGAAGCTGTAGTACACTGATCCCTCTCTCTCCCCAGAAGCAGGGCAAGGACTTCCTGAGCTATATCACTGGTGCACAGCACCTGGCTCAGCTGCTCATGGTGAGCTGTCTCTTTAAAAGTACTTATCTGCAATGATAAAATCATGCGCTGCTGCTGCTCTTATTGCGGTGCTAAACATCTATTAACACTGACAGTCAAGTAATGAAGTGACTGCAACAATTAATTTCCATTTTTCCACTGATCTAGGCTCTGGAAAATTGTTAAACTGACTCTTTATGAATATTCAGATACTGGGAGGAGGGAAGAAAGGAAGTCCCTTGTTTCAGCACTTTCACCTTTCTGCTAGATATTGCCAGAAGACCACTGCCTTTGGATTGCTCTCCTGTTTTCAAGTGCCAGAAATGTGATAGACTGTTCTTTCATGGTTTGCTGAATACGGGGAGAATTGCAACCAGCAGCACATTTTCACAAAATCAGTGTAACGCTCACTGGATTTCACACTTTCAGAATCCAGCGAAATAACTTCAATTTTTCTCTGTTTCATTGTGGCAAATCATTAGCAATGTTACAAGAAGACTAAAATATCATTGGAATAGGCATTCAGTATTAAGATTAATGTGTCTATTGATTGATTGCACGTTGCTTTTCCTCCATAAATTAATAACATTAAATAACATTGCAACATTTAAAAAAACCCAAGCTCATTAAAAATGAGTGATTGCTCTAAAGGCAGGAGATGAAAACCAGGTTTTCCCAAAAGGTAGGCTGCTGTCAGTTCCTGCCTTTGTGTTTATACATCTACACTTGAAATCACTTGTCTGGGTAAAGGCATGGTAGACTGCCCCAGTTCACTGAAGAGATTTAGGCTGAAAAGTAGACTGTGTGTTGGTAACAGTAGCTAACTACTAAACAGACACCACCAAGGGTAATACGGTCTCAGTTTATTGGAAATCAACTAGATCTGTATCTTAGATACATGGGTGTAGCTCTACTGAGAATAATGGAGTTATATCAGTTTATGTTGAGATTTATGTGTACTGCTTTCAAGAGACAAGTGAGAACTTAAAGCAGGCTTGGGCATCATCTCATCTCCTTTCAGCAGCTTCCAAAGAAGGGAAAGGTCTGAGGAAATGGGATGTACCTGGGGAGTTACAGGGTTTAACAGCTTGTGCAACCGCATGAGGAAGAGGCTCCAAAAGGAGCAGTGACAGCATTATCTCCAACACCAAGGTGAAACAGCCAGAGCCTCCCAGCACCCAGTTAGGGGCTTTATTGGGTTAGGGTGGCAATACTGGGCCTGGGTGCAAATAAATGTTCAAGTTCAGTTCTGAGTGTCCCAGAGACACTTGATCCCTGTGATACCCATTGTCTAACATGAACAAAGCCTTGATGAACACTAAACCAACACTAAAGTACAAAATAACCATAAGGCTGCTCCTGCAACTCTGACATTAAATTAATCTAGTCAATACTTGCATTGACAAGCCATACTAGAGAAGAAGGTTTTCTAGAAAATAATTAATAATCTAATTATCTCTACCAATCATAGAATCATAGAATAGTTAGGGTTGGAAAGGATCTTAAGAATCATCTAGTTCCAACCCCCCTGCCATGGGCAGGGACACATCCCACTAAACCATGCCACCCAAGGCTATGTCCAATCCAGCCTTGAACACCACCAGCAATGGAGCATTCACAACTTCCCTGGGTAACCCATTCCACTGCCTCATCACCCTTACAGGAAAGAATTTCTTCCTCAAATCCAATCTGAACTTCCCCTGTTGAAGTTTGAACCCGTTACCCCTTGTCCTAGCACCACAGTACCTAATGAAGAGTCCCTCCCCGGCATCCCTATAGGCCCCCTTCAGATACTGGAAGGCTGCTAGGAGGTCTCCATGCAGCCTTCTCTTCTCCAGGCTGAACAGCCCCAGCTGTCTCAGCTTATCTTCATACACCAGGTGCTCCAGTCCCCTGATCATCCTCATGGCTCTCCTCTGGACCATGGTAGTACTGCTTAAAGTCTTAAGCCTTTAACAGCTCTCCACTGCGCCAGATGTTACATTAATGTGGAAGATACAGTCTCCATCTCTAAGATCTTTGCGTCAGCTATTCATGAAGCAGAAATGTTGATAGGTGCCCATACTGGGTACAAAGAGAGGCAGCTCAGACTGATGTCTGGGGAACTGATCTTCTATGTCACCTCCAGAGCCATGGTCTGGATCAATCTCAGTGTTACTGTACCTGAAGCAGACTACTCTCTTCTGCAGACCTTCTTCCCACATATGTCTATTCTCAGAAATGTATGATCTGCCTGTATGCAAATTTATAATCTGATAAATAAGAGAGGAATGGGGAAGCCAGTTTGGCTGCAACTTGCCTCATACAACAGTTTACAGTGGCTCCAGACCCATCTTCAGCTAACAGGACTGTAGCTCTCAGAGGTAATTTGCAAAGTTTGATCAACCGGTCTTTGGAGACAGCTATGCAGGAGCTAAGGAGGAGCCTTTCTGTTAGATGCTATCGCTATTGTATGTTTTAACAGTATGCTTGGAGAGAAATGGGGCAGGCATTTAACTCTCTTGCTGAAGACCACTACTCCACCAACAGCGACATAGTGATAGACATGAACACAGAGCAGTGAAGTCAAAAAGGCAGCTTAGCAGATTTTCAGGAGTAACAAGTAGCAATGTCACTAGATTTATTGGAAATACTAAAATATAAGTAAAAGTAATGAAGTAGGTGGCAAGAAAAACTGAAAACTCTGTCATATAGGACAAATCAACACCTTCTGGCTTATTGGCTAGCACAGCTGGCACAGCCTTCCAATAATTTCTGTGTGCATTTTTCATTTAAATATTTGCTTTGCAAAAATCTGTAAAGAAATGTGACCTACCAGTCATAGGATGTATGGCATACATTACTGCAAATAAATCTTCAGGACAACATGAATATCTGGCCCCCAATGTGAGAAGGTAGTCACTGATTCCAAAGATTTCTCTCTACCTTTTTTGGTCTGATCACTGTCTGGTCAACCACTTGCTCTGGAGAAAGTCTTTCAATGCTATATTTGTTTATGTCACAACTCTACAAAATCTAAATTTCAGACTGTCATTGAATTTCATACCCTGATTGAAGCATTGTAGCCTGTCACACATTTGAGACTCTTTGCTGCCAAACCCTCCAAACACTGATCAGGGCAACAAGTAATGCAGGAAGCAAAAATAACATCCAGCCTGATCAGATCCTGGATTTGGTCTGGCATAGATACACCAAAAGCTTATGCTAGCTCTACATAAGGAGAAGCATAAACAGGCATTAACAATGACATAAAAAGCACAACAAAATACACATTTGCTACATGGTTATAACTGTATTTAAAAAAAGAAAAAGTAATCATAAAGGAGTGCTTGCAGACTGCAATTCTGGCTCCGCTAGCAATTTGTCTTATACAGTTATCTCCCTATTTCCTTCTTCGATGCCTCAAGAGATTTTTCAGAAATTGTTCTTTTTCTGCTATTTACATTTTATTTGCTTTAGAAAAAGTAAAATGTTTTTTTTTTCTGTAATATTTTCCCATGAAGTCTAGTTTGAAGTTCCTCTTGAATTTAAGTTTTATAGTGATTTCAGTTTTTCTAATTCCTTCTACTTCCTCTCTTTTAACACTCCTCATAGCAAAGACCTCTGTAAAAGCCATTTAGAAATGCAGAGATGCACAGAAATAATGCCAGCCTTCAGTTCTTCAATTGAATTCTTCAATTTTTATTCTTTTGTAAAGGCAGAAAATTGATTTGTTTTGTTTTGTTAATAGTACAAAAGTTATCAGCCCTGCAAAAGTCTGTGAAGAAAATTGCTATGTTCAGGTTATCAAAAGGCTTTAATTCATACAGCTGTACACTAATGGAGAGTCTGGCTCAACAGCTGGCTTGGTGGATCTATGAAAAAGTCCACAGACAGATAGAAATCTGCTTGTACAAATGAATGTGTCTTTTAATGGAAGACTTAAAGTTTATGGAAGGAGAGCGGTACTTCCCTCCAAAATCTACAGTAAAAGGAGAAAAATTAATCCCTGAAGATGTTTCCATTGATGTAAGGGCTCCTACACACAGAGTGGAGCCTAGACCATTGTCTGTTAGCAGGTTAAAGCTAGATGTAGGATCCTACAGAGCAAAAGGTAAATAATAATAATCAGACAACATCCAAAGAGTTACAGGCAGCCCATTTCAAACAGCACCACTTGGCCACCCTTAAGTCAGCCCATAGCTCTGATTTAAGGGTCCATATCCATTGCACCTTGTGGTTTTCAGAATGGCTGCAATTCCCTGATTGAAATGGTGGGATCATCTGTTGGAATCATCATTCACTGCTTAGAAAATGCCTGCTTATATATTTTTATGAACTAATTAGTTGGCAATGAGATCTGTTCATTGTGGTAACAATGCCTTTGAAAATGGCATCTTTAATAAACACTTGGAATATTTAAGTGGAAAATTTATCTTTAGCTTTAAGAGTTGAGGGAAAATAACCTGGCTCTTTTCCTTGTCAATTCTGCTCTGTGCAAATGATCCAAGAGCAGAGCCTGCGAGGCTAGCCAGGCAAACCTAAGCTCTGTTAGTCACACTGCATCACTCCTACCCCTTCCCCGGCTACTTAAACAGTAATGCTTCCTCTGCCTTTTGATACTGCCGCCCAACACCCAGGTGCTGTTTGGCTTATTTGCATTTGATTCAGCTGTTTCCTACTACTTCTTTGTCCTAATATGCCCTTGTGCACTCAAGGGAAAGCCTGTGTGCAATTATGCAGAGCTCATCACTGTCCCCAAGCGCAGGCTTGAGAACTCAATAATGATTGGAAAAAAGTCTGGTAACATATTTACTGGTAACGTAAAGAAGTTGGTAACATGTTTACTTCAGTCTTGTCAGCTTTAAGTCTAATATTCACCTTAAAACTCTAAAACCTTAGCTGTTCAAGGGGGTGAATAAATGACTTGATTGATTAGACAAAAGAAAGAATCAGCTGAGATTTTAACAGTATTACCCAACCTGAAGGAATCTAATTATACCTTTCTGTAAAGTTGTGTAAAAAGATTATTTTTACACCCATGGGAATTGTTACATGACTGCAGAAATTTCTCCATTGAAATGGAAAAAACATCCCCCTTCTGTACCTTCTGCTGACATGCCTGTGAACTGCAGCTCTGGCTGTCAGTGCAGCGAATAAAGAGAAGGAAAAATAGGGGTTGAGGCAGAACGTGTGTGTGTGTGTGTTTAACCCTCTGAAGCTCAAAGCCACAGCTTATGACACCAGAGGGCAATGTTCTCTTGTGATACTGGCTGTGGAACACAGCCACAAGCCTAAAAAATCTGCACCACAGGCAAAAGCTCTTTTGAGAAAAGACCACAGTTTTGGAACCCCCCCAAACTTTAGAGGGTAGTCTGTAAGCTATACTATCAGCTTTGAAGCTTTACATGATGTACAGGTTCTGATGACACAGAATGCTCTTTTTTTTTTAATCAGTTTCAAGATTTAGAGTAACTTATAAGCAACATCAACAGACATTCAATGTCAGGGAAAGCTTAAAATCTCAAGCACTTATGTGCTCAAGGTAAAAAGGATATAAACTCCCCTATATTCACTTTTTTGTTTGCACAAAATAATCACAAATCTTACCTCAACCAAACTGGGAAATAATCACTCATGTAGTGGTTCAGTAAAAATTAAGGTTGTGATGAGTTAATAAGCATATGTGACATTGGAATAAAAGTTTAAAAGTTTTCTTTAGTAAAAGTATTGAAATCAGATGTGCCCCCTTCTCCCGTTATGCCAGTTCCACAGTGGGTTTACTAGCTTAAATATTCAGTGAGCTGGAGTGATGCAATCTCTCTCTTTCCTGCAAATAAATTAAGAAGGCACTGTTTGTTGCCTGGTCAGGGCCATGCGGGAGCCTCATGGAGCCCCTGGGAAGGTGCGTGCTCAGGTAGAGCTGAAGCTCTGGGCAGCAGGCAGCTCTCCTGGGCACTCGCAGTGCAGTGCAGTACCCCTGCTTGCAGCACATGGCTGTGAATATCTGCCTACCCTTCATTCTGCAGGGTGGGAGCAACACAGATCCCACCTTTGTCTCAAGGATTCATTAGCCACAAGCCCATGGAACTAGGAGAGACCAGTGGGAAAGTAGCACTGTAGGCTTTCCTTGTTTCTGTGCTCTTACCTAGGGACCTGCTATGGGTCGCTGGTGTAGACAGCCCTGCAGGAGAGGGACTGCTGATTTGAGCTGGTAGAGCTGTATCTTAGTAATTTTATTCTACTTGGTGCTGTTTTCCACTTTTTGCTGGATAATGCCATTTCCCATTTTCTTTGGGTAGAGGAAGGGAGAATGTGCATAGCTTTAAAGGTTAGAGGTTGTTATCTGGTGGTTCTTCTGTCTTCCCCTGCCATACACAGCAGCATCAAACACACATTATCACTTTGTTTAATTATCACATTGTCTTCTAGTGGATTTCAAATATCTTGTGGCTTGTAAGCTGTACTTACCTCACTTGTGTGTAAGAATTACGTAAGAAACTTTGAAAGAGTAACTAATTAAAATTCTGCAGATAAATGGAAAGGGGGATAAAATAGAATAAGTCTTGGTCAGAGGCACATTGTATCAGGCTATCTTGCTTCCTGTCTTATCAAAGATTGATAAGAATCTTCATTCACGTGTCTAGCAAAAAAAAAAAAAAAGATGAGTCTGCAGACAAAAACAGTAGATCAACTCTATCTGACCTTGAGCAAAGCATCTGATGCAGTATCACACTGGAAATTATCAGCTAAAATGGTGAAAATGAAGATTATTACAGGAACTGAGTTGTGGTAAGGAGCCCTTTATATGAGAGATGACAATGAATTATGCTGTGAAGCAAATGATCAAGATGAAATAGGTTACTAGACAATTTCCTCAAGGACTAGTCTCAGAATGGATCTCTAATATTTCCAAGAAAGACCTTGGTGTAAAAGACAGGAGTGTGATAATGAAACTGGATGACACAGGTAGGAAGCATCTGTAGTACAAGGCATTACTAGAGTCTTGTACTTGGGGTGATCTTGAGGACCGGAAGGGTAGAAATGGATACGTTAGGAGACAGGCCAAGGACACACATCTGGGGCTAATGGCCTGAATCTGTGCTAGGATCTCAGTGGTGAGAAAGGACATTTGGGAGAGCATATTTACTACAAGAGATCAAAAGATATTGGATTAGTTAGCAAAGTAAAATGACGACTCTGATGGGGGTGGAGAGGGTGGTGGTCTCCTATAAGAGTGTCCTAGAGCGTACTGCTGGAATCTGAGAAGAACTAGTTTAACTAAATGGTGTGTTTGTAACAAAACTATCTGGGGGTGAACTAGCCATTAATCAGTTGCAGCTGCAAACTGGAAAGATTTCTTCTCATCTGAAATGGAGAGTATGGAGCCATATTCTAGAAGGAATGGTAAAGCCAAAAACAGTGTCTAGTTTTAAGTTGATACTTGATAAGCTTCTGTTATTGATTGTATGATAATGCCTGCTCTTAATGACTGAAACTGGACTCAGCTGCTCAAAACTCGTCTTCCAGTCCTACAGTCCTTTCCATCATTTGTTTAAAGGCAGTCTTTTACTCAAAACATACTGAATACTTTCAGTCAGATAAGCCAGGTTCAACAGAGAAAACTGCTGTCACAAATGCCTGTTAGCAAAATAAAGATACACGCCCAGGTAGGAATTGAATCAAATCTCATACCACCCTTGGAAAAATTAATAAATGGAGGTAGACAGAGCCTTTATTCTTTTCTTCTTCTAAATTCTTCTGCCATCATCTTAGTAATGCGTTTCTTCTTTCAAGACACACTGAGATAAAAGGTGCACAAGCTGGCATAGTGTCACAGATTGTAATGCCAGAACAGATGGCTTGGGTCAGCCGGTCTGACCCATGGCATTTTTCAAGGCTCTGTGGTACATTGATTTCAGTACCTTATCTTATAATGTCTCATCTGATACAATTGACCTGCAGAGATTTCCTTATTCCTTGGAAGAAGAACTGGAAGATTTCTATACGGCAAAGAGTTTATTAAAATCATTCTTGTTCCTTTCCATGTTTATGAGCTGTAATTAAGTTAATTTATGTTCCTAAAATACTTAATTCAAAGTCTTTCAGTGTTGCTGGCATATTTGAGACTAAGAACTTTTCATATGATTCTTATTATTCCTGCTAATCTGTGGTTTGTTAATCAGAGTTTTTGTCATGATATATAGTAGGTATTATAAGGTTGGTGTTGTAAGGTTTTTGATGTTGCTGTTGTTCCCTGACTGGATGGATCATAAGCCATCCAAGCACTTTAAAAAAAACTGCTGACCACTTCCCACCTAAACACTTCTGTATTTGGGTAGGGCTTTGCAATGCATTTCCTTTCCACATGTATCTTTGACTACAGAAGTATTCTGCAGACCAGCAGTCACTCAGAACGGTGGCTGGTGCTATGATGCCTGCAACACCAAAATGGTCTCTGTGTTTTAGTCTGAATGTTCACCTGCAGGCACCACCCATCTCAGCTTTGCAGTTTCATAGCACTGCTAGTAGCATACTTAGACAAAAGTTTTTATCATCAGCTTTGGACATTCTTAACGTTGCCAGCTCATGAGCATGTGAATAAAATCTTTTTTTCTTTAAAATTGCTTCCTGGAACAGATAGTGATCACAGTTGCTGTTTACTTGGGTAATTGCTATGTTGTATCTGACAATCTTGATATGTGACCTTCATTACATTGGCTTCCACTGGAGTTAAGCCACAATACACAATGAGGGAAAGAAATCAGTACCTGAATTTCCCATATCTGTGGAAGGTGCATATGTGTGTTTTATGTAGATTAATGTGCACACCTATAAGTACAAGTTATTCTAATTCTTCATTGTTCTCAAAATGTGGCTGTGATTCACACATTCAGAATGAGAATCTGATTTGTTTACTTTTACACATGTATTGTGGAACTAGGAACAATGGAAGAAAATTACATGAAGCACTGCTTTGCTGCAACTCCAAACTCTTCAGGAACAAAACCCTGCAAGGATATAAGCATAGCTTCTTGTTTTGCAGAGATTCAGAACAATACTGCTTGCCATCTGCTGAAATACAGTAACATGACTACATAGCACACTTCTATGTTATTTTTGTGGAATTCCAAATTGTAGCAGAAACAGAATTCTTTGAGGAATGGGAAGAATAAAGCAGTAGATTTTCTGTAGGGCATATAAACTCCAGTTTGGAAGGTTTTCCTTATACTTAGGTAGTGGTGTCACCGAGGCCTCTGCATATCCGAGCAGCCAACTGGCTGTGCACCATCACAGTGTGAGGCAGTGGTCCCAGTGCCCATTGCCAGGAGAAAGTGATGATGATACCACTAGGCTCCATGTCTGCTACATGCCTATTTTGACACAACCAGTGAAATACTGGTTTGGCAGGGGAGGGTGGGGTTGGAGGGAGGTGGCTTTTGTCCACACATTTACATTTAATAACCTGCAGTACCGCTGCTCTGCCTCCTTCCATGCTGCCATGGAGTTTTGGGCAGTGTGACATATATGTGCTGTGCTGCTGCTAGCTATGCCCTGGCTGCTTAGATCCTGCAGTAGATACTTCTGGCTGCACAATTGCAGAATCAGAGTCTTATTGCAGGAGTATGTCAGCCAGGTCAAGGTAACATGAAAGTATTAATGCTAACATCTCCTCTGGGCAGTGTAGAATTATCCCCATTGCAAAGGTATTGAAACAGAGGAATAATTTGCTGATTTTTCTCTGTTGTTCCTTCTGTTTTGCTTTTCCTAACATTCACTTTGTTGCTACATCTTTTAGTGGTTCTCTTGGCCTCCTCCCTTCCTGTTTTCTCTGGTGTAATATGTGCTTGAAAGGGTAAGAAAGGATGCTGCCTGTGCTGGAATCAAATATACTCTCAAAGGCTTAAAATCCTGTAGCCATGTCTATATTGGCTGCTGCTGCAGTTACCCACAACAGAGACCACATCAGGAGCAAAGAAAGAAGGCAGCTGGGTGTTTAAGGATATTTAAACATACTGGAGCATATTTCCACTGGGAGCAGAAGGAAAAGTGTTAATCTACATCTCGCCATTACTTCTTGCCCCAGAAAATAATTTAGTTGCAGGCTGCATAATAACTTTTAATCAAATATTTCCTCCAACCACTACCTGTGGGAATATACTCAAAATATAATCTCGCACCTCCCAACAAACAGTGACTGAATCTTTCTTTGTTGTCTCATGATCTTTAGAAGCTGTAAGCCTTTCAGACAACCCTCCCCTACCTTCCCCACCCCCCCCACCCCCCACCCCGCTGTACAGCCTCTGTTCTTTTTGCATTTATTTCAATGTCTACAACTATAGGTTTGGATTTATGATAATTTATGGTTTATTCTGTGATTCTCGGTGTTTTAAGTTCTTGTAACTTGGACACAAAGCACTGGAGAGAGAATCTGCAGAAACAATGTGCAGTGTGAAAAGGGGGATCTTTTTTCTTGCGAGGCTTCACATCTTTGAAGATGCGGATAGCGGGTTTTTGTTCCCTGCCAGAGGGGGTACTGACCCCTTGACACGATTCATAGAGGCAATAAGCAGAGTCATGAGGCTGAGAGTGCCGGGTAGCAAAGAAGTCATTAGCATGGCATATAAACTACTGGCAGTGGGTCTCACCTCCCCCTCCTGCATGTCATTCTATCTCGCTTGCTGTCAAATCCAACAATGTGCTCTGCAGGCCCTCTTTTTCAGTGATGGTGCTGTTTGTTTTCTATGTGGGTCTGTTGATGCTTTTTTTCTCCTTGTTCCTTGCCTTAAGAGCTCTTCTGAATAAATAGCGACATGCCAGAAGCCTTGTCTTATCACAATCATACCTGCAATAAAAGCAGATGACACTGAGGATCAAAAATGATAGAGTAGAAAAGAAAATAGGATCATTAGCTTTAGGTTGAGACTTGAGCAGGATACTGTATCTGCAGGCTAAGACACTGAGGTGTGAGCAAAAGTGCAAGCCATGATATCTGACATTTCATCTTGAATCTTTTAGTCTATAAATATTTGGTCCAGTATATGTGTCAACTTGCATTAAATCAAAAACTATTTGGTAAATAATTCTACTAAAAGGAAAAATCCATCAATAACTTGTGTGTGTGAATACATACACTTTGCTATCTCTGTTTCTCAGACTAAAGTCACTTTGACAAGATACATGCAGTCTGTGATCTTAAATATAAAGTCTTAGGTATAAAGATCTGCAGCTGGAAGTGAGCATGAGTAAACAAGAAAATTAATTTGTTAATGGATCTAGGAGGGCTTCTTATCAGTGCAAACAGGAATTATAACCTTAGACATTTTGTGCCATTGGCAGTCTTCTATTTCTCTACTTTGTAGCTCAGTACTAATAAGTAATTTTCTATATATGTAATAGCACAGTAATTGTGCTGCTCTGAGCCTATTATGTCCAGATTAGATTAAACAGAGAAAATTAGTTCTTATCATAATGCTTCATTAAAATTTTAGATGTAGGACAATATCAAATGAGAATTTGACTTTATTATCTACAGAAATATGAAGACAGTTGCATTTATGCTATTTATCACATCCAGTTAGAAACAGAAATGTGTGAAAACAGAAGAAGTGTAAGCTTTCAGTCTTCGGTGGACTTTTCACGAACACATGTGATATTTTTCCATACAAACTGCCAGCTCACAGCCTGTGCATCACTGAGGTCACATTTATCAGCAGTTGAAAAGCTAATGTGATTCATAGGTGCTACCAGCAGTGACAAATTCTGCTCTTGAAGAACTGAAGTCTCACATTTTTGTGTTCTTTTTGAAGCTGCTCCTGCTGACTTTAAAGTCAGTGGAACTTCTGTTATTCATTTAACACGCAGGAGTGTCAGATTCTTACAAAGCACTTTGATTTGCTCTTAATTCTACCCATTAAGTATGAATTTTCACAAGCACCAAAACCAGTCTAGAAAGCTGGAAGGAGGGTGCTTTGTTATAATGGTAGCTATCGTTTATGAAAAGGAGGGGGAAGAGGCTTAAGGGATCACTCTTGGACAGCAGGTCCACAGCCTTTGCACAACAGTAAGTCTGTTAAGCAATTTAACACCCAGCCTTTCATCTATGATGTTCTTTCCTGTGTTCTTAGGTTTCATAAACTGTTAAATTAGGTATTCCATAGTAAGTAACAAAATGCAGTTCTTATTTTAACAACAAACAATTAGTCCAGCAAATGATGGGGTTTAATCCACTGAAGCAGTTTTGGACATTAATAGAAAAATAGTGAAATTAAATGATCATCAGAATGTGTCTAAGCTCTGAAGTTTGCTTATTGTACTGTCAGTGAAAAATGTTTAGGTGGTGATAATGCTGCAGTGTGATAGTCCTGGACTGGTCCCCAGGCAGCCAGGTGTGTGCCATGCTCATCATTCCCAGTAGGCCAACCAAGAAAATGTGTCACTGTTTTTCCATGGCTGTGTGGGCTTTGGCTCAGTCTGCCATGCAGTCAGGAGCTCATCTGATGTCCCAGTTGGGAGCCCGTTTTTTTTTTTATTCTATCCCAGGCTACAGGTTTTAGGAAATATGCAGCTGTATGGGCCCTTTTCATGAGCTGGTCATCACTGGCTGGTTGTCATTATCCTCACAAGCACTTGTGGCCCAAATTGTTTCAATCTTGCAGAGAGCAAGGGTACTTCCTTCAGTACATGTCATACCCTGAGATAGCATATATTCTTAAAATTTGGCAAGGAATTATATGTAAAACCAAAACAAAACTAAACAAGCCCACCAGACAATCTTGGAAGAGCAGACAGCTCCCTGTCTGGTGTGTTTGACAATGACTCCTTTAGATCAGTGTTTTTCATATAAACAACATTTTGTTCTGTACACTAACAGCCTGTGATAAGTTCTGTCACTACTGAACAGGAGAAACACATCTGGTTATCCTGATATGAAAAAGTCCCTCTCAATGATAAATATCTATCTTTTCAAACCTAATCTGTTACAAATTACTTACCTGCAGGGCAAAATATCTATGAGTTGAACACATTTCTTGCAAGAAGCCTTCTAACAGAATGATGTCTCAGAAAATTTACCTAATTCCTTTCATAAGCAGTTAAGGAAATAAGTCAGTTATTTAATTTAGGTGACACCCTCCTTTTCTGTGAATGTTAACACTGGGATACACAGTTCTCTGTGTTGCTTGGTATAAAAGAAAAGTAGCTACCACTATTTCTGCCTTTTCTTGGAGAATGATCTACCAGTTGTAGAATAAACATACCTACTTTAGCACCCTTGATGGAAAGTGGGAAGAAAGAACTTCCAAATGATATGCATTTGGCACCATTGGAAAAAATACCTTTTTAATGAAAAGAGTCTGTACTGCCATTTAAAGCTATAAGCCTCAACTAAGATTTACATCTTCATGACAACAAGGGATACACTAGATATGTTACCACTAAAATATAGAGCAATGGTGAGGCTATCAAATATACTGAAACTAAGTTTGGGGTTATGGCACTTTAATACACTTTGTGGGGAAGAGAGTTTTTCTACAGTATTTTTTAAAATTATGTTTGTACGAGAAATTCCCCTTAATTTTCGTGATAGGACAAAGTTTAGTGACTCTAAGTTCTAAATCTAAATCTGAATCTAAAAACATAAATTACTTCTCAGCCTCAGTTAACAGGACAAACTAATTCCTCTGCTCTCTGTCTTCAGCTGGAAACTGGAAGTGACATTCTGCAGGAGACGTATAAATGATTGGCTTACTCATCGCATATGTTTTCATCATGCTTTTGTTACAGGGTCTTTTTGCATTGTCTGCAGCTGGATTTGCTTTCCTCATTCTCCTTATCTCACCTCTGATACTCCTGAGTCCTGGTGTGAGCTGCAGGGCTCACCTTTGTCCTGCCTGCACCTCCCAGGACAAGGGAGCCTGTCGTGTGCAAAGCATAGGGAATGCTCTGTGTGTGGGGCAAGGAAGCCCCTGTCCAGCCAGAGTGTGCATCCTCAAGGAAGCAGGAGCAGAACTGACTGGTTTAGTGATGTACATACTGGTATCATCCAAATGACAGATTTTGTCAGAGCAGCCCCTCATTTCTACTATAAGCAATAATCAGAGATTGTACTGGTTTTCAACCCAGATTAAAGGGTTAGGAGTTAAATTTCCTCAATTCTCAGCGTAAAAAAAAGAGAAAATATAAGTCCTTTTTCCATTAATCAATCTCCTAGCTAATGAATGGCACCTGTCTTCCAAATCTGTCTGAAGCATACATTTAGTTGCAATCTGATAGAAAAGCAGCACACCTTTTTTTTTAATTTTTAAAACCAGCATATTTATTTTAATATTATTATTTAGTACAAATTTCATGACAGAGATGAAAATTTGCAAAGCTCAAGTTTCAGCTCCACTGCAATTGAAATTTTATTTTTAGTTTTTGAAATTTATTTTTAAAAAATGCATATTTTATATGAATGTATAGGAGGGATTTTATGCTCAAAGTGCTATCATGAGTCATGAGATTAAACAAAAACAAAGTAATCAAGTTTTGCATTGGAAAATCTTGTAAAAGCCAAAAAAATTCCAGGATTAACTGTGGACATTTTTTAGTGTATCATAGTGCAAATCATGGATGTTTGGTGTACTTAGTCATGCAGAGTACTACTAGCTTCAGTCGGACTCCTGGGAACAGTGAATGCTCATTCTACCAATTTGGGATTTGTAGTGTTTCCCATAATAAACACATCTGTGTTGGGATTAAAAAATACTGCATATCATAGTGATCAAAAATCTTGCACAGAGAATCTTTAGGTGTTCTATGGGCAGACAAAAATGCATGTGAGTATTATTAATAGCTTGTAAGCAGTCGTTTGTATCTATAAATATAATTACTCTTAATGGGAAAAAAAGGATTTTTATTAGTCTTTTTTATATGAATAGCTCTACTATTTTGACATACATTTATTCCACCAGTTTCTTCCTCATTATTTTTCCCCACGCTTCATTCATTATAAAACCTTCTCCTGGACTCCAGATACTCCTTTTTAATACAGGTTTTGTTTGTTTGTTTGTTTGTTTGTTTGTTTTAGATATAACTCTGGATATTCTCATTAGTTTGAGTCCTACCCAGTTTGAGTCTTACCCAAACGTTAATATCTCCTGTCCTATAAACATGTATGCTCTTCCTCTCATCTCCTCCTTACATACTACCACATTCAATTGTGCACCGTCAGTTTCTGTCCTTTTCACAGTTATCATCTCCAAATGATCAGCCGTATTCAGCACTCTAGTTACAAAATTGCTTCTCTACTGGCACATGACTACAGTGTTTAAATACAAACTAGCGTTAGTATTTAAATGCTATAGAAATGGTCTGTTTATTGCACGTATTTATCCCCAAGCAGGTGTATGCATCCTAAACCCTACAGCAGGCTGTGCAAACGTGCTATTTAGAAGAATGGTGGACAGAATGAGAATATTCATGACTCATTGAAAGAATACTTATAAGCATTTCTTGTTCTCATACTGATGCCAGAAATGGGAGCTGTCCTTACCTCTGAGGACTTGGATGGAGAGAGGGTGAAATGCTTTGGATGAGAGATTCAGCAGCAGGAGGATAAACAGCCCCTGGCAATGCCAGCATTGCAAGAGGATGCAGTGAGAGCTGCCATTTGGCCAAATCAAAACAGATACAGTGCAGGAGAGAACACACTAATGATCTGTTGCAATGATGTGCTGGCTGTTTGAAAACAGCCCTTGTGCTAAATGGGACCTGAAGACACACAGATGTGTAAGCCTTCGTAATGGATGACCAAAGTCTCAGAGGACTGTATTTTTCCTGTGTGACTCAGGAATACAATGTTGTGTGTCTTCTAGTTGACTCAATCACATTGCCCTTTTTCCTATTTGGCACCTTCATAAAAGCATACTGCCAGAATACTGCTTCAGACTTAACGTATTATTTCACTTGGTTCATAGCTAACAAAGGTTTTCATACATCTGTTGCATTTCACACAGATCACTATCTAAGATGCCCGAAGCAACTCTTGATCAAACGATTAGTGAGCTGCCTGTCTGAGTCCTTTGCAAGCTGTTATGCACAGCATTAGAAACAAATCCTTTTTTTTTTTTTTTTTTCCTTAAGTTCCAGTAGACAAACACAAGGGTTGGAAGAAAATGAAAATAAGTCTCATTTGGGGTCCATTCTACCTCAGAGTTTTTATCCATATTCTTGTTATTTAACACTTCTGAATATTAGGATTTTCAAAGCAACAGCAACAGAGGTACAAGCACTTTAATATTTCCATGTTGTCTTTCCTCTTTCTTTGGTATGGGGCTATTCACTAAATTTGAGCAGAACTTGTAAGTCATTTCAATCCCTTGGGAAAGCTCTTTTTTCACGGAAAATGTACTCTCCTCTGAAGAACTGTATCAACTCCTACTTGACCTTAGTTTGAGCAAGAAAGTTAGAAAAATCAGTTTTCAGGCTGTGCCTTCCACCCATGATTGTGTCCTGCCGGTGCTTTGGAAGAGCAGGACTGTGTGAGCTGCAGAACACTGCTTTGCTTAGGTCAGCTATGAAGATAGTCAGCAGCAGCTCTAGGCTGCATATAAGACTATGACAAACTAGCAACTGTGGTGAACCTATGTCTGTCTGCAGCACAGCCTTGGATCATTTCTGTGAGTAGAATCAATATATTTTGGAAGAAGTGAGGTAAGAAAACAGATGAGAAGGAATTTGTACAAGTAAAAGTTTTTTCTGTCTCTGCCCAGACATCATCAAGTCGAAGAATATGCTTTTTCTCATCTTGATTTGCTGTCATTATGTTTGATTAAAAACAGGAAATTGCTTATTTTATACTCTGTAAACTTTGGCTGATTCTGTTTGTCCCAACGTCAACCTACACAGAAAAAATAATCCTAAAATATAAATGAAGATCTTGTAGGTGGCTAACAAGACTGATGAATCTGGAGGTGTGAATAACTCACAAGTAATATAGACCAAGTAAGAAAGGCAAGCATTCTTAAGAAAAAAGCAGAGTGATGCAGATAACCCACACCTCTTTTGCCCTTTTATTCTCTGGAATTTCTTCTCTTCCTGGCCCAGGCAGCAGAAACCAGTTTTGATGGTGTCATTACTTGTCCTTGAGCGCCTGTGAAATCTACAGTTTTGCCTTTTTGATAAGATGCTCTCTGCCTGTGTTCCTGGAGGATAAGTGGCATGAGACCCAGACTCCTCAGTGCTGAACTTTGGTTAAGGTGATAAATTACATATCCATGAGTAAGCTTAGGCACAGAAAGCCAGCATCATGCTTGCCTGGGCATACACAAACTGGCATAACACCACAAGCTCACAGCAGGATTTCCTGTACCCTTTTTGGCTTTGGTTTCCATAAGGACCTTTCTGTACAGGGCAACACTGGGTTGGCTTTGGAGGATGAGCTTTCCACAGTCAAAGACTGGGTAGGTAGCTTGCAAAGGAACAAACCACAAGAAACACAATCCTTTGCCACACAATCTTCATCCTTCTTAGCATGCAGGAGAGTTTTGTTCAGAATGAAAGTTATGCGCTATATAGATACATATCAAGTGGTGAATCTGTCCTCAATAGGTGTGAAATAGCTTAGAACAACCTGTGTGACGGTGCTGCAGGATAGTGGTATGCAATACCAACCCCATCTCCTGAGTCAGAGCCCAAGAGCTGACCTGTCTATATGCAAAAGGGTGCAATAAGGCTCAGGTATCTGTTGGCATCACCAGCTTTTCTCCCCTTTTTTTGAAAGGACAGCCTAGAGGTAGCTTCATCCAACAGAGATGCAAGTTTGAGTGTTCCTCCCTGGAGGCTTTAATGTTTCCTCTTCAGTTTTAGCCTGATGGTGGGGTTGGACCAACCTGGGAAAGAGCAACTGTCTGGGAACTGCAATACCCTTGAGGTACTTCTGTTCTATCTTTGCAACTGACATTGTTATGGACATATCTCCTGTTTCTCTCTCCTGTAGCAAGTCAGATTATTCTCCAGATCTTTCCCTGAGAAAAATTATCTCTCCTTATGGCTCCAAGATGGAAATAACAGACTAGAAAATAGGGAGACTGTGGTTGCTCTAGTGACCCTGGTTGCATTTGTTGTGTGAAGTGAATGGCTTTGCCCCTGATCTGATGTATCAGGACACTGCTGATCAGCTATATCAAGTAGCAGTGGGTGAAAACACCACTTGTTTCTTTGTGGGTTTCCAGCACCTGGGCTGGGGAAAGTGCAGGGTTAGCTACAGGAAGAAAATGACTCTGTACATGTAATACCTCTTCAGTTGTACCTTCAAGCAATGAGCCTCATGGGAAAAATACTGTTATCATCTGGTAATGGCATTGTCTTGCACTTTAATGGTAATTCACAAGATGATTTTATTTTAATTTTAGTAAGGTATTATTTCTGATTGTAACAAACATGCAGGGTTTCTGTTCCAAACATTTTGTTCTGAAATATCAGACAACAGCCTGCAGTGCCATAAGAAGAGAGACAAATAAGTCTCTTAATAAGACAAATGCCTTTAGAAGGCAGACACAGGGATTTGGAAGGCAGATGCAGGTACTTGGAAGGCAGACAAAAGGGCTTTTAGAAGGCAGATGAAGGGACTTTTGGAAGGCAGATGCAGGGACTGTGAGAATGAAGACCTTGGGCCCACTGTAGGAGAGGATCTGGTTCGAGACCATCTCAGGAACCTGAACGTATACAAGCCCATGGGACTTGATGAAATCCATCCACGGGTCCTGAAGGAGCTGGCAAATGACGTTGCTAAGCCACTGTCTATCATATTTGAAAAATCATGGCAGTCAGGTGAAGTTCCCGATGACTGGAAAAAGGGAACTATAACCCCCATTTTCAAGAAGGGGAAAACGGATAAGCCGGGGAACTACAGACCAGTCAGTCTCACCTCTGTGCCTGGCAAAATCTTGGAGCGGATTCTCCTGGAAGGCATGCTAAAATGCATGAGAAAAACAAGGTGGTTGGTGATAGCCAGCATGGCTTCACTAAGGGGAAATCCCGCTTGGCCAATCTGGTGGCCTGCTATGATGGGGCTATGGAACTGATGGACAGGGGTATAGCAGTTGATGCCATCTACCTGGACTTGTGCAAAGCATTTGACACTGTCTCACATGACATCCTTGTCTCCAAATTGGAGAGACATCAATTTGATGGGTGGAGCACTCGGTGGATAAAGAACTGGCTGGATGGCCACATGCAAAGAGTTGTGCTCAATGGCTCAATGTCCAGCTGGAGACCAGTAATGAGTGGTGTCCCTCAGGGATCGGTGCTGGGACTGGTCTTGTTCAACATCTTTGTTGGTGACATGGACAGTGGGATTGAGTGCGCCCTCAGCAAGTTTGCCGATGACACCAAGCTGTGTGGTTCGGTTGATATACTGGAGGGAAGGAATGCCATCCAGAGGGACCTTGACATGCTTGTGAGGTGGGCTGACGCCAGCCTGATGAAGTTTAAGCATGACAAGTGCAAGGTCCTCCACCTGGGTCAGGGCAGTCCCAGGCACAGCTACAGGTTGGGCAGAGAAGAGATTTAGAGCAACCCTGAAGAGAAGGACTTGGGGGTGCTGGTGGATGAGGAAATGAACAAAAGCTGGCTTCAGTGTGCACGTGCAGCCCAGAAAGCCAACGGTATGCTGGGCTGCATCAAAAGGAGTGTGACCAGCAGGTCGAAGGAGGTGATCCTGGCCCTCTACTCTGCTCTTGTGAGACCTCACTTGGAGTATTGTGTGCAGTTCTGGTGTCCTCAACATCAAAAGGACATGGAACTGTTGGAAGAAGTCCAGAGGAGGGCCACGAGGATGATCAGGGGACTGGAGCACCTCCCATATGAAGACAGGCCGAGAAAGTTGGGGCTGCTCAGCCTGGAGAAGAGAAGGCTGCATGGAGACCTCCTAGCAGCCTTCCAGTATCTGAAGGGGGCCTATAGGGATGCTGGGGAGGGACCCCTCATTAGGGACTGGAGTGAGAGGACAAGGGGTAATGGGTTCAAACTTAAACAGGGGAAGTTTAGATTGTATCTGAGGAAGAAATTCTTTCCTGTAAGGGTGGTGAGGCACTGGAATGGGTTGCCCAGGGAAGCTGTGAATGCTCCATCACTGGCAGTGTTCAAGGCAGGGTTGGACATAGCCTTGGGTGTCCTGGTTTAGTGGGAGGTGCCCCTGCCCCTGGAAGGGGGTTTGGAACTAGATGATCTTAAGGTCCTTTCCAACCCTAACTACTGTATGATTTTATGATTCTATAAAATTGCACATTAAAAAGGATGTAACAGTCAACAAGTTTTGAATCTAACAGAACACGAAACTAATTATGCAGGAGTGACAAGGCAGTGGTGGATCATGGAACCATGAATGTGTAAGAAAGAATGCTTGAGTGACTGCAGTTGCTCATTCCGTAACAAGTTTATGGATGCACTGAACTTAGGATGCTGAGAAAGATGAGAAATCCTTTTTGACGTGTGAGACTGGTTTCTCAGGCTTTAGGGTAAAATGTTCCAGTTGTAAGATTAAAAATTACAGCCCTCTTAGAGGCACTGAAGTGAATTATGATAACTCTTTTCAATTTCTGTGTCACAACTCCATTGATCTTTGTCACTTTAATCACTGAGTTTAATAAACTGGCCCATAAGGTATGTTTTACTTTGTCCTCAAATGCACCTTCTCTTCAGCTCTGATTAATAATTGCAATAATAACAATAAATAAAATCAAAATGAGTTAACATTTTTCTCTTATTTGTGGAATCAAAGCTCATGATTGCACGAAAATAAGTCTCTGGGCAGGTCTGTGAATTCCAAATGCTATTGCAGTGGCTATTTGTTAGAAAATTTGTATTGTATATCCTGATCATTCAAATTCTTATGCTACTTATCCAGCAATCAGAATTTAGGTTATATCTGCTGTTTGTGATGTAAAACATCCTTTGGGAGTTCACTCTCAGTGAGAGTGAAGATGCTTATATACATGTTATGCATAAACATGGCTAATGCCACAGAAATGCCCTGGTGGAAATTCAGAGCTCATTCTTTGCTAACTGGTCAGTATAGCCGCACTTAGATTTAATCCAGAAGTCTTCTGCTGCATCTGATTGTGGATCTTGTACCCACATGAAGCTACAAGGGATGGACAGTGAGTATGTAAGCAGATCTGTTTGTAAATAAGCCACAGCCTGAGAAAGACTTGTTTGGCTGTCTCTGCCTGTATCTGCAGAAGTCATGAACTGGAAAAGCAGATAATATCTAGTTATCTACTAACTTCTACAAGTACTTAATCAGGCACAACATCTGTATGCAGATATAACAGGATAAGGTCCAAGATACTGAGAGCATCTATGCATGCCTGGCTCCTGGGATTAGTTAGCTATATGCCAAATCATTGCCTGACATGTGGAGATTTGGACTGGTATGTCAAATGTTGGACCAGTTATGGGATCTCTTTCAAACCAAGGGTCTATGGCTCTGTGTCTTAAATGAGTCCTCATTAACCCCTGAATTTGCATGTTAAAATATCTGCAAGTTTCCCTAGCCGCAGCCATTATCAAACCAGTTATTGCACTATACAGGCTATATATATAAAGGGTGTGTAACTGGGAAAGGCTCATGTCTGGCACAGGCTGAGTACTTTCAGTATCCACTTTGAAGGAAGTACTTAGCACCTCATTCATGTACTGCTGTTTTTTTGCCTTCTGTGATGAAAATGACCTTTGAAAAGGACTGAGTAATACAATTTCAATGCTTTGACTCTATATTTAGAGGTATAATAGGTTAAAACAGTTCTTGTAAGGGCTTTAATTAAACTCTTAATTCTTAAAAGATTATTTGCAGTGGCTTAGCTACATGGTATTAAAAATCTCCAAGGTGGAAAGAATAGTGAAAATTACCTTCCATTTTCTTCCTTTGAGTGCAGTGGCATCTGGCTGCTGTATGGGGCCACCACTGAGTACAGCCTGGAAATTCAACGTAATGCAAGTCTCAAAAGGAAAATGAGACTCCATTCTGTTAAGTATAGGCATTCTGTGTACTTTCTTACAGAACGAATGGTGCCTTTTAGGACTTTGCTATAGAAACAGTTTTCTTAGAAATAATATCCTTTTTTCTCTCACGTCAAGTTTCTTAAAACCCTATTTTCTGTGAAAAATGGAACGTTATTGGTTTCTGAAAACAATGAAACTTTTAATCAAAAGAAAGGCAAAGAAGAAAAAGAAAAATAGCGTCAAAATGGGAATATTTTAACAGATGCCTTATATCTTATGCCTTTGTGGTTTAAAAGGAATGCTCTCCCTTAAGATAGTTGTTCAGCAAAAGAATCTGAACAGAACCATCATTTACCTTAAAAATATAGGATGGTAACAACAATCTTAGGCTTTACTTTATAACAGTAATTTACAAAACTGACACTCTCTTGCTGATTCACTGCTGATATGGTCTTGCCAGTAGGCAATCTTCTTAAGTTCAAGGCAGAGGAAAAGTGTGTAGCTTTGAGGACTGCATCATGGTGCAACTGGTCCTCTGTATTGGTGCTAATATTCTGCTGAAGGCGTACTGAAAGCCTTTAGTCAGCTGGCTAGAGAAATATTTGAGTGTAGCCATCCAAGACAACCCTGTCTCACTGGAATAATTAAACTATTGACCAAGATGACAAGACCTACCTCTAACTCAAGGAGTTAGGTATTTCTTTGGAATTCCTTCCTTCAAAACAACAGGCATGGGATAAACAAATAAGGCAAATATAGAAACTGGTATTTTGATAAATGCCTTGCGTCTACTTGGATACCAGAACACATATACAAAGCAACAAATATTTAAACTTTAGTTTGTTTTCAAATTAATTTCTCTTCATTAAACTGCTTCATTTATTAGGCATGAAAAGCTTTTCTTTGAAACCAGAATTTCAGGTTGGATAATGTTATCAGAGTTTGTTGGACTTGAATTGATACTCATGGAAAAAGAGGGAGAACACCATAAAATAGAGGCAATTATTTTCCATTTATTTATTTTCTTTTGAAGATACAAAACTTCTTCAGAAACAGTTCTAACACTCCTGAAATGGAAATTGCATAGGTTAATGGTAGGGAATTTGCAGCTAAAGATTTTGGGGCAAGGAGTGTGAGTGAAAAATTTCTTGTATGTAATTTGTTAAAAAATCAGTTTATAAAGGAAAAGTTGACTGGAATAATTTTGATTTCGTGTGGTTCATACTTTTCTGGCCCATTTTCTGGGTCTTTTGTGCCCATTCAGCGTCAACTTCTTGGATAATTGCAGTTTTGATAATCAGGAAATGGTTAAAAACTGTTGTTTCCAAAAACATCTCTTAATGATTCCCTGTTCTGCATTTTCTTCTGTTGAATTCCTTCCTGTGTTTTCTTTCACTGTGTTACTGTGTCTAACTTCAATTTATCTTTGCTTACACACAAATGCAGTAAACGATGTCCGTGCACCTTGGTAAATTAATAAAAGCTAGTCCATTACAGTACTCAATGAACAAAATACCTGTGAAAATGGGTTCAGAAAGCAGCAGCATGGCATAGCTGGGAGCTGAATACCAGAATCTTTGAGAGAAAACTGCTGAAAACTGATTAGAATCAAGGACTGTTGAAACAATGCAGCAGAAGAATGAGAGGTATTCAAAGAGATAGGTGGCATGATAACCTCTGTTCTACAGTGGAATCTAGGCATCAAAAATGACAAAAGAAACTAATGTGGGTAATCAAAATTATGAAAAGCACTATCTTTATTTTTCCATCACTCAGAGTAATATGAGCCTGGGGAAAAAAAAAGGAAAAGAAGTGCTGGCTCGGCTGCAGTCAATGCCATCCCTGAATGAAACATGAAACAATGCAGGAAGGGCTAACAGTCATTCTCCACATACTTCTTCCTCCATGCCTCCCTAAAAGGAAAGTAAATAAAATCTGAACAACTTAGATAAGACTTTTTAAAGTTCTTCTCTCTTTTTTCAAAAGCTCAACAAATGTGTCCTACCAGTTCCTCAATGTAAAAGTAGCGAGAGGAGAGAGAATGGCAGGATAATGCCAATAAACTTTGATATTGCACTTTGTGAAACAGAGTCAGTTGGCTTGGCATGATCCCATGGACAGGAAATAAAAGGCTGCAGTCCAGAATTATAGACTCCAGAGCATCTTTTGTGCAATTCCAGAGTCTGTTTCTTATTTGATAAAGTTCACATACAGGGACTGT
Source organism: Ara ararauna (assembly GCA_028858755.1). Lineage (NCBI taxonomy): Eukaryota > Metazoa > Chordata > Aves > Psittaciformes > Psittacidae > Ara > Ara ararauna. The sequence goes on from CM054379.1 coordinate 99,932,547, forward strand.
TTCTCTAACGGAGAAAATTGATACAATTCTGAGAAAGATACCTTAGCCTCATAACGTGACTGGTGTTTGACTCTTCTTGGTGCAGACAGGAATCAAGAACATTCAGTAAGATATACTGAGTATGTGGACTTGAAAAAACCCCACCCCTCTCATCCTTAGAAAGGCGTTCTTCCTCTTCTTTAATTCCATAATCATTTTCTGTGAGTGAGGAGTCTGTTAGGAGCATGGTTACTTCTCCTACCAGGGGGGCACCAACTCATTAGACACTGTATCAGCAATCCACACACTGGCATTAAGTCAGGCCTTTAATCATAGCAGTGTTCACTGTCATCTTCTGAGTAGTGTCCGTAACTTTAATGAAAGAAAAGCTGAGTGGTTTGCAATTTCATATGCATTTCTACTGATGCATATGAACAAAATGTTCTGTTTTCACAAACCAGTGTCAAAGAAGCTCTCTTAGTCTTCAGGAGGGCTGACTAAAGCATTTTTTTGTCTTAAAATTTCTTTCCACATATAATTTCCAGCCTTCAGTCTTATGAATTTTATTTTGTTTAGAAGAAAGGAATGACTGAGTGTCGTGATTTAAATGCAGTCAGTCACGCAGTTTGCTCACTCACTCCTCCCCCTTTCTTCCCCCAGCTCCCAGGGGGATGGGGAGGAGAATCAAAAGAATGCAGCTCATGCAGGTTGAGATAAGAACAGTGCAGTAACTAAGGTATAACACAAATCACTACTGCTACCACCAATAATAATAATGACAAGGCAAATACAAGGAAAGAGTATTATAACCACTCACCACCGATACCAAGCCTGACCCAGCAGCAAACACCCACCCTTCTTGGTCTCTGCCCTCCTTTTTTACATCCTGGGCATGACATGCTGTGGTATGGAATACCCCTTTGGTCAGTTTGGGTCAGGTGTCCTGTCTCTGCTTCCTCCTGGCTTCCCCTCCTCCCTGGCAGAGCATGAGACTCAGAAAGTCCTTGGTCAGACCAAAGCATTCTAAGCCATAACTGAACACATCGATGTTATCAGCACTGTTCCCAAGCTGAAAGTCAAAAACACAGCTCTGCACCAGCTACCAAGAAGCAGAAAAATGACTGCTGCTGCTGAACCCAGGACACCGAGTTCTCATTTGCTATAGAGACAGGCAACCCTGCCTGTGCAAATTGTCATTTCTTCATCCAATGGTATAACAGCACCTCAGCTTATTCCTACATAGGCAACCAATACATATTCCAGCAGCAGTAGCCCTCATGCACATTCCACTAACCTACTGGCTGCTTTATCTCCTGCAAGCAGCTATAGGTAATTTTTCTCCTCCATCAGCAAGATGAAGCATCCCATTTAAATATGTCTTTTCCTGTTCTTGTGTATGGACCAATGGGGCCTTTATGGGTCCTATTCTTGTGACTAAAAAGTAAGCTTCTGCAGTACAGGGACCAGCAGTCAGTCTTACCACTTAATACTCAATGGAGATCTAGTTTATATAGTTAGCAATGTCTCTAATGCAATCCATTTTATCCTGTAGTCAATGCCTGTGTTTTCTGGATGGACCGTGTTCTGAATGCCGTTACTCTAAAAAGATCAGACTCATAGCAGACACCTACACTGCCATTAGAAAAGATTAATTCCAGAGAAAGATTTCATGAACACTTTGCCAGAGGGGGTTTGATACTAGTTGCAGTGATCCCGTGGTCCTGCACCCTCCTTGGGGTAATTTTTCTCTTCCACGATTGTGTGGAAGACGGCTTCCTTCTGCAAGTAATAGAGGAGCTGACAAGGAGAGGTGCCATGCTTGACCTCATCCTCACCAACAGGGAAGGGCTGGTTGGAAATGTGACGCTCCAGGGCAGCCTTGATTGCAGCGATCATGAGATGGTCGAATTTAAGATCCCCAGGATAGTGAGAAGAACATGCAGCAAGCTCACTGTCCTGGACTTAAGTCCCACTTAGAATTAAAATTGACTAGGGATGTTAAGGATAACAGGAAGGGATTCTATAGGTACATTGCAAATAAAAGGCAGACTAGGGACAATGTGGGCCCTCTCCAGAAGCTATCGGGAGAACTGGCTACCCTGGATTTGGAGAAGGCTGAGGTTCTTAACGACCTTTTTGCCTCAGTCTTCATCGTCAAATGCTCTGACCATACCACCCAAGTCTTGGAAGGCAGACGCAGGGACTGTGAGAATGAAGACCTTGAGCCCACTGTAGGAGAGGATCTGGTTTGAGACCATTTTAGGAACCTGAACATATACAAGTCCATGGGACCTGATGAAATCCATCTGTGGGTCCTGAAGGAGCTGGCAAATGAAGTTGCTAAGCCACTGTCCATCATATTTGAAAAATCATGGCAGTCAGGTGAAGTTCCCGATGACTGGAAAAAGGGAACTATAACCCCCATTTTCAAGAAGGGGAAAACGGATAAGCCGGGGAACTACAGACCAGTCAGCCTCACCTCTGTGCCTAGCAAAATCTTGGAGGGGATTCTCCTGGAAGGCATGCTGAGGCACATGAAAAAAAACAAGGTGGTTGGTGATAGCCAGCATGGCTTCATTAAGGGCAAATCCCGCTTGACCAATCTGGTGGCCTGCTATGATGGGGCTACGGAACTGATGGACAGGGGTAGAGCAGTTGACGCCATCTACCTGGACTTGTGCAAAGCATTTGACACTGTCTCACATGACATCCTTGTCTCTAAGTTGGAGAGACATCAATTTGATAGGTGGAGCACTCGGTGGATAAAGAACTGGCTGGATGGCCGCACGCAAAGAGTTGTGCTCAATGGCTCAATGTCCAGCTGGAGACCAGTAATGAGTGGTGTTCCTCAGGGGTCGGTGTTGGGGATGGTCTTGTTCAACATCTTTGTCAGTGACATGGACAGTGGGATTGAGTGCGCCCTCAGCAAGTTTGCCGATGACACCAAGCTGTGTGGTTCGGTTGATATACTGGAGGGAAGGAATGCCATCCAGAGGGACCTTGACACGCTTGTGAGGTGGGCTGATGCCAACCTGATGAAGTTTAAGCATGCCAAGTGCAAGGTCCTACACCTGGGTGGGAGCAATCCCAGGCACAACTACAGGTTGGGCAGAGAAGAGATTCAGAGCAACCCTGCAGAGAAGGACTATGGGGTGTTGGTTGATGAAAAAATGAACATGAGCCAGCAGTGTGCACTTGCAGCCCAGAAAGCCAACCATTTCTTGGGCTGCATCAAAAGGAGCGTAACCAGCAGGTCAAAGGAAGTGCTCCTGGCCCTCTACTCTGCTCCTGGGAGACCTCACTTGGAGTATTGTGTGCAGTTCTGGTGTCCTCAACATCAAAAGGACATGGAACTGTTGGAAGAAGTCCAGAGGAGGGCCATGAGGATGATCAGGGGACTGGAGGATCTCCTGTACGAAAATAAGCTGAGAAAGTTGGGGCTGTTCAGCCCGAAGAAGAGAAGGCTGCATGGAGACCTCATAGCAGCCTTCCAGTATCTGAAGGGGGCCTATAGGGATGCCGGGGAGGGACTCTTCATGAGGAACTGGAGTGAGAGGACAAGGGGTAACGTGTTCAAACTTAAACAGGGGATGTTTAGATTGGATCTGAGGAAGAAATTCTTTCCTGTAAGGGTGGTGAGGCACTGGAATGGGTTGCCCAGGGAAGTTGTGAATGCTCCATCTCTGGTGGTGTTAAAGGCTGGACTGGACATAGCCTTGGGTGGCATGGTTTAGTGGGAGGTGCCCCTGCCCGTTGCAGGGGGGTTGGAACTAGATGATCTTAAGGTCCTTTCCAACCCTAACTATTCTATGATTCTATGATTCTATGACATGTATGTGTGCTTTTTCTTTTCATTGTTTGCCAGTTATCCATTTCTTTCAGTTGTTTTTTGCTGTCCCTGACTTGAAGAGCTGCACTGTGTGATTTGTGTTTGCTGTAGGGGACCTCTGATATCTGCCTATGTTGTTGTTCTTTTACAGCACATTTTATTCCAGGATTTATGCCAGAGAAAATAGTTACTGACTATTGCCATTAACAATGAGTGTTAACCACACCATTGCACATGATTAAATTAAAACTACAAACAAGTTAGGGAGCGGTTACCTAGCTACTAGATAACTGATAACAGTTTAAATAAACTAATCCCAGCTCAAGCCAAGACAACCTCAGTCCTGGGGTTTGTTACCTCTTGCACTAATGGTAATTTGCATTTTCTGTCTTCAACAAGGACCAGAAGGCTGCAGCTGTAGTAAGGATAGAAAGAATCTGGTGGAGCAAAGTATGGGCTGCAAAGAGAACTGGGATGTGGGAAAATATTTTGGCTGCACAATGGCTTGGGAGCCTTGTATACAGCTCATTTGACCACTGGGGTTGGAGTTAGGATGCCATCAATTTTTAGTAAGTGTGCTTGATTCAGTGACATCATCACATGGTCCACTCTTGAGAGTGCCTCGCATTCATGCATGTTCATTTTCTGATGCAGTACCTACCATTTAAATTCCTCACAGAGAAATATACCAGAAACTTCAGCTGGGTCAGCCTCTTTGGAAATATCCTTGGCAAGGATATTGAACACTGGCCTTAAACCTTTACTCTTTAATTGGCAGAAGCTGGCTTTTGAGTTATGATTGTAACCTTTGCTTTAGTGTGTTTAACTCCCACTGGAATCCCATAGAAACTGTGTTACATCTGCAGCAAATTTCTATATTAAATTTTCTTGGTTAAACTTTGTTTCTTTATTTTCTTGCTCTCTTGCCTCATGTTCTCAAAATATAAAATTATCATCACAGTCCATTTCATTTGTTGAAACAAGAATTGCATCAACATTCTCTTCATTTTCCTCAAATAGGTATCATTTAGATTTCTTCCCGCTCCAGCCAATTGCTTCTGTCAATTTTAAAACCACTGCCTGCATCTTTAATTCTCCTTGCAACAGCTATCAGGGTTAGCTTAAGAAATCTTCAGCAGAAATTCTTTCTGCCAAAAAGGAAAAATCAAGCTTGTTGAGAATTTGCACCTTTTCTTTTTGCTACAAGGTACAGAAAAAATTATCCCCAATGCCATTTCCAAGTAAGTCAATACCATTTTATTATAGTATCTTTAGGTGAATGTTTTACTTTATTTTATTTTCTATTCAGAACAATCCAAAGCTTTGAATGTGTACATTACTGCTATTGGCGTGTAAAAGTACTGATTTAAGACAACAGCTCTCAAACAGCTTTCAGAAGCAGCCTTTCTATTAAATTTTTGTGATTCGCAACAATCACCACATGATTCCCTCCTGTTTTATTTTTCAAAAAGAAGCGGCATGCTCATCCTGGCTGTGTTCAAGGCTGGGCTGGACAGAGCCTTGAGTGGCATGGTTTAGTGGGAGTTGTCCCTGCCCATGGCAGGGGGGTTGGAACTTGATGATCTTAAGGTCCTTTCCAACACTAACTATTCTATGATTCTATGATTCTATGATCTCTGGGAAGAAGAAAGCAACTGGAGCTCTTCTTAGAAATGAGGGTCATCAGTGGGACTGAGGTTACATGAGCCATCAGCAACGTAGCAAAACAGGGTAAAACTGGTATTCTAACTTTTTTCTTGCTCAGTAGGTTTGAAAAAAAGTGATGCAGATAGTTATAGAAGGAGAAAAAAAAAGTCACCAAGAATTCTTGTCTCGTTAAAGACAACTAAAACACATTAAAGCCTTTTTTTGAACTGCAGGTTTGTCTAAGTTATGATAAACACTGGGGAGGGTAAGACATGACAGTTCACAAAAAAAAACATGGCTTATGGAATCACTAGACATTTTTGTAATCCCAATAAAAATAGGTGGACTCACCTCAGTATTTTCCAGTGTATGCTGGTGCAAAAAAAAACAATTATATTTGCCTTTAAAGTCACGTTCAGGTATTTTAAATTTGAGCATCTCTAAGTTTCTGTGTGAATTGTTGATCATGATGCTTCCTGTAATTTGTGAGCAGACATTTTGCTCTCACACCGAAAGCATGACTGACAGGTTTTTCTCCTACCATTTTATATGAATAATAAATTGTTTCAATGCACACACAGAAAGGACATAATTTAGACTAAGCTATCGTTTCCAGACTGTGCTTTATCTTTTTTTTACTGAGTAGAAAATAAGCCCATAACTTATTGAAGTCTTTTCTACTTCTAACTTCTTTTCAGTGTTATTCAACATATAGTATTTCCTCTACAGAATATCTTAGACCACCGTGTCAGTGTTTTTTCGGTTTTGTTTTTTTTTTTTTTTTTTTCAGTTTGATTTATTTTCAGTCTGATTTAAAGGAATTACTTACAAAAGATTGCTCTTAAAATGCAGACAGTTTTGCTCTTTTTTAAGAAGAAATGCATGCTCTTAGTATCTCAGTTCAGCATTATGACATCTTCCTTGAATACATTGTGAAGTTAAGGAAAGCTTGTGCCTTGAATTCAGATGGAGAAAAATGCATTAAAACTAAGTTACTGACCTATTTTGAAGTCTAAGATGTTAAAATACAAAGGAGTCTTGGCTACTGCAGAAGCTACTTACACTGAATTTCTTTCATTTTTTTTCTGCACTCCTACCATTCTGAATCACTTTGTGCATTATTTATGAACTTCTTAGTCATGAGTGTTGAGTTAAAGTTACCTTCATTCTGTTTAGTTCAGTGAGTAATTAACTGTCTCCTACTTTGTGGCTACTGATGCAATTCAGGAAGTGTGTGTGGGGGGAACAACGTTTGTGTTTGGTTGTTTGATTTTATTTTTTTTACTTTTTCTCTGCAGAGAGATGCATTTTTCACCTGAAGCTGTAGCACTTTAATTCATGAGTAGCTAGATGAACATTTGTGTCTTGCATAACTACGAAGAGTTACACCTGTGCACCATGGGACCTCAAGCTTTTTGCATCCCTGCATGCTCAAATAATGAAAAAAGAAAAAATAATCCAAACCCAGAAATAACCCCAAACCCCATGAAAACCAGGTTTCAGCTGTATTTGTTTTTCACTTTCTTCACTGTCTTCAGTAACAACTGCTAGAACTCCCTTACTATTCTGTAATTATGCAACTGATGCACAAAAGAGTCTCAGCTTTTTTCCCACTAAAAAAGATGATAGAGAAACTGTGCTCTATCAAGTCACCTCATTGAATCATCTAAAACTGGTACCTTTTAGCTAGAAAGTGAGTAGGGCTAGCTGCTTCTGAAGAAGATGCAAGGAACACTAGATAATGATGAACTAACTTGATATAATGAGCAATTAGTAGCTGGCTTGTGAACCTAAGCAAGAAGATTAGTATTCCGTCTACTTATTTTTTTCAGCCTTCTTTTTTCATATTGCTTTCCCCCCTCCCTTGTTTATCTACAACAGCCCTGACTGTGCTCATTATCTTCATAAATGCCTATTCTTCTGACTCTTGAGAAGTTCTTGGCCTTTCTATGTCAAAAAAGTATATTTATAGGCTAGTTATGCAGTACATTAAAGTTGCAGGTCTTTGTCTCAGTTAGTCCCCTGTTGAATAAGTAGGTGATAAATGTAGGTGCAAAGTAAAATTACAGAAAACTGTACCGCAACAGGAACATCAAGAAATTGAGGAACAGAGAGGCTAGAGGATATTTCTTCATCTTATCCTATGATTTCTTCATTTTGATATTAGAAATTATGTAATCACATCAGCTTTTATGCCTCTGTACTGCTATAGTGAAGCTGTTCTCCCTTTTCTGCTTATGACTAGAAACTCCATATTTCCAATGTGAATTTATTTATGGGCAGTGTTTATCCCTTTGAAAAGCCTTTGGTTTTTTGTTTGGTTGGTTTTTATTCTAGTTTGTTTTTTGGATAAGCTTACAGGATAGTCTTGGATCCTCACTCAACCTTTGGCTTACTAATCAAGTCCAGCTTTCATAACCTCTTCTTAAAAGATCAACCCACCAACTTTGTCTCTGCATACCCTGTGTGGAACTGGTTTGTGCTAGGAACCAGAGATTTGTACAAAATTCTGGTTAAAGTTTACCCATATCTAGTAAGAGATCTTAATCACTTCCACATATCTACTAGAAATACTTTGTCTAAATAGACTCTTTTGGGGACTGCACTTGTTTTTTCTTCAGAGGTACATTACTTCACTCTTTCAGTACCCTTTGATGTGCCTATAACTCACTTGATGTTCTAGAAATTCTCACTTTATATTCCTGCTTCCTGTTTTCCAATATTAACTTTCTTTGTTAATAAATTTTTTTAAGGTTTTTTTTTTTTTAATCCTGGTGTTGTGGTTTAAGGCTGATTCTTTCTTTTCATATTGACATCCTTTTGACATGTGCAAGTCTGGCACTGTTCTCTAGAATTTTTCTTGTTCAAGATTCAAGTTTTGGATAGCTTTCAAAATATGTATCTATTCTATAACAAAATTACAGGTACCCTTTTCATTCAACTCTCAAGTCTCTCACCCAGTTAATTTCACATTTCTTTTATCAAAGTTTCCTCTTCTGAACTAAAGAATCTCAACTACAGATTTGCCTTTATTATTTAATTTTGTTTAGATGAAATTAATTCTAAATAACTCGGCTTGTGTTAATTTTTTATAACCAGTTTTTCTCCAGTGGTCTCACTGCTTGCTAAAGTCAACTTCTCCCTTTTTTTACCTAGTAGTTGATAGAAAAAAAACCCTTGTGCTGTTATCTCCAGGCACATTTCCTCCCAAATTAATATAATTTCTGTCTCTATACCTGGAAAGTTAGATCCTTCCAGAAAAGAAAAAAATCCAAACAAAACATTTTGTATTTTATTTCTTAAATACTATTGCAGAGATTTTCATCCACGTACCAGTCCAATCCTGTGAATTCTGTACCAGACTCCTTAACTTTCTTTTAGCAGATCAGAAATATTCCACTGAAGATTAGTTGTGGCTCTGCATCTTCCTCAGTCTGGCATTGTCATTCTTGCTCTCTTCCAGACGAAATCTGGCAATAGGTTTTCTCATTGGCAAGGATTGGATTCTTCTCCTCTCCTACTGGGATACATTTCATCCTCAAGTCTATATTACAGTCCTCAAGTTTCAGTCTCAGGAACTCACTGAATGTGATTGCATATACAGAAGTCAGCTTCGAAAGCACAGTCAGACTAAATTCAAATATAGAAGCCATGGATGTTGCATCACCTATAGATAATCAGTTATTCAGCATTTTCTATTTAATGTTAAAGCTTCTTTTTATCACTCTCAAATTGAGACCAGTGCCAAATAGGACTGGAATAGAAATACTAAGCAATGTTTTCATTACCACAGGGATCAATTATTATGGTTCATTATTTTCAGATATTCAAGCTTGTGTTATTATAAAATGCTAGGTCATGCGAATGCTCCCACTGCTGTCATTCCTACAGACTATTGACTATCTGATATTCTATTCCACTATTTTTCATCATTATTTTGACTTAGAGTTCCCAAACTAATTTACATGTTTCCAGAATGTTTCCCTTTTCCTGCCAAAGGAGAGCTAGGGATGCAATCAAAGGGGACCCAAATCATTTATTAGCATGGTGTCGCAAGCCAAATGTTTCAATTTTTCCAGCAAAATAAAAAAAGCTGTCATTACAAGAGTGAGAACTGATGGTTAAAGCAAAAATTAGCAGACAGGAGCATTGGCTTCTCTTTCTATTGCTAATACAGCAAGCAGTTATGACTTCAGACTTACTGTTTAGTCTGATTTGCAGATGTTCCATTAACTGTAGATGGAGCAGGTGTGCTCAACACCTTTGAAATTCAGCTTCCTAATAGTTTTGTGCCTTAGTTTCTCTATTGTAAAATGAGGAAGAAAATAACAAGATCTAACTCTCTGCTTGTGAATTGCACTGAAATGTCCATTTCAGAGTGAAAGGCACAGCAACTACTGTGGTAAAATTGCCCTTGCTGAGCTGGGCTATGTATAACAGAGGTAATGTTTCAGAGAATGATATAATGAGATACCCCTCCCCTCACTGATCTTGCCCTTGTTCTTCAATTTTTCCAGTCTCTAGCTTCTGCAAGCCTCTGAACTGAAAGGTCCTTGACGTACGCTGCTGCAAACAGCAGGATCTCATGAAGCAGGCTTTAAAACAACAAATCAGTCTGCAACTGCTACTCATTTCATAGAACTGTTCAACATTTCAGGCTGTAAAATTCTTTGATATTTCACAAGCCTGGCTTTTGGAGCTTACAGGTTCCAGATTTGCAGGGAGAAGCTACTATTACTATCCCAAAGGATCTGTGTAATATTAAGCTGATAAAATTGCTATAGGTTTCATCATATATAAGGGATAGATATTCATACACATTCATCCCTATATGCTGACCAGAAGAAATACGAACCTGCCATTTCTGAAACAGTATTTGTTAACAGATTATTCACAAGCATCCAATTAACTTATTTCATTTAGGATCTGCATTCAATTTTAAATTCTAAATAACAGGTAAATATATAGCAGTGTATTGGGATTTTCAAAGTAACTTCTTGTGGGTATTCTTTGCTGTAAACCACTTTATTCTGCAGATTATATGCTGGTGCTGCACAAACTGTTTAACTGTTTCAAGCTTTGCAGCAGGAGAATGTTTTATGTGGCATGTCATCTTCCAACTAGCTCACTTTCTCTGTGCTTTGCTGATGACATCTTCCCTGACAAAACAGGAAGAAAACCATCATGCTGCAATCAAATTTTAAGAGACCTGGTGCAGTCACAGCTGGGTATCTACTGGCTGTCTGCAGGTTTTTCCTAGTAGTCAACCGAGTTCCTGCTATTTTGCCACAAGTGGGCAGTAATTAACTGCTAATTCCAATCACAAAGCTCTTGGCTTTTTCACTCCTGGCTGAACTTCATAACTCTTGGACTGCCCTTGCTTTGGTCCTATCTGACTATGAAGTACTACAAAGGAACCTGGTAGTTAAAGCTGATTTACTCCAGTCTTCCTACAGGAAGTGTTTAATAGTCTGCACAGGAGCTTGGGAAGGTATGTGTTTGTGTTTGAGACTTGTTGGAAACCCAAAATAATACCGTCCCAGAGCCACTGCAATCCCTTTTTCAAGACTTATATTCTCCTTCTCCCAACCATTTGAATAAGAAAATTCAGAAACAAGTTGACATAAGTGGATCTAAATTATTAACTATAATTAAAAAATATCAATATTTGCAATATCGAAATTACTACCTTTCTTATACAGAAAAAAAACAACCTCCCAAAAAGTCCCACAAAGCTAAGCAAACCAGTCTGCCTTTGGTTTGACTGGTAAGGCTTTCAGGGCCAGTGATACATGGTATTAATATATCTTGTTTATCATATTTATTACCTTAAACAATTGAGTATTTGCTTCTGGTAAGCAGAAAGAAATATGAAAAGAGTATTTTATAAGGCAAGATCCTTGCACTTTCCTTCATGAGAATATTGTTGCTATGCTCTTTTAGAAAACTGAGCATTATTTTATCTTGCTTTAGGCTCTTTTTAGGCTAGGAGGTAACTTATGACTATATCACATGACAGGTAATACTTTATAACAAAAAGTCATATGTAAACATGCCATGCTTCTCTTGACACATGTCAGTCAGGTGAATTAAATGCTAAGACACGTTTGTCTCATTTTAAGTTAGTGCATCTTGAAATGTGCTGAGAGTAGGCACTCAAAACTTCCAGACTCCAAGCAGGAGGATAGATGAACTGGGGTATGTGAGAACTGAACCTGGAAGATGACTGAGCTATGGGAAGCTGCAGAATTGTTTCTAGGAAGCTGGAAGATCTACAGTCCCACTATGGGAAAAGTGACAGCTCTTATGATACTCTGGGTGTCCTGACTTCAGCAGTAGCAGTCATTTTTCTCTTTCTCAGTAGCTGGTGCAGTGCTGTGTTTTTGACTTTCAGCCTGGGAACAGTGCTGATAACATCGATGGGTTTAGCTGCTGCTCAGAAATGTTTACTCTGACCAAGGACTTTCTGAGTTTCACGCTCTGCCAGGGAGGAGGGGAAGTGGGGAGGAAGCAGTGACAGGACACCTGACCCAAACTAACCAAAGAGGTATTCCATACCACAGCACGTCATGCCCACTATATAAACTGAGGGCAGTTACCTGGAAGGGTTAGATCACTGCTGGGTCAGGATGGGTATAGATCAGTGGGAGGTGATCGGTTGTATTGTCTTCCCTTGTTATTTCCCTTACCATTATAATTATTGGTGGTAGCAGCAGTGGTTTGTGTTATACCTTAGTTACTGGACTGTTCTTATCTCAACCTGTGGGAGTTACATTCTTTTGATTCTCCTCCCCATCCCTCCGGGAGTGGGGGGAAAAGTGGGGGGAGTGAGCAAACAGCTGCGTGGTACTGAGTTACCAGATGGACTTAAACCACAAGAGTTCTTTTTTGGCACCCAACGTGGGGCTTGAAGGGTTGAGATAATGAAAGATCTGACCAGGGTGTGTGTCTAATCGTATTTGTGATAAGCATTCATTGTTTCGGATTAACAGTCACTCGTCACAATGCTGATTTTTTGGCTCTCAAAGTTGTTACTCTTGATCTCACAGTTTCAGCATGTTGTACCTTACAGCCAGTATTTGCTGGGTTAGTGTTTATCAGCTGGGGCCCTTGGGTTAAGGTTCTTGTTTCGTTGTACTTTATGGTAATGACTTGTCATACAACAGAATCATTGATCATGAAACTGATCTGGCTTGCATTCCCAGTATGGTCACCACCTCTATACTTTGGGAGGTATATAATCGAAGTGTATAGCAATTACACATCTTTTTTCCCCTCCTTGGGTGGTCAACCTGTGAAGGAGACATTCCCTTATATTCCCAGCCCTCCCACACCGAACCGTTTACAGCATCATTTCAGAGTTCTGAAGGTTTTGAATGGCTTTTATGTACCCTTGAGACCTGCCTTCCAATTGTGATGGGGATCACCATGTTGGCACACATGCAGAGTATGTTTTACTCATTACCATTTCTTCTGACCTCAAGAGTTAAGCAGAGTCAGGTTTGGGCTTTCCCTAGGGTTAGACGATGATATAGGAGGATCAAGAGATTTTCCCCACGGCTGGACAGTCATGAGTAGCAGGGTGTGTGCGATAGCATGGGCAAGTATCTAGGCCAGTGGGCTCCTCCAGTGCTTTGGAATTTCACCACTGAACAAGTGCAAAATCCAGAAAAATTAGTAAAACACTTAAATGAGGTGTGTTGTCATTATGGTCATACCAGAGAGGGACAAATCATGGCAACGTGCTGGGGCTTGGCCTATGCTTACAGAGCCCTGTTCAACACTATCCAGCACCTTCAAAAGGGAAAAAAATGTCCCTGGATCTGATGGAAAAGCAACAGACAGCACAGCTACTCCAGCTCCCAGCACAACAGCTACACCAGCCCCAGAGACAAGTACAGTAGCTACTCAAACTTCGACAGCAACAGAGAGTGCAGCTAATCCAACTCCAAGTACAGCAGCTACACCAGAGGACCAATTCATGCCAATATCGGTTGCCACTGTATGCAAAGGGAAAAGCAAAAATGAGGCAAGAAAGATGAAGCAAAAGGAAGAAACAATGTACTCACCACTCGGGACTGCATCTGAGCAGGAGTTATTAGTATGTGAATCAGAGGAAGAAGAGGAAGACGAGGTGACCCCACAACCCCAGACCTCAACCAAGCTACAGAATATGGGAAAAGATTTTATCCGTCAGCCAGGGGAGCACATCATCACCTGGTTGCTCTGATACTGCGACAATGGGGCCGACAGTCACAAACTAGAAGGTAGGGAAGCCAAGCAGCTGGGATCACTTGCTAGGGAAGGGGCAATTGACAAAACAATTGCAAGAGATAAAGTCCCTCAGCCTTTGGAAGTGGCTCTTGGCAGCTCTGAAAGAAAGGTTTCCATACAAGGATGATATTATGAGTCATTCAGCCAAGTGGACTACTCTAGATAACGGCATCCAGTCTCTGAGGAAATCAGCCATTGTAGAGATGATCTATCACATCAAGCCGAATGCCAGGGATGTACCCATAGAACCAGATGAAGTCAAATGTACATGACCCATGTGGTGGAAATTTACATGGAATTCACCATCATCACATGCCCATTTATTGGCAACAGTAACCTGAAATGACGTAGTACCACTAACAGTGGATGAAATGATTCATCAACTCCAAGTGATCGAAGACAATCTCAACCCTTCCATCATTTCAGCTGTTGAAAAACTGTCCCAGGACCTCAAACAATTGAGAGACAATCTATCTGATCTATCCAGCTCCTCACGTGCACCAACACACATCTCAGCTATTAACAAAATGCATCCTACAGCTTGAGAGAGAAGATATAGAAGGTACCCGGGGAACTATGGACCAGTCAATCTCACCTCTGTGCCTGGCAAAACCTTGGAGCAGATTCTCCTGGAAGGTATGCTGAGGCACATAAAAAAAAAAACCAAGGTGCTTGGTGACAGCCAGCATGGCTTCACTAAGGGGAAATCCTGTATGACCAATCTGGTGGTGTCCTGTAATGTGGCTACAGAACTGATGGACAGGGGTAGAGCACTTGATGTTGTCTGCCTGGACTTGTGCAAAGATTTCGACACTGTCTCACATGACATCCTTGTCTCCAAATTGGAGAGACATCAATTTGATAGGTGGAGCACTCGGTGGATAAAGAACTGGCTGGATGGCCACATGCAAAGAGTTGTGCTCAATGGCTCAATGTCCAGCTCAGACCAGTAACGAGTGCTGTCCCTCAGGGATTGGTGTTGGGACCGGTCTTGTTCAACATCTTTGTTGGTGACATGGACAGTGGAATTGAGTGCACCCTCAGCAAGTTTGCTGATGACACCAAGCTGTGTGATTTAGTTGATATGCTGGAGGGAAGGAATGCCATCCAGAGGGACCTTGACATGCTTGTGAGGTGGGCTGATGCCAGCCTGATGGAGTTTAAGCATGTCAAGTGCGAGGTCTTCCACCTGGGTCGGAGCAATCCCAGGCACAGCTGCAGGTTGGGCAGAGAAGAGATTTAGAGCAACCCTGAAGAGAAGGACTATGGGGTGTTGGTTGATGAAAAAATGAACATGAGCCAGCAGTGTGCACTCGCAGCCCAGAAAGCCAACCGTATCCTGGGCTGCATCAAAAGCAGCGTGACCAGCAGGTCGAAGGAGGTGATCCTGACCCTCTACTCTGCTCCTGGGAGACCTCACTTGGAGTATTGTGTACAGTTCTGGTGTCCTCAGCATCAAAAGGACATGGAACTGTTGGAAGAAGTCCAGAGGAGGGCCACGAGGATGATCAGGGGACTGAAGCACCTCCCATATGAAGATAGGCTGAGAAAGTTGGGGCTGCTCAGCCCGAAAAAGAGAAGGCTGCATGGAGACCACATAGCAGCCTTCCAGTATCTGAAGGGGGCCTATAGGGATGCTGGGGAGGGACTCTTCGTGAGGAACTGTAGTGAGAGGACAAGGGGTAATGGGTTCAAACATAAACAGGAGTAGTTTAGATTGGATCTGAGGAAGAAATTCTTTCTTGTAAGGGTGGTGAGGCACTGGAATGGGTTGCCCAAGGAAGTTGTGAATGCTCCATTGCTGGCGGTGTTCAAGGCCAGGTTGGACATAGCCTTGGGTGGCCTGGTTTAGTGGGAGGCGTCCCTGCCCCTGGCAGGGGGTTTGGAACTAGATGATCTTAAGATCCTTTCCAACCCTAACTATGCTATGATTCTGTGCGCCATGGGCCACCCTATGGTTTTACCTGTGGGATCATGGAGAAGACATGACAAAGTGGGATGGAAAACCTACCTCAGCTCTGGAGGAACGGGTGTGGGAATTGAAGAGGAGAACAAAGGTCAAGGCTGATCATCCCATGAAAGCTGCGGCTTCAGTCTCTGGTAAGCAAGTTCCCAGATGGAGTCGAAGAGCTGATTTTACTCCAGCTCCTGTGATAAAAAAAGAATAATCCCTTTCTATAAGACTTAAGTGTCCAACATTGTGACGACTAGTAGAGGGGCTCTACCTCCACCCAGGTGGAGGTAGGGGACAATCGGATTTACTGGACTGTGTGGATCAGATGGCCTGGCACATCTTTCTCACTGAAGTATAAGGCTCTAGTAGATACCGGTGCACAGTGTACTCTGATGCCATCAAGCTGTCAAGGGGTGGAACCCATTTCTATTTCTGGAGTGACAGGAGGATCCCAAGACTTGGCTGTACTGGAGGCTGAAATCAGCCCGACAGTGAAGAAATAGCAAAACCACCCCATTGTGACTGGTCCAAAGGCTCCATGCATCCTTGGCATAGACTACCTCAGGAGAGGGTACTTCAAAGACCCAAAAGGGTACCGATGGGCTTTTGGTATTGCTGCTTTGGAGACAGAGGAAATTGAGAAGCTGTTCACCTTGCCTGATCTCTCAGAGGATCCTCATGTTGTGGGATTGCTGAAGGTTGAAGAACAACAAGTGCCAATCGTGACCACAACAATGCACGGGCGACAATATTGAACCAACCGAGACTTCCTGATTCCCATCCATAAGCTGATCCATAGACTGGAGATTCAAGGAGTGATCAGTAGGACCCACTCACCCTTTAATAGCCCCATACGGCCAGTGCGAAAGTCTAACGGAGAGTGGAGACTAACGGTAGACTATCATGGCCTGAATGAAGTCACACCACCCTTGAGTGCTGCCGTACCGGACATGCTAGAACTTCAGTATGAACTGGAGTCAAAGGCAGCCAAGTGGTATGCCACGACTGATATTGCCAATGCATTTTTCTCAATTCCTTTGGCAGCAGAGTGTAGGCCACAGTTCACTTTTACTGGGAGGGGCATCCAGTGCACTTGGAACCAACTGCCACAGGGGTGGAAACACAGCCCTACCATCTGCCATGGACTGATCCAGACTGCACTGGAACAGGGGCAAGCTCCAGAACACCTGCAATACATTGATGACTATGTCGTGTGTGGTGATACAGTGGAAGAAGTTTTTGAGAAAGGGAGGAAAATAATCCAAATCCTGCTGAAAGACGGTTTTGCAATAAAATGGAGTTAGATCAAGGGACCTCCACAGGAGATTCAGTTTTGGGGAATGAAATGGCAAGATGGACTTTGCCAGATCCCCACAGATGGGATTAACAAGATAACAGCAATGTCTCCACCAACTAATAAGAAAGAAACACAAGCTTTCTTGGGTGCTGTGGGGTTCTGGAGAATGCAAATCCCAAATTACAGTTTGCTGTAAGCCCTCTCTATCATGTGACCCGGAAGAAGAATGATTTTAAATGGGGCCCTGAGCAACAACAAGCCTTTGAGCAAATTAAACGAGGGATAGTTCATGCAGGAGCCCTTGGACCAGTCCGGACCGGGCCAGATGTAAAAAATGTACTCTACACCACAGCCGGGGAGGGAGAATGGTCCTACCTGGAACCTCTGGCAGAAAGCTTCAGGGCAGACTCAAGGTCAACCCCTCGGCTTTTGGAGTAGGGGATACAGAGGATCTGAGGCCAGCTATACCCCAGCTGAAAAAGAGATACTGGCGGCCTAAGAAAGGGGTTCGAGCTGCTTCAGAAGTGATTGGCACTGAAGCACAGCTCCTTCCGGCACCCCGGTTGCCCGTGCTGGGCTGGATGTTCAAAAGCAGGGTCTCCTCTACACATCATGCAGCCAATGCTACACGGAGTAAGTGGGCTGCACTAATTACACAACGAACTCAAATAGGAAATCCCAGTTTTCCAGGAATTCTTGAAGTCATCATGGACTGGCCAGAGGGCAAAGATTTTGGAATGTCACCAGAGGAGGATGTGATGCATGCTGTAGAGGCCCCACCATACAATAAGCTGTCAGAAAGTGAAAAGCAGTATGCCTTGTTTACTGATGGGTCCTGCCGTATTGTGGGAAAGCATCGGAGATGGAAGGCAGCCATATGGAGTGCTCGATGACAAGTTGCAGAAACTGCTGAAGGAGAGGGTGAATTGAGACAGTTTGCCGAGGTGAAAGCCATCCAGCTGGCCTTGGACATTGCTGAATGAGAAAAGTGGCCAGCACTTTATCTCTATACTGACTCATGGATGGTGGCAAATGCCCTGTGGGGGTGGTTGCAGCAATGGAAGCAGAGCAACTGGCAACACAGAGGTAAACACATCTGGGCTGCTGCACTGTGGTGAGATATCTCTTCCTGGGTGCAGAACCTGGAGGTGAAGGTACGCCATGTAGATGCTCGTGTACCCAAGAGTCGGGCCACTGAGGAACACCAGAACAACCAACAAATGGATAAAGCTGCTAAGATTGAAGTGGCTCAGATGGACTTAGATTGGCAACATAAGGGTGAATTATTTTTGGCCCGGTGGGAACATGGCACTTCAGGCCATCAGGGCAGAGATGCAACATACAGATGGGCTCATGATTGAGGGGTGGGCTTAACAATGGACACTATTGCCCAGGTTATTCACAAGTGTGAAACGTGCTGCAATCAAGCAAGCTAAACGGTTAAAGCCTCTTTGGTATAGAGGACGATAGCTGAAGTACAAATATGGGGAGGCCTGGCAGATTGATTATCTCACACTCCCACCAACCGCCCAAGGCAAGTGCCATGTGCTTACCATGGTGGAAGCAACCACTGGACGGCTGTAAACATACGCTGCGCCCCATGCCACTGCCCGTAACACTATCCAGGGCCTTGAGAAACAGATTTTGTGGAGACACGGCACCCCAGAGAGAATTGAGTCACACAATGGGTCTCATTTCTGGAACAGGCTTATACACATTTGGGCCAAAGAGCATGGCATTGAGTGCTTATATTGCATCCACTACCATGCACCAGCCTCTGAGAAAATTGAATGGTACAATGGGCTGTTAAAAACTACCTTGAGAACAATGGGTGGTGGGACTTTCAAATATTGGGATACACATTCACCAAAAGCCACCTGGTCGATCTGCACCAGAGGATCTGCCAACAGGGCTGATCCAGGCCAGTCAGAACTTTTACATACTGCAGAAGGAGACAAAGTTCCTGTGGTGCACATAAAGAATTTGCTGGGGAAGACAGTCTGGGTTGTTCCTGCTTCAGGTAAAGGCAAACCCACTCGTGGGACTGCTTTTGCTGTGGGACCCGGATGTATTTGGTGGTTAATGCAGGAATGGCCTGGGTTCAGCAGTAGCAGTCATTTTTCTCTTTCTCAGTAGCTGGTGCAGTGCTGTGTTTTTGACTTTCAGCCTGGGAACAGTGCTGATAACATCGATGGGTTTAGTTGCTGCTCAGTAATGTTTACTCTGACCAAGGACTTCCTGAGTCTCATGCTCCGCCAGGGAGGAGGGGAAGTGGGGAGGAAGCAGTGACAGGACACCTGACCCAAACTAACCAAAGAGGTATTCCATACCACAGCACGTCATGCCCACTATATAAACTGAGGGCAGTTACCTGGAAGGGTTAGATCACTGCTGGGTCAGGATGGGTATAGATCAGTGGGAGGTGAGCGGTTGTATACTCTTCCCTTGTTATTTCCCTTACCATTATAATTATTGGTGGTAGCAGCAGTGGTTTGTGTTATGCCTTAGTTACTGGACTGTTCTTATCTCAACCTGTGGGAGTTACATTCTTTTGATTCTCTTTCCCATCCCTCCGGGAGTGGGGGGAAAAGTGGGGGGAGTGAGTGAATGGCTGCGTGGTACTGAGTTACCAGCTGGCCTTAAACCATGACACTGGGAGACTTCAGTTCAGAGGTGAGATTTATCCAGAAGGACGAGTAGGCTGGTAACAATTTTCTCTCTCCTGGGCACTTAGTCTCTATGGGAACAATAACTTTTTTCCTCATCCTGCTATGGGCAGTTTTCTGTTGCTGTTTTGCTTATAAAGGTGCCAGTTCTTGAAACAGACACCTGAAACAGGCTGAGAACATCCTGCAAACACAGAGAGAGGACATTTGAGGTTGGGCATTTCTTTACTACTATGGGTGGCTGGGTTTCCTCTCTGCCCAGCCAGTGCTGGGTACAGCTGAAGCATGCGGTTTAAAGGAGGGTGGTTTGCAGAAGTGTCAAAGTCTTGCTCCTCTTGGCAAAGTCCAGTATGAGCAAAAATTTCTCAGCACATACAGAAATCAAGGCAGTGTTATGCTGTAGTCCATTTTACTGCAGCTTCACATCTCATTTGTTTACTTGACCACCGCTGCTTGCTGACCAGCTTTCTTCAGGATCTTCAGAGTCCATGATGTTGCAGAGTGTTACTTGAATTTTGAATGCAAATGCACAGCAACAGATGGTGCAAAGCAGGTAAGAGAATTATCTGCCATTAAGAGAAACAGGAAAAAGACAAGGAAATCTTCATGGTTTTTTATGTTATTTCAAAGAAAGACAGTTAAAGGAATTTTTATAGTAACCAAAACCAGTGATAAATAAATAGACAACCAGATAAGAAGTGATTAAGATAAAGGAAACACTGGAAGGAAACAGAAGTTTAAACGAAAATTACTTGCTTTCAAACAAGAGCAAATATTGCATGAAAGGGAAAAAAAAAAAAGAAAGAAAACCTGAAACCAGTTAAATGTATATGGGCAGTCCATGTGGAATATCAGGTGGGTACTCAGGAAAATGAACAAGTCAAATAATTGAAAGGAGAAATGGAATTGCAAAGGATTGCAGGATTTCAAATTAAGTGAACAAATTGTATGGAGGAGGTGTGTAGACCGTGCAATACAATAGCTTCAGTTGCCAGACAGCTTATAACAGTGGTTCTGAGTGAATGGCCCTTCATCTCCTGTGGCAAATTGAAGGTAATGCCAGTATTTCATAGTCATTTCACTTTTATTATCACCAAAAGTTTAAGCCAGTATTCTATTACTTGAATGTCTTTATGGTGCCAAGTTGAGCTGGACAAGATACGAATTTAATGATTAATTTGCTGACTCTGAAGAAGAGGGTAAAAGGAGAAGGTAAGGTTGTTGGGATTATTAGAAATTTAAGAAAATGCAAGAACTGAAAGCATTCAAATAATTCATTCGGAAATGTAAATATTTTTTTTTGTTTTGGGTCATTTTTGATATTTCTAACCTCCTTTTCCAAAACTGTATGTCAATACAGAAAGTAAAAATGCTACTTCAAAAGATCTCACTTTTACATTTGAAAATGACAAAAAGTTCTGGCAATATTTTCTGGTGCATAGTTTTTTTCTCTTAGTGGGATTTTTTAATTTGTTTTTCTATTGTTACGTGGGATTTTCTTGTGATTTTTATTTTGTTGATGTTGTTACTTTTAAGAAAATCTTGCCTATTTGTGTTCTCCCAACCAACCGCTTAAATTCATGTTTGCCACATGTGCAACATGAAAACATATTTTTTCCTTCAGTATTACATGACTTGTGAGGCGTGGGGTATTGTGGAGCAGTAGCTATTAGCTGGTACCCTGTGCCTAAGTTCAAAGCTATATCTTCATTCTCTGACTTGCCCTTCTTCCTCCACTTCCTTATGAAGGCAATTTCTTTGCAAGTGTTGTTTCCTACTCCTGGACACCAGCTCCTGAGATTTGGCAGGTGTCTATCACAGGCACTCAGGATCAGGAAACGAAAGTGGTATAGATGTCCTGGGTTCAGCAGCAGCAGTCATTTTTCTCCTTAGTACCTGGTGCAGTGCTGTGTTTTTGACTTTCAGCCTGGGAACAGTGCTGATAACATCGATGGGTTTAGTTGCTGCTCAGAAATGCTTACTCTGACCAAGGACTTCCTGAGTCTCATGCTCTGCCAGGGAGGAGGGGAAGTGGGGAGGAAGCAGAGACAGGACACCTGACCCAAACTAACCAAAGAGGTATTCCATACCACAGCACGTCATGCCCACTATATAAACTGAGGGCAGTTACCCGGAAGGCTAAGATCACTTCTGGGTCAAGCTGGGTATCGGTCGGTGGGTGGTGAGCGGTTGTATTCTCTTCCCTTGTTATTTCCCCTGTCATTATTATTATTGGTGGTAGCAGCAGTGGTTTGTGTTATACCTTAGTTACTGGACTGTTCTTATCTCAACCTGTGGGAGCTACATTCTTTTGATTCTCCTCCACATCTCTCCGGGAGCGGGGGGGGGGGGGGGGGGGGGGGGGGGATGAAGGGTGGGGGAGTGAGAAAGCAAGCTATGTGGCTGACTGGACTTAAATCAGGACAGTTCTTTATAACACCCAATGTGGAGTTCAAAGGGTTGAGATAACGAAAGATCTGACCAGAGTCTGTCTAATTGTATTTGTGATAAGCATTCATTGTTTCAGATTACTAGTCACTTGTCACAATGCTGATTTTTTGGCTCTCAAAGTTGTTGCTCTTGATCTTGGAGTTTCAGCATGTCGTACCTTACTTATAGCTGGTATTTGCTGTATTAGTGTTTATCAGCTGGGGCCCTTGGGCCAAGATTCTTGTTTCATTGTACTTTATGGTAGTGAGTTGTAATATGGGCGGGCTCCGGCAGCAGGGCAGGGTGGACATGGCTGTGGACTTGTACCTGGCTCTCCAGCTGCACTTCACCGTCCTGGACCTCATCCTTGCCTATGTCTTCATGAGGCTGTGGGGAGCTGAGAGCCCAGGAGCCGCCAGTGGCCAAACCGGCCAGGGAGAGTGGCCCTGGGGACCAGGAGGCCAGGAGGGAGTGGCTGCTGGTGGAGGAGGTTGGGGAGGTTGAGGAGGGGAAGGAGGAGGTTGCTGAGCAGCAGGAGGAGGCTGCGGAGATCTGAGCCCCACTGCCGAGCCCAGCCCCACGGCAGCTGAGAGCATCCACCAGCGGCCAACCGCTGAGCCCCGTGAGCCCGAGCCCCAAGAGGATGCAGGAGACCACGCAGCACTTCCCAGCAAGGCAGAGGAGGAAGGTCTGGACTCAGACAAAGAGCAGCTGGTGGTGAGAGAGCCGGCAAGCACAGCAGCTACACCAGCCCCAGTGACAAGTACAGCAGCCTCATTTGAGAGCTCTGAAGGGTTTGAATGGCCTTTGGGTACCATTGAGACCTGCCTAATGATTGTGATGGGGATTACCATGTTGGCACACATACAGTGTGTTTTACCCATTACTATTTCATCTGATCTCAAGAGTCAAGCAGAATCGGGTTTGGGCCTTCTCTAGGGTTAGGTGATGATATAGGAGGACCAAGAGATTTCCCCCAAGGCTGGATAGTCATGAGTGGCAGGGTGTGTGGGACAGTAGGGGCGAGTATCTAGTCCACTGGGCCCCTCCAGTGCTTTGGAAGCATCGGAAATGGAAGGCAGCTGTATGGAGTCCTCGATGACAAGTTGCAGAAACTGCTGAAGGGGAAGGTGAATCATTTTGAGGCTGCTGTGTCCATGACACTTCGGAACACCAGGGCAGAGATGCAGCATACAGATGGACTCATGATTGAGGGGTGGACTTAGCAAGGGTCACTATTGCCCAGGTTATTCACGAGCGTGAACACTGCACACAGCCTCTCCTGCTCTGAAAGACTGTTACAAGAGATAGAGCCTGACATCATGGACCAGATGGACTTAGCAGCTTTATTAGGATTGGTCCATGCACCAAGGAATGATCCCTCTCTCTGTGTGGATGTATGTATATGTACATATATGAGATAAAAATAATGGCATATTGGAAATGTCAAATCTGAGCATGATGTGAATGGTATGGAATAAGGAGTGGATATCGTCATGGGTTCAGCAGTAGTAGTCATTTTTTCTCCTTCTTAGTAGCTGGTGCAGTGCTACATTTTTGACTTTCAGCCTGGGAGCAGCACTGATACCACAGATACCTTATTGCAGCCTTCCAATATCTGAAGGGGGGCTATAGGGATGCTGGGGAGGAACTCTTCATTAAGGACTGTAGTGGACAGGGACAAGGGATAATGGGTTCAAACTTAAACAGGGGAAGTTTAGATTGGATCTGAGGAAGAAATTCTTTCCTGTAAAGATGGTGAGGCACTGGAATGGGTTGCCCAGGGAAGCTGTGAATGCTCCATTGCTGGCAGTGTTCAAGGCCAGGTTGGAGAGAGCCTTGGGTGGCATGGTTTAGTGGGAGTTGTCCCTGCCCCTGGCATGGGGGTTAGAACTAGATGATCTTCAGGTCCTTTCCAACCCTAACTATTCTATGATTCTATGTTTTTGGTAGCTGCTCAGTAATGCTTACTCTGACCAAGGACTTCCTGAGTCTCATGCTCTGCCAGAGAGGAGGGTAAGCAGGGAGGAAGCAGTGACAGGACACCTGGCCCAAACTAACCAAAGAGGTATTCCATACCACAGCACATCATGCCCACTGTATAAACTGGGGGCAGTCACCTGGAATGGCTAGATCACTGCTCAGGTCAGGCTGGGTATTGGTTGGCCGGTGGTGAGCTGCTGTATTCTCTACCTTTGTTATTTCCCTTATCATTATTGTTATTGGTGGTAGCAGCAGTGATTTGTGTTATATCTTACTTACTGGACTGTTCTTATCTCAACCTGTGGGAGTTACATTCTTTTGATTCTCCTCCCCATCCCTCCGGGTGCGGGGGGGGGGGGGGGGGGAGGTAGGAGGGGGGAGTGAGCTGCATGGCTGACTGGACTGAAATCATGACAATAGAATATAATGAAATCTTGTAAAATTTTATGCAGCATATTAAACAGCAAAAAATTAAAATTCATATATCTGGCAGCCAAATGCAGCTCCTTCTAGGGAGGTGATGTGTGCTCCTGGCTTTCGCTTTTCTTCTGAAAACTGTCGCTCATGTTCTGCATCATCCTGGGTTTATGCTTAGTTTTATCAGGCAGATCAGTCAGCACTGAATGGCGTTAATGTCATCTTGGAGCAATGAAAGTGTAGATAACTATCCCAGAGACTGGTTGGGAAAAAGTTACTGATGGAAGTAGCTGAAGGCTCTATTGACTGCATAATTCACATTTCTCATAGAAGAGGGTATGATCTATAAATTGTTTAAGGCTTTCTTACTGATGAAACAGCAAGAAAGTTTTTGCTGATGGGCACATGAAGCAGTAATAAAGAGCCATGTATGCATACACAGGAAAGAAAAATGGTTTGCATTTTATCAGCAAAGCAAAGGATTCAAAATGTAGCCCTGGATGTTTTAAAAGTTACAGCGGTGTGAATGGAGAAAAATGTGTCTTCTGTATAACAATGATAACATGAGTGTTAATACAGAGGGTTATACACCCATTCTCTATAGGCTACCTGATGGATGCAACATCTGTGGAGGCCATTTCCTGATGACAGATAGCAATAGGATGAAATGATTTCTGATGAAACAGAACTGATCACAGTGCCTGAATGTTCACGGTGACTGGAAGCCGTCAGGACCTTGAGGTATTAGAGGATTACGCTACTTCTAGGGGTAGATCGCTTGTTCACTGCTACATGACAACATAGCTAATATGTTACTTTTTTCAATGGGCTGAGCTCTGGTCTGCTAGCCAGACAGCTTGGGCTGTAGAGGCACCATGTGATGAAATTATTTTTAAGCTTCAGGTGAAAAAACAGTAAGAAAACAGGAAAAAACCCTTTCTTCTTGGACCAGATTTAAACCAGTGTATGCTCAAAACGAAAAGTTTACACAAACTTCAGAATGAAATGTCATTTTGAGAAAAATGCAATAGAATGCTGTAGAAGACTAATGTCTTACCCCTCCTTCATCCCAGTCAAAATTATGTGACCAGGATGACCAATATAATCCTTGACTTCCTATACGGATGATGATGATGAATCGTTGCTCTTTGAGCCATCTACTTTAATGAGAAACAACCCAGGAGGAGTTGCTGCTATGCATTTGAAGGAGGTCAGTATCAGTACACATATAAAGTGCTCATTCAAGAATGGCTTGGTTAGAATTCACCCTCCATTGTCAGTCATCTTCAATTTGATCACTAGGATATTTATGTATTTTTGTACAATACGTTATACATATTTACATGTACAGCATGTTTATAGTTTCAGAGCTGGGGTGACCCACAATGTTTACTCCAGCAAGCTATAGCTCAAGGAATAAGACTGTGCTAGAGAGCTGATGGGCACAGGGAAGCAGAGAATTTCTTGAAGGAGTTTTTTATGAGAAAAGACTCTACTTGGGGACAAGATTTGCCACAATAAGCTCGAGGTTGTTAAAAAATGTGCTCACTGACATGGAGATAATACAAAAGTTGTTGGAAAGGTGGCTTACAAGCCTCAGCCAAAGACAAATCAATAATTCACAAGTTTGAAACTATTGGGAAAGCTGCCAGGTTCATCAACCAGTGTGTGTGCAGTGAGCAAGAAGAGAATGAGATGAGCATATAGAGTGGAAGGTGATTGCTGGAGACTGTCTTTACAGGAAAACTTACCTGTTCCAGATTGCCTGGCCAGCTTAGGACATGAGATGGAATCGATTTCAGCTCTTCATGAATGAGGGTCAGGCAGAAAGTGAAACCCAGACAAGGATTGGTGAGAGACTGGATGACAAGCTTTTGGGAATTAATCATCTTCTTGGAAGGAACTCAGGGTAGATACCACTGCTGTGTGGGCAGACAAGAGGAAGAGCTGTGGCAGCTGGGCTCAGGGTAAGAACCACAGTGGCCATTGAGGAATCCCCACCAGTTCTCTATCCTTTCTGGTCTGTGTGTTGGCATGAAGTAAGCATGGTGTCAGAGCCCTGCTTTGTGCCAGCTCCCAAGGGCATGTTCTCTTGTGGGAGAGCAGTTGAGCACTGAAATGAGGGTATTCAAGCTTTCTCTTTGTTCACTGAGACAGGATGGTTTGTACTGATCTTTGTTGAGCTAGTCAGGAGTGGTCATTGTCACTTTCACTTTACTCTCACTTTCCATGAAGACCCTTGACAGCATCTCCTCAGCTCCTGTTTCCAGGATGTATTAGATATGATGGCTGTACAGGTTTCCCATGAAATGGTATGCGTAAGGTCTCAGAATGCGCCCAGTGAAGACAACCTGTTTACCCAAGCACCTGAGGTGGCTGATCCTTCCCCAGAAAGTGAGCAAGGTACTGTGGCTGAGACCTATCTGGAGCCTAAGCATCACTGGGATAGCTCTTGCATGAAACCTGGGGTGACTTCTTATCACTGTAATATGGCTCTGATTTCCATGAAACTTCCTTTCTGGTCCTGAACAGATACAATATCCCCCATATCACCCAGTTTGTTGTCCCTTGCTTATGGTTATGTGATCACTCAGAATTTGTGAACTTGAAGTATAACCAAAAAGAGGTTAATTCTGCCACCATATGCACCATAATGATTACTGTATTTAGCTGCCCAGGTAATTGTCTGTAATACTGCTTATAGCATGAATTATAACTATATTGGGTGCCCATTTAATAACTTCATTCCATGTTTCAATACTGCATCCCAATTTGTGTATTGTAGAAGGCAGAGTCAGAAAGAGTGGGAAGCCTGGTGCAGCTTTATCCAACTCCCCATTAACAGATGTACCTTTATCCAACTCCCCATTAACAGATGTACCTCTAGAGCAGCAGACTGAGTGACTGGTTGCTTATCACTTCAGATCCTGCTGTCCTGCATGACCTAATAGGATGATTGATGATTTTCCTTTATTTACTGAGACAAAAATTATCAGCCTTAAACAGAGCTGGGTGGAGAACATCTGAAGTTGGCCAAACCAATTTTGACAGGGTTCCAATGAAAAGAAAAGCTCCTTTGAATCTTGCAGAAAAAAAGTATTCTTCACATCTGCTACACTAATTATTTAGCATCAGATTCTGGTGCAAAATACAGAGTTTGAAAGAACAGGCAGGGGCTACTGTAACCAGAGTGTGGGAGATGGGACTCCACCAAAATTCCTAAACTGGAAAGTGATTCACTGATGCGGCGTTTTACTGCTGCAGATGTACTACTAAACAAGGGCATATTTAAACATATCTTATTGATCCAATTTAATTTTATTTTATTTACTCTTTTATTGTTTATGTAAAAAAAACCCAAACCAGTTTATAATGTTTGTAAAGTACTGGGTGAGGCAGAGAAGCACAAGAAAAAGAGAAGAAACCCTAAAATCTGCCCTGTGATTAAATGGTTTACCTAGGTTTTGGTATACAACTCTATAATAATTAAACATGATGGTCTGGGGGCATTATCCAGCTCAGAATGGCTCTAAATCTTCATAAATTAGAAGGTTAGAGGGTATTTCCAGGAATGAATCTTACAACCTTCCCCTAAATATCTACCAGTAGACATGGTAAGAAGCAGGGTACCAGCCCAAACTGACCTGTCGGTGCCAGGCTGACAGTTCTGATGCGTGAACAGCTTAGAGAGGCTCCGTAAGACCTGATTGATTTTACAGTGCTAAATTCAAAATTGCCTTTTTTTGAAACAAACATACACTAAATGACTTAGTATTAATGTACCATACCAACCTGTATGCCTGCTAGATAATGACACAGACAGGTCATCTCATATCCCTCCAAATAAAATGCAGTGCATATCAGGAAGGTATTTGAGAATCTGCTTTGCCTATTTATTGGCAAGATAATCTTTCTGTTCTATCCAAGAGTTCCACAGCTTTGGAGCATATACTCTTCTTTCCCCTGTCCTCTTTCCTTCCCCCAGTAAAGCTGACTTTATGAGGAACCATTTTTCAATATTGTAATACTTTCTTTAAGAAGTCTTAATAAAATTGCTGCCTGGCTGCTCATTTTGCATTTCAGCCTGACACATGTACAGTTTTTACTTTATACCCTTTATAGCCTTGTACATATATTTTTGAGGGGAAAAAAAAAACACATTTATAATTCAGGACAAATGAAATTTTTTAGTGAGGACAAAAAGACAGTTACTACCATTGGAAGCTTGTAACCCTGAGTTATAGCAACAAGCAGAATCCAGCATTTACATCTGCCTCTGCCTACCATGTATGTTGTGCTGGGTACTACACATTGAGTGTGACAGTGTCCCTGCCTTATGGTAGATAATGCTCTGAATCAGTTCAAGATGGCTGTTGCAGAGATCAGACATTCAAGAAGACAGGTAGATGGCTAAGTTTGACTTTTGTATTTCTAACACAAAGATAGCAGTCTGAAGCCTGCTGCTTAGTGGCTTCAGACGACCACAACTACAGCTATGACAGTCACACCTTTCTCCATGAAAGCAGATGACCACACTGCCAATTGTATTGTGCTATATAGTCCAATTAACTCTAAGCAAGCTACTACAGGTACCAGATATCACCTGACTCCAGCAGTATGGGGTTCCATTCTGGTTGATTTCTCCTGCTTCTTAGCAACTTTCTTGGCAAAGAAAATTAGCTTACATGGTGCTCTGCTCTTCAGCTGGGCAGGCTGGTTTGAAGTTGGTGTGGGTATCTGCCTCCACTGTGTGCTGCAGAAAAGCCTGTGAGCAGAGCCCCCATAGTGTGCCATAGGAGCACTTCCCTGCAGGAAGGGTGGCCAGCCATGCACTGAGATGTGTTAGCAGGCTTGCACCCAGCAGAGCAAGGGAGGTGACACTTCATCTGGGGTGTTACATCTGGGTTTAGGCCCCCCAGTACAAGGGAGACATGGGAAAACTGGAGAGAGCTCAGCAGACAGCCACCAAGATAGTGGGATTAGAAGAGCTTGCCCTGTGACAAGAGGCTGGGGAATATGGGCTTAGTTACACTGAAGAAGGGAAGTCTTTGGTGTGGAGCTAACAGCAGCCTCCCAGTCTCTACCAGGAGGGTATGAAGGAGATGGTACCAGGCTGTTCATGGCAGAAGAACAAAGGAAAATGCTTGTAAATTGAAGCAGGTGAAGTTCAGAAAGATGTAAGGAAAAGCTTTTATATCATGTGGACAGCCAAGAACAGGAATAGGCTGTCAAGGAGCATTGTACCGTTTTTATCCTTGGAGGGTTTCATGGCCTGACTGAGCACCCATCTCGGACCCCAGAGCTGATCCTGCCTTGACAAAGCTGCTGGACTAGAGACCTCCTGACATTCTTTCCAGACTGCATGATCCGATGGTGCACTTGCTTTAAGACAGATGATGGACTAGAATAGCTAGGATTGACCACACTTGACTAACAGGAAGAGAGGTCTACAGATTTGTCAGCACCTCGAATAAATCTGTGTCTAGTGAATGATAGATCTAACTAGACCCAGCTAACTACAACAACAAACTTTAACATTATTAAAAATTAAAACTGCTAAATTAAACCATTCCTCTATCTGTTTCTTTATTGCCTTGTCTAAAATTAAAATAACTTATGTTTTAGATGGGGAGTAGTATGATCCAGAAGACTGAACGGTGATTCATAACACATTTTTTGTTGAGGTATTCTGTATCCTATTGATGAAAATACATACAAATGAAGAGATTCATATAATTATCCAACTGAAAACTGCACTTGGGTTCTTTCTGTACATAAGCTAATGTTGGCCAGTGGAGAGGAGAAAGTCACTTCCTTGCTATTCATAATTCATATGGAAAACAGCATAAGAAAAGCAATTTGAAGCTTTTATTTTAGGAGATTTATATGATTCAACAATAAAATTGATTTCAAGCATCTGATGCTTTTTTTTTTCTGTCAAGATCAGAATAGTAAAACCACAGACATTTGCAAGCAAAATATAACATGAAACAGACAAAAAAAAAAAGCCCCCAGTTCCATATCTATCTTTACTCACTATATATGTCTTATATATCGTTATATTTTGTAACTATTTTATTACCTATGACTAACTACAGCTATCACTATAGCCATGCCAATTTCTATTACTACTGCTATTGCTGCTGCTGTTACTATTGCTATTGCTATTATGATTACAGTTACTATTAGTTCCCTGGCTGTAATGAGTACATTAGGATGATTTTTAAAATGGAGTTTGCTGAGACAAGTAAATAAAAATTTAGAAGACCATAACAGCTCTTTCAGATGCTTGGTAAGCTAAATACTAACTTTATTATAGACTCATTATCTTTTATCTTTGAAAAATTCTGTGCATGCCAATCGTGTGTATGCCAATCTGTTGTCATTTGTAAGTGGCATGCCTATATTGTTTTAACAATAAACCATGTTTTAGCAGAATACAGAAATACAGAGATGCAGCAATGAGTGTCAGTGTTTGAATAGGCACTCTTTGTGGGCGAATGTTCCCCATTCAAAGTGGGGCACGTGCTGAAGTTCTTGCATCCCTTTTTCTCCCCTCCCCAGTCTCTGTCTGCTTCTTGCCTCTGTAACTGCTAGGGCACAGCTCTGGGAGCACAGGGTGTAATTACAGCCTGCACAGCTCCCAGAAGAATCTGCAGTGATAGTTTCAAAGGTCTGCGATACGGGTCAGCAGCAGCTCATCTGACTTTTTAAGATGTGCTTAGCTTCCTGATCATAGAGCAATAGACCTGGCAATCTCCCACTAGCAGGTGGAAGTGAGCAGTGAAGGAGCAGTGATATTTTCAGAGCGCACTACAAAAGGCATGGGAGACTTAGGTCCAGGAAGGCAAGTGCCTAATAGCTTTTGAATTCTGCAGCAGGCTTATGTTGATATAATAACATACAAAGCAGAACACAGTGAACCTCTTGTTTAGGCTGGCCAGTTACACATTTAATTCTGTTTTATTCTGAGCAACGATTTTTTGGGGAGGGAAATTTGGTTAGTGAACTAGGCAATATTTTCTCTATAATATTCAACACCATTGGTTTGGGCTTTTTTTTGTGCTGAATGTACACTGGCTGCTGTGCAGATGCTGATGAAGAAAATATGTATTCACCGTGAAAATACTTGGAGCTGGAGCAACTCCATCCTTGCCCACACAATGAATCTAGTTATGGACTTCTGAGTAATGTGCAACATCAGTATTGCCCATTCATCACTGTAAGTACAGATAGTTACATTTAATTGGCTTTGGCGCTATGAAGAAACTCTCCAGCATAAACCAAAATCAGTCTACATCCACAAGAAGGCTCTGTTAACAAAGCCTGTGATACACCAGATATTCTAATTTCCTCATCTTTCGACAGTGCAGTCCATCATCTTCCAGCTGCTTGCCAGTTTATTTTTTACCCCTTTGTAATGCTTCCCATACACAAGCTTTCTCATTGGGAGATTTCTGGTAATACAATTACTTAATTCTGTTATGACTTATTTGCAGATTTCCTATGGCCATGTTAAATAAGTATTTGAAACTTCTCTGTAACCCTTTCATATTTCTTTCATGATGACAATCCATTAAGCTCATGGTATATCGGACTCCCAAATGCTATATAAATAATCTTTATGGGAAAAATGATGGTGCTTAAGCATCAGAAATGAAAGAGATTCCAATACTTTCAAATTTAATCCACATTAATTTCTGTACATTAGGTATGTGCATCAAGGTGTTTTCTTCTTATATTCTGTCCCAGCATATGGGCTTTGCTGAAGCAAGCAAACACTTCAGCAGTATAACACACAGTATGCCATAGAGCAGCGCAGGCGCACACTGCTACACTGACGAATAGCAGTGTAAAATCCCCAAATAGAGATCGGGACTGACTTGAGAGAATCACATATTAACTAACAGGAGTTCCTTGACCACTCTTGAGATCCATAGCATTTCTGTAGTTTTGAAGGTTGCTGGCCACACAAATTATCAACACAGCAGTTTCGCATTACCTGTTATTCCCTCCATACAGCTTCTGCCTCTGCCCAAGATCCTAGACACAAAAAGTCTTTAGAGGTGGACAAGGTCCTTTTCATTTAATGTCAACTATAGGTCTCTTAGGAATTACTGGATACGCAGATTCAGCAATTGTCTTTCTATCTTCTTCTCTGGATAGTACGATCCTACCAGAGAAGCCCTATGAGGCATATCTATTTCCAGTTTAGCTTTTACAGCTGTGTGGTTATCCACCAGATTAAATAAGAGGTCATAGTTTCACAGTGCTAGGGGTTGACTGCAAGATGTTCTGCCAGTACAGGCCCCCTGGTTACATGGCCTGTGTAGTTCTGAAAATAACCCTTGCCTGTTAACTGAGATTCTCCCTTTTTAAACATTTGACCCACTGTGCCTTTTCTGTCATTAATATATTTATTTTTACTATGTTTATTTTATGGCAACCTTTGTGTCCTTGCCTGTATGCAATCAATGGTCTTATACTCTATTCCTGACTATGTTTGACAACAACACACTTGAGGGAGGACCCTGGTCACTGTGAACTGAGAAGAGATTGAGTATATTTAACACGGGACATTCACTGATTCAGTATAAACACTTGGCAGGAATAAAGGCAGTAACAATGGTGATAACTAGATTTAAATGTGAATTTACTTTACAGCCATGTAATAGGTTTGCTAATATCTACTGTCGATAAGCTGATATCCTTTTCGTTGGGAGCTAAAGACATCCTGTTTTCCTGAAACATTAAGGGAATGAAGGGCTAAAATCTCTGAAAGTTCAGTGGCTACATAATTCATGTTTATTATTTTCCCTTGAAGGGAGTTTCTGATAGCCACTCAGTGGAGATGAAAAAAAAAAGCAAAGCAGAATACCATTTTCATGTCGCAGCAACATAATGAATGAGACACGTTATTCATTCCACAAGGGATGGGCACTCTTGAAGTAGGCAATCCATAAATCTCTTTCATTGTGTTTGTCAGCAGTCATTTTTAAGGGCTTCTTTCTCAATTCACAGGTTGTGGCTATCAGTAACCTCATAGCTGTGCTGCAGATGTCATTGAAGCTTATTCCTTGGAGCCATGTCATCAATCATGGTTTTCACATGGTTTTCACATACTGGAGCAGAATAACCCGCAGTATTTTTTTCCCCCTAGTAAGCATGACTTCAATAACTTAAATGGAAAATGTAAGATATAATTATCATGCCCATGCACAAACCACATTGACTTGGCTGCTTAAACTGATGCAAGGCAGGGACATTTTTGGTAATACTGTAGTTTCTCTAAGACTTACCTTGTATGCATGGATAAAAAGGCAACCACAGCTCTGACCTATGTATACAAATTGCTGCTGGTGCAGCTGATGTTGGAATTTCTGTAAACTTATTCCAGATACCACCTTTCAGATGGCAGGCAAGTGTCCTGCCCCAAGTGTCACTGCATTGTTGAAACATCTCACAAGAGTATATGAAGAAACCTAAGCACGCTTGTAAGGTGGGCTGATGTCAACCTGATGAAGTTTAAGCATGCCAGGTGCAAAGTCCTACACCTGGGTCAGAGCAATCCCAGGCACGGCTACAGGTTGGGCAGAGAAGAGATTCAGAGGAACCCTGCGGAGAAGGACTTGGGGGTGTTGGTTGATGAAAAAATGAACATGAGCCAGCAGTGTGTGCTCGCAGCCCAGAAAGCCAACCACATCCTGGGCTGTATCAAAAGCAGCGTGACCAGCAGGTCGAAGGAGGTGATCCTGCCCCTCTATTCTGCTCTTGTGAGACCTCACTTGGAGTATTGTGTGCAGTTCTGGTGTCCTCAGCATCAAAAGGACATGGAACTGTTGGAAGAAGTCCAGAGAAGGGCCACGAGGATGATCAGGGGACTGGAGCACCTCCTGTATGAAGATAGGCTGAGAAAGTTGGGGCTGTTCATCCTGGAGAAGAGAAGGCTGTGTGGAGATCTCTTAGCAGCCTTCCAGTATCTGAAGGGGGCCTATAGGGATGCTTGGGAGGGACTCTTCATTAGAAACTGTAGTGAGAAGACAAGGGGTAATGGGTTCAGACTTAAACAGGGGAAGTTTAGATTGGATCTGAGGAAGAAATTCTTTCCTGTAAGGGTGGTGAGGCACTGGAATGGGTTGCCCAGGGAAGTTGTGAATGCTCCATCGCTGGCAGTGTTCAAAGCCAGCATGGACAAAACCTTGGGTGACATGGTTTAGTTTTAGTGTGAGGTGTCCCTGCCCCTGGCAGTGGGGGTGGAACTAGATGATCTTAAGATCCTTTCCAACCCTAACAATTCTGTGATTCTATGCCGAGGATTTGTGACCTCAAAGTTTTGTTTCCTGGCAAGGATGACTGCAGGACCTTATGAATATGGGATGTTTGCTAGAAGATGAAAAAAAGTTGGTGAAAAATATATGTTTAATGAGAGCACAAAAGGCATTTCATATATTTCAGAAAAAAAAAAATGCCTGTAATCTCAATATAGAAAGAGTTTTATCTACTATGCAGTTCTCACTGTAAGGTGGAAGGTGAGGAGCTTAAAGTTTTCTCTGAAATATGGTGTAAGTGCGGTAAGATATTATATGCCTTCTTACATAATCAGCTCTAACTATGTGTATGCACTTTTTCTAATAATAATATTTCCAATCCGGTAGTCTTTATAAGTACATTGCAAACTTGGTTAAAAATCAGCTTCTTCCCTGGAATGGGTTGCACCTTAGTAGTGAATCTCATAAATTTCAACGATAGGCACATACATCAGAGTGCTGATTTATATCTTGGCTGTTGATCAATGACACCATACATTTGCTGCCTGTTTACGGAGTAGATGGAGTGTTTTGGATCTCTGCAATTGCTTACTGAGCTTACCACTTTACACTTCCTGTCAAATACTCTTTTTCAGCCTGAGCATATTTCTTCTGTACTTCAGTTATGGATTTACCAGCAAAATACAGCTCCAATGAGCTCTTCCTGAAATTACTGCTGCAGCTCTTTACATTCACTTAAACTATCCCCACAAACTCTGTCAAAAAACAAAAACTGAGTCTATCCTGTTGTGTAAACTTGGGACATGAGCTGTTGTTTGGATCTTGACTCATTTAATCTAATTAGCTCACCTTTTGATTCTTTCTAGCTTAAACCTGGAGTGGGTCAGCTGACATCACAGGAAGGAAAACAGCCATGCAGGAGAATATATTGATGTTTGTCTTCTGTTTTTTCCAAGCATTGTGAAGGAAATAGACTCAAACCACAATCTTGGAGAATATAAGCCTAAACACAAGCACAGACAGTCAGAGGAATAGGGTGCAAGTACATCTGCTGGTGGCCACCATTTCTGAGGAAGCAGGTTCTGTCAGATCACCTTGTCTCAGCTATTTTGGCTGTTTCTCCAAGTTAGAAAATATCTCCTGCTACTGATAAGCTATTTGAAAGAACTAACCTAACAATGTGGTAGAAAGCTATTCAAAGTGTACTGTAGGATTACAGTCAGGACTCTCTGTACTGGTTAAATAACATTTTGCAGGCAACAGTGTGCTATGCTCTGTTCCTATCTCTCAGGACCACAATGGTGGCAGCTTCTGGCGGTGTGGGAGAGCACTGGCTTAAAACAAGCTCTGGACATTCAGGCTGTCTTTTGATAATTCTCTGGCTGCTCAAAGTTATTTATCCTTTCTAAAGCAGCCAAAACAGTCCAGCTCTTTTTCTGTGTTTGACCCTTTTCTTTGGCAGGTCTGATTTCCTCCTATTATTCTGTGTGCTGGGAAAGTATGCATCACATTCCATCTCTGCCTTCCTGTACAGAGGTGCCATCCATTACTGCATCTGTTCTTTCTGTGTCCCTGCTGGAACTTGCCTATTTTCAACATAGCAAATGTGTTGAAAACATCAGCTCCCGAATGGGACCATGGACATGAGACAAAAAGTTCAAACTGAAATGTAAGCTGTCGGACAAGAAGTTGGATGGCCAGATCAAAGTCAATGTGTTTTCAGCAGCACTAAGGACTTTGAGCTCTCACTGAAATCCAAACCAGGAGCTTTTAAGATGACCATATTTTAATGCTTCTAGAATTTGACAGGTTAAGAGTCCTTAAATAAGTGATATTGCCTGATACTTAAGTGTAGCAAAATCCCACAAGTTTCTGAATGATATTACCAAATGTGACAAGCATAAATCTTTCATTTCATTGCCTTGTTCAGCCACTCAAGGCCCATGAAGATACTTACTCTGTCACTACTTGTTTTGCCACAGAGAAATTCTCATTCATCATCTTAGAATTGTCCTTTAAAATGCTCACAGATTTTACTCTAATGATGTCTTCCTTCACTTGTGAAAGCATTATAAAGGCCCATAAGTGATGCAACAACACAATGGGGAGTAACATTAGTTTCAAGTGCATTGTGAATTGGCTTATGCTAAAACAAACCAATGTCCCCAGAGATGGCTGGATTTACTTCTTCTGCTTAGTATATTAGACCCATCAGATGATTCACATATACTTTGTACAACATTACAGTGATGGCATTATAAAAATGTGAAATATCAAATTTTGCATTTTAAAGCATCTGTCAAAACACAAAAGCTTTATGAGATAATTTAAAGATTCCTAGATTATTTGCTAAAACCACTTTTTCAAGACTTTCAGTTCCTGAGAGCCACTTTTTTTTTTTCTTTTTCTTTTTTTTTTTTTTTTTTCCACAGAGTAAAACTTTCTAATGCATATAATCCCTTTGTTTTCAAAGAGAAATGGAACAGCCTCGTGCTAAGTGACAGAGGTAAAGCTGCCAGAACCTGCCCATATGCTTCCCAGCTACTCTGCACCAGAGCAGCTTTCTGGCAGAATGTTACTGTACTTCCACTTCAAGCTGAAAACTTTATTTGATATACTTTAGCAAAAGTCATGCACAGATTCCCTTGAGTATCTCACTTCAGCTACTAGTGTCTTATGTATTTTAGTTGAGTAAATGAAGAATTTCACTTGCTCCTGCTGATGCTCAGACATCTTACTTTCTCCAGAATTGTTCTTCGGAACATGACACTAGAAGGGAAATCATTTTAGTTGGCTAAAGAGGTAGAAAATTGGCAAAGCAAGTAATTGAGAGCCTCTGAAAATTTAAAGAAAAGAGATTCTTTGTGAGGGGAAATGGTTTTTTTTAGGTAGCAATAGCCAGTAATAGTTCAGATGCAGGAGGTGCCTGTATTTTGGAGAGCTCAACTGCTGCTGCAGGGAGGTTGAAGCTGGTGTATCTTTTGTGGTAATTTAGATGAGGAAAATTTAGAGTGCAGACCCTTAAAAACCACCAGGCAAGTACTCCCCTGCCAACTGTAGTATCTATTTCATTTAATGTAACACCTTGCTTGCAACACTTCTGAAAGTGTATTTAGTACAAGCCTGCGACCTGAAGGCAACAGGTTCTAAGGAGTAGTCACTGTCCTTGGATACCCACTGTTGAATATGCAGACTGAGTCTGATTTTTGCAGATGCTGATAGAATTATAGAATAGTTAGGGTTGAAAAGGACCTTAAGATCACCTAGTTCCAGCCCCCGTGCCATAGGGTAGGGACACCTCACACTAAACCATGTGAAAAAACTGTCTAGAAAGTTTTTAAGATGGACCTACAGAAATATAAAATCATAGAAAGCTAGTGGTTATATGTTTAGATTTAGGATCTTCTAAGTGTTTATACTAACTGAAAGTAAGCATGTCAATATAGTATATACACGTGTGTAAATCTGGATGCCATGTCATAATGTTGAATCTTATTCTCTGATGGCTAACATAAGAAACATACTTTTCAAAAGAAAAATTAAGTCCTCAAAGACCTTTAAGGAATTATAACTTCGGATTTGAATGTTTGATTTCTTTTCCCTTTAGTTTAAATATCTTTCTCTCATATAAACTACAAATTAATACTCGAAACATAAGAGATTCATTAGTCTTATCTCCTTCTTGGCGTACACTAAACCCATCATGATTATCACTTGTAAAAAATTCTCATTAATGAAAGTACCTCTTCACTGTCTGACTTGGCCTTTTTCATCTTATTGCTTCCCCATTCTCTCCTCATTTAACTTTTTGGATCTGAACTGCTTCACAGAATAGTGTATGACTTGTGCTTTGTTACATGACAAATATATGGTGTTAGAAACCCTATTTTAAGTCATTTGAATAAATGGTAAAGTTAATAATTGAGGCATCCTGATAAATTTTTCATGTCTGTATGGACCACAGTTGTCTTTGCCTTTATTTTTTTTTTTTTTTTATTTTACATTAACTTAAAATATTGGCAATCCTTGGTGTACCTATGATTACAAAATGCTTATTGCTTAATATTTAATTTGAAACATCAAAGCTAATCACAGTGGTTTTACCAACTGTTCTTGGCCCACTGACTCAATGTACCTTAACAATGAAAGGTTTTCTGAGAACAGATACTTAGGGGCATTTGGAAATTCAGGAAATTGTAAGATGTCTGAAATTAGATACAGATGATTAAAATAGCCAGTACTATTAGTTAATTGTCATTCAACTTCTGTTTTAAAAATCCTAGTGATAATAATATTATTGGATTCAGTCCCTTGAAAATGCTGTGTTAAAAAGGCTGCCTTAGTTTTTTTACTGTTTAGTGTTCTGTACAACCTCTGTGTAGAGAAACTTCTATTAATTAATCCAAGTGACTAAAATATTCAAGCTACACAGTGAGACAATAACTGAAGATAGCTTTTCTTCTTTCATACCTGTTTTCTTTCTTATGCATTGAATAAAGAATGTTATTGATGCCTTGATTAGTTCTTTTTCAGCTGGGGGAGAGTTTACTATGCCACAAATCATTAAGCTACCATCTAGTGGCAATCAGAGTTGTTAATTGTGGAAAGCTGTTATGATTGTAGAAATGTAAAGTGACAAATGTGGACCTTGATTAAAAAAAAAAAAAAACACCACAATTTATTCTTTCGTGAATTATTGTGTTAAATGTCTGTAACTCAGTTTTGTTTTGTTTTAATTTTTAAAGTAGCATGAACTTTTTCATTGATATGTTTCTAACTTATTATCTAGTATTTAATATTTTCTTCACACTAATTGTCTAATTTCTTTCCTGAAAGAGAAACTTCTCATGATGCCATCACAAATAAGACAACCACAAATCACCCAATAGCTTGCAAGAGCTGCAAGAAGAGCAGGCACTTTGTATTGTTTAGAAGGGAGAAGTTTCACAGGTTCTTCAGCTGAGATAAATGTGGTGTGTCTTTATGGATGGGTATATGTGGGCATCTGGAAGAGAGAGTGATGAACACAGAGAAATACTTGAATATATTTCTAAGTATAGAAAATGTTTCCTAACAGTAATACTGTTTTCTATACAAAGGTTTTTGCCTTTTCTTCTGTGTAAAATGGGATTAATAAGGCTTATTTTACTATTGATGCACTTGAAGCTAAAAAAAAGGGTTCTCATTTTAATGGACTACAGTCTGTAAATATAAAGCCTGTCATTGCTAATAACAAGCCTAGAAAAGTAAATTTATGTGCCTAGATCTTTGGTTTGCATTGTATACTCAACATTACAAACAATTTCTGATCCTATTTCTTACGGTTTACAATGTTGCCTATTAATTCTCTTTCATTATTTAATTTGTTTTATTGTAATAGTCACAAGGTCCATCCTTTACAATTATTTCTTCATCACTTTTTTATATTAAAACATTTTTAGTCGCTGGTTTTGAAGAGACTTATGGAGAGTGCATTCTGAAAATTAGTATGTAACTTTCTCCATCTTGGTGTAATACAGATGACATATATTAATTAAACAGGCAACTTTCAAAGTACAAGTTTCCATATAGGTCTTTGTAGTCTCCTTTATGCCTGTCACTTCATAAAATAAGGAAGAACTACTGATCAGGAAGCACAGTGATGCAACAAACAAAGTAAGTTTGTATTGCTTTGTTAAATGTCCTATCAAGTACCTTGAGCTAGCTTGTCAGATCTAATCAAAACTCTTTGGTGCTGTGCCTTCTGGATGAGCAGTTTTGATTTTAGGTAAATTTGGCATTCATATTTATGTTTTAAACTAGATGTAGCATAGAATCATAGAATAGTTAGGGTTGGAAAGGACCTTAAGATCATCTAGTTCCAGCCCACTGCCAGGGGCAGGGACACCTCCCACTAAACCATGCCACCCAAGGCTATGTCCAGCCTGGCCTTGAACACCGCCAGCGATGGAGCATTCACATAACATTTATGTTTTGATCACCGCTCCAGTAAACAGATAGGGTTTTTTATTATTTTACAAGTAAGACATAGAGTTCCAAGATTGTAGCTGACTTGCAATACAACAAAATAAATCTTACAAAAATGTCAGCATTTGGTAAACTATGCACTTCACATCAAGCTGTGTTGATGTCTTAAATGAAGTATAGCTTAAAGATAAGGTGTTGAAAATTATAGATGTACAATGAATTTCTTGAAAACTATCACTTATCCCCATTCCATCATTGTACCTGTCATTTTATCTTTTGGACTCCATTTTTTATCACATTTTTTTGGCTAAAGTGTCTGAATTATGAAAGAAACTGCCATATTATGAATAATTCTTGATAAATGCAGAAGAACATGAAATCTCTACAAATTCAATTAATATTTAAGGTCACATATATAATATTAGTTCTGACACATTGTTAAAAACTAAGGGCTTGCCTCTAAGTGAAGGAAGTTCCATTGTAAACCTGGGATTTTCTTTAAATATATATGCATACTATGTGTATATGCTACAAAATTCTTGTTTCTGACAAGCGCAATTCCAGACTGACTTTTTTCCTTCTTGTGGCTCTCATCCAATATGCATCCCTTCTGTTCTTTTTACCCTCTCACATTAACATGCCACTATCATAAGATACTAAATATAAACCACGTCTAAATTTCATCATTGGGTTATCATTTCGACAGGTTATTTTGTATTTGTAAGAAGAAAATTCACAGCTGAATGCCTTAGAAGGAATTTCAATAAAAACAGGATTACAGAAAGTTCAGTTTTACTTTTGCTTTAGGTCAGCTTGCAAAACTTCACTTATCCAACTCATCTGTACTGTACACAAAGGCAAGCCATTTGCTCCATTAGTAAATGCCAATTCTCTTAACTGTTGGCATTTCCTGATTTCATTCAGGGTGGAATCAGGAAATGTAGATATATATGAAAATATTTATAATAGCTACAAGAGACTATTAATTATCTTCAAAGCAACCAAAGTCAGGAAATTAGACTTAAGGCTTCCAAAATTGACCTACGTTTTTATGTTTATTTTCAAACACTACCAATCTCCTTACAGCACAGGATCTGAGTCATATATCAAGTGATCACAAAGATTTGAGCCATTCCACCCAATGTCAAAATGAATGCTGGACACAGGGTTTTTTCACTCCGAATTGCATAAAACATTGGCCAGTTTTCTTTCCAAAAGCAGAAAATAGGAAGAGGTGGTTCATACTTGTGTGACTGTTTCAGGAGACTATGTTCTGCATTTGGGCTGGTAACCCTTACTTTACAGCTCTTGTTGAGAAATAAGTGTATCATACTACATTAGCAAACAGTGTTCCTAGAGTGAGCCACAGCCAAAATCATACAATGTAGACTGTAGCATTTTAGTGAACTGTGTTAGTCAAAACCCTGAAATATTTTGGCTAGGAAATATTTCTTAGTGTCTCTAGTTGCTGTATCACTCACTCAGACTACATCTTTCTTCATTCATCATTGTTCCCCAGTGAAACCAAAATGTCAAATTTCCTCCTCCTCATATAAAGTCTGTGTTCTCTAAAACTCTCTTTTAATATTCCTATTTGTTCACAGAACATACTAGTAAATGTCTAAGAAAATTTAACTTTTGTTTCAGGATTGACAAATAATCACATGGTTGGGTTGTGTACCTACTTGTTTTCCATTTTCTGCTACTGGGCTTAAGTACATTCTTCAGAAGACAGGCTACTTACCTGTAGGCTGACCAGTAATTCATTATTTTTGTCCTTTGGCACAGTTCCATTCTTTGTTACACGTCTTAGCCCAATCTCGCCTTTCCAATACCCAAGATGAATATCTCATTTATTCCAGTTGTTTCTTTTATGCTTACTCATATTTTTACAGTCCATCAAAGAAACAGCCTTTCAATTTAGTTATCCAATAAATACATATATAGCAAATTGTATCCAAAGCTCTGTGTAATTGCATGAAAATGGAACATATGTGTCTGAGAGACAGCTGCTTGACAATACAAAACTCATTGCCTTGGCACACAGGAGAAAAGTTTACTAGGGGTATGATTTTACTGATTTGTAGCTTTGTAAGTCTAGCCCACCTGGGAATTGTTCTCAGGGTAATAACTCATGAAGTTCAGTTCATCTTTTCCTTCTGTTAGAATCACCTTCCTATTAGAACTTAATTCCCGCATTTGAAAGGCTGAGCTAGACCTTGAATCAGCCAAGACTTTTCTCCAGCTTCTTAGGGAGATTCCTTCCTCATATCTCTTCCTTAGTATTGGTATATAAAGTACAAATGTAAATGGAAAAGTGTGAGATAATGCCACTTTACATAATCTTAGGCACCTTCTAAGTGGAAGCCTTTCATCCTATTCCAGGAAAGACTCCTAGGTAATTTATAACTCTTCCCTTGAGGTTGGACATATACCTAAATTGCACAGCAGGAGAGATCTGCCTATAGAATATGGCACTTCTCATTCAGCATGGTCTACCAGTGTGGCTAGAGGACTTACTGTTCAGTCTGTACTTGACATACTCATGCAGACTGATAGCTTGCTCATTACAGATATCTAAGACCCATTTTTAATAGAAAGATACTTTGATGAGTCACATACCCCAAAATGGCAACGGAAATGCAGACTGGTCTCTTGCCTGCAGCAACGAGTTATGAGACAACTGCTTCACCAAATTCCAAAGAGTTTCTACAGCAATGGATTACTGTGATCTTCGACAGAGACAGCAGATGGCCCTTGTCCATCTAATACACTCCAAAATGAAATTCTGAAAATTTGATAGGCAAGTGGAGAAAACTGATGATTCTAAAAATTATTTACTACAGTTGATGTAATTGATGTAAGTGGTTGAAGAACTGGATAGATAATTTTGCAGGCCTTCTCAAGCCCAAAATTGAGTGAGTCCCTCTATCACTGAAGAGACACTGTCAATGTCAAAGATGAGTATCATTTGTCAACCAAAACCTGGCAGGAATCACAGCCCCGAAGAACCAGAAGAATCTCTTTTGCTTTTCTTTGCTCACGAAGGCTGCCAACTAGCAATTGGGACTGGTTTTAGCTGCAAAATACATATGTTCAAAGACAGAAATGGTGGGACAAATGCCCTGAGATCTCATAGCCCTGAGTGATTAGCAGAAAGGAATGTTAGTTAACCAGACTGTCCCTCCAAGTTGATGTTTTGCAGCACCATAACCCAAATAAGCACTGTAATTGAAATGTAAGAGGAGGAACTAATTTTTTTTTCCTGTGGCTTTTTGTTTTT
The DNA here is from genome assembly GCA_028858755.1 of Ara ararauna. Classification (NCBI taxonomy): domain Eukaryota; kingdom Metazoa; phylum Chordata; class Aves; order Psittaciformes; family Psittacidae; genus Ara; species Ara ararauna. The sequence continues at coordinate 99,976,541 of CM054379.1, forward strand.
GTTTATTTTTTTGTTTGGTCTTGGTTTTTCTCTTTGTGGAAAACAGTCAAGTGCACATACTTTCTCCTTCCTGTTCAGCCCCACATGCTTGGTTAAGCTTTACTAGGTTAGGTAAGGTTAACAAACCTAATAAATGGTGGGCTTCACTTTAATGATAACAAATATTGCACATATTTCTGTAACCTCTTCAGAAAAGAAAAAAGGATCTTGTCAAATATCCTAGTAGTGCTCTAGTGGTGGAACAGAACTATGTCTAAGAAAAATCTTACATGGGACTAGATGTGAACTACGTGGTTGAAAGCCTTCCTGTTTGGCCTGAGCATAATGAAAAATGATGAGGGTTGACAACACCACAGCACTTGGCTAAGTACCCCTTTTCATTCAAGAAATTAAATTTGCATTTCAAGACCATGCACCTACAGTAGCCTGTAATCTGTATTACCTTTCGCATGGGAGCTAGCTCAACAGCATGAAGCAGACTAAGAAGTTTTCTGGAGTTTTTCTGGTGCATACTGTTTTACAACCTCTTAATCCAAAATCAAGGTGTTAACTGGGATCCATTCACATACTGCCACCTCCCACCAGACTCATGAGTGGCGCAGAGAGGGATGATGACTGCAGCATTTCTTAGAGGATTCTCTCTTTTCATTTGAAATAGACTTTGCCACAGCACGCATTTTAGAGAAGATAAGGAAAATGTTCAACCTTTTCCACATTGCCCTCTGTCACTATTTTCCTTATTGTCAGTGGAAGTGGTGGTGGCTTTCTTTCACCTCCTTCTCCTTTGGAAATTTTGCTTTCACCTACAGACTGAGCAGAGAGCACATCGCACTCTGCCCCCACATCTTGTGCCTCCCATCTCCTGTAACTCTATGGATTGAAAACAAGGTAAATACTGTAAAAACTGTTCAGACCTTGCTGTGTCTGACTTACCTTCCACTGTCAAAATGCTGAGTTCTCAGAATTATTCTCTAAGCAATTACAGTATCAGTTCACATGAAGAATGGTAGACATTCTATAAGGTAAGGCTGCTATGATGATAAGGAACAAGGCTGCAGAGAAGTCAATTACAAAAGACTGGCAGAGCTGAGAGACTCAATTCATTAGTGTTCTTCTAATCTCCCAATCACCATTTCAGGTCTATCCCAAGGGGCTGTGATATATATGAGAGACATTAAAGATAATACGTCAGGTCCTCTGATATCCTTGACAGCAAGAGGAAGTAAATCTTTTTACTTCTTTCCCATGCAGCAGGGATCTCTGGCACCCTTCTGTGGCAGTGCTGCACTCCAAATCATGAGCTTTGCAAGAGCAAACACAGTTTCTCCTATGTTGCTTAAGAAATGCTGAAGAAGGAACTGCTCACATACATGAAAAAGAAGAGCAAAATGAAAGTGCCCCTAAGGACAATGTTCTGCCAATGAAGAATTAGGAAACCAAAAATACTACATAATTTTATATTCAAATGTTCAATAAGGTAGAATATTGATCAAGGAAATAAGAAAAATGAACATCATGGTCCAACCTTCCTCCCAGTATCAGTACACTGAAATTAGCTGATTTTAAGAGACATGAATTTTTTGTATGGCTCAAAGAAAGAAATGGAAATGCAAAACATTTAACAGCAGATAGTGATCTGACAACACTTTCTTTAAAACTAATGAAGATACTAAATAATTTGCAATAGTAACATTACATTAGCTCATTATCTGCCTCAGTATTTTGCCAAATATTTGACAAGGATGGAGAGTAGAATGAGATGGCAGAGCCCTATAAATTCTAAAGGGAAATTATTGTAGCATAAATAAAACAAAACAAAACAAAACAAAACCCAAAACAAATAAAAACCCAAAACAACAACCTGATTTATGTTTACAGTAGAACTGAAGGCAGAAAGAGTCCCAAAGGTAAGACAACAGGAATGATGCGATTCAGGCTCAAGTGGAAATCGTGTTTGTGTTTTTGTGAAAATGGTATGTGAAGTTAATTGTGTAGGATTAACGCACTTGTCAGCTGCCTGAAAGACCAGGAGAGTCGTGGATGAGTACAGAATCTGATCCAGATATGTAAAGAGAGGAGAGCCCTGGCTTCTGTTTGCACTCAGAGTCAGTTGACCTGAACTGAAAGTCCTTGTCTGAGCTTGTGCTTTTGAAGTGTAGATAATATATTCTAAACAAAGCCCACTTCTTTTCATTGCATGATCATTCTAGTTTTAGCAAACTGAAGAGTTTGTTAAGAGTAGCACTGGCTGAGTAAGCACCTCTAGTCTAAAGGGAATTTCTGAATTTTCTTTGAGAAAAGTACTGAAATCTGTGCAGCTTCTTGAATCTGCCCTCTTCTTGCTTCCCTTCCCCCTTCACTCTCAAAAAGCATCACTTTTTTGTATGGAAACTATTTGCAATACACACACAGCTAATTACAAAAAATGGGAGCCCATGGGAGTACTGATTGCAATAAGTGCAGGCATTTAGCATTGTGCATTGTCATGCAGAGATAGCTGAATTAGCTCTTTTCAAACTACTTATGTATCAGAAACTGCCTTCTTAATGCTCAGCTTGAGTTAAATGCACAGGTACCTTAGACCCAGCTGTGACATTACCACTCCTCAGATGAAATGGAATACCTGATTGTGGGAGTGCTTCAAGTCCATCTCAGTACAAAGTAAAACATAGTCAGTATTTGAAAAGGTAATGAACAGGGCCCTTACAAAAATAAATGCATGTCTGCATACAAGAAGGCCAAGGGCATGATCCTGCCCCTAGGTCTGGGCATTCCCCAATATCAATACAAACTGGGTGACAGTTTGATGGAGAGTAACCCTGTAGTGAAGGACTTGAGGATACTGGTGGATGTAAAACAGAACATGAGGTGGCAATGTGTGCTTGCAGCCCAGAAAGCCAAGTGCATCCTGGGATGCATCAAAAGAAGTGTGGCCAGCAGGTTGAGGGAGGTAATTCTGCCCCTCTACTCTGCTCTGCTCTCATAAGACCCCACCTGGACTACTGCACTCAACTCTGGGGTCCTCAGTACAGGAAAGACACCTGCTAGAGCATGACCAGAAGGAGGGCCATGAAAATGGTGAAAAGGCAGGAACACCTTTCCTATGAAGAAAGGTTAAAGAGAGTTGGGATTGTTCAGCCTGGAGAAAAGAAGGCTCTGCAGATACTTTATTGCTGCCTTTCGATATATAAAGAGGGCATGGAAAGAAACTTTTCACCAGGTCCTGTAGTGACAGGATAAAGTGCAATGGTTTTAAACTGAAAGAGACTTTAAACTGAAAGAGATTAAGATTTAATATACATAAGAAAATTTTTTTGCAGTGAGGGTGGTGGTGAGACACTGGAACAGGTTTTCCAGAGAAATTGTAGATACTGCGTCCCTGGATTTGTTAAATGTCAGGCTGGGGCTTTGAGCAATCTGATCTAGTGCAAGATGTCCCTGCCCATGGCAAAGGGTTGGAACTGGATGATCACTTTTGGTCCCTTCCAACCCAAACTGGTTTACAAGTCTATAATTTTGTGATTGTGCTCTTACATTTACTGGTGTTTTGGCTGAGTTATCAGAACTGAAGAACTGCACTAATGTACCTACTTTTGATTGTTGAGCTGGCCTGAAGAAACTTGCCTGTTTCCATATAGTATCCTGCGTGGACACACCAGAGGTTTAATTCATAAGGGTCTGAGCATACAAAAAACACCCATAGGATACTAATATCAATCCTGTTTAGTCAGCTAGTGCACTGATTTTGGTAAGGTCTGAGATGGGTCCTATATGAATAATAGGAGTATGATTCTGAAATAGCAAAAAATATGCTTTTACTCCATAACAAATAATTATAATCTAGTCTAATACACATAGTTAAAAAACAGAAGGGTGTTTCCTTACCAGTGAAATTCCATATTGAATGTACTATAGTACTGTTATCAATTTATGATGGAATCAAAGGATCCAGTATCAAGTAACAGATTAGAAACTGACAGACAGAGAGCTGACGTTAATGCAGGGAATAGTATTATGATCCTTAGTATTTAAGGTCTTGTGATTATTTTACAAGCATGGTTACATTTGACAGTGATTGAATTTGTCACTTATGTCCAAATAAGAGTATTGGCAAATAGAAGAAAATTAAGCTGCAAGGAGACTTAAAGAGGTCAGAGTAGTACAGCGCAAGAACATGACATACATTTGTGTAAAATACTGAGGAGGAAACAAATACCATCAAAAAATTAGACGGATACCCTGAAACCAGCAGGGAACACCTGGAGATTGTAAAAAACCCAAACATACTCTGAATACAAGACAGATGTTCTGGATTGTGTATAGAACATGGGAGGAAATAGCATACCTTTCATAGCACTGGTGAGTCAGTACATGGAATAAATCATGAGCTTTTGGTTTCATTACACAGGAAAGATTGGAGAAACTAAGAAAAGATAAAAATGTCAAGCAAAATAATTTGAGAGACAGTAAGTTAAACTTCTGATGTAACACATTGGAGAAAACTCAAGTGATGTGAGTGCTTACTTCGCAATAGCTTCAGGACAGAGACAGGGGTCAAACGCAGAACTTGTTTGGTAAAACACTGTAACAGAGACTTAACTTCCAACATGTGCTTAAGCAGAGGTCTTTTCTTCAGGCATTGACTCATTCTCCAAAATAGTGGGGAAATACGGAAGTTGAGCATACAGGACAATTTTCACACTGAAAGACCTTGCTAAATTGTAACCTATTAAGAGGCAGAGAAAGAGAACATAAAAGCAATCCTCATGCAATGGGAAGTATATGGAATAATTGATACATGGGAAATACCAGCTACCTTGTTTGGTTTATTTTACTTTGGTGTAAATAATAACTCAAAATGGGCTCCTTCTTCAGTACACTTTACAATGCATTGCAATGCTTATTGGGGTTGCAGGGGTCTAACTTCCTGGGTAAGAGCTGAACAAAAGGGAAAGCTGCTCGACTAGTGATCTTCCTACTTGTGTTTGGCTCCTTGAAAATTCTTGAGAAATAGAAATTTTTACTTCTGGCTCTATTAAAAAAAATGGCTGCCTTTCACCTTCTGCTTTCATCCTCATTTTCTTTCACCTGATGCTTTTTAAATGCAGCCGATATACCCAGGGTGACAGAGGAGTTGGCAGAAGGTGACTTCTGCACTACAGTTACCCGGAGTTGCTAACTGTGTAGCCTGACAGCCAGGTACTGTGTAGTAAAAATGTTTCAACTTTTGCTACTGTGTTTGCACATTCTGAGGTCTATGTAGCAGGAAGGAAAATGGGGCTTGTGGAATCAAAAGTAACGGAGTGTTTTCCACCTATACACAGAATTAGCAGCAATACGATATTTTCTACAGGGAGAAGTACAAACAAGTCTTTTCTCAGTATTGGATCTTATGAAAACGTTCATGTGTGGAGATGAAATTAAGAACAAATAATTAATGACCTCAGCTAAACACAGAAGGTGAGACAGACAGATCTTGAGTCCCTAGCGCAGCTCAGAGGGACTAGCTTTAAATCACCTCCTATACCTTGCTTTTCCTCCTGGCTGTGTGAAATGCTGTTTGATAAGTTTCTGAAGGTCTCTCTAACCTGCGCTGACTGTGAGCTTCCCAAAGGGGTCTTCTGATGCAGCCCAATTCCAGACTACATCCTTTACTTGTTGCCTCAGCATTCTTACCCTGCCTGTATTCATCTATACTTACTGCGATCCTTTCAAAACAATTTCATTCTAGGGCCTTGAATCTGGTGATAGCTACTTTTTCATTGAGGAAAATCTGACACTGAATTTCTGCAAATACTCAAGGCTATGAGCCAAAGACACTGGGTAGATAGTCTTTGAGTTTGGAGGTCATGGAAGAGGTATCCTCAGGTGAGCTACAAAACCATCTTTTCCAACCGTGCAGTCACAAAAGTGAGCTGTATTAATTTGATCCTTGTGAAGATTACCATTTACTAAGATCCTGGAAGTCTAATGGGAAAATCTGCAAATGTCGACCTCATGAAGAACCTTTTTCCTTCTCTAAGTGAAAAGGGGAAAATCACCTCAAACATCACGTACAGTTTGAGAGGTGCAAAAGAAATTTGAATTAAATCTTGATGATTTTTTGAAGATTGCTTTGATGAGCCTGAAACAATCTAAATTTTACTTTAAGTTACATTTCAAAGCAAATTGTTTCATCCACTCTTTTTCAGCAGAATTTCAGTAATTTCACAGGCTGTCACAACATTTGGAGATAAATAGTAGTAGAAGGCTAAAAGTCTTTATAGTTTCTTCTTGGGTGACTTAGACACTTAAACACAGATTTGTACATCCCCACAAAGAGACTTGCATGCCTAATTTTTAATGAAATTCACAAGGCTTAGACAGATGCCCAAATGACTTCAGTGATAAACAACAAGAACTTAATTCCTAATAAGTTGCAATGGAGTTCAGGCTCCAAGTAATTTAATCCAATATTTACACCATATCCTGCAAGTTTACCTTCAATGGAGCAACTGCTGTATGAAAGCACGGCGCAATATGCAGGAATCATGAAAAACTGAGACCATCTTCCCCTCAGGGCTGATAACTACTGCCTCCCTCTGAAGTCAAAAAGATGCCATAGCAGCTAGACATGAACTGATAATATAACATCTAATATACAAAATATAATATACAACATATAGTATATTATATATAATTAATATATACTATATCATTAATATACAATATATATTATAGACAATATAATATGTACTATATAATACATAATATATAATAATTGTATACAATATATGTAATATATAATAGAGCACTTAAGTGCTTTGGAGATCTTATATATAAACAGGCAGATCTCAAAACCAAGTAAAGACAGTCTTACTGGGAAATGATCAGCTTTAGCAAACTGGTTTAGGTGCGTGCATTGTGCCAGGCTGGTTAAACTTGTTTGCCTTCTCTATTTTTGAAGACTTCCTACTGCCTATTCCCTTTTTGCTAGTTCAAACATTGAGTAGGAACACCTTGTTCTGAGTGCTGCTTTCCAGAATACTTGTTGGAGAGTACACAATGAAAATATTTTACCACAGGTGAAAACAAATATCCTTGAATAGCAATTGCAATCAATTACTTAGCTTTTTGAAACATTTTGTTGTGTTTGTTTCCCCTCTCTTTTTAGACACTCAGTAATAATTAGTTAAACTTACTCAAATTATTTTAGAAAACATAATAAACATTAAGTATGCATAGAAGCCATCTGGAAGTGCTATGCAGTGCACACAGAAACAGTGGGATTCCTCTGTGCATATTCAGCATTGGAGGCTGTTCACTTTCTAAGTTTTGTATTAGCAACTCAAACACACAACCCAGGTCAAAAATGTGCTTAAACAAAAGAGGCAAATCAGTATGAGGCTTTTAAAGCCAGGGCATTCAGGAAATCCCATCTTTGTCATTTAAACCCCAGTGAATATCTAACCCCGTTTTCAGATCTATCTCAGCTGTTTTGGGAGAACTAATGGAGATGCCCAGGTCAGGGCTGATGACAGAGGAGTCATGAGCTAGTCACACTCTCAGCTCAGGCCAGTGCCAATTACACTGTCAGAAAAATCTAGAGTACAGCAAAAGTTTTCTTGGTGTTTTATATGTAACAAAACAGTTGCCACACTGAGTTACTAATATCAAATGAAAGCAGCTATCCGCACAGAAAAAGGAAATTCCTGGGTGGGCAACATGGCTCAGGCTTCTAAAAGATGCAAATACTGCCAGTACTGCTTGGGTCAAGCACTGGTGGTCCTGATTGCCAGGTTCTGGTGCTGAAAAGAATCCATGCATATTTGCCTATTCTGAACATTATTTTGTTTTCATTAATATACCATATATGCGTGGGTAATACCACAGGTTTGCTCAGAAAGGCTTTCATCCTAACATAGAAGAGAAGGAAGACAGATCAGAGTTTTGCTGCTTCAACAATCCTTTCCTCTTCATTTCCCAGCCGACTATTTCCCCAGAAAGAAGGATGGAGAGTACCAAAGTATTTGTTTCTAAATGTTACCTGGCACATGGGTTTCTGTGCTTGAAAATGGTTGTATTGATGATGAAATAAGCCACCTTAAAAAATCTGGACTCAATGCCTTTGTTTTAACTTCACATGTGAACAAGAAATTCCTGCTCCAAAGAACTTGTAGTTGAAGAAAAAGTAAACATAAAAGACTAAAAAAAAAAAAAAAAAAATCCTTATAACAGAAACTAACACAAATATAATGAAACAAAAAAGTTTGTATAGTCTCACATACAGTTTGTTAAAGTAAAAGCCATTATTTTCAGGGGAGACTTCACTTCAAGTAGCTCTAAGTGAGATCTGAGGCATTTTAGAGTTGTAGGGAATAAAGGCAGCCCCATCCAGTACATAACACAGGTGCAGCCAAGCTGTGTCTGGCAGCATCTCTCCACCTGCCTGTTTTTCTGTCTGCTATAACAGGAACTTTAATCTTAGTCTTAATCTTAAATCTTACAGTGTCAACACATTTTGGGTTTTCTTTCGTGCTTATCATGACCTGTTACTGCTTGAGTAAGGCAGATTGCAAGACTTCTGATGGTACATCCTGAGGGTTGGAAAGCTCCTCACAGCTGTTAAAATGTTTCCCACATTTTTTATTTCATAGTACGAATTAAAATAATTCCACCAACATTTTACTTGTTATATGACTAATTGCTGGTTTTCTTGGGTTTGCCTGTCTGTTAACTCCCAGATTATTCAGCTGCTGTTTCCAAACACTTTGCTATGATGGTCCAAACATCATGGCATATTTTGTGCTACAGAAACATGTTGCAGCAAGAAAAATTGACTACAGTCAACTACAGTTCAGCCCACAAACCCTCACAGATGCTAATAGTTTATTGTCATGTCATAATATTACAATGTAAAAAAAAAAAATCCTTTGACTTCTTAATTGGTAAATATTACAGTAGGTTGAATATGAAAAGCATCACTCAGAGGACTCTAAAACATGAGAAGGGTTATTCCATGACAGATCATCTGAGCATACGCAGCAAAACATTGCATATCTAACAAGCATACATGAGTGTAACCCTTTCATTAGGCTTAGCTGTATTTTGCAACCACTAAAAGCTGTGATGCAGGAAGAAAGTATTAGCAGTCAGGGCTCTTTCTGCAATTTGTCATGCATGTCAAGACAGTGAAAGACATGCTTGAGCTGGCAGTGACAGCACAATTGAACAGATAGCATGAGACATGCCCTTCACTTAGCTGACATGCACTCAGCATACGTTGGAGTGATACTCAGTAGAAGCAATTTCTGTCCTTGAGCATTCCCAGGGAAGCGATGTGCTTCACACCCTGCACCTGCGCTGCTCTCCTGGCTCCGGCTCTCGATTAACACGTTGGCTGCAGTTGCAGCTCCAGTCTTTGCCTGTGCTGGAACTCTAGTGTCAGATGGAAAACATTTTCAAATCATATGAGTAATGAGCATTACAAATTAGACTCAGATCAATTATTAAATGAAGATGAAGTATTAAAAGGAAGCCATTATACATAATGTATTTGTCACAGATAAAAAATTGGCATTCATGTAATACCCTTCTCTGCCTGATAATGTATTTGGATATTTAACATATTTAAGAGGAGTGCAAAAAGATAAGCGGGAGGGAGGTGCATTTCTTAAAGCAAGAACTGGGCTTGCTAATGACTTCAGCAAAAGGGAATTTTCTTTCTGTCTTGGATCTCATTTATCTCTTGTCTATGGTGAGGACATGCAGGACATGCTATCTGAGGCCTGTGTGATGCTGTCATTATTACTGTCTTTGAAGACACTACTTTATTGTACACATTCAGGGAGAAGAAGAATTTTGATTTAATGTCTAGCCCTGACACTTGTGTGGAAGTCCTGGTGAATACAGAATGTTTTTGTCCTAGCAAAATGGAGTTGCTGGTTGGCTGGGGTTTGTCATGACAGAAAGTACAAGCAGTAGAGTCACTTGTTCCCTGAATTGCTTCTAAAGCCCTGCTATGCTAAGGTATTTTGCATTGCGTCTGATGAGTCAGTGGTGCAGCTTTCTCTTTGTGTGTGATGTGCTGAGGACATGATGCTGCTACAAAACCTCATTAAATTCACCTCAGACTTAGAGATGTTTGAAAAAAAGAGGAATCATTGATAAAGCAATTCTCATATCAGAAAATACTGATTTCATGGAAGTGAAACAATCTGCGGGGATTTGTTGTCCTTTCAAATTTTACAGTGGGAATCAGGTAGATAAAGCTGGCCAAAGGTTAGGATGCCTTGTTTCCTTTGGGCCCTCAATGCCTCCTGACCCCCAGCTGGTGAGATGACCTCTGTCTTACGCAATACTGGCACCCCACTTTCCTTCTGGGCTGGAGGTATCCTGCCCTCAAAGCTGGGATGCGGCTTTCCCAGCATGCCAGCACTGAGGAGGACGCACTGGCTCCTGAGTTCTCCTGACTGAGCCCAGGAGGTATCACTGGGGAGCAGGGGCAGGTGGAGAAGAGGCAACGCGGGATGAGGTCCCAAGGCACCGCAGCCTGTCCAGGAGGAAGGGGTGGGAGGACAGTGGCTCACTCATGCTGTAACAGGGGCAGAAATAAAGCAGAAGTCTGGGCTGCAGTGAGAGGCTGGCGGCTTTTTGCACCTCACAGTGGGATGCCTGGGGTGAGGGCAGAAATCCCATTTAATGGATGAAAGGAAAGATTATATTTAGCTTCAAGATAATCAAAACATTCCAGCAACATACCCTCTAAGGTTATTTACATATTTCCAAAACAAAATCTATTGGGAAGTCGGTACATTTCAGGACTTTGCCTTTTTGTCCATACTCAGGAAGGAAGCTTTAAAGTCACAAGTTGTTTGTTTCTTTTTTAATCAGGATGGACTTTTCCTAACTATTATTGCTCTAGTATTAACAGCTTATGTTTGCTTTTTGGTTTTATTTTGGAGACACTCCCTCCCCCTCCGTATTACATCAACCTCTGCTGGCTAAGATACCATCACATGTTTGTGTGGTAACACATGGAGGTATTTTGATGCTTCAGAAGGTAAGGCTGCATTCTGCAGTTACCCTGTAAGAAAGGAAATTTTGAGGCACTTATGTCTGTTTTAATGGTCTATTTTTGTTTGTTCTAGAAGGAATGTCACCCTCAACCTTCATTTTCAAGATATTATTGGTTGAAACCAGATACTCGAGACTTAAAGAATATTATTATGTAATATTAAACATTAAATAATATTCAGTTCATGTATTTATTAACTTCAAGGATACTGATTTTTGGGTAATAGAATAGTAAATGATTAAATGTGTTTTGAAAACAGAAAAATCTTTGCTAGAGTTTGGAAAATCTTCTTTGAAGCCTTTTCTATCTCTTGAGTAAATATGTGCAGTTATAATTATAGTTTTGTTAAACATGTATTAAGTAACCAAAAACCTGGAACAACTCCAATGCCATTTCTCTCTATTGTTTAAATATGTAATTAGACAAGATTTTTTCCAGTACTGCTGCTGATTACATTTTCCTCGTTCATGCAAGAATAGAATTTTCTGCTCAAATCACAATCCAAGCTTCGCAACAAGCCCTGGCATAGCATATTATATTTCCACTCCCAATTTCTAAGCCTTTACATCCTGTTAATTTTTTGGGGTGTCCCCTTCTTTTAAATGGGGCACAGCCATGTGAAATCTGATATAAAATGTCAGTCTAAGAGAATCACAGAATCAACTAGTTTGGAAACGACCTTTAAGATGATTAAGTCCAATCATTGCCCCAGGACTGTCAAGTTCACCATTAGACCATGTGGCTAAAGGCTGCTTCTATATGGTTTTTGAACACTTCCAGGGATGGTGATTCTACTGCTCCCCTAAATAACCTGTTCCAATGCCTGACCACTCTCTCAGAGAAGAATTTTTTCCTACTATCCAGCCTAAACCTCCCCTGGCACAGCTTGAGGATGTTTCCTCTTGCCCTGTCACTTCTTGGGAAAAGAGACCAGCCACCTCCTTTCTCCTTCATTCAGGCAGTTTTAGAGAGCAATAACATCTGCTCTGAGCCTTCTCTTCTCCAGACAAAGATTAGGTACTCATAACAGCACTGAGCATAGGGATGACAGTTAATGTTTTTCCATCATGTGGGGCTAATCAGAATGGAATAGCTCAGAAGACCAGATAATTCAGTTTCTGAGCATGCCACTGGTACACAACCGTGTGGTGTCACTTCTACTGAGAGGATGCAGGATGTAATAGGTGCTGTGGCTGTGTCTCAGGACTGCTTCAGGTAAACACCACAGAGGTTGCAGCTCCTGCTTGTTTTAGCCCTTGTTTAGAGAGTGAAAGTTCAGGCCTGAACTCTAATAGCCCTGATAACTAGTGAGGGAAGCTAGTCATGAATGCAGAGTTGGAAAGGCTCACCCTGAAAACTCACCATGACTACCTACATCTAGCCCACTTCACTGGAGATTACTTTATAACTTCAGGCAACTTTTTTCTTTCATAGACCAGAAAAATACAGACACTTTTGTGCAAGCTTTGTGACACTGACAGCATGTCCTAGAGTAGGAAAAAATGGCTAAGATGACGGATGGGAACATGTCAGCACAAGACAGATACAGGTCTGGGTTAGCTCTAGCATAAATTTTTTTTGTGATTTTGCCAAGAGCTTTCTAATCATGGATTTTCATGTTTGGAAATATTTTTGAAGATGAGTGACTATTTTTAAGGATTCTCAGGGCTTGGGCAGCATTTTTGTTATTTCTGGTTTGGTTGTATTTCTCCAAGAAGACGTGACTGTTAACTATAATTTTGAAAGACCTTTAACATTCATGAGACAGCTAGAGCTTTTTTAGAACTTAATTAATGTTTTAGTGAGCTTCTGACATAATTTAGGCATATATGAACCATTCAGTAGAAGGAAATCTATCACCTTTCACCAGTGAAACAGAGCAGTGCTGTGGTCCTACAGTGTATTTTAAATGATTGTTCTTAGACTGGTTGTCATTTTCACTTCTATTGCTCCATAAATAAACTATAACACTACTTTTTAGGATATAATATTAAAATAAACTCTCTTGCCAAAGAACAAGAAGTTAGAAAACATTATCTATAAGTTTTGAAAAGGTAGAGCTGTTGTTTCAGAGAACTGCAGAAAATTGAGATTTATCTCAGGAGTAAAATTGATCTTTAAAATTATTAAAATTTCAAAGATTTGTAGTACTTCAGATATCATAGAATCATAGTACCATAGAATCATAGAATAGTTAGTGTTAGAAAGGCCCAAACCCCCTCCCATGGAACATCACACACTAAACCATGTCACCCAAGACTCCACCCAACCTGGCCTTGAACACTGCCAGGGATGGAGCATTCACAACTTCCTTGGGCAACCCATTCCAGTGTCAGCATTTAGTCATTGGAAAAAAGATATATCCACCTTTAACCTATTACAAATTTTTGAGCATATGAAAAAAATAAAATTTAGTGGGAAAAAGTTTTACGTAACTTGGGAAGGCTTTAAAAGCCAAAGGTGAAGTTCTTAAAAGGCTCCATGAAGTGATCCGATGGTAAGAAAGGTATTTTCAATTCTTAAAAATGGTTTAACTGTGAAAAGACATGTACACAGTCCATTTATTTTTTTAATTGTGGAAAGCTAACATGGGTGTGTGGCAAGGTGTTCTATAGGATCAATTGTTTAATTATTAATTGTATTAGTGGGAAAACACTATAAATCTATTACTTTATGTATTAGAAGAGTGAAGTAAAGAGCAGTGAGGCTGAGGAGAAAAATACTGTAGTTTCCTATGACACAAATTATTTCAACTAATCAGTGCTACTGAGGAAACTCATCAGGTCTTATAAAACAAAGTTTGCAACTTTGATTCACTGTTGATGTCTGCCCATTTTTATGGGCAATGGCAATCTCATTTCTCTTAGCTGTCCCAAAGCAGGTTTTTGTAATCCCCAGGTTTTGGAATTCAAGCACAAGTACTTCTTTATTTGTAGAGATGGGTTTTCAGAAAGTCATAATTCAATAAGTTGGGGGTTTTATTCTCCAACTCAATATTCTCCAACTCAGGTCTTTGAGGGAGTCTATAGGTTCACATGTGTAACAGGAGAGGGAACAGACACCAGGGCAGAAATATCACAAGCTTTGGGACTTCCCAGCTGTGCCAATCTACACTATAGTGGCTGGATGTCTAAACATTGGCAGAAAAATGATGTTAAAAATCATACAAATTAAACAAGATAGAAGGGGAAAAACAAAGTAATTCAGCAGCATGTCCCTACTCCTGTTCCAGGCCTTTTGAACTGAAACCCCACCCTCTCTCTTCTGCGTTCTTCATAATCAGTATATTCCTACATTCAGAGAAAGTGTGCAACTGACTAAAAAAGCTGCCCTGCATTAACTGTCTTGAGAGCTTAAGGCAGTTTTGTTACTTGAACAGAGCAATGCACCTTAAAATAACAGTGTGACGTTTCCCCAGGGAGGTGAAAACCAAAGCCTGATCTGTCATAACTTATAAAAGCAGAACTTTGTCAGTCAAACCACGAGCAAAGACCTTAGGGAGAAGGGAATTGATGGGGGTTTATTAACATATTGCTGTTGCCTAAACATGTGCATTATACAACTGTTGAATTAAAATGTGCCTTAGCTTTCTTGCAGAGATGCTTTTTGTTGTATTTTTCTATTTGCTGTTAAAATCTTAAAAAGAAAGAAACATTAATTGCACTGAAAATAAGTCTGCTCATTAAGAAAGGCTGAAACAATACATATCAAGTGAGCATTCACCTAATTTTTATTCATATTTGTGAAAACAACATTTGTCTGATACAAGAAAATAGAGGTAACTGTAGCTGATTAAATTATTTTGGGTTTTTTTTCCCCCCATACATATTGGTTCAAGGTACTGAAAGGTCACTTCATATCATAGCTATTTTTGCTAATAAAAAAAGGGAAAATGTTCCTTTATCTAAAACAATAAATAGAGCTTAACATAGAATTTTTTTACAAATGGATACTTCCATGTTTTAATTATTCTGTTTTCAAATGCCTCAAAGTGCAGCAAACTCCAATAGAAATATGTGACTTATAAGAACAAAACTGATGTCAAATATTATCTTCTAACCCTATGGTGTGACTTTATTCATCCAAGTTATTCAGGACACACCTATGAGTAAGAAATACTTTTTTCACAAAATGAAATAAGTTTATAAATGTATCTAACTATTAACCATGAAGAAACATAATGCACAGTATTCTATGTCATGGATAAATTATCAGGTCCCAGAGAATATACTTTAATGTGCAATATCATTCAGATTTACTCTTTTCTTTCAAAGTGTCAGAAAACTTCTGTGACAAAGCTGTAGTTCAGAATTTTTCCAGGTATAACGAAAGTAAGAACTGTATACATATGAAACACTTCAGTCTCATGAGAAGAAATTCATGCAGGATTTCCTGGACACAAACAAGAACTACTGGAACTATTCAGTGATAGTAATGGAAAT
The DNA here is from genome assembly GCA_028858755.1 of Ara ararauna. NCBI lineage: Eukaryota > Metazoa > Chordata > Aves > Psittaciformes > Psittacidae > Ara > Ara ararauna. Next base: position 99,992,039 of record CM054379.1, read on the forward strand.
CTTATGAGAACAGACTGTCTGACACTATTCTAAACAAATTTGGGGTTGAAACAAAATTTTGGGGTGAATATCTGAACAAATTCAGTATCTGTATACATACTTCACACTTAATCAGAAAGCTCTACACATAGCTTCATTAGATCCCCATATTTGTACTTCAACCGTAACACAACACAGCTCTGCAGCAACCACTAGGAAGGAGAAAAACATAACTGTTACAGCTGAAACCAGGACACTTACCTACAGCACCATGGGCCATAAGGCTGAGGAGATACAGGGGTGTGAGGAGATATCAAAAGGGGAGCTGGTGAGATCAGGTAGTCCTGTGGGCTCAAGGGGTCAGTGAGACAGCCAAAACACGTGAACGTTATCCACCATTAGAAAGAATCAGACAAAACCAATGGGTGTTTTAGACTATGACTGCAAAGTTGGTAGGTTTGCATGTGTGTTTGAGACATTTTGCACATCAAAGGAAAATGTGTGGGACAATGGAATAGCTGTGTAAAGACTTTAAGACAACCTCTTATTACAATGTCTCCATAAAATTTCTTATATATTTATGGGACTCATGATATTTATATTGCACTATAATTCTGTACCTACTTTTAGGTGTTTCATTCACTTCGGTGAATTTTATTCACAGGACCTAAGAAGAAAAAGTCATGTGCTCTCAGATATTTTAAATACTACATGGGCAGGCAGATTATAAATATCTTTTCTATGTGATATTCTTTATACTTTGCATATAAGCTGCACACAATTTTCTCCCAAAATGCATGGTCCTAGGAAACAGTTTGTGTTTCGAGTGGGAAAAATAAAGTCAGAGTGTTTCCTGTGGTCCTGGGAGATGGGTAGCCCTGCGACCTGCTGCCTCCTGAACTGCCTTTTGGAGGAGCCCTCACTGGAAAGATTGGTCTTCACAGCTGCTGAACCCCCAGGCTACCTCATGGCCGCTGAACCCTCAGGCTACCTCACAGCCCTGCAGGCTGAGCTCCTGATGCCATTAGTCATCTCCCTCTTGATCCTCTCTCATTCCTTAAACTAAAAGTTCAAACAATAATAGCTTTTGAAAAGATTTACCCTTACAGTGCCTTTGTATTCACATGTAGTTATGCTTTTAAGCAGTGTAAAGCAAAAGTATCAGCAGTTACAAGCTCTTATCCAAAAGGTGAAAAAAAAATAAAATAAAATTACAGTGATGTCTGTACTGTAGAAAGAATTAATGATTTTTTTTGGTTTTTTTGCTATCACCTCTTAAACAAACTTAATGCCTCTTGAAACTCTTTGGACTATATATTTGAGCAGTATTGCTTAATACATCACACATTAAGGAACAAAACCTCATGTGAAAACACAGCTCCATTTAGATTATGCTTTCATGCATCATAAAAAATATTTCAAAAGCTTTTGGAGCCTCTTCTGAGAATTGACTTGATTCCCACATCATTTTGCTCAGAAGTGCAATCAAAATCTCTTAAGAACAAGGCACGGTCTAATTGGCATACTTAAAAGTTCTTAATTGTGACTTGGAGATGGCAGTGGATTTTAAAAATATGGTTTCAAAGAAAGAATTCTATCTTTTTTTCAAGAACTGTTAGGATGGTTAGTTAGCTCCCTGAAAACTCCATGAAAACTTCAACAGTTCAACTCAAAACTTGAGGTTTTGGAGATTAAATTATTCTGTTGCGCTGGAAGATATAAATTACTAATATTTAACACAGCAGGTGTAAAAGTCTTCTACTTTGTGTGTTCTTGAATGTTTCAGTGCACAGCCAGGTTTTGGGAAAGGATTTGGGTTTTTGTTCTCCATGAATTGTAGCTTTCAGAATAGGACCGAAAAAACCTCAGTCTTCTGACTGTTCTAGTATCTCCATACACACTTATATACTTATTGTTACAACGGTGGTGATGCACAAAGAGTTTCATGGTGCTATTTCAGGCATTTGTTTATCTGTGAAGTCAGATTTTATTGTTGTCATGGGAGACCTCCATCTCAGATACCTTCAGCTGTATGAAGGTCAGGCATCTTGTCTAAAAGAGCCAAGACCAGCTATATGTCTCACCCTCAGGTGAGTGTCAGAGCACTTCCCCGTGGTGAGCCGTCCTTGCCCTTTTTCTGCTGCTGTCCCCCTGTGACCCAGAGTGAGCTGGAAAAACTTGCTGGGATAGGGTGCCTCGTTATCAGCACTGAAAGTTAAATGACATACATTTAACCTCATTAATCCAGATTTATTGCTTCACATATATCTGCTATAAACAGCTACACAAATGTTGCCTTTAAAAAAAAAGTAATGAAATTTGGTTCATCATTAAGGTGTTGGTTTTAAGTGTTATGTTTTGATTCAGAATATGGTCCAATGGTCCAATGGTCCATTGGAAAAGGATTTTTCTCTGCTGTCATCTGACGTAAACCAGAATTTCTTGTATCAAATATGGTAGCCTTCTGGTCATGATCCATGTTGCAAAACCAGATTGGTTTCGTCCAATTCCCCCCAATCTACTTTCATCTCATGGCTGTACCCATCCTTCTGAATCATGAGTTTCTGTCAGGGTTAAAGATCTAGTGGAAGCTGCACCAAAGTTTTCACAAAGACAGTTTAAAATTGCAGGTTTATTACTCTAGAGTATACACTTTGTTTGCAAGTCCCCTGAAACATTCCTTGTACATTCCAGTATAGGGAGTTTCAGCCGACTGTCAATAACAGGCAGGCTTGCTTACTTTTATTATCTTTCACAGGCCCCTTAGGAGTAGTTTAAATACTTGCCCAAGGGCCCACAGATGGATGGTTGAAAAACCTCTCTAGTGTAAAACTGAAATTGTGTGACCTCAGTTTCACAGTTACACTGGATTTTAGTTTTGATGCAAGTAATTTTCAACAACATGAGTGAAGAGAAGACTTATTTGCATGGAATGAAGGCACAGGCAAGAGAAGTATATGTGTTAGGTCCTAAAAGATAACGGGTTTGGTTAATACATAAATGAAACATATAAATAAATACATAAATATTATAGATGAACAAGGAAAGAAGGAGATTTAGTGAATTATAAACCTCTAAACAGGTAACAGTTCACTGGAATAGCTGAGAAGTTTGAGACGTTTGTTGGAAGAAGACAAAAAGTGACAAATATTGTAGACAGAATGAAAGAGACATAGTGAAGCTTGTAAGATAAACTAAATTTATTATGTGGAATAAGCACCATAAATCATAATGGTGGAAGGGACATTGAGAGTTTCCTACCCAGACAGATTAATTTTTCCATTTGCATGTTTTTCTAACTTTCCTAAGGAAAAATGAATAATTATTTCAGTGTTCTTCATTTATTAGAAAGCTTTTCCATCTACCCTTCTAATTCTTCTGTATACTGTAGATCTTTTCTTTTTCTTTTTCTTCTTTTATTTAAAACTTATCACCCCCCTTTTCTATGTCCAAGATCCTTCTCTACCTCTTATAAAAATGGCATTTCACAAATTCACAGGAGCTTTCTTACCCTAATTCTAAGCAGAATTCTATTATCATCTGTTCTTTTCCAGTGAAAGCAAGATTCTTCTCAAAGACCAGTAGCCCCAAAGAAAGGGGAGGAATTTACAGGCTTTCAGTCTAAAAAGAAAAACTTTAAAGAGAACATGAAATAGATTTAAGCATCTTTTCACAATTCTAATCAGAAAAATAATGAAGCTTATGAAACTTCGGAGGACATATAATGAAAAATAATCCTTTAGGGGTATTACCTCCTTTTTCAGTATGTATGTAATTTTAACAGGAGTCAAGAACAAAACTGTGTAAGGAAATAGGTGTATCAGATTAGAGGCTTAAAAAGTCCTATTCCTGGATCATAAACACTTCCTAGCATTTCAGTTATTGTAGTGTGTTAAATGTAGTAGCTCTTACTTGAGCAATACATGAGATTTTTGCAGACAATTCTTTCTCTTTGTTGTCATTACCACAGAAGATATTTGACATACTAAACATGAGGTGTATGCTGTGCCCTAGGTGCCCTATCTAGTTACAATAAGAAAGTTTTACTTACTGAGTTCCTCTGGTAAAAAGGTCCAGGGTTATCAGCAATAACAGAACATAAGCAGGAGAAAAAAGGGAGGTCTCTCACAAAGAATTGCAAGATGGTACTTTCAGTCTGTATAGAATTAAACTTGAGATAGATGTACATATATAGCACTCTAAGGGTTTCTGAAGTTTGTCCCCCATGAATTTTTCCTACCTTTTACAAGAAAGAAAGAAATAAAATAATGGAAGATCACCAGCAACAGATTAACATATTTCAGGCATAAAGAGCATATCTTTGTGTGACTTATTGGGGAGAAGTGAGGGAGGAACTTTCAGGAAGCACTGGTAAGTTGCTCTTTTGTAGCATGGAAAAGGAGGCTAAGGAGTATTGCCTTCAGTCAGTTTTCTGTCTTAAATCTACATTAATTCCTTTTGCTTTATCTTTCTAGGCCAGCAATGAAGCATTCAGTTATTGTCCCTTAAAGCAGTAAACCACAAGGCACAATGACCAGGGAGAGCAGTTCCTAAAACTCATGGGTCCTCTTCAGAAATTAGGCTGTTCTACTCTAATTATGGCAAAAATTCCTAACATTTCCTACCTCTCTGAGAAGGAAGAACATCTTCTTCCTGGTCCCAAACATTGAACTGATCAGTTTAACTTGAGCACATAAACAGCCACTATATGTTGGTCAGACAGTGCTCTGTGTCTTATACAAAGCTGGGTTTATCAGTTAGCAGCTTCCAATGTGTTGTGGAAAGGTTTAAAAGGAAAACAAAAAGCTATTTTTTGGATCCTGGTGCTAAAGAGGGAGGAAAAGAGAATGGGATAGGTGGGTGGGATGTCTTCCTGTCCTCTGGAAATAGACAACTAGCATGTCTTAATAGAGCACATGTGGTGACATTATGAATATTCAGGCAAGGAATATGATGCCCAGGTCTGGAAAGACCACATTAAATTAATGGAAGGTATGAATGATTTTAAAACGTGATGTTGAAACTATGTCCATATTTGTCTGCTGCTGCTGTGTCTGGATCATACTACTAGCTGAAGAGGTATCTTCCTACTAGCTGAAGAAAGCCTGCTGTGCCCTGTAATAATAATTTGGCTTCTTTTTCTCTGCTGCACTTCTCATATCCAGCAGCCTTGGGCAGGTTTTATCTGAGGACTGGTCAAGTGATCAAATCCTTTACAGACTTCAATTGTCTCACAAGCTGGAAAGGAAAAAAAGGTCAGAAGGAATAAGTATGTTTAGACTTAAGAAGAATAGAACATGTTTCTCTTCTCCTATTCAATATTACAGACCACAGCCACAATATTTTGTTTTCCATCATTCTGCTGTAACTGTAATATTTTAGCATCTGAATAAAATAAGTGATGTCAAAGGACTGTCACCCATCCTTTTTATCTTGTGCATCATTTCCTCTACTTTAGTCCTATGCCTGCCCCAGAGTGTAATAGGAAAGATCAGGAGTTTCAAGGGACTGACATTCAGTACATTTTAATCACCATAAATTTACTTTGCAGATGTTACAGTTACATTGGTTTGTAACTTTTTGCACACAGAGATACTTTCAGCTCTCTTTCCTTTACTGGAGGAGGGGCAAAAAGGTGCTTCAAATGAAATGTACTTCTTGCTGAGAAGACCAATGTTTCAAAGCACAGCCTCCCTCAAAGTATCAGGTAGGCAGGAAATCTCTTCAGCTAGGATTGCTAAAAGCAACACTAAGCACAGCATGGCGGATTGTGCTCCCTCTGGCAGATGATGCTGTCTGACAACCCTGATGCTTTGAAATGGAGACACAGCAACCACATTACCTTGGATTGTTGGGTTTTTTGAAAACCTGGGCTCTGCCTGGAAAAAAATATGCTTCTCTTTTAACATCTCTTATATTTGTAAATTCCTTTCAAGTTTTCAAATTTCTCAAGTATCATTGTTCATATGATCATAAAAAAAAAAAAAAAAAGAAAGATGGACTTCAGGTCCTTGATACTACTTTGAAAAACAAATGACTGCTTTAGGAAAAAATAGTAATTCTGTTTTTCAAGTAATTCAGCAGAGTTGGTGGCAATTTTGTGAAACAACACAGTAACTGAAGGCAATATTTGGTTATGAGAGTTGTTACATGATATTTTCATTTGTCTTCATGAAATCTCAAGGTTTTTTTCCTTACTGCCTGATTGTGCAAAAATAAAACATGTCTGTAAAGCACCTGCCTAGTAGGAACCCCTGAAGAAGAAAGGACATTCCAGTGTTTGCTTTAGCTGTTCAACGTGATCTGGAAATGCTTCTATTTCATGCTGGAAACACAGCAAGTCAAAGGATATGAAAACCACTTGTGTGAAAAATATTTGGGAACTTCCATGGCTTGTCTTGAAGAACCAGCCTTATTTAGCCTTACATTTTTGGAATTGCTCATACTTCATGTTCTGGGAAATGAGAAGATCACCAGTGATTAAGTGACCAGGGCCAAGACAAAGGCTGGATAGGACATAGAAGGGTATAGATGTACTTCTCATTGCAGGTGATAACCTCAGCTTTCTGAGCCCCACTTGCTGTCTACTACCCCACCTGTTGTTTCAGATTGTGAGGTGTAGACTTCTGGGAGGAATTTAATAGAAAGCTGGCCAGTAAGAAAACTTTATTTCTGGGAAAGATCGAGGAAAATCATTAACATTGGAAACACTTTTCAATTGAAAAATATATTTTTTGCAGCAGCAAAATATGGACATTTTGATTTTTCGTTAATTTTTAAAGGAAATATAAAACATTTTGTTGAATACTACATTTTCTCAAAAATAGCAATATTGATGGAGAAGTGTTATCCATCTGAGTGGAGTGACCAAATCTCAGGAGCATTGGGGTCTTGCTGTGCAGAATGGGAGTGTCCCACTTCCTACTATATTTGGAAAACTTGGTTTTGTTTTCTTTCTAGAAAAGAGTAAAAACTCTGAGCATTTGCATGAACTTTGAAGTTACAAGAGGACTTTTTCTCTGGAAGTTGCATAAAACACATTAAAACTCAGGTATGACTGCAAAAAAGAATTTGCTTGTGGGAAGACCTCAGGAGCTGACTGACTTAGATGGTGAGTTGCTCTGGATAGTATGTAAAGAAATTCATGCCTAGTGGTGGTAGCATTTCATCAGGTTTAAGAGACTTAAGCCTATTTTCAAATCTATGGATGTCATGGTATTAAATGGTTTACATGAAAAATAAATCCACTAAGCTTCAGAGATGCAGCAACTTGAAAATATATCCAAATTACTTTAAATGTGTTTAAATAAGCCATTGTTTTAAATATGCAGCAGAAGTGCTGGCTTTCACGGTGAGGTATATGTACCAAATAATTATTAGAAGGGAAGATCATGAAAGTAAGAATTTCTAAAACACTTGGTATTGATGAAGGTCCAGAGGCCCTGAAATGACTGGAAAATTCTTCCATCAGATTCACTAGTTAGACCAATGAGGGGTACTTTTAAATATCTCCTGTAGTTTTATCTGTTAGAGACAACATTTACGCATCATCAATGCAAACACACAGCACACTTCCAATAAAAACCTTAATCTGAAGAAAGAACACTTCTGATTTTACCATTCTATTCTTTTGGTAAAGGCTGGAAATGATTAATTTAAGCAATAAATAAGCTGAGCTTCTTCAAAATTAAATAAAAGCAAACCCCTTTTTGGATATGAAAATTTCTATTAAGCTTTTTCTGTTTGTTTCCTTTTTTTATTTTTTATTTTTCTCCTCATGATCCTATTAAGTCTTTGGTCAGGGTTCTTAACAGGCATACCAAAATATGCTGATTAATGCATTATTATAGTATCTCATAGCTCTTACATATCATAAAATCTCTAGTATTTCATATGAAAAAGTGTCCCTGTTTAATCCTTGACTAAAATATTTTTAGGAAGGAAATTTTAATTTAGAGTGGAGTTCAGAGTGGAACCTGACAAAATCTTGAATCGGCCTCAGTGTACTTGGTTAAAAAAAGTAGTACTTATAATTAATTGGAGCCAAAAGTTGTGAAAAATACCTACAAATTTTAGGTTGCACTTTTTAGCTTTTCCGTTACATACATATTAGAACAGATTGTAAAAGTTTGTTAAATTAATGTGGTAAACCATAAACTAAGCTGATATATGTGATATAAATAAAAAGGGAAATAAACATGCAATTAGATATATGGGTCTTTTCCTTGGATACTTCTTCGCACCAGAACTCGACATTAGGAACTAGCATTTAGACTGGACATTAGGAGGAATTTCTTTACTGAGAGCACGGTCAATCACTGGAACAAGCTTTCCACTGGAACAGTATATTCAACAGGAAAAAACAAATTTCCAAAGTTTTGCGGGATGGTCAATTCATTTACAATGCCAATACTAACAGGCTATTGTACTTAGTACTCATCTGGACAGCTTCCTGTATTTTCTTCTTAAGGGCAAATAAAACGGTTGCAGGGAATTTTCTAATGATAAAGGGTCCACAAAACAAACAGAAAACTGGAAACAAAGCCTGAGGATGCAGTAGTTGTCAGTAATAGAATCATAGAATTGTGAGGGCCGGAAAGTACCTTAAGATCATCTAGTTCCAATCCCCTGCCATGGCCAGGGACACCTCCCACTAAACCATGCCACCCAGGGCTCGGTGCAACCTGGCCTTGAACACCGCCAGTGATGGAGCATTCACAACTTCCCTGGGTAACCCATTCCAGTGCCTCACCACCCTTATAGGAAAGAACTTCCTTATATCCAATCTAAACTTTCCCTGTTTAAGTTTGAACCCATTACTCCTTGTCCTCTCACTACAGTCCCTAACAAAGAGTCCCTCCCAAGCATCCCTATAGGCCCCCTTCAGATACTGGAAGGCTGCTATGAGGTCTCCACGCAGCCTTCTCTTCTCCAGGCTGAACAGCCCCAACTTTCTCAGCCTGTCTTCATACAGGAGGTGCTTCAGTCCCCTGATCATCCTCGTGGCCCTCCTCTGGACTTGTTCCAACAGTTTCATGTCCTTTTTGTGTTGAGGACACCAGAACTGCACACAATACTCCAAGTGAGGTCTCACAAGAGCAGAGTAGAGGGGCAGGATCACCTCCTTTGACCTGCTTGCTGGTCATGCTCTTTTTGGGCTGTGAGTGCATACTGAAGCCAGCTCATGTTCATTTTTTCATCAACCAACACCCCCAAGTACTTCTCTGTAGGGCTGCTCTGAATCTCTTCTCTGCCCAACTTGGAGCTGTGCCTGGGATTGCTCTGACCCAGGTGTAGTACCTTGCACTTGGCTTGATTGAACTTCATCAGGTTGGCATCAGCCCACCTCACAAGCTTGTCAAGGTCCATCTGGATGGCATTTTTTCCCACCATCTTATCAACCGAACCAAAGAGCTTGGTGTCATCAGCAAACTTGCTGAGGGCACGCTCAATCCCACTGTCCATGTCATCGACAAAGATGTTAAACAAGACTGGTCCCAACACCGATCCCTGAGGGACACCACTCATTACTGGTCTCCAGCTGGACATTGAGCCATTGACCGTAACGCTTTACGTGTGGCCATCCAGCCAGTTCTTTATCCACCAAGTGGTCCACCTATCAAATTCATGTCTCTCCAACTTAGAAACAAGGATGTCATATGAGACAGTTTCAAACACTTTGCACAAGTCCAGGTAGATGACATCAATTGCTCTACCCCTGTCCATCAGTTCCATAGCCCCATCATAGAAGGCCACCAGATTGCTCAGTCAGGATTTCCCCTTAGTGAAGCCATGCTGGCTCTCACTAACCACCTTGTTGTTTTTCATGTGCCTCAGCATGCCTTCCAGGAGAATCTGCTCCAAGATTTTGCCAGGCACAGAGGTGAGGCTGACTGGTCTGTAGTTCCCCGGCTCATCCATTTTCCCCTTCTTGAAAATGGGGGTTATATTCCCCTTTTTCCAGTCATTGGGAACTTCACCTGACTGCCATGATTTTTCAAATATGATGGACAGAATAGCATTTCCATTTTTCACAACATGGTGTGCAAGATAAAAGGGTATCACAGGGTCAGCAATTTCATCCAAACAATTGCTTGTGATGTGGATGGGAAGACCTTTTTTATATTCCTCCACTTGTTACTGAAATGATCTGACCTTGTTTGGCCTCAAGACCTGGCCTTTCAGGAGGCTGCCCCCAGGTGATTCTGGGATTCCACAGGCCCTCAGGAGGAAGGAATGTCTGCAGTAGGAAAAGGATTTTGCTGCTATGGAGGGGTGGTGGAGATCCCCATGTCCTTAATCTTAGCAGGGGAAGGGGAACGTGGAAAGAAGTGAGGCCGACCTGCTATGGGTAGGGTACAGAGATTAGTGCTGCTGTCTGAGCCAGCACGTTGCTGCTTGTTATGGGTGAGGCATCCCTGCCAATGGCAGTAGGATTGGAAATAGGTTATCTTTTAGGTCCTTTCCAACCCAAACTATTCTGTGATTGTATGATGTTTAGATGCTGTCAGTGCATTTTCTCTTTTTCGGGATGCAGAGGTTGCTGCTTCTCATCATCAGTAATGAGGCCTAGGAATGAGATTGCTCCTTATACCTGGTGATGCGAATGCTACTAACACAACATTTAAAGATACAATGCATAAGGCAAGGTAATTTTAGAGATGTCTCCTGCAGATACCCAGAACAGTAATGAAACATTAATCTTTCCTCACTTCCTGCGGCTTCATACAGAGGTTCCCATTTTTCTTATAAAGTGATAAAAAAAATCCCCTTAGGAAGTCTGTCAGAGAGAGAGTGAGGGTTTTTTTCATAGATTTCATAGTGGAAAAAAAATTATTTTCAGTCACTCAAAATCAGGGCATGGTCCTCCATGATGATAATTAAAATCAAATGTTTATCCTTAGTTTCTGGACAGAATTACTTTGCCCGATAGCTACTTCTTTCTTTGCCATACCAAGCCAAATTCACATTTCTTTGACTACCATAACCAGGCAATGTGTTACTCAGGCTTTTTCTTCAATAGCTGTTTCAAAATCAGCAGTGTCAAAGGATACAAATGGTGGCATCCCTGTGTTGACACAAAGAAGTTGCATGGAACAGGTTTATATCACACCATGGAGCCCTGTGCAAAGGTAACTGAAATAGCCATTTGTAGTGTCCTTATGTGCAATCCAAACCATAACTGTTGTGGTCAGAATAAATAGACATATAAAAAAATTATGCCCCTCTTTTCTTTGCCTCACTGCTCTACGACAGCAGTATTGCTTTACATAATGCCTAGAAATTTTTTAATAAGTTAACAGATAGCAAGTTTAAACATATTATAGATTAAATAGATTAAAATTCTTACTGTAAACATGACATGATGTATCTTTAACTTAAGGTATGTCTTTATTAGTCTCATTTTATGAATTTCTGCAAGTGAAATACTACCTAAACAGAACTGTTCTGTTGCTGCCTATTTTTTGCATCTCTCTAGACTCAGAAAGATCCTGAATTGCAAGTGGATTTGGTTCAACCAATGTTTCTTTCTACTTGCGCGAGCTTGCTGGTTCTCACCTGGCTCTGGGCTAGGTTCATCAGGCCTGGTGTCTCAGAGGGATCAGGGAAATGGCTGCAGCCAGCCAGGCTGAGGAGAAGAGAAGGTAGGAGGAAGAGAAAGCCAGGTGGAAAATGTCCAGCTCTGCCACTGCTTTCACAGGGATGGATCTGTAGCCAGGCTTCTGGGTTGACTAAGAAAACAGAAGGAGCTCTGTTAGGAGCTTTGGTTCTACTTCTCAAACAAGCTGTAAGTCGCTTATTTGAGCTTGATCCCATTTTTTTTCTTTTTAGTTTTTGTTCGTTCACCATGTCTGCCCCATCTCTGAAAATTGTACCTGTGGAAAGGTCTGTTGGCTTTTGATCATTTATAATTGCACAACTCACTTTTTGTTAAAATATCCAGTTCTTTACCTTCTTAAATAGGTTTTTGTACCACCCTGAGCCCTTTCCCTTGACATCCACATTGGCTGTTGAAAAGTTCCCTCTTATGCTGTGTTTAGCATAATAGCAGTAGATTTTCCTGCTGTGTATTACAGTACTGGAAAATGTTTAAATATTATCCACAAAGCTGAACCTTTTTATAATCACCTCATCTGCTCTGCTTAGTACCTCAAAATAATTCTTGAGTTGAGCCAGCTAATATCCTCCTGCTTAAGTGCTTCTGAAACCACTTCAGTTGTGTGTGTACCGAGGGAAGGTTTCTTCTGCACTTTCTTCTTCCATCCCTGTCATTCAGTGTTCCAGTCCAATGGCTTTTCCATTTCTGTTTCCAGTGAACTCATTTTAAATTTCCAAATGCCTCCTAACATTTATATCTTCTATTAACTTCTTTCTTTCATTTCCATTTCTTTACTTTCTTATTTTCATTATTCATATTAGGATGTGCTACTATCTTTCAGCTTGTAAGTTGCATGCCCTTTTTTTTCCTATCTGTATCTGAAAGGTCTAAGAGGTGCATGTTGATTTCTATAACCAGTTTGCTGTTTATTTTTTTTTCAAAACAGAATCTTTTTTCTCCTTTTTCTGATAAAAATCAAGAATTCCAGAACATAAAATTGCTCAGAAGAGCTACAGTCTGTAGACTTAGTTTTGTATAGTACAGTTTTAAACAAAGCATATTCCATAGGAAAAATGAGGTATACTTTTCTTAAATGTCAGTTTCCTAACTGAGCTTAAAATAATAATTCATTTTTGGACTAATTCTTTTGCTATTTATCCTATATCTTGAATGAATAAGGAGCAGCACCTCTAACAAACTAATATTCAGGTTTCACATCCAGACCAATTGGAAAAGACAATTACAGCTTTCTTAGAACAGGGTAAAATGGCTATTGTACTACAACGGATTCGCAAAGTTTGTTTTTCAATGACATATCCTGAAGGCAAAACAAATATTTCAAACTCTAAGGAGCCATGGCACCAACTGCCCTAAAAGCTGGTTTTAACAATTAGGATTTTAGCTCAGAATAAAAAGTTAAGCAAATGCAGAAGGCTGAGGCAAGAACAGAAGATGGAGAGATCATTTCAAAATGAAAGGACCTAAAGGAAGGAGGACAGATAGGAGTGTGATGGATTGCTCACCAGCAATAATAAATCATACGTATATGTTGCATCTGTGAGAAAAGTTTAATGATTATACTTGTTTCAAAACCCAAAGGAAATCTTGCCTCAGATTCTACTTTATTGTTTATTTCTATGCCTAAATTTAGAAATTATGCTGTATTTCTTTTTTTGTAGGTCCGGAAACTAGCCATATGCTGAAAGCAATGAGAAAACTTGTTGCTTTCAGAAATACTTGAGTTCAGAAGATCAAGACTGTGTTGTTCTCTCCTGGTAGAACAGCAGTGCTGCAAATGGGAAAAAAAAAGCTGGATACTGCTGTTAATGCAAGATCACAGCTTTTGAAGACTTACTTGCCTTTCTTATGTACAAGGATTTCCCTTCTATGAAACAGTAGGGTGACCAGGTTTAAAAATATGTAACATAGGAGATGCAGCAGTTACCTGTTATGAATATGTTATCCCCCTGCATTTAACTTGTTTGTGAATGCACTGTGAAGCATACAAAGGTAGTCGCTATTCGGAACTATTCACTAAATAATTACTAAATCACTGAAAAAAATCTATCTGTGAAAATTTCCCTGCATCTTGTCTGTTTCTAATACATGGTTGGTTACTTGAAACACAAGTCCTTGTTCGGCTTCTTCTGCTGAAAGAAATATTTCCGTAGTAGTGCAAGTAATAAAGAGCCAAAGTTCTGCCTCAAAGGGTATTCAGCACTTCTAAAATCAGTTGTTATTTAGTGTTCATAGCATTAAGCCCACTGATTCCACATCCTTCAAAAGATGATAATAATAATAATAATAATAATAATAATAGTAATAATAATGTGATGTTTCTTGGGTTTTCCTGGAAAGATACATAATCCCAGCACAAAACAACCACAAAAGTTAATTCTGGCCCTCAGGCCTCTGCTGCAGAGGGGTAGTATTATTTCCAAACTAAGGCACTAAAGAAAGGTAGGAGGGAATAATTTCTTCACAAGAACAAGGCTCTGGGTCCATTTTGTCCTTCGTCTGTCACACTTCTCATTAGCAATCCTATGGACTCACCAATCCATATGGCTGGCCGAGAGAGAAAACACTGGCACAGAAATGTTTTTGTGCTTACTGCATGTTCCTGCTTACCCCTTTTGCCCACAGGGTGGCAACTGGGGGAGTCTCAAAGTCTAAATGACATTGTTTCTCACAGTCTAAATGACATTGTTCCTCAAACTGGGAGCGGTACTGGGATGCCCTTTGTGCTTGCAAGAGTCTGCGCTTGAAAGAGCTATGTAGAGTTATATATCACTGAAAGTGTGCAGCAGACTATACAAAACAGATGCAGAATATGTTTTAATAGTAATAAAATCAACCCTCAAAAATATGCAGTTCTACAGCAAATACTTAAGGCGTTAATTTTGTGTGCAGTTTATGTTTCTCTTTTTCTTATGTCACTCGCTGAAATTTCCTCAGAAAGAAACACAATTTTTGGCTATATTAACTTTGTATAAATATATCTGAATACAGAATGAAGGTTGATTTTTTTTTTTTTTTCAGGGGTGGGGGCAGGGACCTGATGCAAGGTGGTATTTTTAGGTTCTTGGTTGAGAATGACCTCGTATTCACAGTCCTGGAAGATGAAGGTTGCTGTATCACACGAGGACAGCAGCTGCTGGTCTACCAGGCAATGGCCCACTGAGATACTTGCAGGAGTGCCTCAGGAACAGAGACCTTTGCTGTCACAGGTTGGGAGATGCAGGAACAGTACCACTGTGTTGTGTATTTAGACGCATGGGGCAAACGGCTGGGGATACTCAGGACAACTGGGAAGGAAGTGTCATCCTTTGGGCAAGGGTAGTCCCTTCTCCCTCACCCCCTGAAATATGAGACAAAAATGAGGAAGTATGTTCTGTGTGTGTCAACTTCTATTTGATTAAATTACTGTATTTCTTTAAATTATCTGCCATGTCATATTGATAATAAGTAAATAATGCTATATAAATTGCCTTATGGAAATGAATCCCTTCAACCAGTCCCAAGGAAGGAAGAGTTTCATTAGTTCCTTGAGCTCTTTTTGGTCTGTGAGGTCGCAATAGCCTGCTGCATGCTACATTACATACTAGAGCATCAGGCAGTTTGCAGTTTATATCTATTTAGGAAATAATGGCCAACAATATCCTGGTACAATTTTCTCAAGTCATTAGGTATCTCCATACACTTGTAGGGTCAAAGTGCAGCTGAAACGGAGAAGTGGTCCCATAGATGATTTCTGCTATGCAGGCATGACCTCTGTCTAAACATATTATTTAGTAAATAAAGTGTTTTTCTTCCATCAGTAGCTATGTAGGTATTAATGAAGTTTGAGTAACACCTCAATATTTTCTATCGGCTAAACCATCAGGCTAACACAGCCTATATACTTTAGGATGCAATTTTCTGGCACAATATCTATATTAAAATATGCTTCTAGAACAAAAGTGGATAGCCAGATGAGCAAGCTCACCCATCACAGATTTCTCATCTTTATTTTTTTCCTTCTTTTCTGTTTTTGTTGGGTTTTTTCCCCACATAGGAAGTCATCAGAGTTATATTTTTCCTGATTAACACATTCCTTCATCAACTATAATTGCAACCATTAAATTAGATTGCCTCCTGTTAATCTTCCTCTGCTTCAATCCTATTATGCAGAGAAATAATGTAAACTGTCAGAATTAGAGGATGCAAGTGCCAATCTAGAATCTAGAGAAAAATATGCTTTTAATAAAAAACCTTTCCATCATAGTGAACCTTAAAGCAATACATAGATGGCATTTTCTTAAACTACCAGAAGTATGCATAAAAATGGGAAATCTTTTCATTAACAGGAAGAAATAAACATCATGTCAAAGCTGATGGCATTCTTGCATGCATCATTCATATAGCTCCACAGACAGCTTAGAATTAAAGGGAGCCTCAGGCAAGGAGTCAGAGAAGCAAATAGGAGCACTTGAAGTCTTAATTTATATCTCAATATAAAGTTTATAAGGCTAGATAAAAAAGTAGGTAGTGGAAACATTAACTCCCAGCAGTCTAGCCAGTGTGATTAATATCTCCTTGAACAGAACATGTATTAAGACAGCTCAGGGAAGACACAGCTGGGTTTAAAAGGCAAAGTCTAGCACAGCTGCCAGGCTTGGCACATAATGGAGGTGGAAAACTTCCTCTAGAGCTACCTTATGTTAAGATACAATATTAATCTTGCAGTGAGTTTTAAAGATCTGAGTGAATGTATTAGCTTTTGCAGCACTTGAACATGCTACACACCTTCCTATGATTTTCTGAAGACTTTATCAAAGATTAATTAGAGCTGCAGCATGTCCAGGAAAATGCTGCATTTTTAAAAAAATGTTAAGATAAATTATAAACTGTCTCTAGTTTTCTTTTTTTTTTTTTTTATTTCTACAGAATAATTGATCTTCAGTAACTCTATAGTCCATGGTCAATCAATTATTTTTTTATAGTAAGGAAAAAAAAATATTATTGCCAGAAGGAGCAGAATTTTTAGATTTGCTCTGAAAATACACATATTTAGAGAAATCTATTTATTTTCTAATTTTTAAGATAGCTTGGGGAAATTGTTATTGGTGTATCTGAAGAGCCAGAGGTTCTTTCAGAAAATGAGTGGAATGACAAAAAAAAAAAAAAAAAAAAAAGACAAACCCAAACAACCAAAACATGCCCACAACAAGGTATTTCCATAAATCCTCAGCTCATATATTTTCATTCCAAGGTTTTTCACAGGATGATTCTTTTTTTTCTACTGTAGGTTACTATCATTCTCTGAATTCATTCAGTTGCCCATTTGTAACTATTATTATTACAATAAGTACCTTCCCTGCAACAGCAAAAGTTCTCTTGTTTTTTCCTCAAGCTTATTCAGGCTATTTCAACTTCTTCAGTTCTCCCTTCCTTGGTGCAGAAACCTGGCAGTCCTCCAGCTATGGTCTGCAGGGATTAATTGATGCCCTCTGCCAGGATAATCACTTCCATTGCCAGAGGGTTTAAAAGATGTTTAGATGTACACTGTATGTTTTTATGACCTTACTTTTCTGTATATCTAATTGCAGTAGTTGCCCTCAGCACACTGTGCTGCTAAATTCAAAGGTTGAAATAAACTCAGTGCTCCTGAATTTAGGAGAGGTATCCACTCAGGCATGCCCAGGTTTCAAAGGAGAAGACCTCTGGGTCTTGGTTGAGGCAGCTGGGAGACCAGGTCTCTAGCTCTGGTGTTGCTAGCTGACCTTGGCTGGCCAAGGGTGCAACTTTGGCCCTGTGCCTTTGAGGGTGATATGTCCAGGGGCTGCTGCAGCTAAGAGATTGGGAGGGAGGATGCCTCAGGTCTGCAGAGTGATGCTTTGATCATAGACAGCTCCTGCTGGTTGTGTCCAAAACTGAGATGATGTAACATATGACAGACAGTATTTGGAAAGAATAGTCACTGTGCTGCCAGTGGGGAGAGCAGTGACTTTAACAGCTAGGGATGAAAAGTATCTTCTTCATGGAGTATTTTCCATTGCAGGATGTATTATATCCAGCATGGTGGCATGCCCTCAAAGGCAAGGGAACAGAAAACAGGAAAATGGGAAGGACAACACAGAATTAGTGGATGACAAAAAAAGAATTGAGAAACACCAAAAATCAAGGCAGATATGGAAGTGCACATGGGGAAGAAGAGAGAGAAAGACATGGGAGAAGAAAGCTTCACAGAGACGATGAAGGAAACTAAAGTGAGAATAAAAAAAACATTCAAAGATGAAGAAGGTGTGAAAAAGCCAGAGTGAGTTGGAGCAGTCATTGAAAAGAGACATAAGGGAACTGCCTGGACTCCCACAGGAATAGGTGATGAGGAGAGCCAACACATTTGCCATGGTCAGAACCCAGTAACTGCATAGATCAGATGTGACAGTAGCATTCTTATCTGTTCCCAAGTACGTCCTTGGCCCTCAATCTTTCCACCCTAAGGTAACATCATAAAAAATCCAAGTGCTCCCTGAAGTACATGAACAAGTCAGTCCCCGCTGAGTTCCTTCCCTGTTTGCAAATATGATCCACCACAAAGGGAAGGGCCTGCTGGCACCAGTGGTATGAGATATCACTGAGGTCTGAGGAGAACACCACCCCTGACAGTGTTGTACTGGAACAGCTTGTCTCTCTTGCTCATTTTTCAATTATGTTTTCACTGTGGCAGTGGAAAGACCTCTATAGCAGGTAGGTTTTCAACTGATAAGAAAAAACTTGTCAGAAGTGGACAAAGCATTTCTGTGGAAGAAATTCTCATTCTGTGTCCATGTCTGTCATATCTATTTCTAAACCACCTGCTTTGTGATCTGAACAAAATATGTATTAATAATTAATTCCATGAAATATTTTCTAAAGCAGTTTATTTATGCATGGGAATGTAATTTTTGGCATAAAAGTTACTATATATCTGCAATCTATTACAGAGTGGTTTCATGATAATTAAAAGTTCATTAGTGGAACATTACAGGAATTCACTATTTTGTCCAATTTTCCCATCATTATTTCTCTAAAAAATATAAGGTTAGAATTGTTTGTATCATACTCTCAAAAACATTTTGACAAAAGGAGTTCATTGCTCAGATTTGGGTGAGTGCTTAAGTGCTTTCTTTCTCATCCCCAAAACTTTGCATTCAATTATCCCTCTACAAACTGTGAAAATACTTCTGGTGGACAGACAGCACTTCAACATGTCCTCAGGTGTTTTTTGAGATAAGATGGAGATGGAAAGTAGAAGAGCATCTGTATGCTGGGTGATAAGGGTGAAAACACAGAGTCACAGCGATTTATAGTATATCTGAGACATATGTGGAGTATTTTTTATTTTGTTCCTTTAAAAGAGATGAAGCTTTGCACTTGAGGCTGAGCTTGGGACTGTTAATTGGGAATTGTCAGAACTAGCTGCAACTGCAGTGAGATCTCCATAAGATTACACAGTTGAAGCAGAACAAAACTTTTCCAATACATGGATAATTGCATACAATTTACCTATGGGGCTTTGCATTATGTTTCAAAATGCTTTGAATAGCAGTGATCTTCATCATCACAGTATTCATGAGAGAACTGTTATCTGCTGCAGAAACATTTCAGGTAAACTTTAGACAGTAGCTCAGTTATTCCTGCACTTGCTATGTAGCGCTGTTTAAACTCAGCCAATTTTAGACTAAGGCCTGGCTCCCAATGGTCTTCCTGATAGATAGAGCTGGTCAAGCTATTCAGGTCTGCATGCTAAACTGTAATATGGGGAGACCCCTTTGAACCATTATTTTACACTGGTATATCAAAGTGAACATGTGGCAGAGACCCATTTTGTCAATTAAAGGTGGAAAGGTTCTGGCTGAGGCCAGGATTTCGCCCATTTGCTACTGATGGATGTTGGAAACCAGAATGCAAAACATCACTAATGTCTACCAGTGCACTGCGCCAAACCTCTGCTAGGAATGAGCCCTGCACATCTAAATGCAGCACTTCCTGCTCCCTACTTGCCAAAGAGGCTGTCAACATGTTTAAAAAAAATGACCCTGCTGGTGAATGGACTGCAGCACATTTTTTCTCTCTCAATCCTTGATGATAAAACTGACTCTAGCACCTATACCAACTGCTTTGCACAGCCTTCTGTCACTAACATTGTCACCCACAAGGTTGCTTCTGCTGCACCACTAGACATTGCCCTGATCTTGGGAAATATGCTGAAAGGGCTGCCGTGAACCTTTGCCACTACTGAAGGAGAACTGCAAGGTTCGTCTTGAACTGCAGCAGCTTCTATGTTACTATTAGGCATGAAAAGAGTCATCTAAACTTACGGTATAAACACATATGCTTTAAAAAAGCCCAAACCTGAATGCTTTCTATTCTTCTTGTTGAAATTTTAGCCATGGAAAGGGAAAGACTGAAAAGAAGCACTGACAAATCACTTACTTCAAAACTGGAAAGAAAATTTTAAAGTGCTCAGAAAATTTGTACACAGAGCTATTTTAGAACTAACAACAGAGTGATGACATCTTGGAATGAATGCCTACAGAGTTGGAAAGTATAGGGTAAATTAGTTTCAGATGGATGACAGACAGATTTTAAAAAAAGCTTAAGTAAGTTAGAAATCTAAATCTTCTTTTCAGACATGACTAAAGGCACTTACAGAGAAGGCATTTTTCAAAACGTGGCTTGAGCTCCTGAGTTACAGACACCCTTTGAAAACTGCTTAAATGTAAGACAATTTTCTTTGTAAAGTAGCAAATGGGAGAAGTTTCAGGGAGCCTTAGTTGGGGAGGTTTGTAAGTGGCTTTCCTGAGTACTATTGAGATGAGACTTCAAGTAAATAGGTTTCTTGGAAACCTTCAGACTTGGCTAAAAGATCTCAGGCTACTTACTGACATTTCTGTTGCTCATTTCCCCACATAAGCAGCAGTAGTGGTAACAGGAGCAGATGAAAATATAAGAATCATTAATAAAACCAAATCATGTTTAGATTTTCCCAATAAGCAATAAGGAAAGAAACCAATTTCCTCAGAAATTCAGATAAAATGTACACATGTATAGCAATTTATCCTAAAATGTTCTCAGAGAAATGGATACTAATAGGAGGGGTGTGCATCAGTATTGTCAAATCCTGTGTGGGCATTTTGTAGTAGTCAGGAACATTTCCAGGGAGACTTGCTGTAGGAAGTGCTGTATGCCTTCGGCTTTCTCATCTGTCCTTGTGCACTCTGTGCTCTGCTCTCTACGGTGGAGAACATGATAGTTTTAGTTTATTTAGTTAATTTATTTACTAAAGAATGAATTATTCTCCAGGCTCAAAAGATAATGATGTATTTTTACATAGTACAGTCTAAGAGTATTTGTTCACAAACTGCAAACTGTGTTACCACTCAGTTTGCAAATACTTTATGTCCCAAATCTATGGATTTTATGGCAACATTTGTGATACAGATTTGTGATAAGGATTACTTTGATGCCAGCATTGCAGGCACACAATCTGAACAATGTTAGAATTATTTATCAGAAGTGTACAAATCTTTATGTCCTTCACAAAGGCCAAATAACAAGCACCTTTCTTTATGAACCTATATTCTCTATATGCAGCAGTGCTTTTGTATTGTATGTAGTTACAGTTAACACTGTAACAGTTAACACTAGGAGAGCATCTCTGTTGAAAAATGAATCTTGGGTATTTGAGAATTTCTGTGAAAGGAGTAGAACAACACAGCACAAAAAACAATAGCATTTCCAATGTTATGAGGTGGGTAATTCCAGTAAATTATGTCTTGTATACCAAAACCACTACTCCAGGTGGGGGTTTTTTTCCACTATTTTTTTAGAGCACCCATATACTCTCTATGAGCATCAGGGTCCTGATGTCACTGCTACCATGACATGAAAAAGTAACATCATAGAACAATATATTTAAAGAGATGCTATCAGAACCTTGATAAGTAGTTTCCAAGCTTGGGTCTCTGCTCAATACTGACAACTTTTTTCTCAGGAATTTGATTGGACTTCAATTAATAGGTAATTTTCAGGAAGCAACTTTATGGTTAGGAAAACTACAAGACCATTTTAGGTAAACAAAAGTGAATAATCCGGTTACATCAAATATAGAATATAGCAAAATAAACTTCATTGATTCTAAGTCAGACATTTCAATAAAACTAGCTACCTGCAGACATATTTAATCACCTTAGTAAGGAGGATCTTATTTTTCTATGGCTACTGAACATCTTATACATCCAGTCACTTCCCAAATACTTTGATTTTTTTGGTTCAAAAGCAGATGTCCACAGCACCCTTTGAGTGAATATTTGATGTTCCATCTGGCCCAGGCATCTGCTCTTGCTACTGCCTTTGTACCACTCAGATTTTTTAGAGTAAAATTCATAAGCAGTGTTTTTTACTTTTGAGTGCTTGTCGTGGTTTAAGCTCGGCCGTAACTCACGCAGTTCGCTCACTCACTCCCCCCACTTCTTTCCCCCACTCCCGGGGCGATGGGGAGGAGAATCGAAAGAATGTGACTCCCATGGGTTGAGATAAGAAGAGTTCAGTAACTAAGGTATAACACAAACCACTACTACTGCCACCAATAATAATAATGATAAGGGAAACAAGGGAAGAGAATACAACTGCTCACCACCTGCCGACCGATACCAAGCCCCACCGAACAGTGAACCCACTCTTCTGGGTCCCTGCCCCCAGTTCATACGGTAGGCATGATGTGCTGTGGTATGGAATACCTCTTTAGCTAGTTTGGGTCAGGTGTCCTGTCTCTGCTTCCTCACAGCTTCCCCTCCTCCCTGGCAGAGCATGAGACTCAGAAAGTCCTTGGTCAGTCTAAACATTTGAGCAGTAACTAAAAACATTGGTGTTATCAGCGCTGTTCCCAGGCTGAAAGTCAAAAACACAGCACTGCACCAGCTACTGAGAAAGAAAAATGACTGCTGCTGCTGAGCCCAGGACAGTGCTTTAGCCTCATCAGCCTCACTGGACTTAAGAAACATTTAGGCTGAAGCACACATGCTGTCCTGGCTATGACTGCTTTCTCAGTCAAAATGTATGCTAATAACTGTAACATTTTACATCTTTTTTAGAAAGAGCCACCTGATTTTATTTTTTTCCTTCTGAGCCTGTGAGATGCAGAATACCCTGACTTTCTGTGATATTTTGCATAATTAAATGAAATAAGTAGCCTTAGTGGACAGCGTGGTTGGAATTGGATGATCTCATTCAGATGTAACCTAGCTGTTCCTCCCCTCTCCTGAAGTGGAATTACATAACGCTCCAAGTTAATGTGACCTGCAGGTTTGCTCCCTGCCATTCACTCCTAGAGACACTTGCATAGGGAGGCTGCTCCCGTGGCTGGGAGTGGTGGTGTCTGAGAACCCCAGGGAGGCTGAACAAGCCTGGTTTTGCACTAATCCCTGCCTCGTTACAGCATCTACATGTTCTCTCTTGGGCTAGATGAGTGCATAATTGACCTTCTCAGAATCTACCAGAGACAGATAATAAATCCTGGTGATTTTAGATTAATATATCAACTTTGACTTGATGAGCTAATTTCAATTTTGGTGATGAATTATTCAATAACATGAAATAACAATGGAAAAAAGAGCAGACAGAGCTTCTGAACAACAATAGAAATGGAAGCTTTTACACAGCTTTCTTAACTGGCAGTGCTTATTACAAGCTTTAATATTATTTTTCCCCAAAAACCTATTTTTATGTACAGTGGAGTGGATGAGGGAGAAACTCTACATTTACCTAATTTTCAAGTCAGACAACTGACTTTAGAAAGCCAGATGGTGCAAAAAGTTAGAAACTATGTTGTCTAACATAGGCGTTACAGGGTGATGATCAACATTTTCATTTGCTGGCCCTAGATATCAAAAACTTCCTGAAATGTTAAAAAAATTCAGAAGCAGAAAAGAGTGAATTACTTTTGACACTTGGAGAAACAAGCATGTTTCAAAATCACTACATTTTATTTATTTCTCAATTTTATGAGACTTTAATAATTTGTATTGAAAAATTTTTATAGGAAATAAAATACTAAATAAAACTTTGCTGTTTATTAACACTGATTTCTTAGTCTGCTTACAGATATCTTACGTCTAGGTAGTATGAACTATACAAAAGAAGATACATAATTATTCTTGTATCTTATCAAGAATTCATGCTGAATCCAAGTCAGGAATGACAAATGTAAAGTAAAATTTTGCTTAAAAGTCAGCGTACTCCTAAAACTTGTCTATTTTTATTGGAGTCAGTGCTCAAGTCTCCTTTGTACAAAATGGAGAAGAGACAATTTTTCTTTGTTTGTATTTTGCTGCAAATTGCTGATACATATCTCCATGTCAGAATCTGAAAAACTGCTCTAACACAAGTGTACATTAGTTTGATAGTACATGGAAAAATTCTGCCCTTGAATATGCATTTCCATATTTGTATGTAAGACAACAATTTGATCCACAATTTACAGTTAAATAAAGCAAAGACATTAAGCAAAGCTTTTAGCTTGATATGAAAAGACATTAAGCATTTTTATTTTTTGGAGCAATCAAGCATGCTTAATCCAAAATGTAATGCTGCCTTTTCAAGACCAGAAGATGAAAGTTTAGGTTTCAGAGACATTTATGTTGTGCTTTTTCATGACATATCTTAGTACTTCAGTCTGCTGGAAATCGAGGTGCAACTTTCTTCTCTGTTGGGACAGTTTAAACCTGCTTCCATGGATATGAAGTCTTTATAGCCAGATTTGAAGATGCCCTATGGTGGATTGCTCACAGTTTCTCTTGGTGACACTTTTTCACATCTACAGTGATAGTGTGAATAAATATCTTATTCATGGCTGCGTTAAGTGCCAGGCTGCAAAGCTGCTAGGTCAATGATCTCTCTCTACATGATTTTACATTTTTTACATTTTACATTTTGTACTATCTACATTCATTTTATATTACTTCATAAAAGGCAGAAAGCATTTCCCAGGAGAGGGGTTGCATACAGTGCATGGAATGAGGCAGGAATCTTCAGAATACTGTCATGGGTTCAAAGACTGACATGTAAATATTCAGAAAAGGCTGATATTAATCAGCCTTAGTGACAAACAACAGTGCTAGGTACTAGAAGCTGGAATTGCACACGTGCAAACACCTTCACCCCTGCCACCCTGACAAACACCCACATGCAGACATGTCTACAACCCAAATTAATGACAATCATGTTATGATCACTGCAAGCACTCAGATGTATAGAAGTGCCAAAACCAGGAAACAAACCTTCAGAAGCACACATACACTTATTTCACGTTTTTATATTTTTGACCCATTTTTTCAACATATAGGATATATTTGTTCTGAGGAAAAACCAGGCTTACCTGGTGACAGAAGGTTTGTTGCAGAAATTGAAAAGTACATAACAAATGTGGCAGGCAATTAGAGTATAGATATAGGATGAACATAAGGTTCGTATTTCTGCCATGGACTTTTTTGTGTACTAGACAAGATTGCGTTAGTATCATGGAGCTTTTGACTACATAGATGAAGAATAAGTTAATGGCAATGAATAATAGTAATTGGTTTTGGTTTTGGTCTTGGGTTAGGTTTTTTGTGTTGGTGCAGTGGTGGACTTATACAAGTGGGAAAATACACACAGTTATGTCATGTTGGAGTATATTGTAAGAAAAGCAAGCCATTTTTACAGGTTACTCACTAAGTCAGGAAGTGAATTGCTCTGACAAATTTAATGAGAGGAATCACACGTTGTCCTGTTTCCTCAGAATTAAAGGAATTTATATGATTAGTACACGTCCTTACATTAGGTATTAAACCTGTTGATTCAGCAAAGTCTAAAAGTGATGTATCACCTCACTACTTTCACAGTCAGTATCAAATCCCGTATCAGATGTTCTCCCTGTTGGAGACCAATATTCCAAATAGTAACTGCAAAGTACAACTACATTGTCAGTGACAAATTTTGCAGAGTATGTTCTAGTTGGCTTTGTACAGTATGAATTTTTCTTGGTGGCTAGTTCCGATAATTGTAGAATCATAGAATCATAGAATAGTTAGGGTTGGAAAGGACCATAAGATCATCTAGTTCCAAAATAATTTTAAATAATTTTAAATTCCAGTTGATTTTCTAATGTTCACTACTTATAATATTACAAACTTCCTTTTATCTGTAACTTTGGGCAAGTTTATAATTTATGATTCCAAAGTGCCTTGTAGGGCTGTCCCATCATTTATTTTTACTAAATAGTAACTTCTCTCACAGAGTCTTTTGCTTCGTCTGCTATTTACAACCACTCAAATAATTCTCTGAACATTTCCTTTAATAATGCTTGCTTTAATTTAGATATGATGTTCTAGATTAATTACAGTTTCTGGTCTACCCAGTTGCTAGAAGGTTTTCCTGGATGTTAGGCTGATCACTTATTTCTGTTCTCCTGATAATGCTTCTGTATTTAAACTCAGCTGCCCTCATGAAAATCAGGCTCTAGATCTCCATCAGCTTTGCATCACGTGTTGAAAATGAACAAGCAAACAAACAAATATATTTAACTTTCAGTCTTCTAGACCAGTTCTCCATTTTTTGAATGCTCCTAAGAACCTTTAAAATGGAATTATATCAGTTTTTCTGTATCCTTTCCTCTCCTCATTCAAGAGAAAGTTTCTGTCACAAGGAAGCAGAGGGATAGTACTTTGCTTAGGAAAAGGGTGGATGTTTCTCAGTCACAGCTGGTCTCAGAGGTGGTGTTCTTCCTCAGTATGCCATTTAATGGAGCAAGCATAGTTTAATCATGACCTGGGATAAGGCTCACTGATGAAGGTAGCTTTGCCCAAGTTATCAAAACAGTCTGTAGGAAAAGAGGGCAAAGGATATTTGTTTCTGCACAGATTGTTCCTTCTAGATTTTTCAGTAATGTAGATCCATCTTGAGAATTACACCCATAGAGCAGCTTGGGTTAGTAAAGACCTCAGGTGGTCATCTCATCGCACCCTGCGCTCAGAGCAGAGCTATCTTTAACCTCAGGTTGTACTGATTGGGGTTACAGTAATTTGAGTTTGGGATCTCTCTAGTGATGGATTTCCCACAGGTCCTCTGGGTTTTTTCAGCTATTAGTTCATCTAAGAGTTAAAGTGTTTTTCTGCAGTGTGAATATGGATGCTGTTATGTGCCCCTGAAGTCCCGGCTGACATCTTCTAAAGGATCTTCTGGATAGTTCCCACTGGGTGGACTGATTTCTGCTAATTTTCTTTTCCAAAGGGCCTTGTGATTTTCTTCAACTTAGACTCCGAAGAATAGCCATAGTATGCGCATACCAACTAGTATGAGCCACCTGAGGAAGCCATCTAAACAGAGAGCTGCAGTAAGCCATCTCACTTAGTTAACGGAGAAGCATATGGCATCCCTAGAAAGTACCTTTGCCTTCTCAGGTTCTGCCAGGTTTGAAACAATAGATTGCCTCAAATTAAAAAAGGTGAAATGTGTTATTTTAATAAGTCAAAATGAAGTGTTCTGACTTGAGGATCAACTGCTTTTCAGTAAAAATGCATTTGTTATGTTTGCCTGAATTAATCAATTTCATGAACTGCTATTTTCAGTAAATCAAAGGTTTAAGGTTTCTGCACTGCCTGCATAAATTTTATATAATTAGAGATGAGCTTTACAGTTCTGAGGAAGTGAATTAACTGTCTGGGGTTTACACTGTGAAGAAGTTTAAAATAGATTTTACCTCAATTTTAAGAAAAACAGGTTATTACTTGAACAGATTCTTAAGAACTTTTTTAAACAAAAAAGGGGTTTATATATCTGCCAAAAATGCCTCGCTGAGCCTGGGCTTTAATGAAAAAAGTAGTTCAGGATGACTTTAAGTTGCGGTACAAAATCAACCATGTATTTCTGATAACCAGATTTGCTCAACGATTTTAAGAAACCTTTATTTTATTTAATAGAATGGAATTCAACCTTTCAGATTGAAGATTGAAAAATCTTTCAGATTAAGAAGTAATAGAGAAGCATCAGAAAGAATAAACATTTTCAGGTACAAAAATTTACTGAAACCAGATTAGCATAAATCGTGATAACACTACCCTCTGAGGTTTTTATTCCCCTGCTTTGATTTTGATACTGATTGTATCTCTGCATTCTCTGTCAGCTGAATCTCTGATATTTCCTTTTGAAAACAATCAAGAAAGCAACTGTTAGTAAGGAGCTGTGATTGACTGTGATGATACTTTATTGCAGGATCTTTGGGGCTAGTCCTATTGGATGAAACACACTGCTGGGGACAGGCAAACAGCTGGCATGTTAAACAGAGGACAGTTTGCCACATAGGGTCAATGTACAGGGTTCCATGGTCTGTGAGCTCTGTTTCTACTTTTGTGCCTCAGCCTGCCATGCGAAACTGCCTCTCAGGCGAAGATGCACTTGGGCCTCCAAGATGCTGGTGTGAGTGAAGCAGGGGAGGAGGTGATAGGGGCCATGCCAAAGTCTACAAAGATTAAAATATTTTCCTTTCTCCTCAGTGACCCATTCTATTCCATCTCAGCTGCATAGGAAGCATAAAACATTTTACTACAATGGGATTTTATATACAAATGAATTCAAACCCCTGAAGCGCCTGTTAGCCAGACCTTCAGACCAGGTACTCAATGGCTTTTAGTAAGTTAAATTCCTCAGAATGGGCTGATGTTGCTAATCCTGTGAATCTCCACACCCAAGCAGGGATGCAATTCTCTAGCTTTCACATCAGAAATGGCAGCTCAAGAAGACTCAACACTGTTCAGAGGTGACGAGCAGACTGTGTTTATTCATGTTATATACAAATAGAAGCATTGTCCCATTATACCTCTGATTAGCTCTGCAGTGATCCAAAAAAAAAAGCTTCAATAATGAATATTCTTTTGAAAATGTTTTTCATGATTGACTTTAAGTCAATTGTAAGTAAGGTTGGTTGCTTACAATGTGACAACAGCACTTCCAAGTATTTCTAAAGGGAAGCTTATGTCTTAGGAGTTTTATTGAAAGCTAAATAAGAGTATTAAGAATTCTAAAACCTGACAAGAAAATTACTACAATTTTGTGTATATATCTCTTATAAGCCCATATAAAACATCCTGCATCTAAGCTATTTGAATAAACATTTTCCAACCTGACTTGTTTTGATGTCTGCCTACATATACATTTTTGACCTTCAGAGTGCCCATGTTGATGTGGTGATCCAGCTTCAGTTGGCATAATATATGTAGAAAACCTTCAAAACACAAAGATTCACAGTGAAGTACAACTATTGGGCAGATTCTGCTCACTGTGAGCAAGATTCAGGGGTTATAAAAATGAAAAGATCACTTCACTACTCTGTTGCACTGAAAAAAAAACAAATGAAACTTCAGGAATTATTTAGGGGAAGAAGCACAAAACAGAAAAAATCACTAAGGCACTTTATAATACTTTCATGCACCATGTCTTGAAAATTGTGTAACCCTCCCAAAAGATTGTGGTAGAATTGAAAATATCACCAAGAAGGACAATGAGAATGATCACAAATACCTGACAGATTCTGCATGAAGAATAGCTAACTAGAC
Source organism: Ara ararauna (assembly GCA_028858755.1). Lineage (NCBI taxonomy): Eukaryota > Metazoa > Chordata > Aves > Psittaciformes > Psittacidae > Ara > Ara ararauna. Next base: position 100,021,229 of record CM054379.1, read on the forward strand.
TTCCCTGATGGGAGAGAGATAAAGAGAGGTGGTATGATAGATGCCTGTGAAATCACATATGGTGCAAAGAAGGTAAGCAGAAAGCGAAGGTTCATGGTGCCTGAGGTTTCTTAGTGCTTCAGGATCTGTAATGCTGCAGGTCTGCTATTTGCATAAAGTTAGGGGAGTTAGGAAAGACTTCAAAGATAGCAGGATGGAAAGGAGTGGATACAGATATGTATGATCCAAATAAACAGGAATGCGCACACTGTTTTGTGGTGGCACATAGCAGAAAGGTGAGTTACAGTCTTCTTAGTGCCCTGGTAAATCCAGGTCTGAAAGAGGTGGGGATGCTGCTGCAGTGCTGCAGCTGTGAGATATCACCATGTCTCCTGTATCTAACATGTCTAGCCACAGTTGAAAAGGTGACACCCTTCATTTATGCCCTTAGTGAAAAGTGCATGTTAAAAAGACCATGGCCAGTATTTTAATTCCAGATTCCTGAGTATCTTCAGGTTGAATTGCGAATTTTCTGACTGTTTACAGTAATGGCACAGGAAGAGAGACACATTTCTCTGTGTGTTTTTTTGCAGGAGGGTTCCCTATGGGAACCAGACCACATTTCCAGCTTGTCAAAACCAGCCAGATCAACAACGTGAGCAATGCTGGAACAGACCCACCAGGGACTGTTCACTCAGTGTATTTTCCTCTTCAGATCACACAGAAGCTTAGCATGCATCTAACACTTTATTGTGTAAGGAAGCAGAAATAAGTTTTCAATCTATTCTCCTGATAAACTCACAAATTTGCAAGGAATTAAAAGGTTAACAGTTTTATTTAAAAATTAAAACAGCTGTTACTGTTAGAATGAGTTTGGTACCTATAATGAGAGGCTCCCTGGTTGCTTAGAATAAATCTTCATTGTTAAAATAACAGAGAGCTGGTACATCTCAGCCTGAGTACTACAAGGTGTGTCAGAAGGAGAATATGCACGTATTAACATACCATTAGCAGGCTTTTTTGTGTTTAGCGGTTTCTCTGCAAAGATAGAGGGCAAGAGTTTCAGATGGATGTGAGAGGCTTAAAAGTAAAATTCCAATTACTTTTGCTGAGTTTCTCCCTTTCCCTCTGTGCTTGACGGGATCATTACTGGGCAGAATGATCTCCAATTGTAAAAATCAGATTTTGTTATTACAGCAGGAGTCACACATCCCAGTGAGGCTGCAGCATACAATGCAAGCCACCACAGTGGGTGCCTTCCTTAAAACTGGCTAGCCCCTGCTAGGGGCAGTGCTTGGCAGCCACAACATCTGCTGTGCCAGCAGGTTGGCAAAATAAAGCCAGTGTGAGAGACAGGCAGGGAAAAATGCTGGCAATCTCACCTTGGCTGTCACTGTATTTGAAATTATGGATTACATTGTGAGATGCTTAGGACAGTCACAATGAAAATAGTGTTATCCAAGAATACTTAGCTCCAATTGCTATGAGGAAACACTGGAAAATGAGATGGGAAACTGTGAAAGTAAATGCGCTCCCTAGAGTAATTCAGATATCATGGTGGTGGGCTGATGCCAACCTGATGAAGTTTAACCATGACAAGTGCAAGGTCCTCCCGCTGGGTAGGAGCAATCCCAGGCACAGCTACAGGTTGGGCAGGGAAGAGATTCAAAGCAGCCCTGCGGAGAAGGACTTGGGGATGTTGGTTGATGAGAAAATGAACATGAGCCGACAGTATGCACTCGCAGCCCAGAAAGCCAACCATATCCTGGGCTGCATCAAAAGGAGTGCAACCAGCAGGTGATCCTGTCACTCTACTCAGCTCTTGTGAGACCTCACTTGGAGTACTGTGTACAGTTCTGGTGTCCTCAACATCAAAAGGATATGGAACTGTTGGAACAAGTCCAGAGGAGGGCCACGGGGATGACTGGAGCACCTCCCATATGAAGATAGGCTGAGAAAGTTGGGGCTGCTCAGCCTGGAGAAGAGAAGGCTGCATGGAGACCACATAGCAGCCTTCCAGTATCTGAAGTGGGGCTATAAGGATGCTGGGGAGGGACTCTTCATGAGGGACTGTAGTGAGAGGACAAGGGGTAACGGATTCAAACTTAAATGGGGGAAGTTTAGATTGGCTATAAGGAAGAAGTTCTTTCCTGTAAGGGTGGTGAGGCACTGGAATGGGTTGCCCAGGGAAGTTGTGAATGCTCCACTGCTGGCGGTGTTCAAGGCCGGGTAGGACAGAGCCTTGGGTGGCCTGGTTTAGTGTGAGGTGTCCCTGGCCATGGCAGTGGGGTTGGAACTGGATGATCTTAAGGTACTTTCCAACCCTAACTATTCCACGATTCTGTGGTGAAGCATGGATATTCAGATGTCCCCTCTTAATTTCAGACGGCCTCTCACACTGTTTGCTTCACTGTGTATTGGTCTTTCCAATACTAGACTGTGGCTGTCTGGGTGGTCTTTCTGTGGACAGTGTTATGGGTTTTATTAGAGACTGGTGGCTTTGGGTGTTTTACTATGCCAGGAAACATGCTCCATTTTGAAAGTCTTACTAGTCTTTTGCAATACACTTGAACATATTAAGAGAAATGGGAGCAAAGCCTTCGGCATGGTAAAATATTCTTAAAGCTATTCCATTATAAAGCATTCCCCTTTGTTTTTGTTAGGACAAACACAAATGTTTATACATACACATTGAGTTAAGGGTACATTTTAAAGCTTTATTTTTCCCCAGAACTTGTTAAATGCAGATGCAAGAGCAGATTTAGTGATGAGCAGAGCAGAATATGCAGAGACCAAAAGGAGAGAAAATGGAATGGGAGTGCACACTTTATGCCTTGGAGGCAATGGGAAAAAGGATTATATGGTACTAATAGAAAAGACTTTCTTTTATGTTCAAGATACAAGCACTGTTTAAAGGCAAAATGGAACATAAGCCAAGGAGCCAAACATAGCAAGGAACTTTCCTAACATCTCTTACAGCAATGCTAAAGGGGAGTATGTTAGATTTACATTGCTTAGTATAAACAAACTGCAGCAGAAGAACGTGAGATGAAATTAATAGAAATAAAAGTCATTTCAAAGCCTGCACAAAGAACACACATAAATGGTCATTGAACAGGTGTTCTGGAAAATATTGATCCTGGGGCTTCTGAAACAACTAACTCAAACCTATGAATCTTATAAAAAACCACCAGAACGTGTATGACATGGAAAGTGTACCAGCTAGAATGATGAATATTAAGGGATTCTCAGAAGGTTCAAGAGAGGCTCAGTTACATTTGTTCTGCTGCTGTAGTATATAGTTAGCTCAGAGGTCAGTCTCCACAGTCAATTACTATTTTATTTTCCTTGATCTCAAGTCAAAAACCCCAATACTTATAAAAGCAGCCAATATGAAGACAAATATGAGAAACCAAAAGCTGTTTTATCTATCTGGGTAAAGCTGGGGTTCATTGAAAACATGGTGTCATTTTGATAAAGTGAGGGAACATCTTAAAGATAAAAGGTTTGATTTGCATTATTTTGTGCTCTAGCCTGAAATTCAAGTGAAATGAAGCAGAGCACATGCTTATCCACAAAGGCAACACTTAAAGTTGTCAGAACGAAAAGCTAGCAGGATCCCAGAGCACAGCTGCTCAGAGAGCATCTAAGGAAATGCATCTTCATTCCCTTCATTTCAGTACCCTTATTTTAAACCAATCTTCATTCCTACATGCTGGGTTCTTCATATCATTTTGTATTTCATGCAACAGAAGGAACAAGATGCCTCCAGTAAAAGCAGTTTTCATGGGTTTTTTTGACTCACCTGAGACAATAAGATCATTTTGTCAGGAAATCAAGTTCTCATGAGATTTCCCATAGATGTCAGGAATTTCCATCATAAACAATGAGAGTCATTCTCAACTGAAGATAAAACATCCCCCACCCCCAAACCAAAAACTATGGCCACTTCAGCTGAAGAAATTATCCTGTAATAGCTACCAATGCTTAATAAAGCATCCTGTGCTCTTGGGAGCATGGCAGAATTAGAGGTTGTGACTATTTGTCACTTAGGCAGCCTGTATACTGTAAACCAGCTTGCATTCTCCACCCCTCTCTGACCTGTCATTATATCCTGCTATCTCCTTTGGCCCATCCTTCCGAAAACCAGACCCACTTGAACCCTAACCTTGTCTCCCTGACCCGATATCCCATGCATTATTTCAGAATACTTAATGTCCCCTGTGCTGAGTTCCTTTGGCAGTGGTTGCAACCTCATGGCATTGCTGTACCATGGGACAAATCCTCTAAAATCAACTTCTAGTAGAAGTTAGACAAGTAACTCATGGTAAATCTAACTATCACTTTCTACCATTGAGATTTTACTTCCTTGAGGTTACTACGCGAAGACACACTTGTGCAAAACATTTTTGGATAATGTAGCAAATAAATGTAAACACTATAAAAACTAGGTATTATGGTTCACCAACTCTCCAAATTAAATGTTACTAATACTTTGCTATGTCCTACTAAAGAGAGAATGATTTGGAAAATTCCATTAAACCAATGTATCACTGAATATGAAAAGAAGTTTCGAAAAGAAGTTTCAAAAAGAAGTTCAATATTTGATGACAGCTAAATAATTTTAAGAGCTCCTGACATAGTGGTGTTTTTACTTCTAAGTTTCACTATGAAGACTTCCAACCACCTTGTAATTTTGAGTTTGCATCAGTTTTTGGCAGTATGATGTCAATTAAGACATTATCAGTGGCTTAGCTTCTATGCTTGCATCAGCAAATTAGCCAGTTTCCTCTGGAATTGTACTGTTCTTCAGGTAATACAAAACCAATGTTGATGCACCCTTGACCAGAAAACTAGAAACTTATACATATAATAGGTGACAATACATCAGATGATGGGTTTCTAACCGTATATGAAGCTAAAGCTTGGCCATCTTGTGGGGTTAGAATTACACAACAATTTTGACTGTTGCCTTAGACTATCAAGTAAATGGCTGAGCTTGCCCAGGTAGGTGATTTAAAGAGCATTTCCCTTTCAGTTCGAGGGCAGAAGAAAATGTCAACCCATCTAGAGAACTAGAAGGAGAATTCACTTATAAGCCTGTCAAAATCACTGGTAGTGATCCTTTCTTTTACTGAACACATTGGTCTGGGAGGTTAAAAGAGTCCACAGTGTGTCCATGAAGACAGATGATTGGATATATTGCTGTACATTATGAAGTCAGTGAATTAATTCACATGGTAAAAGCTTATTCAAATCAGATGGATTACAAAAAAATGGACCTGGTTTTCTCAGTAATTTTATACTTAAACTGCCTTCTTTTTTTCTTTTTTTCTCTTTTTTTTATTGTACTCATCTCACTTTTAATTCTGGTCACAGAATGTTGGATCTTATTATGTGATTGTAACTTTGAAATATATGAAGTAAAACACAGCTGCAAGCCTGAAATACCGGAGTACCAGGTTTGGGATAACTATGGTACAATTTTGATGAGTCACTGAATCTGAGTTTTCCTCTTCATTCCTTTATGTAGGATACATCTTATATGTCCTTACCATTTAAAATCTCCAGATTTCTAATGTGATCTAGGCTCATGTGATAGCCAGCGAAGAGAGGTAAGATATTTCCAGATGACCTCTAGATTTTAAAGAGCTCAGGTTAAGTTATACCAATCCCATCGTGAGTTATTAGCTCATGCCTTTCCTCTGGAAGTCCTCACACACCAGATAAAGCACACTACACAATTCACATAACTAAGTTTGATAAACTCTGTCTTAGAGATCAGAGGGAATAGTTTTCTACATAAGTACTCAAATGAGAAATATAAGCATGAAGTTGGAGCTGCATGTTTAAATATATCTAACAAGAGAATAACGTGAAAAGCCTCATGAAGAACATGATTGACTAAATGCTTTCGCTTAAAAATAATTTACATTGTTGTAGATATTACATATACTATTTTATCTGTGTCAGATGTATTCTACAAATATGGTAGGTGCTTTATTTTTAAAGCTGATGTAGAACTTTGGAAATCTATTTGTTCTCTTTTTACAAAAAGGTTAGGATCACAGAATATCTCCTTAACAGTCCCCTATATCTGTGCTTTGGCCCGAATATTAAGTTAGGGTGTGAAAAGAAATACAGGATGGTGGTTGGAACCCATTGCATGCCATAAAGCGTCAGGCAAGAAAACATTGACAATGAAATGTTAAAGAACCAGTTAAGAAAATATAGCAATCAGGTTGTAGAAATGCAACATTTTTAATTAATCAAACTGAATGAAAATTTTGTTAGTTTTGCTTAGAGATCATTATTAACATTTACATTTCAACATGCTACTATATCCTCTTCCTTCCTCATCTCTTTGTCAGACTTCGAGATTAAATGTATAGCATACTCTATCTCCAGAAAGCAAAGGCAGCAGTTCTGTTCTGCAGTAATTTCTTACTATATCACTAATTCAAAATACATCAACTGCTTCCTGAATGTCATGTGTTAGTTAAGCCTTAGCAAGAGATATGGGCAAATTCAATCAGAATTTCAATTGTATAACAAGCTTCCTTTATAGATCATTATTAAAATAATCTGGGTTTCAAGGGTCCATCCTATTCCTGCAATAAACATGTCAAGGAACTGACCTTGCATAATGATCTCTTTCAGAAACACTGTTTCTTAGACACATAAGCACTGGAGATTCCAGCAGCAGAGGCACTTTAGCCACAAGGGCACTGTAGAAAATCATATCTGTTGCCTATATGAGTCACAACAGGTTGTTTCTGTGTTACCACAGTATTCAGTATGAGTTACGGTTGTATATGACCAATGTGATCCCCACCCATTGGAGATTAAGCAGCCTGTGTTGTGTGCTAATGTGCATTAGCATGAGGAGCTAATGATACTGGATGAGATTCTTCTGAGATTGGTTAGGATGGCTGGATGCTACTTAAGGATCACAGGGTGGGTTATGAGACTGAGGTCATGTGGGAAACTCCAGCGAGGCAGTTCATGCTCCTACAGGAGTGCTGAAGGAAGAACTAACGTTGTCAAAGGCAGTAACTCAGCACTATTGTTCCATATTGCTTAGGCTTAACTCTACTGAAATGCAAGAAGATAAGACGATTTCTACTAGCTGAGTCTACTGCAGATTTTACTGTTACTGCAGTGTTTGCTTTGAGAGAGAGAGCCTATGTTTCCCATGGGTGTTAAGGCAATCTGCAAATGCAGAAAGAATTTCATGTACTGAAGATGGCTATTTCTAGACCTGAAGTCAGACAGCATCACCTAACAGCAATTCACTATGAGAAGTATAGACATATTTTTCATTATTTTGATAGCATACATCAAAGGCGTTCTCCATGCGCTCCTTGCTGATATTGTTGGGGATGAAAGACAATAAGAAACTATTCTTCAAAGTAATGTTTTACATGAAAACATTTGAGGTCACGAAAAACCTGGCATAGGGATTTCCTTGCAACTGTTGCTAGCTTTGTTGCATTATTAATGTGACCAAAGGCTATGCCTTTGTTAGTAAACAACTTTGACCAATAGGAGAAGATTCACAGAAAGAAACAGTTTGTGATGAGGACAGGATATCCCTATTACATGGATTTGGGGAGCTTTACCTTGTGCATAGTCTGAGCTTCTGGACAGAAGGCCCTTCGTGGTTGTGGCTGCTGAGGTACACTCTCTGAATATATTTTTCAGTTTAGCTCATCCAAATAAAGTCCAAGTCTGGTCTCCGAAATTACTCCAAAATACCAATGACAATGTGGCTATCTCGAGAGGGGACGCCTGCAACACCTGATCGGGGGGAGGCTCGGCGTTCAGGAGCTTCAACTCAGAGCAGCAACGGGCACACACAGGGAGCCCCAAGCCCTCGGCGGGGCTCACCCAGGAGCCGGCAGCTCAGCGGACGCGAGCAGCTGACTCAGAGGGGGCGGTGCCAGGAGGAGCGGCACCAGCCCTGTCTGGGTAAAAACCTGCCCAGGGAGCGCGGGGAACAGGGCGGGCAAACAGGGCGGGTTCGAGGCAGTTCGTGCGGGCAGGCGAGGGGGATGGTGAGCACCCGCCGTATGACCCCAGTCAGGTCTGGGAGCTCTGCTCTGGCAGCCCCGGCGGTGGCCATTGTAGGCACCCAGACAGAGCCGATGAAAGAGGAGGCTCCAATGCAGAGCTCGGGGTGTAGAGAGCGCCTGCACTGCTCTCCTGAGAGGAGGGTGCAAATTGGCAGGGCTGCACTCGGTGCTCCCTGGTGGAGGTCCTCCTGCAGCAGGGGCTGAGCTGCGGGAAGCTGTTACTAGGCTGAAAGGTGTCAGGGAAGCTGAGGGGGAACAGCACTGCTTGCTCCAGGACCAGACTGTGCAGGGGCCTCAAGTGTCTACTGTCCGTCATGCAGGAAAAGGAGGCCGCTAACCCAGAAAGCTGGGAAACAGTAACAGAAAAAAACAACAAAAAAAGGAGGAAGAGGGCAATTAAAAGCAAGGGGCTTCCTCCTAAATCTGTTGTCCCCACCCGGAACCGCTTTGCTGTCCTGCAGGGGGCTGAGGAGGAACCACACTCCCACCAGGAACAGCCAGCTGATGAACTGGTAAAGAAGATCTCTACTGGTGCTGCCAGGAAAAAGTGGTGGGCCGTAGTAGTAGGAGACTCTACTCTGAAAGGAACAGAGGCACCCATCTGTCGGCCTGACCCAGGCTCAAGGGAGGTGTGTTGCCTCCCAGGGGCTGGGATCAGGGATGTTGCAGAGAAGCTGCCTGCTCTAGTAAGTCCCACTGACTGTTACCCACTTCTGGTGATCCATGTGGGTGCTACTGATATAGATAGCAGTAGCCTGGAGAACATAAGGAAGGACTACAGAGCTCTGGGAGAAGTGGTTAGGGGCTCTGGAGCTCAGATTGTCTTTTCATCAATTCTCCAGGATACAGGGCAGGACCTCAAAAAGGCTAGGAGGATTGGCCAGGTTAATAAATGGTTAGAAGGGTGGTGCTATAGTCAGGGGTTTGGGTACCTTGAACATGGGACTCAATTTAGTAGGCCTAAACTGCGGGCTGGTGGAGCTGGTCTGACAAAGAAAGGGAAGAGTGGATTTGGTAGGAGGCTTGCCAGACTGGTCAAGGATGCTTTAAACTAGATGTGTTGGTGGAGGGGGGCATCAGTCCATCTCAACACACCCAGTCACTTGCCAGCACCTATAGTAAATCTTCAGAGCAATGTAGAGATATCGCAGCTGCTCCAACCAATGAGCTGGCTTCCACAGGAGCTCGGCTCAGATGCTTCTGTACAAATGCCTGTAGCATGGGGAACAAACAAGAGGAATTAGAGATGTGTGCATGTCTATGGGCGTATGATATTATAGACATCACAGAAACATGGTGGGACGGCTCCTATGACTGGTGTGTTGGAATGGAAGTTTATAGGCTCTTTAGGAAAGACAGGCCCAGTAGGCGGGGAAGGGGAGTTGCTATTTATGTTAGAGATAGGCTGGAGAGTACGGCACTCTGTCTGGGGACAGGTGAGCAGTTGACAGAGAGTTTGTGGGTCAGGCTGAAAGGGAGAACAGCGATGGGAGATATTATTGTGGGGATCTGTTACAGGCCGCCTGACCAAGAGGACTTGATGGATGAAGCTTTCTATAGACAGATAGGAACAGCCTCACGCTCACAGGCCCTTGTTCTCATGGGGGACTTCAACCACCCTGATATCTGTTGGAGGGATGGTACGGCCCAGCACAAGCAATCCAGGAAGTTCCTCGATTGTGTGGAAGACAGCTTCCTTCTGCAAGTAATAGAAGAGCCGACAAGGAGAGGTGCCATGCTTGACCTCGTCCTCACCAACAGGGAAGGGCTGGTTGGAAATGTCACACTCCAGGGCAGCCTTAATTGCAGCGGTCATGAGATAGTCGAATTTGAGATCCTCAGGACAGTGAGAAGATCATGCAGCAGGCTCACTGCCCTGGTCTTCAAGAGAGCAGATTTTGGCCTCTTCAGGAACCTACTCAGTAAGGTTCCATGGGATATAGTCCTAGAGGGCAGGGGGGCCCAAGACTGTTGGTTGATATTCAAGGATCACCTGCTGCAAGCTCAGGAGTGATACATCCCTACTAGAAGGAAGTGCAGCAGGAGGGCCAGGAGACCTCCTTGGATGGATAAGGAGCTGCTGAGGAAAATTCAAAAGAAAAAAGAAGCTTATAAAAGGTGAAAGCAAGGACAGGCGGCCTTGGAAGAATACGGGGATGTTGTCTGGGAAGCTAGGGATCAGGTTAGGAAAGCTAAGACCCACTTAGAATTAAACTTGGCTAGGGATGTTAAGGATAACAGGAAGGGATTTGATTCTATAGGTACATTGCAAATAAGACAGGCTAGGGACAGTGAGGGCCCTCTCTCCAGAAGCTATCAGGAGAACTGGCTACCCTGGATTTGGAGAAGGCTGAGGTTCTTAAAGACTTCTTTGCCTCAGTCTTCATCGTCAAATACTCTGCCCATACCGCCCAGGTCTTGGAAAGCAGACGCAGGGACAGTGAGAATGAAGACCCTGGGCCCACTGTAGGAGAGGATCTGGTTCTAGACCATCTTAGGAACCTGAATGCACACAAGTCCATGGGACCTGATGAAATCCATCTGCGGGTCCTGAAGGAGCTGGCAAATGAAGTTGCTAAGCCACTGTCCATCATATTTGGAAAATCATGGCAGTCAGGTGAAGTTCCTGATGACTGAAAAAAGGGAAATATAACCCCCATTTTCAAGAAGGGGAAAATGGATGAGCCGCAGAACTGCAGACCAGTCAGCCTCACCTCTGTGCCTGGCAAAATCTTGGAGGGGATTCTCCTGGAAGGCATGCTGAGGCACATGAAAAACAGCAAGGTGCTTGGTGACAGCCAGCATGGCTTCACTAAGGGGAAATCCTGACTGAGCAATCTGGTGGCCTTCTATGATGGGGCTACGGAACTGATGGACAGGGGTAGAGCAGTTGACGTCATCTACCTGGACTTGTGCAAAGCGTTTGACACTGTCCCACATGACATCCTTGTCTCTGAGTTGGAGAGACATCAATTTATAGGTGGACCACTCGGTGGATAAAGAACTGGCTGGATGGCCGCATGCAAAGAGTTGTGGTCAAATGGCTCAATGTCCAGCTGGAGACCAGAAACAAGTGGTGTCCCTCAGGGATCGGTGCTGGGACCGGTCTTGTTCAACATCTGTGCCAGTGACATGGACAGTGGGATTGAGTGCGCCCTCATCAAATCATCATTTAACAGCCTAGGGAGGGAGGTGAGTTCCTGGTAGAAGGATCCAAAGGAGTTTTAAAGCAGAACAAAGTGGGGTTATCTCAGATTTGGGATAGCTAGAGGGCGATATTTAAGGAAAAAAGCCTGTGCCGCTTTTCAGGCTATTCAGGTGGCTCAAAATGTCACACTAAACAAAGCTGACAAGTCCAGCTCTGCAGCCTAGCTGGGGAACTGGACATTTCATCCCCATGCCACCAGAAGCAGTGCAGAGAAACTGCTTCATACCTCTCCCTTGGGAAAACTACATTTAAGTAGCCTGAGACTAAAATGGTCTTTTCTGGGGGGTATGCTCCTTTCTCCTGTGCTACTGCTGACACTACTGCCAGCCCTGGCTTTGGACCAGGCTGCATTCAACAAGTCCATGGGCCAAACTTGCCACTGTCTCCTCCTGAAAGAGGAAACAAGCTGGCACAGCCAACACACAGCAGGAAAGCGCTGTAAAAAGCAAAGTTAAATGTTTGTAAATAATAAAAAACCCAATCAACCTTAAAAGAGAAAGGAAATATGAGGCATTCATAACAGACCCTCGGGCAGATGTCCAGCAAGTTTAAAGTGGGTTAGTCCCTCTAACTTCTGCATTGATTTTTACAAAATTTAGATTTGGCCCATTGACTTCTGACCAGCTGTCACAACATATAAACATCCTAAAGTGACTGGAATGAAAAAAAGAATGAAAACTGTTACTTTAATTGCTTTTGCTCATACCTTTAAGTACAAATATTTCCTCCAGGGTTACAGCGAAATCTTTTAAAATAGTAAACTATTCAACACCCTTATTATTCTCTGCATGAAAAGTTATTTTAGTCTACTATGAATGTGCTGGTTTATAATTCACTATTTCATAATCTTTCATAGGAAGAGGATGGAAAGGAAATTAACTCGTGTCAATCATGTTGTTTTCCTCTAAAAGATTAGCTCTTCCAGTACCTTGCATATTCTTTTTAATCTATTATCTTTCTTAAAAAAAAAAAAAGGTTGTGCCCATGAATGCGAAGGACAAACACATTAAGCTGAATGAGGCACAATTCATAGAGATGCTTAACATGGGGAATTAGATTTTCTGCTGAACCATGCCCATGGCTTGTTGTCCTCATTCCTCTCTAGAGATCGGCATATTTTTACCATGAGGTCTTGATCTGTATAAGCTAGGACTTTGCTTTAACATGCGCAGGTTTAATGTGCTGATATCAGAACACTTTCTGGGAGAGGAAGAAAAAGTCTGTGTGGAAGATTAGATCTAATCGCCTGATTTTGCTCAAAGCTGTGATTGAAAAGCTGTCTTGGTAGTGAGAGATGTTTCTCCATTTTCATGGCCCTGTCTCCTTTTTATTTTCATTTTTGTCTCTTAGGATTCTCAGGAGGCTGGTTTATTTGATGTAAAATACCTGGTAGACACTGTAATTGAGGGGACACACAGCAAGGAGGAGTGAGTGCAGCTGATCAACATAAGGGAGACCAAAAGTCAACTGTGTATTACCTTATCATGGCTTACAGGATTTGGAACCTTTTCAATAAGCACTATAAAAATCAGTTACGGCTTGAGAATTAGGAGGGTTACTTAAAAATTCAGGGTCCTGGTTTCAAACATCTCCTCTGCAGTAGGTTGCTGGCATCATTTTAGGCCTAAATTACTAAATGTAGACCTAAAAACTCTGAAAACTCAACAGCAAATTTTGCTTAGATTACATTTCACAAATGAAAAGCGGAATAGTGTTTTAATAACTCCTGCATAGGGGTGTTGTAATTAAGAGAATAGCATTACCTTCTAAAGAGTGATAAAGGCTGCATCTTCTGTCCTTGTCTGGCAGCTCTGCAGTCTGCACACTTTCCCTGTTGACTGCATGACCTTTTTTTTTTTCCCTTTTGCTCAAATTTCCATGCAAATCTTCTAGCCCATTTTCCACTATATTTCATTCTCCTGAGGTCCCCAGTTCTGTAACTCAGAAAAGGAATATTGCTTTGCTGCAGTAATTCCACTGACAGCAACTGAAATGCACATGCATGAAAACCAGCCCTGATCTGTCTCTCTGCAGGCAGTGGTTTAGAACTAAGCTGTTGCTCCCTGCCACTGTGATGTTTCAGTGATGGCCCATCACGTTTCCATTTTTGTATGTATCTTCACTCTCCTCTCTTAACATCTGCCCAAAACTTAAAAAAAAACAAACTGTTAAACCAGGCATGGACACTGCAGAGCTGAGAACGATGGTTTTCTCTGATAATTATCACTTTTGTGAAATGCTGGCTCCTTTTGTTTTCCAAAAGGTCTGAAGTTTAGTGAGATCCATCTGGGAAATGAACTTCCAGAGAGAGGATGTGTTTGAAAGGAATGTGGTAGGGACAGTTATGCAATGTTATTGCATAAATTAAAAAAAAAAATAATCAAAAATCAAAACTAAGCATGAAAAAGAAGGCAAAACACTGCAACAGTCCAGCAAATGAAATTGGCCTGGCACAGCAACTAATGTTTCTATAACAGGACAGAAAGCAGAAACTGTGTGCTGGCCTACAGCACACACAACAATTTAATTCTAAATCTTTGTTTTCATTCATTCTGTTTTTCTGAAACTTTCACTTTAAAAGAGATTTTTCCATGGTACCTGTGTGCTAGAAGTGTTTGAAAGCATTATGAAGAAGCTTTCAAGAGTTTTTGAACTATGCAATCTTTTGGCAAGAGTACTCAGTCAAGAAAACACAAGAAATGGAGTGATGTTTTAGAAGAAAATAACAGTGAACTCAAGAAGGAAGGCCTCTAGTGAACCTGAGAGAGATGGTGGGGACTCATCAGCTGAGAGGGAAGGGATAGACCTGGGGGACTGAATTACCATTCATTCCACCCAGTTTACAGCTATTCCACAAGATGCCTTAGGAGAACCACATCTTTCCCTCTGTGTAAAGAAGGCTGCTCAAAGATGGCTAATCCAGACACTCAGTGGTGATATGTGCATCACCCTTTACTAGGTTCCTCTTAGAACTGGCCTGCATCACAAGACATCTTCCAACATAACCAATCTGGTGGCCTTCCATGATGGAGCTACGAACTGATGGACAGGGGTAGACCAGTTGATGTCATCTACCTGGACTTGTGCAAAGCGTTTGCCACTGTCCCACATAACATACTTGTCTCTAAGTTGGAGAGACATCAATTTGATAGGTGGACCACTCGGTGGATAAAGAACTGGCTGGATGGCCGCACGCAAAGAGTTGTGGCCAATGGCTCAATGTCCAGCTGGAGACCAGTAATTAGTGGTGTCCCTCAGGGATCGGTGTTGGGACCAATCTTGTTCAACATCTCTGTCAGTGACATGGACAGTGGGATTCAGTGTGCCCTCACCAAGTTTGCCGATGACACCAAGCTGTGAGGTTCGGTTGATATGTTGGAGGGAAGGAATGCCATCCAGAGGGACCTTGACATGCTTGTGAGGTGGTCTGATGCCAACCTGATGAAGTTTAACCATGACAAATGCAAGGTCTTCCAGCTGGGTCGGAGCAATCCGAGGCACAGCTCCAGGTTGGGCAGGGAAGAGATTCAGAGGAACCCTGCGGAAGAGGACTTGGGGGTGTTGGTTGATGAAAAAATGAACATGAGCCGGCTTCAGTGTGCTCTTGCAGCCCAGAAAGCCAACGGTATCCTGGGCTGCATCAAAAGGAGCGTGACCAGCAGATCGAGGGAGGTGATCCTGCCCCTCTACTCTGTTCTCGTGAGACCTCACTTGGAGTCTGTGTGCAGTTCTGGTTTCCTCAACATCAAAAGGACATGGAACTGTTGGAAGAAGTCCAAAGGAGGGCCACGAGGATGATCAGGGGACTGGAGCGCCTCCCGTACAAAGATAGGCTGAGAAAGTTGAGGCTGTTCATCCTGGAGAAGAGAAGGCTGCATGGAGACCTCATAGCAGCCTTCCAGTATCTGAAGGAGGCCTACAGGGATGCTGGGGAG
The DNA here is from genome assembly GCA_028858755.1 of Ara ararauna. Taxonomy (NCBI): domain Eukaryota; kingdom Metazoa; phylum Chordata; class Aves; order Psittaciformes; family Psittacidae; genus Ara; species Ara ararauna. The sequence goes on from CM054379.1 coordinate 100,036,426, forward strand.
GGACTCTTCATGAGGGACTGTAGTGATAGGACAAGGGGTGACGGGTTCAAACTTAAACAGGGGAAGTTCAGATTGGATATGAGGAAGAAATTCTTTCCTATAAGGGTGGTGAGGCACGGGAATGGGTTGTCCAGGGAAGTTGTGAATGCTCCATTGCTGGCGGTGTTCAAGGTCGGGTTGGACAGAGCCTTAGATGGCATTGTTTAGTGTGAGGTGTCCCTGGCCATGGCAGGGGGTTGGAACTAGATGATCTTAAGGTCCTTTCCAACCCTAACTATTCTATGATTCTACGATTCTATAAAATCATAAGTCTTCTTAGAGGAGACTTGAGCCATGCCTTTATGTCCTACAGCAGAAGGAGGGATCCAGCAGCCCACATACTATTTCTCAGGAAGACAAAGAGCTTAGAAGTCCAACCAAGCAATTTCAGAGCAACAAGAGCCCCTTCTCCACTTTCCCAGGGAATAGTGAGAATAGTCAAGAGATGAAGCCAATCTAGGCTTTCTGTATGTGCATTTTACAGAAATCTTCAACCTTCACTTGACAGTGATTCTGTGAAACATTAAATGTATTTGCTTAACTTGAAGAAAACTAGTAATGTAGTTTTCTTCTGGTCTGTATTTAAAGGCTAGTTTAAAACTTGTGGAGGTACTTTCATCATTTATTCATATATGAATAGTGAGTTTTAATAATTCATTTTGAGCTTCTTCAGAAAAGGTATTTCTTCAGTTCAAATTCTGTCCTGTTAATTACCTTCTCAGTCTGCACAGCACTCGAGTTGATGGTAATTCTCTTTCTTGATCCGTGTGAAAGTAATGAATGCTCTATCAGAAAAGTTTTTAGATGTGGACACATTGCTAGCCCAGGAGAGTCTGCATTTTGCAGATAGTATTTTAAGTTATGATAACTCCTGGTTCAAAGCTAAAGTGCTGGAGGAAAATGCACTTATTAAAATGCTAACTGAGTGTCTCCTCTGAAGTAATGATAACATCATCAAATTTCAGAACCATTGGGGCAGCTAAAGCTAGAGAATTGATTGACTCTGTTGCAAAGTGGTTCTAATTCAACTAATTAGATGTTGAACGGGTGTTAAAGTTCAGCCTGAGTGATTCACTGCTTTTTCAGCAGCTGTACCTTTCTCAGTTCAAGTTTCTGAAAGTTAAAATACACTGTAGTCATAGATAGAAACATAAAATAGCTTTGATTTCAATACTGATTTGTAAAATACTACAACTGGCTTTTCACAATGAATATAAAGCCTGATCATGCCTGTTCCACAAAAATATCCCATGAAATAGGCAAATTTATTCAAATGATTTCCCTAAAGTTTCCAAGGTACTAGAACAAGAGCTGTATATAGAAGAAGATCTTCAAATTGTGTGGTCCTAAGGATCTGTTAGCAAGCTTAATCATGGGCACAAAAATCTTGGTACATGTGCCACAGTGGATGCCTACAACTATGCCTCCCTCCCTGAATTCAATGCATGCAGTATTTAAGTCATGCACTATTAGAGCACCTCACCAAACCCTCTTTCCTGTTAGGAAGAGGCACAAGGCAGTACAATGGTAGCTGTCTCTAGGATTTTGTGGTGGCTCAGGCCAGTCAGAGCTCAGCCCTCTGGCTGTGATTCCACAGAGATCTCTTTGCAGGAAATCTCTTGTCAGGCAGGTCCTTCTTATGTTTGCTTGTCCCTGCACAGTACCACTGCTTTCCTAGTGCAGACGTTGAAGGGCTTTGGAAAAAAAAAACAAACAGACAACAGGCTTAGAGTACTCATCTATCTGGAAATGAACCAATTTTTTCTTGCAACGTTATTTCTCAGTGGGGTCTGTTCCCAGTTCAGGTAATTGGGTGGCTGCATGAACTGCTATGCTGGCACTGTGGAAGGAGCTATTGGGGCTCCTCAAGCTCTTGCAGCTGGCACAGGCAGGCTTGCCACAGACTGCTGCTGCTCCAGCACCTAATGAGGCAGAATGCTGTCAGCCCTCCTTTTTTAATGGTTGTTGAATTACACGTGGTACCAGAAGTAAAATGAACTATGAAAACAACTTGCAAAAAAAAATAGATCAACCAAAACACTCAGCAGAGCTTGAACTCTAGAAATGTGGCTTAATCAGAGCTCCATATTCTGCCTATGAGCAGTGGCTGACATGGAGTATTAAAAACTGATAGATGTCCTTTTTCCGGATAAAGGCTAGCTCTAAGGACGTAACAGTCTTCAATTAACTCTGGAAGAACACTTGAACTATGAACCTGTAGCACATCAATTTGAGAAACACAGCAATGACTGCAAAGTGCACGTGTACTTACAATATGTTATTAGGCAAAGTACAAAATAAAAGAAATCCTGGAAGAGTTTAATTCTGCTGTCACAAATAAGGCTGTAATCTCACTGTTATGAGGAGGAGCAGCAATGAACTCTCAAAATAAGAGAGAAGAATGCTCCTAATATCTGAGGAGAAAAAGCCATGGATGCAGCACTAGGAGCACTGGAATGTAGGTAGTAACATTTACTGAGCAAAGGGATGCCTCTATCCATACACCAGGGAAAGACAGAGAATGTCCTAGACCCATAGGTGTGACAGGGAACCCAAAACACCCCAGAGGGAAACCTGGGAGAGGAAGGGACACAGAGGTCAGTGCTGGAGCCTGCAGAAAGCACAGGGGGATTGGTACTTGCTAATACACTGGGAACACTTGGGAAAAGACATGTTAAGTGAAGAGGGAGGGCATTGTTTAGAGCATGCATGCTCACCAGCAGTGTATGCATAGCAGATGTTGAAGGACAGCAATAAAGAGCTCTTAGCTCACAGGAATTCATCGCTGGAGAAGCAGCTGGCCTGGCTGTTGGCTTGAAAAGTGGAGCACTGAATTTTAGGCTGGACAAAGGTGTATTAACCGAGCAGCTCTTGGGACGAGTGAAAGTCGCACTAAGAAAATACAGATACACTTGAAGGTAAAAGGATAAAGCTAAAAGTGACAGTGGGGAGGTTGTTCCCCATCAATGGGTGTTTAAACTGTAAATGTGTGAGTAAAGAGTATGGAAAAATTTGTAATGAGATCAAGCTTAAAACTATCATCCCCTAGTCTACTATAAGACCATCTGACTGTAAAAGCAGGGGACCAAACCAAGTATGAAAAAGTTTTCTAGGATAAAGCAAATTCAGCAGAGGCCAAAGTGGAGCTAAGATTGCAGAGACCCAAGTAACACCTGTGGGGTGTATTGCAGACACTTAGTGGAGGGGTATTAGCTTCCACAAGTTAAGGATATGGTCCTTATTATTGCCTGGACATCTGGTGGGGACTGGGAGAAAGTGGAGTGAAACAAGTTAAGGATGACAATTAGAGAAAACAGAGAGTAAATACTACTTGGAGCAATTATACATGTATTTTTTTTTTCTCAAAAGATAAAGTATCAGAACACCACAGAGGGAGTGTTTTAAGGCATTAATTTAATGCCACACAAAGTGCTGTAGAGCATAGAGTATTTTATATTTTTACTCTGATGAGCCACAGAAAGTATTTAATATTTCTATTTTGGCTGACCAGTTGTAAGTAACTTGTCAAGTAACTTGAGGGTCAACAACCCTCACAGTGTCAGAAAGCTTTTTATGTTAATTATTTAAAATCCACTACACTGTCTACACAGTCTATTTGCTTTCTCAAATATCCAATGTTTATTTATGTTTAGCTGCCCTTAATTCTTCTTTTCAGATTGTATTAAGGTCAAAAACCATTTTTTCTTGATCTACCTAGTTTGTAAATATAAGTGATGAGAAAAAAACTAACAGAAGCATCAATGCAATATATTCTTTTCAAAATCTGGCTGCTGAATATTTGTTGTCTGCCTCTTGCCTATTTGGATCATTGGCTTTGGATGATTGATTTGTGACCCTTTCTTCCACGAATACATTTTAAAATATAAATAAAAAGCCACTGGGTAAAATTGGTACTGATGAATTATGGGAAAAAATAAGATTGATTCTAATTGTATTCCAGTAAATACAAGCAGGAAGATCTTTCTGTACAAATATTTATATTGTTCATAATTATACTCAGTTCATTTAGTCATATGTAAAAACTTTCATTCAAATATTTTCAATTTATAAGATTAAAAAGAGTTAGTTATGCTAAGCAGGCCCAGGCACTCAGATGCAGGTGAGTAACACATGCATATACACACAGATACAGACAGATCAACACAGGCAGAGAGACACCCAGAGCATTTACATGAACATAGATAATACTAATGCCCTCATTTTCCTTCCCCTTTGGCAGTTCAGGATGAAGCTCTGTTAGTGGGAATATGTATGAAGATAGGCTGAGAAACTTGAGGCTGTTCAGCCTGGAGAAGAGAAGGCTGCATGGAGACCTCAGAGCAGCCTTCCAGTATGTGAAGGGGGCCTATAGGGATGCTGGGGAGGGACTCTTCGTGAGGGACTATAGTGATAGGACAAGGGGTAAGGGGTTCAGACTTAAACAGGGGAAGTTTAGATTGGATATGAGGAAGAAATTCTTTACTGTAAGGGTGGTGAGGCACTGGAATGGGTTGCCCAGGGAAGTTGTGAATGCTCCATTGCTGGCGGTGTTCAAGGCCAGGTTGGACAGAGCCTTAGATGGCATGGTTTAGTGTGAGGTGTCCCTGCCTATGGCAGTGGGGTTGGAACTAGATGATCTTAAGGTCCTTTCCAACCCTAACTATTCTATGATTCAATTATTCTATGCATTGTGGGTTGCTCCAGCAGCTGCTTGCCTGCCCTTGTGCTGTATTTCCCCTTGAAAGTCATATCATTTTGTTGCCTTATAAGAAATGTGAGGAGGCATAAACTTCAATATTTGGGATAGGAACTGACACTATATTAAAGAAAACTGGATAATAGCTGGGGTAAGTATATAGATTAAAATGAAATGGAGGAAAAATAAGAACACGTTAAAAGCTATATTTTAAAAAATGAGAGATGCTTTCACTTGTCAAGACATACCAGTTATTTACTGTAGACTCAAAGCTGACCATTTTTTTCTCACATATTTGACGTCATTACTACCATTACACAAAATTCTCAATGTCAGCAGAAATAAATAATTACATGGTGGTCTCAGAAAGGAATGAATTCCACTGTGGTTTAAGACTTTTGTCTGTGTCAACACCTGTATTTCTAATCAAGGCTTCTGCCACACACCTATTTCAGTTTTTTGCCATGACAGATTATGAAATCTGAAGGTAACAGTGGGACCCAGTACTGCAATTTGAAACAGCAGTTTGTGCTTGGGAGCACTGGTTCATTGCCATTGTTCAGATATCAGGTCTCAAGCTCCCTAAAAAATGAAGTGGGTTTGAAAATATCACTTTTAAAATAATATCTTTATGGTTCTTTCACTTAACAGCCACTAAAACTGAGATAGCCAGTTTTCTGTACAGCCATGAAGGCTGGATGAGCTGTTGCTCTCACTGAACAACCTCTTCTCTCTCTGCCTTCTGCATAGCTTAACTGGTTTTCTTAGCTTTTTCTGTGGATGGGGAATCTGAACTGAATAGCAGCCACTATAGAAACAAGCCTGAGCATGGCTAGCATTAAATTGTTACAGCTGATAACATGCAAAACAACTTTTCTGAGGAGCAGGAAAACAAAAGGTAATTGTGCAGTAAACAAGCTCAAATGAAACTCAAGAATAAGCATGTTTTTTTTTTTGGTCAAGTGTTCTAGTTCCACTCTAGTTTGAAAAAGCAAGGTATATTTGTTGCTCATAGCAGTGCAAAATCTGAGATATATGATACCAAGACGAGAAAATAAGGCTTTAAATTTGTATGTTAACTATGTGCATAAACTTCCCCCCAGAAGGGACCAGAAATTCCTGATTTTGCCATAAGATTAAACTGTATATCTAAAATTATTTATACATTTTAATTATTTCAGGAAAAAATTGTAGGTACAAGTTTTATAGTTGTTAGAATCTGGAAAATTGGATAATACATAAAAGAACAGGATATGCTGCTGCATACCTGTAGCAATAGGGAAGATTATATTATAGATGAACATAGTGTTTAGTAGTGATACAAGCTGGTTTTCATGTTATCACAGAAAGGAATGTCACTCCTAAAGACCTTTCAGAAAAAAAAAAAAAAAAACGCTCATGATTATTTATTTAGAAATAAAGAGACAACTCTATTTCTGGCACTACTCTTTTGGAATTCTTTCTCATACCTGATCTTTAAACTTTCTGGCTACATAGTGTAAGTATTTTGTTCCATATCCTATCATATTCGAATATGTATTTGTAAATAAACTCCTCTGATGGCCCTACACTCAAATAGCTACAACCTTTGTTAGTTGGAGATTCTTTTATCAAGACTGAAAATAGTACTTGCTTGATTTGAACTTTCAGATCATCTTGGAAAAGGAAAAATGATATACTTCTTAAAAATGTAATCTATAAGTGCAAACAAGTTACATAAAGGCATTGATGAAACTGCAAAATCCATAGTGCTGGTGATATTCCTGTGTCTAAGTTAATGAGATATAAACACTTTGTAAATCTCTGTTATTTGAATTTCTGAGTTGACATGATTGGAAAATCACATAAGATTTGTTTATCACCCTTGATACAGGTATTTATATTCACTAAGATTTCTTTACATTGCAGCTGATTGCGTAGAGTGAAAAACAGGAATGTAAAAATATAGCAGGATGGCTAAGCTGTGTTAATACAAAGGTGCTGAAAATGTAGATGATTGCTTTTTTTTTTATTTTGGACATTGGAGTGAATTCTGTGAATTTCTTTGTGTTTTTAGTTATGTGCAATGTTCTTTGTGTTTTGTCAAGAGAAAGTATTCCTCACCAATACTAATCCTGAGAAATCCTGGGTTTGATAAAAGAAAAAATGAAAACTGGTCTTTCAGATGGAGAAATGACTTCACGTATCAAAACCCAGATGAGTAGCGGAATTATTAATTGGCAGAAAGTTTAACAAAAATAAATACTTTGCAATTGACTGTTTGGTACCAGTTTCATATAACAAGTCTGGCTTTTTGGCTCAAACGTGCTTTCACTCTTCAGTAAGTGGAACAGGAGGGAGAGTTTATTGAAGATGGAGAGAACAGAAAGAAAATATATCAGGTCATAAGCATAATCAGATGGGGACATACCAAATTAGTTTCTGCCTGTTGGCGTGTTGCCCCATGGTGTTTTCACTTTTCTTGTAGTCATTGAACAAGAACAACTGATTGTCTAATTTTAATTTTTACATCACACTGTATTAACTCAAGCAAAACAGACAAATGCTGTAGTTAGGGTCTGTGGTTTTTCAGTCCAGAAAGATCAAGAAGGCAAGGTGTGGTAGCAACAGCCAGGAGGTTTTGGTGGCAGTTTTGGTTGTGAATATGGCCGTATTCTAAACTTGTTATTTGAAGAGAGTATTATAGGCGTGAGTGGGATCAATGATTCATTGGTTTGATAGGCAAAGTCAGTGTAATATATGGTGCAACTGCAAACTTGTGTAAGTATTAAGCAGAACAATGCTGTAATGAATGAATGCTGGTGGAATGAGACGAAAAGAGAAGGCTTGAAGTAGCAGATTATATAGTATTGTTTGCCACAGATTTATATGGAACTCAATAATTTATTTCTTTGGCTTTGATCTTGAAATATCCATGGATTTTCACAACTTCTAATAGTACATGATGGGCTTCACTGAAAAGCATTAGATCTGGTAGACTGTATGATAGGAGCCAGATTTTTATCTGCACGAAGGCTATTTCACATCACTAAAGATATAAAAACAGAGGAGAAGACTTTTAAGAAAGTTACTACATTTCTGAATCCTTACATTGATAGTCTAAGAACACTGCCCTGAAAGCTGATTCTTGCTGAGAGATTTCAGAGTGGAAAGCACGAATATATTAGGAAAAATTTCTTCACTGAAAGGGTGGTCAGGTATTGAATCAGGCTTCCCAGGGAAATGGTGGAATCACTGTCCCTGGAAGTGTTCAAAAACCGTGTAGATGAGGCCCTTAGTGACACGGTTTAGCAGTGGACTTGGCAGTGCTGGGGAACAGTTGGATGTGGTGATCTTAAATGTCTTTTCCAACTTAGTTGATTCTATAATTCTATGGTCCTATGGCATGGGAATTGGTCTTTGGGCTAGCAGAATGAGTGTCATGAGAATAAATGCAATACAATGCATATTTATTTTTCACATTTTCTCTATGCAAATTTGCAGACAAGTAGTCTTCTAGGTACTTATGTCAGTTTTATAACGTTGCTGTCACACCAGAACACTGGGACATTTTTGATCATTCATGCAATTCAGGTGCTGTACATTCTTTCTTAACTAAATTATAGTTGTGGAAAGGTCAGAATATAACTAATTGAACTTTAAAAAAATAATGGGCTTAGAAGAGTTAATGATTTGTATGGCTTTGGGTTTTATCCAAACAGAGCAAATAATTTTTATTTCACTCATGTTTAATGAGAGTACCATGCTATGGTTAAAACTTACACCACAGCTCTGCTCAGACATATGTGATTATTACATGTTTTTTGTGAGAAAAGGAAGATGCTGGTGCTCTGTGTTTGGTCAAGAAAAATGCCAGTGGGAATGCAGGGAGAAAGGCTTTTGTTCTTCTAAATTCTGAGATACAGGGGCAGAGTTTGCACCTTAGGACACCGTAAGGTACAAATTGAAACCAGCATCCCTGAAACCTGCCTGCCAAATTCTTTTTTTTTTTTTTTTTCCCCCAAGTAAGTTGTTTCTAGCACTGTATTGGATTTCAGCCTGGCAAGCTTTGCACAATAATACATTTTCTAAACACTTTTATCTGTTACTCAGTTTAAATAGCAATGTAAAATCACACCAGAAGACGTTCTAAAAAGTTCTTTTTTTCCCCTATTTTATTTTGTGAGTATTTATTAAAACTAGCTGACAGATGATCACACAAATGTGCTCGCATTTTTATGTTGCTTTCTTTTATTAATGAAGAACAGAACTTAACATACTTGAGCACCTGCCTAACTCTCATAACCACTTTCCATTTCAAATGTAATCTTGTATAGCCCCATTGTTTCAGGAGAGGCAATTAATTATCTGTTTCTTAATCTTGATGGAGGCCTTGTTCAGAGAGGATGATGTTTTTGTCTGTGACAATCTTTCATTGAGGATATGAAGAGAAAGTGCAATAGACTCCAGCAGAAACTTCACAGAACTTCTGCCAAAAGCCCAGCACTCACAGCTTTATTGGTAAGGATTGGCTTTCTAACTGCAATTTGGGAAGTGCCTGTATTATTGATGCGTAGATCAGACAGTGTTTGCACATGCTGATACTTGTTCTCTCACCCCTCATCACACAGCTGTGTTGCTAAGTGGTACCCAGGGAAGGGCAGCATTGCAGGCAGTGCTGAAGGAGGCTTGCTCCAGGGCTGTTAAAGACAAGTTCCCTGCTCAAGACAGCCTCAGGAAAGGACAGGCTTACAGTACAGAGGGATCAGAAGAGACAGATGCTTTCAACAAATTAGGATGTAGGGCAGAAGTAGAAATGAGTTTTCTGCCTCTTCCAGTTGTGACATCTCCTTACAACTTGGGGTTGTGGGGCAGAGAGAGGGGAGGAGGAATGGCAAGCTGGGACTGGAGGAATGCTGCGAGTTATCTGGACAGCAGCAGTGATGCGAGGAGCATGGAGGTAAAAAAAAAAACTAAAAAAATGCTACGCCCAAAACTTGAACAAAATAAAAATCCCTCAAACAGTGTTTTGAGGCATGCTGAGTGACATGAAGGAAGAAATTAATCTAACAAACTGGTATCCTTAAATCCAGTTTATCCCATAGCTGCTTGTCAGAGCAGCTGGTGCCTGCATGCCAAAGGGGATGTTTTCTCAGCAGGAGCTGCTTAAATGTAGAAGAACCAAGCTTTCTCCATAGTTTTAAATTCATTAGTCAGTTATCAAGGACCAAGGATATTTGGAGGCTGAATCAGTAAGGTGATATACATCATTTCCCACTGTTCAGAAAAGATACTAACCAGTGCCTCTGGGCCAGATCCCAAACAGGTAACAGAGCTTTGTGAAACAGATTCTTGCTCCACTAGCATTTACTGATTTATAGAGCAGTGGTGACTATGCACCTTTTCCTCCCCTAAAAGCTCACCCCTGCTTGCCCTAGTCTTCCAAGTCTTGGAAACACTGAATGAGACTCAGACCTCTGGCTCCTGCACTATGCTTCCATGTTGCAATGTCAGGCTTTTGCATGCTCATATCACCATGCCACAGCCCCTCTCCGGTCCCAGGGAACTGCATATAGACACCGTCCATCTGGCCAGTGTCCCGCTTCACCTAAGGTATGCAGGAGCTAGGTCGCGGGAGAAGACAGGCTGTGGCACTGCACTGGGCTGGGAATAGCTGTGGTGCTCAGCTGTTCAGCCAAAAGCAAGCTGTGAGGACACCTGAACAGAGAACAAAGACTGTCACTTCTTAGTAAATATAATTTGACAGCTGCCTTTTGTAGGACATCAATCGTATTTTCTCAATATTTTCAAAATAATCTGTACTTCCAGTGAACACAGGGAGCACCAGTACATTCTGCTGTAGGACTTCCCATTGTTTACCATTTCTTACTGCTTGTTTTTTTGCGAGCTTTTAGCCAGTTTATAAATCCTTTCCATGTACTTCACATTTGTGGAAAGGCCACACCGTGGGATTACCGTGTTGTGAACTATGCTGCTTTCCATCTCAAAGGATGTTTTGTTAGGAGAGGTGAGACTTGTCAGTGGTCGTGTTGGCAGGTGTGTGCACGATCCTCATGCCTACTATTTCTTCATCAACTCCTCATGCAAATGGGCTATACCAACATAATTTAATCTTTGGCAGAAAAATGTCCAGTGAGTGCTGGCACAGATGCAAGCAAATGGATTTGGGGGTTATTTTGTGAGCAGACCAGAAATGTTCCTCAATGTGTCTGGCTCAGCTGTCAAGTGATGGTGGAATTGAAGGGCTCTCTGAAGCCCATGTACCGTAAGGTTTTTCCTCAGGTACTACAACTAAGACATGCTCAGGATGCCCAGTAAGGAACTTAAAGGACCATATAATATGTACCATCACGGGATTTGAAATGAAAAATATTGCCAGCGATGCTCTTGTAGGGTCCTATAAAAATGGCCACCTTGAACCTTGCTTTGTGCTCTTTCTCATTGAATCTCAAGAACAATACAACTGAAACACAACCAAAGTCCAAGCCTTGTTACAGCAGCCACGCAAAGTTTCTGAGTATATTTTAACTACCACTTAAACCAAAGTCCTGAAGCCAACTGCAGGCTACTCTGCTCCTAGTCTTCTATACAGCGTCTGGTGTTAGTTGACAATTACCTCCTTAAAACTGTTTAAATTAGTCCCAACTGGTCTGGACTGTTGTCATAGCTCCTGTTATCAGGAGTTACAGGAAGAAACTGTCGGTTTTGCAGATAGACTTTTCCTGGATCAAAAGGAAGAAATGGAAATAGCAATTGCTCCTTTCAGGCAGGTTAAGCCTTTAGGAGATAGGGATATGGAAGGGTCAGAATAATTTTTCTCTACTCTGGGGAAGAAGTCTTTATAACAACCATGATAATAACCAAGATAAATAACTGGGCTGATTTTCTCCAATTTCTGCTAATTGTATGAATACAGTTTTAAAACACAGTTAATTTTAATTCAAGACCTTTGTTCTTGGGAGAATCAAAAGAGAGTAGAATAAATTAAAAATAATATAAAGCAAAACACTATATTTAGTGGTACACTTGAAAAATAGCAAGGGAGGTAATTTTTGCAATATCTTGCTTTGATCACATTGTGTCTCTGTTCCTGATTTCTGTAGTGCTTGGCTTCACTTCTAATATCCTGTCTAATGCCTCTTTTCCTTACCTCTGACTCTACTTGCTAAACTGATCTTGTTCTAGCACAGTTTGTGACGCCAACAGCTTCCACCATTTCTGAAATTTTCCAGACAATTTCTCTCATGCTGTCCAGCACCTGGGTAGATCTACCTCTGTCTCACCAGTATTTCCGTTGCCACAACACATTAGTATGTGCTGGTGTGGCAAAGGCCACTGTGCCTTATGCAGAGGGCCTTTGACTCATTTTATATCTTCTTCCCTTTGAAGAAGACTTTTCCTGGTTCTGCAGATAAAAATGTCTGAAGTTCATATCACAAAATCATAGAATAGCTAGGGTTGGGAAGGACCTGAAGATCATCTGGTTCCAACACCCCTGCCATGGCCAGGGACACCTTGTGCCAAATCACATCACCCAAGGCTCTGTCCAACCTGGCCTTGAACGCCACCAGGGATGGAGCACTCACAACTTCCCTGGGCAACCCAGTCCAGTGCCTCACCACCCTTATAGGAAAGAACTTCTTCCTCATATCCAATCTAAACTTTCCCTGTTTAAGTTTGAACCCATTACCCCTTGTCCTATCACTACAGTCCCTAATGAAGAGTCCCTCCCCAGCATCCCTATAGGCCCCCTTCAGATACTGGAAGGCTGCTATGAGGTCTTCATGCAGCCTTCTCTTCTCCAGGCTGAGCAGCCTCAACTTTCTCAGCCTATCTTCATACCGGAGATGCTGCAGTCCCCTGATCATCCTTGTGGCCCTCCTCTGGACTTCTTCCAACAGTTCCATGTCCTTTTGATGTTGAGGACACCAGAACTGTACACAGTACTCCAAGTGAGGTCTCACAAGAGCAGAGTAGAGGGGCAGGATCACCTTCTTTGACCTGCTGGTCACGCTCCTTTTGATGCAGCCCAGGATATGGTTCCATAGGAATAAACCACTGAAAGAGTCCATTACCACAGAGGTGAAAAGCATCTTTACTATATCATCTTCTGGCTTCCTGTATGAACCTGGAAAAGTTGGCTTCTTTAACCTGTAGCTGAGTTTCAAGTTTTAACAGTGTTTGTGCTACATAGATAATACCAAAGGACTCGTGTGCTCTAATAAGCAGCCTGAGCTGATCTTGACTGGATGAGGATCTCTCTGCTACACATGACCCAAAGACTCTGTGCAAGCTGATCTAACTTCTGAGTTGAAACTTTTTGGAAGTTGGCCCAGGTGACCTCTATGGCTCTCTTCCAACCCAAATTACTCTGTGATCCCATAGTATGTAGAAGAAATCTAGACCAGAATCTCATGAAGCCAAGATACTTGGAGCAACCCAACTTCAGCCACTGATATTTTGGGTTTCATACATAATACTGCTGGAGTTCCAGAAATTTTAAAGTAACACCAGGCATGTAGGCAGTAATGAAAATTTGTCTATTCCTTCTAATTAGATTGAGTACAGTGTGATTAATTGCAGCAAATGCTCAAATAGCCTTTTTGTAGCAGTCATTAAGTACAAGTAAAAGATACAGAGATGGAGAAATGCATCAGTGCTCAGACATGATTACCTTTTCATGTTTCTATTAAAAAATTGTTTGTGTGTGTTTAAACAAGAAGAATCCAGTGAGTTTGCAATCATCTCATGCAGAGACTTACTGCACCAAATTGAAGTCTTCTCTAACAAGTAAGGGTTCTGGGGAGAAGAAAGATATCTGCAAGAGAGATACCTGAAAATTTATATGTATGGAAATTTAATATGTTCCTAATATCTTTATCTATATATCTATGCAAACATGTATATATACACACAGAGAAAGAAAGCAGATCTACAGGGAGAGTGAAAATACATCTAATATCCAACATGTCAATGGTTACTCCACAATGCTTCCAGTCCTTTCTTTTTATGTAATTCTGTCTAGCACTTGCTAACAGCTGGTGATTGTGAATATATCAGACTGGAAGATACTCAGTATAATCATAATTGAAAGAATCTACAGAATATTGCAACCTGGGCAGGACTGTTTGTAATGTAGGTAGGAAATTTCCAAGAAGCTTTTAAGTGATTTCTGAACACAAGTCCTTTTCTGATCTATTGATTTTAAGCATGTTGATTTTAGGTTTATCAATTTTACTGAAGACTTTATATTTATAAGAAGGATGTAATTATGTGTGAGCTTCCCAGACAACTTTAGAATGCTGTAGTTTTTCTAATCTGTCTCCTTTCTGGTGAGAAGATTGCGTAATTAGTTTGTCCCTCTCAACTGCTTTCACAATATCCCAAAGGATATATGGGCTAATATTTTCGTGTTGCTACAGAAAAAGTATTTTTTTACAGTATCTCCAGCTGAGATATTATGCCACAAATCCTTTTCTGAAGCATTCCCAGGAAGCTGCAGATGAAGAGACCCATGTTTGTAGGCATTAGCAAGATAGAAATGAAACTGCAGGTATACACTACAGTAGGAACTCATTTAAAATTAGTCATGAGTACATGCCCCCTGGAAAAAGGCTGATTGAAATTGGGTTTCCAGAAAATTTGCGCAGAAAAAGAATTAACAGGTATAATAGAATATGTGTCATGCACAGAACATAGAATTCGACCTCTGTAGAGGGTGAATCACTTTAGTACTTACTTTTTATTTTGCCAATTTAAGAGGAGGATTGTCGTGGTTTAAGCCTCTCTAACTCACGCAGTCTCTCTCTCACTCACTTCCCCCTCTTTCTTCACCCCCACTCCGAGGGGGGGGGGGGGGGAATGGGGAGAAGAATCGAAAAGAATGCAACTCCCACAGGTTGAGATAAGAACAGTTCAGTAACTGAAGTATAACACAAGACCACTACTGCTACCACCAGTAATAATAATGACAAGGCAAATACAAGGAAAGAATACAATTGCTCACCCAGCCCAATACCAAGCCCGACCCAGCAGCACACCCCCACCCTTCCGGGTCTCTGCTCTCTGCTTTTACATCCTGGGCATGACGTGCTATGGCATGGAATAACCTCTTTGGTCAGTTTGGGTCAGGTGTCCTGTCTCTCATTTCTCCCAGCTTCCCCTCCTCCCTGGCAGAGCATGAGACTCAGAAAGTCCTTGGTCAGACCAAAATATCACTAAGCAGTAACCAAAACACTGGTGTTATCAGCGCTGTTCCCAGGCCCAAAAGCAAAAACACAGTGCTGCACCAGCTACCAAGAAGCAGAAAAATGACTGCTGCTGCGGAACCCATGACAAGGATAAATAGGGGAACAGAAAAAATGCCATCTATTTTCAGCTTTAAAAGCACTATAGGACAACCCCCTCCCTCCATGTAAATGTTTATTTTGTGAAATTTTCGATAGCTTTATGGAAGAATTTCTTTGAAAAAACCTGTGGAATCATGGAAGTCTTATCTTCATAGAAATATTATTGCATATAGGCAACAGTTTGGGCATACAGCCAAAGTTAGTCGCTATGGAGAACAAAACATGACATGTTGGAAAGCTAGAGTGGGTATGGTTCAGACAACAAAATGTCTCAGAAAAAGATTGTCTTGAGAACTGATGCAACATTGAAACACTGAAAAGAATCTCCTCATTTAAATGCAGAATATAAAATACACTCCAGTGGTACTTCTGGCCCCTCTTATT
Organism: Ara ararauna; assembly: GCA_028858755.1. Lineage (NCBI taxonomy): Eukaryota > Metazoa > Chordata > Aves > Psittaciformes > Psittacidae > Ara > Ara ararauna. The sequence goes on from CM054379.1 coordinate 100,051,894, forward strand.
TATGCCTTGCACATGTTCCCAGAGGAAAAGTTTTTTCTTCAGGACTTTCCATTGAAGGGATAACAATGTACACACTCTGGAAAAAAAAAGCATTTTTTGTGTGCAGATTCCCTCTGAAAATATTCACACAGCTGCCTTCAAAGCTCTGTGTTGTCCTGGGCCCATCCACACAGAGATGAATACAGTACTGCATGACTGAGGCAACGGATAGCACAACATGAAGAATGGAACAGTTACAAAGGAGAATCACTGCAAGCAATAACTGGAGAGAAGGATTTGCAAGTGTCTCATAGTTTGAAATAGGTTTCCCAGAGGCTCTTCATTCAATTATTCCAAATAACAAACACATTTCTAAAAATCAGGCTATAAGACTAGTGCTGTGGTTATACATTTAGTAATAATGCAAATGGGGTTTTTTTTGCTGTAATGATAACCATCCCTTGCTCATGTAGGAAATACAGGACAATTCTTCCCCTTTGATGTGCACCAGTCTGAGCACAGAAGCATGTTGCAAAGTCCCCCAGTGACTGAGAAAAACAACAGTATACACCCTCTTCAAAGCGCCAAAATAAATGGCCTAAAATCAAGGTGGAGGAGCAGGGGATATATACAAGAGCTGCAGATCTACAATGTGCATTATAGGTTACTCTCTGGAGTAGCCATTGCATGTGTAGGAGGTGCTGAAAGGCTTCCCGCAGCTGAAATTATGCTGCAAATATGGTGAAGATCACGGGTGAGCACACCCTGTGCAAGAAGATGTGCTTGTTTGCATCTCCAGCCCTCTGCCACCACAGCCCAGGTGTGCAGACAGCAGCACAGGGAAGCTCCTCAGCTTCCAGCTTGCAGCCACAGGTCAAGGCTTTCCCTCAGGAAAGTATTTAAACAAAATGTGTCCTGGCAGATATCCCAGAAGTGTGCCCGATGTCGGTAAAACAGCAGGACATTCCTGAGCAGGTGACTTTATATACGTGTGTGTGTATTTATGTATATGTGTATAAATGTTTCTGTACACACAAAAATACTTCACACACTTTGCAGTTAATTTGCTTTCTAATAGGGAGAAAGATACACTGAAATAAGAAGTGTTCCTGCACTTTTTCTTAGCATAACCTTCCCTTTCCTTTATGGGCTGTAAAATCTCAGAGACTAAACTTAGTTACAGCATACACCCCATCCCAGACATCAGGACTGCATTAATTTTGGGTAAGCACCTACTGCCCCTGTGAAAAAGTTCAAAATATATCCTTGCAGGCTGTTCTTCACCATTTTTATTAGTAGTATATAATGTATTATAAAGCTGCAGCTGAAGAAAGCTACCATGGGATCTGGAATATCAGGACAATCCTAGGAGAGGCAGGTTAGGGGGCAGGAGATGGAGATGTGGTCAAAGTTTCAATCATATTTTCATATAGCTGCTCAGTTCAGTGCATGAGTATCCCCACCAGTTATGAGCTGTCTTTAATTTTAATAGTGTCCTTCGATTTCTTGGACAAACAGGAAATACTGAAAAGCAAAAAACAGAAGTTTTTAGTAATGAAATGGTGTTTCTTCTACATTGTGGTGGGAACTCATTTGTTTCCCATGTTGGTGTCTGGGAGGCTTTTGTTCACAGTCAGTGAAAATTAAAGAGTAGCAGCTGGGTTTGCTGCTAGTGACATCCCGGGGGGAACCCAGTCACTTCAGCAGACCTGTTGTGCTCTGCCTCTTGATGTCAACAGGATCTGTGCAGACTGAGTGATGAGGATGCGGCGTCATGTTTGTCATAACCCAAAGCAGGCAAGAAGATAAAAGGTGAAAACTGACATATTTAGCTGCTTTTCTTTGGTTTCCTCAAGTGGGCTGAATATAAAACGTTGCCTAATAAGAAAGATCTGCAATATCTAAGAAAATATTTGCTAAAATGACAAAAATGCTGTAAATTTAAATTTTGAAGTGTATTTCAGCTTATCTTTCTCCTAGATGAACTGACAGCAAGAAAAATCTTTCTCAAACAGTGTTTGTTATGTACTAAGATTCCTAGCCTGAGGGTTAAATACCTTTTTTTTTTTCTTGCAGAGCTACTGCAAAATGACTAAAACCAGGAATGAATTTAAAGGAATTTATACCCATCTGTTTGATCTGCATCAGTATGACTCTCCGGTGCACTGAGATGTTAAGAAACATTCCTTTCCTGTTGTACACACTATTGAGGATTGTCTTGGAGAAATACCCCAAGTAAATACACATGCACAGAACTCAAGCAAACTTAAACTTGATCCCTACTTTGAAAATGAAATTTACAGAAATGTTTTCCAAGGATTGTACTGTCTTACAATGTGGTCAATAGCTTGACCAAGTTAGATACTGACAGTATTACAAAACATATTTAAACATTTAGTCTGTATATATGCAAAGCCAGTCTTCACTATGTAGCTCACTGCTGTCCATTCAGAGCATAGATTTACACTTCTCATGCACAGGCTGAGTGCATCATCAAGAACAGGTTATGTGCCTAAGTTTGTATCATAAGAAAATCTAAGTCTAAAAATGCTTGATCACTAATTCTGAAATCTGAAAATCTGCCAGACAGAAGGGAGAGATTTTTCCTCCTTTTGTATGGAAGTCATCCAGTGAAAATGTTGCAAAGTATGTAATAGCCAAGGGACAAAAAAGGAAAGGAAAATAATTTTAATATTTCTTCTCTTAACCTGCTGATATAATTACAGGTCATCTCCACAATTCATAAAAAATGGCAAAAAATTAATGTTTGGGAGTCTTAAAGCTTCACAGAAATGCCAAAATTTCACAGATTTAATTCAGCCTGCTGACAATTTCAAATATTTCCAAGCTGAAAATGCCTTTTAGAAAGCTGTGTTTTCTTTGTTTGTTGAGAGAGACAATCAAACAGAATTCCACGCCTTGTTGTTGTGCCAGGCAGCAGTTCACCGATATAAAGAATTAAGTCATTCCTGCTGGAGTGAAAGTAAATTAATGAGTTCTTAATAAATAGTTTAACAGGCAGAATAAAAAAAAATGTATGCTCACAGCAAATGACAGAGATGACTTATCCTGGGTTCTTCTTTGAAAACCAAGTTCTAGGGATTGCAAATGAACGCTCATGGAATAATATACTGTGAGAGCCAGGCAAGGGCTCAGCTATACTCCATCCATTTTAAAATATTAAAATAAGTAATTTTTCAAGTGTATTTATGATGTATGTGAGCAGCTGTGAAGGTGACTATGCCTGGCCCGGCCTGGCTTGGTGATGTGTGTGGGTGGTCCAAAGCTGGGGAAGCCATGAGGGTGCTGCCATTGCATCTGGACATGTCCCAAGGTCCCAGTGACATTGCTGCTGGTTAATGTCTGGCCCCTGCTGTTCTTCCAGGCACAGATCGGGTATTGGAAGCTGCATTGACTCCATGCAGGTCTGGGCAGAGAAAAGAGGGTGGCGAAGGCAGATAAATGTGCCCGTGAAAGTTGCTGTGCTTTCTCCAGATCCTGTGAAGTTTTCCGTCCTTGCTGTTACCTGCATATTAAAAGAGCTCTGTGTTTCTCCTTCGTGTGATAATTAACAGAAACACTCGGATTGGATCTAGCACTCTTCACAGTGGTACTCCCATGGGCAATGCTGCAAGAGGCAGTCTGTTTTGTTTAACATCTCTATAAATAATAAGGAACATTCACAGACAGCTCAGCCTTGTGTCACAGTTTTCATTACTGTTCAATGTTTGATCCCTTGGCCAATTCACAATCAACTAGCTAGCACTCATGGTCAACATACACAGTACTTTCCAGCACACTGTTGACAGAAAACACAGGGATTTAAGAGAGCAAAGATGGTGATGCTTAATTCAAAGCAGGAAACCAGAGCAGACATTATAAACAACCACAAAACTGTCACTGTCAGCTTAACAGCAATATGTATTTGGTCTAAAGTATCTTACAGAGTGTGACAACGATTTATTTCAAATGCATTATCAAGGGCAGAGCAGGCACCATTATATGTAGACAGTGTTTTCTGAAATGTGTTAGCAACACACAAGCAAGAAATTTTCAAATAAGTACAAAGCACAACTTGTGCATGCATATGAGGTACCAGTTTCATTTTTTTCTTGGGCATTTGTGTCCAAAACAACTTAAATCTTTCATACAATATTTTATGAAATTATATAGAAAATTCAAAAATTTATCTAAACTCTGTGCAAGTATTCTTTCTCCTCCACATTTCATTTATATTCAGAAAAGCAATAAAATTATTTCATTATGCTTTCTTTTTAAGAATGAAGTTATTTTTATGCTGATATATACACAGACAAATTACATCGTCTTTTATTAAAGCTGCAGATGTTGCAACGTAACTAAGGATGTGGCTGATGTAATTTGCATTCAGACTTCCATTAGTCAAGATGCTCATAGGTTTCTTCCTTTTCATCCTTTTCTACATTATTTCATTACTGATTGTAATTGAATTAACCAGATGGCAACCACCAAGTTCATATTTGCTATTTACTTCAGATGACAAAAATGAAAATGCATGTACGCTGCAATATTTGTTGAGATGTAAATTTTTGCTATAAAGCTTCTACTAAAGGCAGAATTGTGTATTATTAAAGTGTTCACTGAATAGAAGCAGCAATCCTTTGAAGATGCTCAAAGGCTCAGGTTTTTACTAAATTTTTTAATGAAGCCTCACTGTGCTTTTCGGCAGTAAAAAGGTATTTCATTGTTGAGGATGAAGGTGTGCTGAGTGTGCTGAGTGAACCTTTGTTTGAGGCACATTTGACTCCACACAAGTCAATGAATAGCCTACCTTTTGGGAAATAGCTCTGGGATAGAACAAGCAGTTCTTGTGTATTTTAAAAAACAAGAAAGTAATTCTCTGTGTAGTTGACATTGACTTAAATGGGGTTAGAGTTCCACTCTAAGTCATGGTGGAGCTGGGAAAACAGCAAAAAGTTAATATTTTTAAAGCTCTTTTTGTGCTTTTCCATCCTTGTTGAAAGAAGTGAGTTTGTTTTTTTTTTTCTTGCAATTCTCTGCAATCATCAAAAAGCAAAGGTGCTGCAAACATTTCAAAGATCATATTCCTATTCTCATTTCAGAAAACGTGCTTATTTTAAGGGTTTCTCTGTATTCTTTTTTTTTCACGAAACATAAGATAACCTTTCCTTTTATTTTTTTTTTTGGGTGGGGGTGTCAAGGGCAAATTGGGAAGATGAAAAAAGTAAAAGATAAAACTTAAAATTAAGCTAAGATACTGACAGATTGTATCAAAATTGCAAAAAAAATTTTCAAGTATACATCAAAAAATTTTCAGTGAATAATAATGATCATAAAATCTACCATTTCTAGTCAGAGAGTTGTATCTGTTTAGAAGGGAAGATTCTTTCTTCTTATGAAAATATCAAAATATTAAATGAATTTCCATCTTCTGTCAGGCTGACAGGTAAGGAAAATACACAGAAAAATCTGATGTAAGCAACACTGGCATGCAATTTTACACCTGACGAGTTTTCAGCCTATAACATACAGGGTCATGAGATATTTGAAAGGATTCATATGTAGTTAGATGCAGACATTTTCATTTTTATGAATGACAATCACACTTTTTTTGACAAAACTAAAATTTTCCTTGGGAAAATTTCACATTTGTGTGAAGAACATTCTTCTACTGGTAAACAATTCCCGTGGAAAGTTCTCAAATGACACTGATTGCTTGCTTTCTGCCAATAAGTTTGATTTAAAGTATTACTATTACAAAATTTCCTACTATGCCTATTAGCTGCAACAGCTTGACACAGAGTTTGACATTTGCTTAATTTTTCTTCTCAGCTTCTATTAAAGGAAAAACTGAAGAAGCCAACTGTAATAATAATAAAAATCACTTGAGAGTCACAGCTTGATTTTTCGTTCCGACATTATACAAATCAGCCTATTCTTAAGTAGCAAAAAGATTTTGTATCTCATAAACTCGCTGCAGCTCAGTCATGTATATTTTCGCTTTCTACCACTAGTTTGCATTTCTCTTTCTCACAGAAATTTGAATTATTTATTTGAAGAACAACATACTGATGGACCTTTAGAATCATAGAATAGTTAGGGTTGGAAAAGACCTCAAGATCTAGTTACAACCCCCCTGCCGTGGGCAGGGACACCTCCCACTAAACAATGCCACCCAAGGATCTGTCCAACCTGGCCTTGAACACCGCCAGTGATGGAGCATTCACAACTTCCCTGGGCAACCCATTCCAGTGCCTCACCACCCTTACAGGAAAGAATTTCTTTCTCAGATCTAGTCTAAACTTCCCCTGTTTAAATTTGAACCTGTTATCCCTTGCCCTATCACTATAGTCCCTAATGAAGAGTCCCTCCCCATCATCCCTATAGGCCCCCTTCAGATACTGGAAGGCTGCTTTGAGGTCTTCTCCAGGCTAAACAGGCCCAACTTTCTTGTCTGTCTTCATACGGAAGGTGCTCCAGTCCCCTGATCATCCTCGTGGCCCTCCTCTGGACTTCTTCCAGCAGCTCCATGTCCTTCGTATGTTGAGGACACCAGAACTGTACACAATACTCCAAGTGGGGTCTCACAAGAGCAAAGTAGAGGGGTAGGATCACCTCCTTTGACCGCTGAGAGGGCATTTTCAGACTAAGGGCAAGCTCCCTGGCTATTGTAAGCAGATGTAGATCTCTTGAATCAAAATGGCAATCTACAGAGCTGGAATAAGACTTGATAGCACACAGAAGATCCTAATTTTTAATAGCCACTTCCCAGTTTCTCCCTTCTGCTTCTGGGAGAGATTTATGTGCAATTCTCCCAAGGGTAGCAGCTGTCAATAGCTCTTTGCAATCCAGAGACCACAGGGCACCTGCTATGCAGCCAGCCTGCAGGGAAGAGCATCTGTGGGGCCATGATGCGGTGGGCTTGCATGCAGAGATTCTTGTCTCACAAATACTGCAGAGATGTTATATGCAAAATTTTGTATAGTCAGGATTCACACATGTAAACAAGATATAGATAAATATATAACAGGGATTTAGCTAACTGTGTAATCTACTAGAAGCTAGGGCTACACAGTAATAAAAACTGAATGGCACAGCTATATTGCCAATAACTACACATGCAGAAGCTAGACCATCATGTTTTTTCCAGTCATTGATAATCAGATTTTCTGAACTGGATTTTCACAAAGCATCCTGTGTCTGAATCAAATGGCTGGTTCATGTAAAGCTTAATGAAGGTCAGAGTGAAAGAAACAGGAAACGAACTCCCTAATTTCTTTTCACAGTCTAAAAAATCACCCTCTATTTCCACTATATACTAGTGAATTTACAGAGCATAAGGATTTCAAAATCATGTAACATGCTATAGGGTGAAAAGACTTTACCATAAAAGCCTTTTCTGAAACTATGTTTACAAAGAATTTATTTGCTGAAGCATAATCTTGAGATCTATTTATCTGACTGGAATATATATAAGCTAAACCCAAAATCTTTCAGATATAAATGTTGTCATTTGCACAGCAAACAGTAACTTCTGTTAAACACAAAGAATCAACATTATTTAGAGATTTGATAACACTACTTGAAATTACGTATGTTTTTTATGCTTCTGGAATAAAATTAAAAATACTGTAGCAGGTCTTCCGTGGTAGTAATATATTTTATTGAGGCCACCCTTTGTGTGTGATTTCATCCATGAAAATTTTAATTAAAGCATTTCATTCTCTTTTTATTAAATATTAGATTTACTGTGGTTTTGTCTTTATGGAAAAACAGGCAAACAGTATCTTAACAAAGAAATCTGAATTTGTTTTTTTAACTACACATTTTTGAGTTATGCACTTGAAAGGTTCTTGTCAAAAAGATTATCATTATCTCAATGGGTTGGCTTGTACAACATGGTTTTATTTTCCGAAATGCAGATTCAGTGAGAATACTTACTTTCATAAATGTAATAGTGTGCCTTACAGGACTGAAGCCCAATCCAGTTCAAATTGCAAAGTAAATCAGTTTCTGTTATGTAAGCTATTGTACTATCATTTGTAATAAAATAATGTACCACTGTTTCTTGGAGTTTATATCATGGGTATGTGTTCAGAAATATCTGTATTTTTGGAAACCTCACCCTACCTATGTAACAAACTGTGAAATGTATTAAAATTTATCCAAAAACGTGTAAAAGTTTAATAAATAAGAAAAAAAAAAGTGCATGATTTTTTCTTAATCCTAATAAAAAAGTGGAAATTAAAGCTAAAACTTTTATAGAAAACTACTAACTTGAGCACTCTAAATGACATTAATCTGAATAATTTTCCCTCTGCTCAACAGACCATTCTAGATATATCAATTCTTCTCCTGTTTCAAACTAGCAGTGAATTTTAAATATTACTTTTCTCAGAAGACAAAAATATATTTAAAATGTTTATGTTTTCTTCAGTTTGATGCATAACAATACTACTGAGGATTTCAGATTCTTTGGGGACATAGCTCATATTCTCTCCTTAGCTCACAAACAAGCTTCACTTTCAGTGTATTTTTATTTATTCTAAACACTTAATTTCAAGAATGTAATCAAGACATTTATAGAGACAAAAAAATCTCAACGTTTTTGCAAATTCTGTGTCATATTTCAAGTAGTATAATGAACTAGGTAATATTAATATTATGCTACCCATTTTTATTAATGCAATACCTAAGGATATAGTCTGACTTCAGCGTTGCACACCTGCCCAGCTGTACAGTGGTTTTTCACTTAATAATTTATGGTCTACTTAGAGGAGGTGCAGAAACTGGAGAAGCAGATGAAGCAGTGGGGTTGCAGAAAGCATTTTATCCCTGAATTTTACTGTGGGGACTGATGGAGGATAGATACTTAGTGGTGGACTTGGCAGTCCTGGGGTAATGGTTGGACTTGGTGATCTTAAAGGTCTTTTCCAACCTGGTTGATTCTATGATTCTAAGATAAGAAAGATGAAAACAAGTCATTCTAGAAGCAGCAGACCAAGTTTCAAGTTTCCTCTGACTTTATGACTTTTTACATGGACTTAATTCTCCTTCCTGCTCAACTAGCAAAAATCAGAGGAGGCAGTGGGAGAGAGAACGGGCTCCTGCCCTGCAACTGCTTCTGTAGTGTAACTGTAATGTTTGTGCCACCTAAACGAGGGAGGATGCCTTCCCCTGGTAGGTTGTATAGTGGGGCTGACGAGGGAGGGTGAATGACAGCTTTTACCTAGTGGTTATTAATGGTTGAAATATCACATAGTTTTGCTCTATGGAGGAAATTGTTTAATGAAGACATATTTTGTCCTCATAAAAACAATAAAAAAATACTGTTGACCATAAGCAGCCACAATTTATTAACAGTGTTCAAATAATTATCTGCTCAAATATATTAATAAGCCAACTTTTAATGCCTGTAAGTAAAACCTTCTCTAGATCTAATCATAATAGAGATCAGTCTAGAAACTAAGATCTGCAGACGGAATTTCTTATGGATCCTTCTGGACAATGACTTCGAAACTAGTCTACATTTTGTATTCCAGGCTTAAAAATTTAACGCAATTTGACTTGTTAATTCTCTTTCTTTCCCTTAAAGAAGTAAGCTCAGTCTGGCATATCTGAAATACTTCCCACCCCCCAGATACTAAGCTTTACAAAGAGTAATTAATTCACCCTGAAAGTTGTAGGACTCATTAATGGCCAAAGTGGTAAACTGTAAGCCTGCACAAAACTGCAAGTGACACATAAATTTTCTTAATAAGAATTCTCTTGTCACAAATACAATTTAAAAGTTGAATCAAACAGAAATTAGACAGAATACTTTCTCATGACTACACGAATCAACAGTGACTCTGTGCATTAACCCCCTAGACATTTAGGGAAGTATAGTGTCACTGGATTTTTTTAATAATCATCACTGACACTGTTCTAAACATACAATAGTGCGACCGTGGGGGAAGCAAGCAGCCAAACCAATATGGTTGATAAAGCAAGCTTAAATTTATTCAGAGAATACGCTGACTTATATAGATCAAACGACTGATTATATCATACTTATTGTTACATGATTGGTTGCAAGCTATCCGTGCTACATTCTCATTGGTTAAAATTAGCTAACAATCATTGTTAAATATAATTATCTAGCGGTTACATTTTGCAATTCTTCTTCAATTTCGGTTCCTAAGGTACTTTCCATCTTGTTCAAAACTAGATTGTTCCTTCTGATAATGAGTCCTCTCCAGGTGCGCAATTTATGATTTCATTGTCTATTGATAGTTTGTTTACAGTGCCGGACTCCAAGGCAGCAGTCTTGTAATATATCTTAAACGGGCTTCTGCTCACAAAGTGATTTCAGTGATCCGCTACCTTGCTCAATAAGCCATTCTCCAACACAATAGCATGGAGAGAATGCATGAAAAATGAACTTCTATGCTCACAAACCAAAGAATTTCCCTCTCGAACATTAATTTTAAAATTGTTACCATGCACAATAAAATGTCAGATGTCAGGTGCAGGGACTCCAAAAGGTTTATTCTTTGAAAACAATGTAATAAGGAAAAAAACACAACTCCCCCTCCCCCCCCCCCAAAAAAAAAACAACCTCTGGTTGAAGTTTTGAAGGGAAAAATATCTTGTTGTTATACACTATTAGAGTATTTGGTATGAAACTTCACCTTTGCTGTCGCATCGTTTTATTTCACTGTAACTATCATTGCTTTTAATAGTGTATTTTATAGAGCACTTTAGTGCTCTTTTTGCAGGCTTTTTTGTTAACCATTTATAACAACACTGTGAAAGTTTAATGCTTTCACCATTTGTTCCCTGTTCCCACAGCTTGATGAGAAAACATTTTGCCATATTCTTCATTCCATCACCAAAAAAAATCCTTAATTTTTACAGCATATCATAACATTTTTGGGTTAGATATAAAGAAATTCTTTACTGTGAGGGTGGTGAGGCACTGGAGCAGCTTGCCCAAGTTGTGAATGCTCCATCCCTGGCAGTGTTGAAGACCAGGTTCGACAGAGTCTTGGGTGACATGGCTTAGTTAGTATGTGATGTCTCTGCCCATGGCGGGGGGGGGGTGAAACAAGATGATCTTAATGTCCTTTCCAACCCTAACTATTCTATTATTCTATTATTTTGCCTACACAGTGCATCAATAACTTGGTCTTTGGAAAGACTGGCAAGAAATATTTATACCACTGTTGTAAGCATTTACTTTCTCTTATGTCTTTTCTCTGCTGGCTATGTGCCTTCCTGCTAGAGACAGAAGATGCAAAGGGGTAATAGCTACAACCTACTTACGATCTGGGTCCAAAATTTGGCTCTTTAAACTTGCTTTCCCATGTTCTGTATTCCTAAATTACTCACCTGCTTGATCTTCCACCCGGTAAACCTCAGAAACCTGTGCCATCACAGATAGGTGCCTTTCATATTAACTTAAATTAGTCATATCTCGTTCTTCAGAAAAGTGTGAAAAGGAGCATTGTTTTCACAAGTTTTGTTTTAACAACATGGAGCAGAGCCACAGCTGGGAAAGAGACACAGAAGCTTCTGTATTTGTGAACTGATTTTTGTCTATCTGTATTTACCTATGCCTAATAAACTTGAAATCTTTGTCTCTACTTGAAACCTGAAGTATCTACCTCAAATCAAACCCCTGTGACAGTCAGCTGCCCAGCACCATACATTGCACTGCCCTGCAGTTTTGCAGTGCTTCTGAGTCAAATTCTTCTACAAGGAACAGAAAAGCCTTCAATATACAGCCACTGGCGACTCACTGTCCTCTTCTGTGCTAACAGAAGTAGTTGTTGGTTCTAGGGCGCCAGTAAGGATAAAAGTATAGTGTTTGCTTCATGGCCCAGCTAGATGGCAAAGTCTGTGGATTTGATGGTGTTACCTTTATTTATGCTAAATAATACCTGTTAATGCAAAAAGATTATATAATTGTATTGTTAAACTGAGACTAGGGTAACTACTTAGTGGAAGGATATTCACAGAAGCCATGGAGAGTTAAATGCCCAACTCTTCATTTTATCTTGTTTCAAAATCACAGATTATATGCATGTGGCAGATTTGAATTTCTTAATGCTAGGAAAACTTTGAAGGCATGTAACATGTTGTGGCTCCTAAGCACTTTAATCCTTCTGCTCACCTGTCTTCATGAGCATTTGAGGTCATACAATGTGAGAACGTACAAGGCTGATCATTATAGCAGGGGCTGGCTGCTGCGATTCTGCTGTGATCACACTGATAACAGGGACTGGTGCCTCTCCTGACTTGTGTCAGTCAACAGTGATGATAATGGCTACAATGGTTTGTGCTTCTTGAACATTTACCTAGGGAAACTTTGTGCTGTTACCACGGTTTCTGGAAATTATACTTTTTTTTTTTTTTTTTTTTCCTTTATAATATATGTATGATAAAAAAAGGTTTTAAGCTCTCTGGGCCAAAGACTGGCATTGGGGTCCATGGTTGAGCATAATATCTGGTGAAATGGATTTAGCCTGTTACAAAAAAATGGATTTAGCCTCTTATTTTATCAGTCCAGACTATAATTTTAGACAGGGTGAATCAACAGTTTGAATAACTGGAAGACAATCCTACAGGGAACAAAGGCTGAGGTTCTTGCATGGACTGCATCCAGGCTGAATTTACCATTTCTTAGTCTTGTCTTTAGGATTAATTGAGAACCAGAAATGTGAGCTGGCCAAAGGGGTTGATTCTCAGTCCCTTAAAAATAATTCTAATGGAAAAAATGCTCAAGGCGTGGTTTACTAGGCAGCATCTTGGAGCCAAAAGGATTTAGTTGCTCTTTTTCAACAAGATATAAAACCTACAAAAGAAGATCTGACTATAAGGAACCACAAATAGACATTACTTGCCCAGTGGCAGTTTGAGAGCCGTGTTTCGACACTTGCAGATGATATTTTGTAAAAATTTGTAGTCAGGCAGTCTAGAGGCAAGTAGCAGTCACCTTTCAAAGCAACAGAGAGGAAAATCACACACAGTTTGTGTACAGCATTCAGTACTTACATGGTACAAGTAGATGTGAACCAGTCACATGCTAACACAGCTATAGATTTTAAATCTTTCCCTTTTTCTAACAACATTGTTCAGATATGATGTGTGCTGTGTTTTATCAAATCATTCTGGATTATAACAGCTCAAAGATATATTGCATCACCAATGATACAGCATGATGTACCCTGACAGGCCTAAGATGACCTCATGTGACTCCATGTTTATGACAAGGATTATTTTGTATAGCTGAACACTGTGTTAAGTCATTTAAGACTAGTAGTTATCTTATACACTTTAAAGACCTTTTATTTTTTTACCTAACTGGAAAGGAAAGAAATGTCTGCACATGTCAGGAGCAGAGAATTTGCGAGGATAGTTACTAGAAACAACATTACTAGTAATGCCACAGTTACCAGAGTGGGAAAAATATGTTTGGCAAGATGAAACCAGAATCAAAACCAACTCCTTACACTGTTGCTCACCACAGCTAAACCTCCTGACTGTGTCCCTGCACATTTGCCATTAGCTGCTCACCACCCAGAGAAGAGGCATTCCCAGATCACTTGCTATGCAGGTGCTGCAACACAGCTGCTCTTTAGGCGAGCACTCTCATAAGCAGCCCCAGGAGTGCAGTGCCACTTTTGAGTTTCTGGTACAAACTGAAACAGCTATAACTATGGCATTTCTAATATTCCCTGCACTTAGGGCTTACCTTAGGTCTAACCATGTCGTGTTTCTAGACCAGTCCTTGCCTTGTCTTCTGTAGCTTGGGAAATGCAGTAAGAGGTATATAGCAATAGAAAAGTTTACTGTCCAAAAGCGAAAAGTTATTTTTAACTTTCCTCCTTTTATGGGGGATTTCAGTTTTCATTTGTGACCTGCTGTTACAAGAAAAGTTTTTGGTTCACCTGGAGGGAGAAATTTAACTATTAAAACTATAGCGCTTTGTCTATATCTGAAACAGTGGTCTAGACAGCTTTTATAATAACTGAAGAGAAAAAAGCATTTTATGTGCAATTGATATTATTTAATTCAGGTATCTGCCTGAAACTGAGATAATTTGTATCTCAAAATTGCCTGTTTTCTGCCAAAAATCTAGCATCTAGTCAATCAGCTCTGATGTTTACATCCGTATTTGGAAGTTTAAAGTTAGGTAAATGAGTCCTTTCATTGGGTTCTAAAAGGACTAAAAACTGTATACAGAACCACAATGCAGTGAATAATACAAGTATAAAGCAGAAAGCAGTTAATAGTAACATACCCACCTATATATGTCAGCTCTGCAATCTGTTTGTTTTCTTTATCTTCTGAAAATATATACATAATTATAGTTTGCAGCCAATAGCTTTCACAAGCACTTTCCCAATTCCTCTCCAGGTAAACAACATTTATGAATTCAATGGTTTTTTTGTCTGAACTTGGAATATGGAACTGTGCTCAGTGTTTATCCACAGGGTTTTATTCTTTGACTCTAGTCAGTGACAAACTCAAAGTGATTTGCAACATTTCCTTTTTTAATGGAGTGCCATTCCAGTAAAAATAAAGCAGACCCCAGAAACTCTATATTCTGTAATTCCCTCATATATGAATGCTAACAAAATCAGTATTGTTATAGATTTGAATTATCTTTGTTTTTAATTTGTCATATGGTTTGTTGCATTTCCTTAGGCATATGAGTCAAAGTGTGCTGTATACTACCTTACTACATTTTCTTTCTATCCCAGAAGTCTCATGAAACTGAAATATAGCTTGGCAATGCTAAGAATAGAACAAGACCTTAAAATAAAAGATACTATAATCTTTCAAGCATCATCAAACAACAATTTTGATTACAATTGCCAAAACTGCTCATACGTAGCTTTAACCAAGGGAAGAATGGCTCTTTTCACATAAAAATATGGTTGGCAATAGCAAGTGGACATAAACAGGCAAATTTTACTCAGAATTACTTGGTGAACTGGTGAAATTTAGTCACTGTATGAAACATGCTTTTTATCAATTTATTTTTAATGAATATTGATAGTAATTCCATAGTAGTATTAAATGGCAAGTACTGTAACTGATCTGAAGGAGGTAATTATGCAGCACAGTCACGGTGTAAAAATCAGTGCATAATAATGAAGAAACAACTAAAACAAAACCTCATTCCCACTGAAGTTCATCAGTTTTACCACTAACTCAAGCACTGGAGTAGGGGTTTTATTTCTATTTCTACCATCGACATTAAGAGAGTTACACTAATAAAAGGATTTCAAAGGTTGCTCTACTTAAATTATAATTAATTTGACTTTCAAAATAATTTGAAAAATTTTCTCTAAAAGTTCACTGAAAAGAAGAAATTTGTTATAGACCTCATAAATACAGTAGTTTTTCTTCAGAACTGGTTACAGAGAGAACATGAAACTGGTTTCACTGTCACTGTCCAGAAAAATGAGATCCCCATGCTTTTTTCTTACCCTTTTTTTTTCCACTGTCATTTGACATCCAAATGAATAATAAGCTGTTTGTGCCTGCATGTTGTGAAGACCCAGGCGTGCATTTATTTACATCCACGCATACTTACCAGCACACTCGTCTAGAGATTCAAGCAGAACAGTCTGCATTTCATCACTTCTGGCTGTGTGGGCGCTGCTGATCACATCTGAGTGCTTCTGTTCTTTCTATTCAACCAACAGACCACCCAGCAGGTGTTGCAGAAGTCACTGTCCTCATCTAGTCTCAGGGAACTGAGTGGGTGAGAACATCTCATGATGATGTATTGCATAGGGGTGAAGGACCCCTGCTTTACCTCTGTAGCACTCTGTGGTTATCAGCAAAGAGGTCAGTAACACAATCACTCTTCTAGTGCATGTTAAAAACAAATCACCATGAATTTGATTCTGTTCAGCATTTACAAAGAAAATAAATGTTTAGATAAATGTAAATGGTACAAGCACCTGAAGAAGTAGATCCAATTACATTACATTGGAATCTAGCAAACCAAAAAGACTGTTTCATACTTAAACTAACTTTTGAGTTCTTTGAAACAAGCTAATAAAAAATTAAGAAGTTATGCATGTACAGCAGAAGTGAAAAATGCATGCTGCTCTGCACTTTCTATTGGGAAGTTGTGTTCTCATTTTGCATAAGGTTAACATGTACTAATATTCTGTATTGGTAGACAAAATTAATAATTTATATGGATTTTATAAGAAGGTCTGATTGTGAGGACAAAAGAAATACCCTTGACTTTTCATGGGAGGAAGAATACTCACTCCAATTTCAGCCAAGTGACACCTGTATATCTCTTACGTAACTAAGGTATTTAACATTACATTGTCTCTTATACTTGAAATCCCACAGCATAGGGATAGAGAGATAAGGAAATTTTTGTTTTCAAACATCCATGTTCAGGTGATAAAAATTGCTAAAGAGACATTATGAAACTTGCCTTAATTTATTCAGAATGTCTGTGAAAGAGACCTAAATCAAAATCTTAGTTGTAGACAACTTTGTGTTGTCCTCAGCAATTGTGGATCTGAAAGAATGGATTCACATGGTTTCTCCTAACTCTTCCCATAATATAAACAAGCTGGTTTTCCAAATAGTAGGACCAGCATTGCATAGCTCACTTCATCAATTTCTTCACAGTAGTTTCTTTAAAAAAACAAACAAACAAACAGCAAACTTTTTTAATTTACCCTTTTGTGATGGATAAAAGATTTCAGACTTTGCTTCTTATTTTTGGAACTTTACACAGTCTTGAAAGTGAGTGTTTCTGTCTTCCAAAACCCTCTAAATTAGTATTTGCAATTTCTAATTATCAGGTTACATAACCATACTACAGTTAATTGAAGGGTGGCTCATGCTGTGTGGGTAACACCTGTCATGGTAAGAAGAGGATTTAGACAGCTCTGGAAATCAAAACATGCTAATACTTACCTCATTAAACCATGGAAAGATCTTCACAGCTGAGACTTCCATAAACCAGCAGGTATTTAGTTAGCCCATCAAGAAATCAAAGAAGTCCATCATTTCTAACACATTCATTTCCATAGCAATGGAAATGATAGCTTGTGTACAAAGGATGTATCCTATCAAAAAAAATGGACCAGAGAGGAAAAGCTGCTTTAAAACAAAAAAACAAAAAAAGTGGTACAGCAGTAGTTTTGTATACCAAGACAGATATATAAACTTTCCCTCAGCCATACCATGACATCTTGTATACTCTGGGAACGTAGACGTTTGGGTTGTTTATGACTGTGGATAGTGCTTACATATGGTAAGTGCTCACGTAAATGTAATTGAGCCTCACAAAGTCTCACTATGGGGATAGGGTCTCCTTCAGCCAGCTGACAAACTGAAATTTTTAAAGGCTTCATTCTGGAAGCTAATTAGGCACAGAAAGAAATTACCTCAGGGGCTAAAAATTACCATACTTATACTGACATGTATGTAAATGTTCTGTGTATTGATGCTTTAAAGTACAAACAAAGCTCTCATCCTGACTCATTAGGTCAGGGCTGTCACAGGTTACATAGCAGCTGAAATGCTACTTAGTTAAAAGGAAATTTAGTCTTTGTTCTTTCACCTTTTCTTGTGTGAAGGTAGAAGTTGCTCTCCATCTGAAGGGGGAAAAAGTGATGCACATGCCCCCTCCAATTATATGCACATATCTGAAAGTGGTAAAGGCAATTATTTCTTACAGGTTTCTGTGAGAAACTTATTTCTTTCACTTGTTTTTTCTGAACTGGTCAGATTTACTACCTCATAACAGATGTCCTTAGTACCCAGCTCTGTTTGTCATAAATTAAGAATTATAGTAGAAATTATGTGTGATGTCCCTAGCTTTAAATCAGCGCAGCTCTACTGTATATTGATTTATCCTAATAACTAAAAAATGAGGTACAAGTAATAGAAACACCATAACTGAAGTCCAAGTTTTACGTAAATAAATTTTTAGATAAGACTGGGTAAATAAAGTGTTGGTAGTGTCACCAAATAGCAAAATTCCAGGGTTTTCCATGAATAATACTAAAATAATATTTTAAGAGCAAAATCACATTGCAAGTTTCAAATTCATGCCAAACATGAGATGAATAATTATCCTTTTATTGATTACTTACATGACCACAGAATTACTTATTATTAGGGTCCCGAACCTGAAGATGGAAGTAAATTCAAATGACTGGGGAAATTGTGTCTCAGGTTGAGAAAAAAAGTTACAAGTCAAAAAGAAACAAAAAAGGGGTCATTATTTTTTCTCTGGGGATTGATTAAGTGTGCCAAAGGCAGTCAACCAGCAATCTCTCAGTCTCTTCACTTCAGTGGGAGGTAATGAATTTAATTAGTGAGAAGAGACAGCTTTCACACTAAGGAGAGGAGTGAAGAGAAAGCAGGAACATCAGTGCACACAGAGAATAATGCTACAGTACAGAACAATCCCTATTAAAACTGAATTAATAGGCAAAGCTGTTTGGTTTCTGCTCTTTGTTGCAAGGCTTTCTCATTTTAAATGAAAACCTGAAAAATGAGCTAAAGCCATATTTTTGTTATTAATGGTATGAAGCTTAGTTCTGCCAGGTCTGAAAGCACAAGTAGAATTCTGCTTCTTCACAGTTACATGATTCCTTCCAAGTTCAGATTAACATGTTCACATATTTATTTTTCCCCATTAGAAGCAGCAGTTGGTTTGGGTCACCTTCCATCCCCTCCTTCTTTTTTTGTATTTCTTTTTTGGTTTACCTATTTTAAGGACTTATGTGCCCTGAAGTTCAAATAAATTTGGAGTTTAGATTAACACAGTTTTTATGTGCTTGGATCTCATTGAGAACCCCCAGGCAAGGTTTGGTAAAATGTGCATTGCTAATGCATCTACAAATGTTCACAGGGCTGGGCTGCAGCAGAAACACTGTAAGCCCACGCCTAGGGTCTCAAATTCCTTACAATATTTGCTTCACTCAGGAGTGAAATTCTCATTAAAAATAAAAAGTTCCTGGAATTGCTGTTTGCAAGCAAGAGCTTAGAAATGTGATCAAAACATTCCTGAAGTGGTAACACATGCCAGCTGTCCAGCAACTCTGAAACATGTCCCTGAATGACATCCAGAGCTGATCCAGAGGAGGGGCATCCCTCCAGCTCAGCTCAGCCAAGGACACTTGGCCAACTCAGACAGAAATGGATGGACCAGAGGCCACAAAGATGGGGGTAGGTATCATCTGATGGTTGAACACTGGTTTAGGTTAGACCCCATGTCAGTGCTCTCTCCAGGTTCCAGACCAGCCCCACTAATGAGCCCTGAGGGCAAGATGAATGAGTGAGTCTGTGGTTCATTAATAATATGTTAATTCTGAAAAAAAAGCACCAAACCCCAGATTTTGAAATATTGACTGTGCAATGGTGTCTTTTTCTTTCTTCATCGTTCTTCAGACAATCTACCAAGATCCATGACAGTTCTTTATCTTATGGAAATGCAGATATTATTTGTGTGTATGGTGTTTTATTAAAAATAAGTTTGTTCCAAATGTCACAGTGTGTTGAGTATCCATTAGGGGCTTTCTAATGCATAGAGTGCAAATAACCACACTTTCTTTCCTTGCTCTGCTTCAGGGGGAAGGAGCCTCCAGGGATTTAATCGTCCAATTAACCTTGAAATTTCTGGTCGAACAATCTTCCCCAGATGGGGGCACTGCAGGTCTTTGTGACGCTGCTGTTTGGGAAACAGCAATTCTAACTTCCCTTGGCAGTGCAGAGGCAGCTCCAGTGCCAGGCAATGCACAGCTGAAGGACTCTCAATCTCTCAATCTCCTTGGGCTCCTCCAGGAAGAGCCAGGAGCCTGATTCAGCAAGGCCATTGCTCTTTGCTATATGGCTTAGAAGCCTGGGAGCAATTCTTACCTTGAGAGTGTGCTGTAAATTTTACTGCAAAACAGTAATTTCTGTCTTGGAACAGACCTATTTCAAGAAAACAAACTTTTTTTTACCTTGTATTTTTCTCTCTTTTTTTTTTTGTTTTTTTTTTTGGTATGTTTGGTTTAGTTTGATTTTAACAATGACTTGCTGATGGGCATTATATTGAAAAGAAAACAAGTCCCAATGACTATTATGTTTAAATGGTGGCTATTTTATCTTCAAGACATGTAGAACTATGACTTCTATGTCATACTAATGTTTCTGGGGTGCTGAGAATTGAAACAGAAGATAGAAATGCTGAAGCTCCTGCTTACAGTTAAGTATGTACTTAAGGACCATCAGACTTTTTTATTCCTTTTGCTCTCTTATACTAGATAACATTTTATAACTTGCATCTGGTGCTCATGTTTTTAAATAGAGTTTTGAACCATTCTAGAGAAACCCTTTATGAGCACATTACCATATAAAACTCATGGGAAAAAAATAAAATTCAGGAAAACTACAGAGAGTATAAAGTATATTTACTACACTTAAACGAGCTTTTAGATAAAACCATATTTCTGATCACATGTAAGATGAAGAAATCCAGGGTGCAGGGAAACACTATTTTACTTCTAGGAACAAATTTCAATGAAGCAGGACCAGTGTTTCTGATGATGAGGAAATGAGAATCTGCAGTGTAAAAAGCTTCTAGTTAGCCATTGGAAAATATTTCTGGCCATGAAAAAAATACAGGCAGACAAACTCCAGTTTGTCTCTAGTTAAAAGCAAATGTCATTTTGCATGTATCTGAAGATCAAATGCCCAAACTGTTAGCCATTTATGATGATTACAAAGAAGATCCTATTATATTTTTTGCTGTTTGTTACTCCTGTGGTTCCCAAGTCTTTCAAAAACACCAGCTTCAGTTTTGTTGTTAGTGCACAATGACACAAAGAAAATATCATTCTTCTCTGTCTAGGGAGTGCTTAGATCTGACACCTTCTCTCAGTTTGTATCTAAAATTTCTTACTTTTTGTTAAATTGACACATGTTGGCCTAAGGAGCATCTTATTGAAATCCCACATCTGGTAACTTGCATGCAGCAGAATTACTCAAAGCAACTCAGCCATTGATCATCACTACTAATTTCTCCTGAGAAACCACATTAAAAAAAGGCAATAAAGGATGAAAGAAGATTCAAGCCCATCAAAAATTTGGAGTAAAGACTAAGGATTGTCAGAGCTGCAAGGAATATGTGAGCTAAGCTATACAGATGAAAAATATAATTTAGATTTAACTGTATTTTCACACCTACCCCAAGTGCTACATTTTTTATATATATATATATATGTATATACGATTCTGCCTCAGGCCTAATGAACCTCCAAGTGGGAGCAAGGCTTGCTCAGAAACCATGAGTCTAAGAGGGTCAGGCATAATGTTAGAGAAAAGTATCTTATTCTCTACTTAAAATCTTCCAACTGCAATATCAACAAAACCGATTTCAGACGTATTTGTCAGTTTATAGGTAGACAAGGAATGAAGGGGGAAAATATAAGTTGTTTGCTCATCAGATAAAGAAGCTTTAACTTAAAAAAAGTTTTAATTTAATGTTATACATCTTGTTCTTGAAGTAAACATGTTTCATAGTTCCCTAAAGATA
Organism: Ara ararauna; assembly: GCA_028858755.1. Classification (NCBI taxonomy): domain Eukaryota; kingdom Metazoa; phylum Chordata; class Aves; order Psittaciformes; family Psittacidae; genus Ara; species Ara ararauna. The sequence goes on from CM054379.1 coordinate 100,073,435, forward strand.
CTTCAGGGTGCTTCAATTCTGATATCTCTAAAATGTATGTATTGAGTTGCAAATCATTATTATAAATGTAAGAGAGAATACATCATCTGGGATTGTTTCATCAATCTGAAAGACGGTTATAGAAAGAAAGAGGAAGGAAATAAGACTTTTAATTTGCAGCAAATTACTAATGACACTTGCTTTTCAGTACCTTAATTCACCCCATGGTCTAGAAACTCAGATATGCCACGCAGGAATAAAAATGAAATTCCTTACTTCAGCCTTTTTACAGGGGCTTTCTTGAGAGGGGCCAGTTTGGAAGAAAAAGCCTTTAAATGTCTCATCTAACATCCTCCTATGCCATAAGGTTAAATATAATTTCACACTGTGTAACACTCCACCAAATACATCAGAAAACCTCAGCGCTCAAGAACAAATCAAGATAAGATGCTTTAATGCACCTTTTGGAAAGACTATTTGCGAATAGATAGGATAGTACTAATGCTAGTTATGTTGCTCTATGCACAGTTGAGAAGCATTCAGATATCCCAGTGAGGGATGTGACATAAGAACATACACAAAAATAGAATATTATGAGAACTGTAAAAATCTCTCAAGTAGAATTAGATCAAAATATACCTAGAAAAGTTATAAAGCTTCCTTTATATTCCACAGTGAGAGGAGATGTATCAGTATGAATCTAAATCACTGATTTGAAAAAGAAGTTCATGTGAATGTTTGTATAAGTCATGGTTTACAATATGACCCATGATTTAAAATATCACTAACTAATATTAGGAGAACTCATACACAGTAATACAGCCAATTTGGATTGGCTATAAGCCTGTAAAAGATTCATACTAACTTTGTCAGAATAGTAGAAATCTATCAGAAAATTTTTATTGTTTATGCAGAAAGGATTTCTCTTTTAACTGTCATGGATTTTATGCCATCATAAGAAGAGTCTGAATAAAACATAATCTACCCTCAGATGCTGCTCTGCATAGAAACAAAATTCGAAACATGCTACCTGTCTAATACACTTTTTAAACTATACATGAATAGTCATGTTGAAATGTTGCCTATGCATTTTCACATGCTAACTTAGGATAGTAGAAATCTATCACAGACATTTCACTGTTAATGAAAAAAAGCTTCCTTTTTTTCTTTTTCTTTAAGTGGCAGGGATTCTATGCCAGAATGCTTCTAATGTTGTTTCTATACAATTTAAAGCTACAGTATCAGAAACTTCTAATTTACATACTTTCCCATCTACCTACAGTGTTTTCAGCAAAACTGCAGATCAGCATAATCATTAACAGAGAGTGTCAGTACACTTTAATACTCCAGGTTATATATATCCTCTGCTGATGTATATGAGCAGAGCTCCACTGATTTCAATTACATTATGCTCTCACTGACTGATAAGCCTCTTCAGGAAACTACACTGTGGCAGAAAGTCCAGGGCAGCTGACACTGTAGGATGGAGTACAAAATATGCTCTATGAGAAATCAAACGAGAATGTGGTGGGTTTTTTATTTTTCTCTCAGGGCTCACTCTATTTAGGATTTTGTACAGTTTTTCCTGTAGACTTGAGGTGTTGGTTGTATCTAGACAACAGTTGTTCACTCAGCTGCCAAGCCTCATAGCGCTGGAAAAACAAGAGGAAATTGAATTTAATCTTCTTACTGAATTGTTGTGAAGCTGATATTCACTTAAGGAAATATCTCTGCTGAAAGATATTGTCTTTCAGTGGAAGGTGAAAGCAGAAGAAGAGCAAAACTATCTCAAAATTCTAGCTGTGCTGAGAGACCTGGCATTATGTGAAAATACAGGTCTGTGCCAGAAGTTCAGCAATGAGACCAACTGGTCAGGAACAAGTAACAAGGTGCTGCAGGATAAGGGTTGGATGCGGAGGGTTTGAAAGAACTGCACATTACAGAAGAGTTCTGGACAATGGGGTACGTCCTGCTTTCTGATCATTTTGGAGGTGCAAAAGGTTGTAGAAGTGGCAAAAAAACAGTGAGATTGAATTTTATTTTGTCATTATAAGCGGCTAAAAAGTTAACATACCATAGATTCAGAGATCTTTAAGGCCAGAAATAACTTTTACATCTCTCAATCTCACTTTGTAAATGGCCCAGGCCATTGGAATTAATTTCAATAAATACTCTCTTGGATATGCTAGTATTGATCCTATTAGGTAAATTAGGTTTTCTTAGGAGTTTTCCTTCTAGATTGCCTTCTGTAGCGCAGTAGTTATCGGTGAAGATTATGTTAATGAAAAAGAATATAGTGGTTAGTACAGTGAACCTATTCGCTGTTTCCACACTGTCAAGGGTGCAGCTCCATTTGGGGTGACTAGAAATCTCACGGAGGAACAGTGAGGGTTTTACACTGAAAAAAGAGGATCTCTGTGCTCTACTGCATTCTTGTACGCCAGCTGGCACAATGGGATTTGAAATGAATATTGAACAGAAAAAATGAGAACTAGTAACTTCAGATTAATGATGCAGGCCTGATGGTGTTTCCTTTGCAAAGGATATATACGCACATCTTATGCTTGCAAGAAGCCGATCTGAAAATACTGGAGAAAAAAAAAATGTTATGTTAATTTTGTAGCATTGAGGGATATGAGTTTTCTCCATAGAATCTCTGCTTTAAAATCCTGTACTGCCTGGAGTGTTCAGAGAACAAATAGCAATATAAATTCTCCCTGCATTGCCAGGAATGAGATAATCATTATTGCACTGTAAATATTAACTAGGTAAGTTTTCAAGCAGGGGCAGCTAAGGAAAATGGCCATCAGCCTTTAAAGTGAAAGTTTCCTGCTTTGCTTTAATCTGTCATTTTCTCCCTGCACATCTCACATGTGGATCAGTTTAGTGTCCAGTGTTTCACTGAATATCCTACAAAAGGCGAGACAGACTTTCACAGCTACCTGGGATGAGGAGATGTGTGACAAAGAAAGTCAGTTAAACACTATAAAAATGTTTTTTAGAAGCTGGGGATTATTATGTTCCACATAAACATAATAATTAGAACAATAAATTCAGCAATACTAGTCATTATTTATGAGTTGAAATAAATGATGCATCCAAATTAAAAACTAATTTATTCTTAAGCAACCAAGAAAGTCAGCAATTACTAAGTTATTAGGACTTAGATGACATTGTAGTGAAGAAGGGCAAACGTGTCAGAACCAGTTGAAATGACTAATGAAGGAAAGGTGAAAAAAGGTTCCTTTCACTACATTATGTTGCAACTAGGAAGACTTGTCTAATTTAAAAAAAAAAAAAAACACAACAAAAAAACCAAAAGCAAACTCTTTAGTGTGTTCTCTGTACACCATGTTGATTAATACTTTTACTTGTTTTGTTCTACTTTTATTTACTTTCTGTCTGTTGATCTGATTTGTCATGCTTATTGTATCCTCTTACCTACTTCTCTTTGTGCATTTTCAGCCTTTGGTCAAATGAATAAGATTCATTTGCGGTCCATCTTTTTATTTTTTCCTCTTCATTTCACTGTCCACGATTACTTCTCAGTTTGAAATGCAGTAGTATGCAATTTGCATAACAAAAGACTAAATCTGAGTACTAGTAATACATTTCAGACTATCAATCAGGTATTGTTCACAGTTTCTTTGTGCCTCTTTTAAAAAGACAAGATAAGAAAAGACAGGTAATAGCATATGAAACTAGCTCACCTGTCTTGATTTTACCTGTGTCTGTTAAATAGAGTAAAATAAAAATATGTTAAGACTAGAGAACAAGAAGCATTACCTACCTATATAACATATATAGAATGTGTTTGGATACTAAGCTGTATTGTTTAGGTAGGTACAGCATTTGTACCTAGCTCAGAAATGGAGGCAGTTTTTAGGCACTGGTTCCAGTAATTTTTATTTCTCATCCATATATTCCTTTATATTCATATTTGGGATGTTAGTTTTTCAGATATATTGGAATTTCCCTGTAGGTCACACCCAGTGATTTCCCATCTGCACCTGTAATTTAGGGAAGTAGAAGTTTAATACTGGAAATTAGATCAGTATTGAAAATGTGTGTGTTTACTTCTCAATAAAATTCCCTAGCAGACCATTTCCACAAATGCTGGAGGACTGCAATAGGAACTAAATATTCAGTTAATTGAGAAACATAAATTTATTGAGGATCAGAATATTGTTGTCTATATATTCCATTAATTATATTAAATTAATAGAGAAATATGATATTACTCTGAACCCTATTATTAGCATCGATGTCTAGAGCTAATAACTCTTCTAAAAGGTGGCATGTTTGATGGTCATTGTTTACTATGGTGTGAAAAAAATTTACTATCTCTTTATGCCTTCATATATTTAGTACCTGTTATTCCCCACACAGGAAATTATTTTGGACAGTCAGCTTTACTTTATTGTGTATTTTTACATGATGAAGCTCTGTAGTCTGAAACCCCATTCTTTAAATTCTACAGTAACATAAACAGTAATTGTTAGGAACTATTATTTTCCTAGATAAAGGAAATAGGACAATGTGTCTCCTTGATTAGGAAATAACAGAGAAATCTCAAAACACTCTATAGATATCAACTGCTTTTTTAATCCTTATTATGGTAATTTCTGACATTATTTATTTTTCTAATTAGGGGTATTTCTACACTGGTTGTGTAGAGCACAGTTTTACTAGATGTTCATAAAGATGGGAACAGATGCCATTGTGTTCATGTGGAGCTCTTAAAGATTAGCAAGCACACTCCCACTAAGTAATTGAAGCTTACCTATGTAATCACCTGGACAGTGGACATATGGTTCACTTTTTGACATAGGTGGCATATGCCAAAGCGAATTTGATAGCTTAGCAGTCACAGAATCTTTAGGCTAGACTGTACGCTCCTAAATGATGTTAGGACATGATCTCTTAAAACAAAGCCTTTAAAAATAATTTGCACTGCTACCTGAGCTATTCAAAGAATAAAGCTCTGAATATAAATAGATAAAGGGAACAAACATCAGAAGCATGAAAACCACACAGCCAGGAACAAGTCCATGAAAATCTCTACAAACTGCAACTTAGTTTTAATATTTTGCATAAGTCCTTGAAACATATTACATATGGAAGCTGGGAAAAGATTTGAGAGCAGAAAATCTCAGGAAAATTCAGTAACAGTTCATCAAAAAGAACTTTTGGTTATGTTCAGGTGACCTGATAAAATACTCTTTTTTCTCAATTCATGCAAAGATCAATTAAAGTAATGCTTGCAATGTGCTTTGGAGTTGAAAGAAACTGCTACACAATGCTGTCATGCTAATGATGCAGCTAGTGAATTCTCTTGCACAGCACTTCTTCAAGACAGGAGAAAAAAAAGGCAAGTCGCTTCATCTGAGAACCAGGAAGTCAGAGATCAACAGCCCAACCTGCTGTTAGGGGTTTTCATGCTGTGTGTGACAAATCTCACAGCCCTCTGAATTTGCCAGCCCCTTGGCAAATTCAGTGGGTAAACTGTAAAGGATTACAGATGCAGAGACATGGCATGAATCCTACCCAGGAGCACACCATATCTGCAGTGGAAAACTGCAGCCCTGAATTAAATTTCACAATATGTTTATCCTGAATCAAAGTCCAGGTTTGGGAGCTAGCCACATTCAAAGTGTTAAACCGTGGAAACTGCCCTTGTGATGTGGTGGGGATGACAGAATGCCAGCCCACCTGTTTGAAGCTGCAGGGGGAAGGTGAGCCACATTCAAAGAGGGAATGCCAAAGGCGGAGCTTTCCTCCCTCTTGCTACCTGCTGCACCTCAGTGAACACTGGCCCCTTCCTCTTGGGGCAGTGGAAGGCTTCTTGGCTCAAAGCACAGGGGAGAAGCTTGGGTCTCATGAGCAATATAAAAATAATGTTACAGCATTTTCCACTGCACAACACTATATGATATAGACATGCTTTCTATTTGGAAATTTTTCCTTTTGTGCTTAAATTTTTAATGCCATCTGCAACTTACAAGAGATAAAATATCTCCTTTTTTTTTTTAATAGTAGCAAGGCAGTTTCTTTCATGTAACAAAGTTTTTTAAAATTTTGTATTGAGAAAGGAAGGGGTAGAGCAGCTGACGTCATCTACCTGGACTTGTGCAAAGCATTTGACACTGTCTCACATTACATCCTTGTCTCTGAGTTGGAGAGACATCAACTTGATAGGTGGACCACTTGGTGGATAAAAAACTGGCTGGATGGCCGCACACAAAGAGTTGTGGTCAATGGCTCAATGTCCAGCTGGAGACCAGTAATGAGTGATGTCCCTCAGAGATCAGTGTTGGGACCGGTCTTGTTCAACATCTTTGTCAGTGACATGGACAGTGGGATTGAGTGCGCCCTCAGCAAGTTTGCCGATGACACCAAGCTGTGTGGTTCGGTTGATACATTGGAGGGAAGGAATGCCATCCAGAGGGACCTTGACATGCTTGTGAGGTGGTCTGATGCCAACCTGATGAAGTTTAAGCATGCCAAGTGCAAGGTCCTGCACCTGGGTCAGAGCAATCCCAGGCACAGCTCCAGGTTGGGCAGAGAAGAGATTCAGAGCAGCCCTGCAAAGAAGGACTTGGGGATGTTGGTTGATGAAAAAATGAACATGAGCTGGCTTCAGTGTGTGCTCGCAGCCCAGAAAGCCAACCGTATCCTTGGCTGCATCAAAAGGAGTGTGACCAGCATGTCCAAGGAGGTGATCCTGCCCCTCTACTCTGCTCTCGTGAGACCTCACTTGGAGTATTGTGTGCAGTTCTGGTGTCCTCAACATCAAAAGGACATGGAACTGTTGGAAGAAGTCCAGAGGAGGTCCACGAGGATGATCAGGGGACTGGAGCACCTCCCATATGAAGATAGGCTGAGAAAGTTGAGGCTGTTCATCCTGAAGAAGAGAAGGCTGCATGGAGACCTCAGAGCAGCCTTCCAGTATCTGAAGGGGGCCTATAGGGGTGCTGGGGAGGGATTCTTCATGAGGAGCTGTAGTGAGAGGACAAGGGGTAATGGGTTCAAACTCAAACAGGGGAAGTTTAGATTGGATATGAGGAAGAAATTCTTTCCTGTAAGGGTGGTGAGGCACTGGCATGGGTTGCCCAGGGAAGTTGTGAATGCTCCATCGCTGGCAGTGTTCAAGGCTGGATTGGACATAGCCTTGGGTGACATGGTTTAGTGTGAGGTGTCCCTGCCCATGTCAGGGGGGTTAGAAGTAGATGATCTTAAGGTACTTTCCAACCCTAACTATTCTATGATTCTATGATTTTCTTGTATCTGAGGGAGACAGTTCTCATACGTCTGCTGTCTGCTTGTAGACTATCCCAGTAACGTTCTTCATCCAATCATGACTAAAAATGCTAACCCAATATTAGCCTATCATGCATACATGTCTAATGTGTGAATTCTGGGGCAGCACTTAATTCTTTCCCTAATCCCCAAATATAACAAGTAACAGTGAGAGTGGAATTGATGTGCCATGGTTGGCTTATTATGTGTACTGCAGTAAAATATTTGCTGCCAAACTTACATTTTCTAAGAACATCTGAAACTCACATGTAGCCAAAAACATGCCAACAAGGTTTTGTGTCTTTCATTTATTTTTTCCCCCACAACATCCTTGTCTCTAAACTGGAGAGACATAAAGTTGACGGATGGACAAGTAGTGGGTAAGGAATTGGCTGGATGGCCACATGCAAAGAGTTGTAGGCAACAGCTCAATGTCCAAGCAGAGACTGGTGACAAGTGGCGTCCCTTAAGGGTTGGGGTTGGAACCAATCTTGTTCAACATCTTTGTTGGTGACATGGACAGTGGGATTGAGTGAGCCCTCAGCAAGCTTGCTGATGACATCAAGCTGTGTGGTTCAATTGATACGTTGGAGGGAAGGAATGCCATCCAGAGTGACCTTGACACACTTGTGAGGTGTGCGGATGCCAACCTGATGAAGTTTAACCATGCCAAGTGCAAGGTCTTACACCTGGGTTGCGGCAATCCCATGCACAGCTACAGGTAGGGCAGAGAAGAGACTCATAGCAGCCCTGCACAGAAGGACTTGCGGGTGCTGGTTGATGAGAAACTTAACATGAGCCGGCTTCAGTGTGCACTCGCACCATAGAAAGCCAACCGTATCCTGGCCTGCATCCAAAGCAGTGTGACCAGCAGGTCAATGGAGGTGATCCTGCCTCTCTACTCTGCTCTTGTGAGACCTCACTTGGAGTATTGTGTGCAGTTCTGGTGTCCTCAACATAAGAAGGACATGGAACTTTTGGAGTAAGTCCAGAGGAGGGCCACGAGGATGATCAGGGGACTGGAGCACCTCCCATATGAAGATAGGCTGAGAAAGTTGAGGCTGCATGGAGACCTCAGAGCAGCCTTCCAGTATGTGAAGTGGGCCTACAAGGATGCTGGGGAGGGACTCTTCATTATGGACTGTAGTGATAAGACAAGGGTGAATGGGTTTAAACATAAATAGGGAAAGTTCAGGTTAGATATAAGTGTGAGGCACTGGAACAGGCTGCCCAAAGAAGTGGTAAATTCTCCATCCCTGGCGTTGTTCAAGGTCAAGTTGGACAGAGCCTTGGGCAATATGGCCTAGGGTGAGGCATCCCTGCCCATAGCAGCACAGTCGGAACTAGATTATCTTAAGGTCCTTCTAAATTCCTCTATAAAGGAATAGGAAGAACAGATCCTGGAGTGTGTGGATCCACTTTGCTCCATAGCTCCATGAGAAAATTACTTAGGGAAATGGTTTAGTGGTGGACTTGCAGTGTTAAGTTAATGGTTGGACTCAATTTTCAATATCTTTTCCAGCCCAAATGATTCTATGTTTCTAAGAATGTTTGGGATACAAATTTATGGAGGGTTTGGGTTTTTTTTTCCATGAAAAGCACTTAAAAACAGATGTGAAGCTAATAGAGTCCCTGTCATGCAGATATTAAATAGCTCACAGTAGTAAACTCAGCTAGGGTATCAGTTTAATAACTGGAGTTTCTCTTCTTGCCTTTATTACTATCAGCAGCTACAGTATCATCATCACTTTCAGAGACAAGTGTAATCTTACCTGGATTAGCAATCTTCAGAAGAACTGGGAACAAACTATATGAGCTTCACTGGTGTCTCCCAGGGGATCCATTGGGTTTGCTGAGAATCTGTCACCTGACTCATAAAACCAAACCATCTGTAAACTGAAATTACTATGTACAGAGTCATGAGCAATGTCATCTATTGCAATATTGGTCTGACTGACTGAGTCTGCTATAATTCTGTGTTTAATCAACCTGTTTAAAATCACTATTACATCTTAAGCCATTTTTTCCCCGAACTACTAGTAATAGGGTTGTATATGTAAATAATTATAATTTCAACAAATTATAATAACCAAATATTTCTCATGATGTTGAAAGAATGACTCACTAGACATTCTGATTCTAATGGATACTTGAAAACCAGGTTTAACATTATATTATTTCTGGGATAACAGCAGAAAGTGAAGATAATTTTAAAATATGCTATTTTAAGGCTGTTACTTGCTCCTTAGAGAACTAGCTTCATGATAACTGAAGTTAAAATAGTTGAAACATTTTCCTATATGTTAGGAATAGTGCAATAAAATGGAATGCGGGGGAGTTAATCTTTCTAAATAATGCATAGCGAAATGTCTGTTATATGATATTTTCTTTAGTATTTTTTTACTGGATTTTTTAAAAAATACTTTAAGCAACAAATTAATATTTTTAATTTTTTTTTCTGAATACTTCTGTAATAACGTATTCCGGGCACTGTATATGTAGGAATTGTTTAGCTAACACATTCAAATGCCTTTTTTATAAAATAAACTTCCTGGCTAGAGGGGACTTTATTAATAAAAAAATATAACTGGGAAGTACGGATCTTGTATAATGGAAGCACACAATTTCCAATAAATTCCAGAATCCCCACAGCTTTTTGATATTTATTCAGATTATGCCAAGGCATATGGTGGCTAAATCTTCCCAGATGTACTTCATTATTTGTTCCTAATATAAGTTTCTCTATTAGGGAGGATGTGTTGATTCATTCTGCACAGAACAGAAGGGAATTTATGAATGAAATCAATGTGTACTTCAGTTTGGATCCAAAAGGATCTGTTGATTATATAAGGATATAAGGATCTGTATCTCCTGTGAAGAAGCCACTGCTTCTAGTCAGGAGTTCAAATTCCAAACATGTGACATATTAAGAGAATGCTATGATGCAAGACATAAGACACCAACAATCTGTAATTTATGTTCTTCAGTGTAGAGTTTGATTTTTTTGTCTTTTCCAGAAGAGCACTAGTTCTTCTAGTTTGCAGATTGATAATAAGATTGTGAGCACATGTGTTCAGGATGTGAAGACCCTCATAGGGTTCAAACCTACCTCTCCATGTCTTCTGAACCCCTCAGCTACAGAACTGCAAGGTAGGAGAAAGCTCTTCTTCCATATTGCCTGGACCAAGAAAGATAAACTTCGCCAAACTGAAGGAAGAAAAAGGAAGATGAACAACAACTGTAGAGGACAGAGAAGCAGTTAGAAATCTTGGATTCTGTCTCCTCTGCCTAGGAAGATTTGTATTTTGGCCATCATTTTTAGCGTAAATGCATAAATATTATGTACTAAGATGTTTTAAACTGAATAATTGATACAACATTTAATTGTGATTACTGAAAAAGCCTCAGTACTGCTTAGGTTTAATCTCTTTCTAGAGCATCTTTAAGCCAGGGAAAACTGCACTGGTACCCAGCTGTACTGTGTGTTTGCAACTCTGTCAGCATTATTTGCATGTAATTCTTCTTTTGACTACTTTCAGTTCCCTTGACTGAGGCACTAAAGGAAAAGGAAAACAAAAATCAGCACTCAGAGGGAAAATGAGCAAAGGTTGCTTTTATTTTTTAATTAGGCTATATAATACCTCTTAGTTTACTTTGGCACAAGGTCCATCAGGCACTTGCTCGAAATGGGGACTTTCTGTGATCTAAAGTGAGAAAAAATGCATTACATGTAAGTGCGGAGTTTGCTGTTAGTCTGCAACACTCTACCTCTTGAGAGCAGTAGTACTGCTGATGTAGTCCTATAATCTCCATCTATCCACACACATGCATAGGTGAATCCTTCTCACACTCTGCCCTCATTTGTTCTCTTCTTGCTCATTATTTGGACCTTAGCAAAGCTGCTGACAGCATTCTTCTTTTTCCCATCATTAGGATAAATCAGGGCAAGATTTAGTTCTCTGAAAGCAATTTGGTGGTTAGCTAATAATTCTGCTGCTGAAAGAGATGATGGGGTGGGTCCAGGAGGAATCCTCCACAGAAATTACTTGGACTACAAGGAGAAGAGGGAGGACTCCAAGTGGAGACGCTGGCAGAACACACTATAGGTGTTATTTTAGATCAAGACTTCAGGTGGAGATAGAAACTTTTTTGTTTTAAATAAAAAAAAAAAAGGATTTGGGGGCCTTTGAAAGAGCTGGAACCCTCACTAGAGAATAAAGAACCACAGGCACACAGTGACTCTGGCAGGGCAAATCTATAAACAGTGACAGCTGGGGACAAAAGAAAGAAGTCTGACACTCACATATCTCTAAACTGATAAACCAAACCTCTCTAAGGACACCCATTTGAACTATGCATTTCCCACAGAATGTAAATTTCCTAAAAATTTTCTGTGTGGGATCCTGGTGAATCTGCAGCAGCCTGGACCACAGAAAGCAGGTTTTTTACTATCCTACTACCCTCAGTCACCTGTCTTCTCTGGATTTGTAAGTGTATTTATATATCTAACATTGCTACTCCTGACAGCCTAAGCATATGTAGAAGGTCTATAGCAAATGACAAAGGTTATGCCAAAGGAAAAATCAGTGGCTGTACCTTCAAATAACATGAATAAGATATATGAAATATAAGAAATAGGATATAAGAAATATGATTCGCTGCATGTTTTCATATGAAAAGGAGAGAAACATGCTGCTACAGTGCTGGTAAGAACTGTGATTGCACCATGATAAGCAAAAGAGTTTCCAATTTAAAGCTGCCATAGGTATTGCGATAAATCTATCCACACTGCATTCCCTGCATTTCTTTCTGCCCTAAGTGGCGGTAGTTTTACCTGATTAGAAGATTCTTATTATGAGTAAAGCAAATTTACTCAGCAAGTCCAGTATAAAATGCCAGAGTTGTGCTTGTTCAGTCATAATTGAAGAGCAGCAAAAGAGCCCGTTAATTGTTCTGTCAATGCCCATTTTCAATCTAATTGCCAAGAACCTTTCTGCCAGGGTTATCTTTCCACTTCTCTAATGATATTACTTGTCCTACAGAGGGTCCCTTCAACCCAAATGTGACTTTATTACTAAGGCAACCAGTTGTGTACTGCAAGCAGCAGCCATTTTTATTTATTTTTTCACAGTCAGACTGACAAAGCAGTGCTTTTAAATAGCAATTTTTCTGTCACCTTTAAAAACTACTTCTCCAGGGAGCAGTGCCAATTTGCACCAGTTGAGGATTTGGATCAAAGAACCTGAAAAACAAAAAGAGAGCACTCCAAAAAGAAGAAACAACCTGGGCAACTCAGCAAGGGTTGATCCATGTGCTGAAGGAATCCCCGAACTCTGAAAGTACAACTGAGGTCCAGTTCTTTAATTACCACCATGCAGTCAAAGACCCCTACTGTTCATTGCTGAGGAGAAGAGAATTTAAATTAGATCTCTGTGCTGTTTTCTGCGGAAGCAGTGGCTTGAGCATCTTCCCTCTGTCACTAACTTCTCCTCTAAAGCATGCAGAGTAGGACTTTTTAGCATGCCAGTCAAATCCGCTGCACAATGATGAATTCTATTCAGTGTGTTTAAGTGGAGAATTCACTTCAGCATCATCCTGTTCTTAGACATCCTGGGATTGGTAATCTTGTCAGAGCCCTGGGAGAACTGAATGGACTTTGTCACGTTTTTGTGGCTGGATGTGATATTGTTTACAACAGAGAACTGGCATGCATAAAGTTGCATTAAGGATGTACACACTGCCTTTGTTAGGACCACACCTAGTATTTGAGAATTTGCCTTTGCAAATTTTTGTCCCCTTAGTTTGTATGTATGCCTGATGTGCTTCATTCAGACCAACCATATGTTATTCCAGTGGTGTGGTTTTAATAAACAAAACCATACCTCTACTTTCAGAAGTCTGCTACTCTGAGCACACCCTCTCCAGGGCTGTGGTGTTCAGCAGACACTGCCTGCATGCTGCAAGGCTTGTCTGGTCCACATGGAGCTGAATCCCCCACAGCACAAGGCAGGCACACTCATCCTTACAAGATTTTGGCAGGTAAGTGCTACTGTTCATACTGCTCTGTCCAAGGTGTGAGCTTTTTCATCTGCAGGGGCTCCCAGCTCGAAACAGCAAGCATCTGTCCAGGAGAGGCAATCACTGCTGAGACTGCATTCCTGCTTCACCTTCCCTCCCTCCCTGGTGCCCCATCTGAGGCACTGTGTGTACTGGTGTGCATGCACCCACCTGTGCATACATGCACGCACAGGTGGGTGTATGAAACACATATATGGCTTGTACGCTCAATATGCCTTTCCTTGACCATGTAATCCTTAAACCAGCAAGTGCCCTGAAACACTGCCTTGACGCCGTCCTAGGCAACACTGTGGCAGGAATCCCTAGGCTCATTGCACCATCCTCAATCAGGGACCCATGGGGATGTACCTGCCTAGTCCTGCCTACCCCCCTCACCTACAAAACAGCCTCCTGCCCCACACCTGTGATCTTGGGGAATTTTCCTAGTTCAGCCTCACTGTGGAAGTCCTCAGGCAGACTCAGACCCAGACACCTTGGCTTGCTGCTACATTTGGGATTTCCCCCATCTGCTCTCTCTCTGGCTATACTGATGGACATCATCTGTAGTAGTAATGGAACACATGCGAGAGCTCAAATCTCTTGGTTTGAGCACAGTGAGAAGTTTTAATTCAAAAGAAAGACTTGAGATGTTTCCATTGTGGACCCACCCCACAGAATTTTGAAGGACAAGCATGCCTGGACACTCCTTCTCCAAAATAAAACAATGCTTTAACTTCAACAAAATAGTTACAAGGGTTTGGGGATTTTGATCTTGTTTTGAGTATTTCGTTTGGTTTGGGTTTGTTTATTTTTGTGTAGACAGAGTGTAGACAAAATGATGTATTTTTTCCTTAAATGTTTCTTGGAAGCAGACTCTTTATTTTTGCTGAAATATTTAAAAAAAAACCCAAACAAAACAGAAACAGCCTAAGGCAGATAGCAGGCATGGAAATTTCAGTTTAAATCTGTAATTTTTGGAAAGCTGTCAGCAATGGAAAACAGAGTTATAGGATGGAACCTGTCAAGCAGCTCCTGCAGTAGGTGCCGCTGCCTGTGCCTGCAACGTCCAGATCAAGGCACGCAGGTTTGAAGGTAATGCTGGAAAATGCGCCCCAAACAAAGGTGATGTAGAGGTGCGAAAAAAGGACCATCAAACAAATAGCAAAAAGGGTCTATTCTAACTTGCAGCTAAAGAACTCAGCTAAATCAGTCTTTTTACACATGATTATCAGACACTGGCTGGGCTTTTGAAGAGGGAGGTTGAGGGTGTAAATGCTGGCATGGGTGCTCGAGTAGTATTGCTCTGATCTGGGCTCTCACAAGCCAAAGCCCACTGGAATTCAACCTTCATCTCTCATCTGTAAAAGCAAGGAAGCATAAATGCCTTGCTTCCCTCTGTTCCTGAGCTAACTTCTGAAACAAAGAGACCAAACTGAGAGCAACAGCCAGTGCTGGGTACAAAGAAGGGAGTGAATGTGAGAACAGCAGCATAAGGTGTCAAAAAAGGAGGCTTTGTCCCGTGTTCCCCATTTCAGCTGGGCTTCATACAGCCAACAGCACCTCAGGGCCCCAGGATCTGATTCTGGATGTCTTAGGCACGAAGCAATAGCAAGAGATATAAAATATTTTGAGTTTTGATTGTGAAAGGGTTACTGGTTTTGGTCCTGTAACAAGTTACTGTTTTCAAACTGACAAAATTAAGAATTCAATAAAAAAGGAACCCACATTTTTGTATGTTTTTAAGTTCTGGCAATGTTACTGAGTAATTCTAATGAAGTTAGAAATCTCCAATCAAAAGCTTCTTTTGGGAAAATTCTCACAAAAACACCTTTTTTTTTTTTTTTTTTTTTTTTCCTTCCAGTAGCTACTGCTGTTATAGTATTGGAGTGGTTTAAAATGAAGCCCTCAGAGAAAGTCCAGTTGCAAACATTGCTACAGTGGTACCATGAATGTGCCACAACCAGCATAACTTTTTAACAACTGGCAAACCCAAACCAGCTGTTTTTAATAAGAGATTTTAAAAGAAGATTTGCCTCCAAAAGAATTCTGGTTGTAATCAGGCATTAAAGGTTATCTGAAATAAAGAAGTTCATGGAAACCATAACCAAGGAGGCAAAGTTATATGTCCACAGTATCTTTGTTTTTATTTGCGCTATAAAATCCTTGTACAAAGCTTGTTCAAAGAAATGAAAATATTTCAGTCCTAATAGACTTTTATTCATGCATTTAGTTTTTGATTTTTGTGAAGAGAAAGTGTGAAGTTAATATATTCCTATTTATTCTGTCAAATCTATCTTTTTTTTTTATCATGATAGATTTAATCCTATTGAATACATATTTGCCCCTTTTGCTTTCCATTTAAAGACATATTACCTACCCTGTTCTTTTGCTTCCTGCAGTTAGTGCTGATTTATAGCTGAGCACAAATTAATTATTTCCATTTTGAGCAATCATGACTCCATTTATTTCCCTTGTCACTGGAGTTACACAGCTATCATTTCCAGGTGGTTTCTTTAACATACCTGGTTTGCAGCCGCACCTTGCTGAGAAGACTTACAATGAATAGGCAGGTTTTTGTGTTTACCTGGGATGGTTATGGTGAGTAGTGAAGTGGTCCATCAGCCCATGTCAAAAAGCCCTTCCCAGGAAACTTTCTGTTAAGGGAAAAATCAAAGTAATCAGTGTGGCAAATTAATTGACTCTCTATTCACCCTATTCCCACCCCAAACCCCCACAATATGAAACTGGAAGATGTGCTGATTTAGTGCACTGCCTGTTGCTAGCCCCCATGACTACTCCTCCACAGGGTCTGGACTGTGAGTTAAAGAAGTCTTAAGAATGCCCCTGAGATAGCCCCTCCTGAGGTACAAGTGGCCCAGACAGTAGACTCCTGCTCCATGTCTTTTGGTTAGAAAGTCAGCTTGAGATGTACTCAGTCAGGAGGACAACAACTGTACAGATGTTAAAGTCAGGATCATGAAACTTTAGAAGCCTTTTAAACTGCACTTGATGAGAAGCATCCATTAAAATATCAAAGGCTCACAGGAAGCAGGATCACAAAAGCTGTGGAGAAGAAAAAAGATAGCTACTGGTGAATCTTGACTATCGCACTGGCAAGGTGGGCCTGGTCTCTGCAGTAAGCTCTCCCATGCTTTATCAGCTTTGCTCCTACTTTTGCTGGGACGCTATTTGTCAGCCTAATCAACCTGTGTTATTAAGATAATTTCCACAAAATCTAGTTTTAACTAACACTTTGCTGGATTTCATTTTGCAGCTTCCTACAGTATCTTGAGCAATTCTTATCTTTTCTTAGGTTTTGCACCAGTTTTGCATTTGTCAGCTGTTACAAAGTTATTTAAGCAAGCTCTGCTGATTTTATGCCTTAATTTTTCCTTAAAAATTATCTTTATTCATGATAAGGTGAAACTTTATGTTCATATTGTTATTGATCTAGTAGTCATTACATATCTTATGCACTAACAAAAAAAAGAATACAATAGAGAGAAAAAATGACATGGACACTGCCTTCTAATATGCCAAAATGTTTGAAACCTCAGTGCATTACTTGTTGAAAATCAGGGTCTAAATTTAAAAGCGAAGATAAAAGTTACTGGTTACATTTGAAAATAAAATAATATACTATTTTTGAATGAGTAGAACTGTAAATGATATAGCAGTACTGTTATTGTTTAAGGTGTTAAGTGTTATTACTTCATGTTCATGCTAAGGGAAAAGAGCTAGCCTTGCAAATATCTATTTTTTGTAATTTTTTGAGCAGATTCATCCACTTTAGTTCCTCCATTTAATCTTTTTCATCTCTGCACCTTATTTCTTGACCAAGAGAAAGAGCAAATTGCTATCTTAATTCAAGCCTATAGCAACTTTCACTGCACTAATACTAAGCTCTATTAAAAAAAAAAAAAACCAACAAAAGAGCAAGACAAAAAAATGGATTTTGTTGACCAAATTACAAAGGAGGATGGCCTTGAGAACATGAACTTTGCTTGAGCTATAATAGATGCAGTACAGTATGAAATTTAAACTTTTCTCTGTAGATGAATATCAACTGTGTTTTGCTCTTTTCACAAATGATCAATTAAGTACAATGCTAGATATACATAAAACCTTTGAAAAGTACCTTTTTCCCCTTCCAGAATATCCATCCAGCACATCCACAGTGACGACAGTTTTTCACTTGCCCTTATTGTTTTTGTGTTGCTGATGCTTAGAGAAAACCTGTCTGACTGAGTTCATTCAGTTGCAAAAACCTTCAAAAACCCAAGGTAGCAAATTTGAACCAACTGTTAAAAAAACAAATCACCTGGAAAATTTTCATTTTGAAGGGCAAACTTGTCAAAACCCATGCCAAACTATATTGCCTGTGATGAATCTTCTGAGCAAAAAAAAGGATCCAGATCTTGTGTCTTTTCTGTTGCTCCTCTTCCCTTCTCCCTTGGACAGTCAGCCTTCGTTTACAGTTAACACGAGTGTGACAGCTATGGAGCTGTGAGGCAGCTTGGTTGTGCTGCTGTCTTGGGTTTGAGGTCCACAAGGATACCAGGACCATCCTATAGGAGCAAGTTGCAGGGAGCAAGGGGAGCAGAGGAGGAGGAAATTGGGATGAAAGAAGTAAAGGCATTTCTGAATTTCCAGATGCTTTCCCACAGAGGTGTGAGCTGAAAACACTGGGTACTTCATCTGTCTCATGAGGGATTCACAGCATTGCAAAAGAGGGTGACTCCAATGAGATATTAAAGTCAGCTTTGTCAAAGCTGGATTGAATTTGTGTCATCCAGATACCAACATTTCCATTCTCTGAAGTCAGCTCCACATGTCTCTCAGATACCAACATTTCCATTCTCTGAAGTGAGCTCCACACGTCCCTCAGAGCTGTGGGGCTGGAGAATGAAAGCCAGAAATGTTTGCATCCTGCTTTCTTGGGAAGTTATCTTCTGTCTAAATTTGAGGCTATGTAAGACTGTACTAGCCTTTGGTTGGGTTTTTATTCTGTGGGTTTTTTTTGTTTGTTGGGTTTGGTTTGGTTTTTTGGTTTTGTTTGTTTATTTCTTTTTCTTGTAAGTGAAAAGAAGGCATTTTGGAATCTGGGAGAAGCTTTGGCTTCTTCTTTTGTATGTGAACTCTTCACTCCCTCTGTGGACTGAAACGCATGATTCCCAGTCTGTGGGGACACAGTGCCCAGGGTGCAAATGCAGAAGGGGCAATGGTCACCCAGTGAGACAAGTCATCATAGCACTAGGTTGACAAAAGGATGCTTGCTGGTGCATTTGGCAGCTAGATTTAAAATACCTTCTATGATTACACTCCCACCTTCCTGTAAATATGTTCATGTGAACAAGTTTTATCCCTAGCAAAATCAAGCTACAAAGAAATGCAACTGAAAGCTTTACACAGAGTTGTACCAGAATGAAATTCCAGTGCACATCGGTGCTTCCCAAAATATGCATTCTCCTTAGATTTTCATCTGTAAGGTGTGAATATCCAGTGTGGGAAAAATTAGTATTTGGTGCCAAAATTTCTTTATCACACATACTTATGAATTTTGCAATACAGAAAGGTATGGTCATATACTTTAAAAGATTGAAGGTTATTTCTTGTAAAGTTATTCAGAAAGATGTTCATGGGGGGAAAAAAGCTTTGAAATAACACTTCTCTCAAACAAAGACTCTCACTATGCATTTTGAAAAAAAAAAAAAAAAAAACCTCAGCGCCAAGTTTTTTAATGTATTTCACAAAGTTTGTTTAGTTTGAAGAATCCATCGTGCCCTAATTAGCACAACTATATTGAGAGGATTGATCACTCTCAGTGGAAAGAGGCTGAAATTTTTACTTCAACTTAAATCAGGTAGGGGCCAAAACTTGCAACTTCTTATCTTGTGATAAAAGATGTAAAACTTCTTATGCTAAAACTAGAAACAGTTTTATTAAACCAAGTGGTTGGCTGTCTGAATGGCAAGATTTATTTCCTGTGATAGAAAGAGAAAATGTGAAACATTTAGTTGATTGACTTTTTATTTATTTATTGCAGAGAAAGGACTACCTGGAAAGCAGAGAACTATGCTTGCTTTGTAGTGCTTTAAATCCACATCTACAGTTGTAGGAGGAGGAAGCACTAGATAACAGTGTTAGAAAGATAAATTCCTAATTGAGATCAGCTATTTTGTAACTAACTAAATATAAGCTAAACCTTAGATTTCTTCAAACAGAAATTCATAGAGGAAAACCGTGGACCTCTTCAGAAAGGAATCTCATTAATTCCTATTTTCACTGCAAACAAGTCTGTGGCTATTTTACTGAAGGAATATGGAGACTGGAAAGATGAGTAGCAAAAAACTATATTGCTATAGTGAAAATAGTTTAAAATCTTTCTTAACCTATATTAAGAATCTCAATGTTTTAGTAGAAAATGTAAAATAACTTGGAAAATATAAACTAAATCCACTTTCATCCTAGACCCACAAAACAACACAGACTGCTAAGATGGCAAGCAAAAAAATCTGAAGTTATTTGCGGTGAGACTGGAATAGCTCCCCAGGTGCCTGTCCAGAGCTCAGAGACTAATGCAAAGAGGACCTGCATCTTTCAAAACTTGAGAGAAATATATCAGGAAGAAAAGAGACGTAACATCCAAGCGCTACAAAGGAACAATGCTCCAGGTATCTATGCAGGTGAAAAAAGTTGTGAAAAAAACCCCAGACAGCTTCTTTGTAGAGCATTTCAAGCCTCATCAAAAAGGCTGAGGCTCCCCACTCCCCAGAAGGGTCAGCAAGCTAGAAAATCTTTGAGGCACATGCATTCATATGTTACTTTGATAAATGTGAGCAGTATCCAGGAAATTCATCCCTGTGCTAGCTATTCAGCTCTGTAAGATTGCTACTTTGCTGAAACAGTCAGGGTCTCTGGCTTTGTTGATCAGATTCACCCATGGACAACATCGTGCAGGTGCAGACACAGAGTACTTTCATCAGTATTGTGATGACCTGCCAGAGGAAACGAGCATGAGGCAAAACCCCAGAGATTTAAGCTAAAAATCTGCCATGTTTTCAACAAATCTTACTCTTGAGAAATGTCTCTTCTGAAAAAGTAAAAAGAAATCTCATTTCATTTGAGGATTTTTATTCCAGTAGCTGTTATTCAGCTCTCAGGAGAAGAGTTCTGCAATACAGATGAGTCAGAAAATGTGCTCTGGTTGGAAATGCCCCTGAGAGCACACTGTCAGGCCAATTAGACCTGGTGAGAAATTCTGAAGCTTGAGTGGTGGATAAAGTGTATGACAAAAAGCCTGAAGTGACTTGAGGTCCCATACAAACCTCTGTGAATGGAAGGAACAATGTTAACCGACCCAGATGGGGCAAAAAAATGGATGACATCTCAAGGGTGACCTTAAGAATGTTCTGTGTTGGGGAATGATTTGGAGCAGGTAAAGGGGACACACATGAAGGTTGAGTTTCAGTGGGAAAGTGAGTCTGAAATTAACCTCTGTGGTCTTTCAGCTACTTCTGCAATTGCAAATAAGAGCCGATTTTGAAAGAAAATGTAATGAATTTGCCAAACTGCTATCAGATTGTAATTTAATACAAACACATAGTTGACATACTGAAAATTAAGCAATGTAATATCTTGAATAGTGTCTTACCTGCTTTACATGCAGAATATAAATAATGAATAACAGTTTGGAGGTGGCATATTCCTATGAGCTATCACTTTGATTTCTACTGCTCTACATGAGCACATAAAGCAAAAGACTCTAGAGACAGTTCATGGTGGATGTGCTAGTTCTTGTTATTGGCAATCCCTTTTGGGGCTATCTTTTTGGTAATTTCTCTGCTTGATGCCTCTGAAAAGATTTTTTGATACCTTTCTTTTCCATATGCAAGTACATATTATATTGGGCAACTTATTCTTCCATTCATTTCCTTGCATCAGGTGTATTAACTGCACATTTTCAGTAGAAAACTGCACCTGTAAAATAAATTCCTCCTCTTCCAAAGGTTCAGAACATCTTCCCAAAGCTTCCCCAGGAGCCTGCACCCCTCTCCACTTTCCTGCCCAACTTCTTTTGGGAAGAAGATGCTAAAACTCAGAAAGCTGAAAGTTAATCACCAGAAGTGTTTTAATGAAGCTGTTTTCACTTCTGTAAGCCAAGTGTGTCCCTAAGCAAAGCCTTTTTTAGGAGTGATGCAAGAGGGCATGAGCAAATTTGAAGATGACTTTCCTGCTGGTTCCCTGAGCTCCACTCCCATGGCAGAAACAGCTGATCTAAGGCAGGTCCCAAAATAAACTTCTCTGAAATGCTACTTGAAGTCTTCCTGGTGTTTTCTCTCACTCTTCTTTATCAGCCTCTTAGTGCTGCGTTGCTTATTTTTTCTCACAGTTTTGAGACTATGATACCTTAACTCAAATGCTTTTTCTTTGCTTTCAATGAATTTCAGATTTTCAATACTCCGCTCATAATGTCTTTTGTATTGGTCAAACCAGTCCTCTATTTCTGTTACTTATTCATCTGTGTCATTAATTTAATTTCCTTTAATTTCTTTTTATTTAGTAACAGCTGCTTATAAATCAGAGTTTATTACATAACTCAGGAAATCTATTAAATCTTCAACTAATGTTGCCCCATTGTCCAGTTAATCATTCTCCTGGGGAAGACTCCATTGCTGAATGGAACATAACAAGTTAACACACCTGTCCTTAATGTCAGGCAAAATACAGTTTATTTTCTTCAGATGAAAACAGATATTTCAACTGTGAAATACTTGACGGTAAAATTCTAACAAATGCTGTGCTTTATCACAGTTCAGGTAAGATGGGAGAAGAAAAACAAAGAGCAAGAAAGACCCAGGAAGTAGAATTAAACCAATCAATTAGCAACCAAACAATACCAGAAACTAATGTCTAATTCTAACAGTAGAATAACAATGCCAAACTATGTGATACGAATTTAATTTCTATAAAGATGTGCTGTTAGAATCAATCATAGATTCTGAATCAGTCAGAATAGTTAAGGTTGGAAAGGACCTTAAGATCATCTAGTTCCAACACCCCTGCCATGGGCAGGGACACCTCACACTAAACCATGCCACCCAAGGCTCTCTCCAGCCTGGCCTGGAACACCGCCAGCGATGGGGCATTCACAACTTCCCTGGGCAACCCAGTCCACTGCCTCACCACCCTTACAGGAAAGAATTTCTTCCTCATATCCAATCTAAACTTCCCCTGTTTAAATTTGAACCCTTTACCCCTCATCCTACCAATGCAGTCCTTAATAAAGAGTCCCTCCCCAGCAACCTTATAGGCCCACTTCACATACTGGAAGGCTGCTCTGAGGTCTCCATGCAGCCTTCTCTTCTCCAGGATGAGCAGCCCCAGCTTTATCAACCTGTCTTCATACGGGAGGTGCTCCAGTCCCCTGATCATCCTCGTGGACCTCCTCTGGACTTCTTCCAACAGTTCCATGTCCTTTTGATGTTGAGGACACCAGAACTGCACACAATACTCCAAGTGAGGTCTCACGAGAGCAGAGTAGAGAGTCAGGATCACCTCCCTTGACCTGCTGGTCACGCTCCTTTTGATGCAGCCCAGGATACGGTTGGTTTTCTGGGCTGCGAGTGCACACTGAAGCCGGCTCATATTCATTTTCTCATTGACCAACACCCCCAAGTCCTTCTCTGCAGGGCTGTTCTGAATCTCTTCTCTGCAGCTTTGCCTGGGATTGTCCTGACCCAGGTGCAGGACCTTGCACTTGGCATGCTTAAACTTCATCAGGTTGGCATCAGACCACCTCACAAGCATGTCAAGGTCCCTCTGGATGGCATTCCTTCCCTCCAATGTATCAACTGAACCACACAGCTTGGTGTCATCGGCAAACTTGCTGAGGGCGCACTCAATCCCACTGTCCATGTCACTGACAAAGATGTCAAACAAGACAGGTTCCAACACTGATCCCTGAGGGACACCACTCGTTACTGGTCTCCAGCTGGACATTGAGCCATTGACCGTAACACTTTGCGTGTGGCCATCCGGCCAGTTCTTTATCCACTGAGTGGTCCACCTATCAAATTGATGTCTCTCCAATTTAGAGGCAAGGATATTGTGTGGGACTGTGTCAAATGCTGTGCAAGAAGATAGATTCTATGAACGTTTCCTATCTCTAATAATGCATTGCAGTGTTAATGCCCTTGAAAAATGATTAAACACAGCCATTCTGTCATTCAGATTCCAAAGTTCTAAACTGTCTTTGTTTCCCTCTCACACTTTCTTATTGTTTTAATACCAAAAATACTCCAAGTGGGTAATTTATATTAAGCTCAGTGACATAATGGAACATCAGTGATTCTGTAGATTGTCCCTTTGCCATAAATAACCTTAAAAATAATTTAATTATTTTTCAAATTCTTCCTTGGAAGAAAAACAATCCTATCACCTCTGCTCATGAATGGAATTATTGTCTACACCTCCTGTTTCCCTTCCACTGCTGTGGGTCAACACCTCTCCTGAGCTACCAGACTACATTTCTGACTACTTCTGTGACTGAGACAATTATTAGATACACCCTGACACTTCCTACCAATGTATGTGAAAAACTGAGAAAATATTTAATTTTCTAGTAATTTTTCTTAAAAATTCATTTCTAAACCTGCAGATTATGACCTTCACAGGTCATATGCATCAAAACACTCAATCCTATGATCTTTTTCAGGGTAGTGTTCAGCTATGAAGTATTCCTTGATCTAATTTAGATTTTTTTAATATATCACATATTTCAGTATATATGGACACCAATAGTACAAAATCATGTTTTATATATGGCAAGTTCCCTGAATATCAAATTAAGAGGGAAATCAGATTCATTAAAAAAACCTGTCAGAGTAGAAAATTAAAACATCGCTGCAACTACACTGAATGAAGCAAGATATACTTTATCAAGACGAGAATAAATTCTTTTTTACCTGCTACTACAAATCATAATGAAGCAAGGTTCTTACAAGGTTTAGAGCAAAATGCTCCTGACAAAATTAAGATTTTCTTATCTTCTGCACGGGTACTATATGCTAGACTCATTATCAGCTATGGCTTTTGCTCATAGTTTCATATTACGTGTGTTATTCAAAGTCATAAGAATATATACTCCTGTGTAAGTGATCTAAGAATTTCAGTATGTACTTACAGTCTCATATAACAAAAAAAGAAAAAAAAGAAAGAAAAAAAGCATGTTTCCATACTAAGTCTGAAACTTAGGAAAGCAGGAAAAATATTTTGTCAGTTTTTAAGAAAAAAGGAGCACCTTTTCCCTAATATATGCTTAGCCTCAGGTATGATATAACATCTATTAATGTTCTCCAGCAGTTATGGACTTCTAGCCAGATAAGCAGTTTTTTTCATTTTTTCCCCTTTTTTTTCCATTGTATTTTTCTTTTTCTTTTTTTTTTTTTTTTCCTTTTTTCTGTTTTTTGGGGTTTTTTTGTTTGGGTTTTTTTTACTTCTATTTCTTCTTTTCTTCTTTTTCTTCTTTTATGGAACATATGTTTTAATACATTTTGCTTGTGCATTTCTGCACGAGTTTCTCATTCTAAATTGCAAATGCTTAACCAACTCCTTGACAAGTTGTCAGAATTGAAGGATACCAACAGGCTTTAGATTCAGAAAATGCATACCTCAGTACAGACAAAATCTTTTCATCACAGTGGTTGTCTAGAAGCAGACACAAATAACAAACAGTAAATAATCTCTTCATAAAAGGTAGAGCTTTTAATTTAAATGAATTACACAGTCCAATCTATATATCTCATATACCTTCAGGGAGTACATTAAGGCAATTAAAGGGAAAAAATAACTCCTCCTCTTGTTTCTTACCTTCTTATTTTTAGACTAAGCAAATTAGACACAATTTATATCAATATGATTTTCTTAACTGGAGGTATTTTTCTTCTGTGCTTCTTCCTGTGTTTTTGTTTCAGAATTTGTGTATAAAGAGTCATTGTTTTTCCAACATGGAAGGCTTTTTTCTGGGCACTATTGATTCTGTTATGCACACGCACAGATACAGATTGTTACAGCCTATTTTTTGACTTATTATTTAGTCTATTGTTTAGTTTTTCTGGTGAGCCTGATTTATCTAAGGCAGCAGGGCAACTGCTTGTCTGTATTTTCTCTGTAGCCTGTTGTGATGAGGAAGACATTACTGTATCATCTCTTACAGGGGACTTTCATTTTGCCGACTGACTGAAATCAAAATCTGTTTAAAGGATCGAATAACTCTGTTGGTTTAGAAGACATAGCTCTACAAAACCAAAAAAGCATATTCATTGATCCTCCAGGACCTATGCTGAAACTTAACAAAAAAAAAAAAAAAGAGAAAAAGTAGAGTAGATAATAAACTCTGGGTAACAACTGAGATTTCTTCACAGACCATTCACTCAAACCCATGTTTTCTTTTCTTTAATTGTAACTTATGAAAGGCTTTTTTGGTTTAAAGTCCTGTCTGCCTATGGCAGTCCTCACTTGCAAGGAGAATTGTACAAACCTGATAGACGTCAGCTATTCAGGGACTAACTCAGGAGATCACCTTCTCCTTTAACATATCTAAATTACATGTCACTGCTATGAATAAGATTATCCTAAACAGAATTAATTTATTTCTGCACTCTTTCTAGCAGCTAGTTGCATATCCTGTGCATGATCACTCATTGTTTTTCCAATACAGAAGGCTATTTCTGGGCACCAACTCTGCTGTTTGCACAGAAGCAAGAGGTTATAACTGGTTCCCCTACATGCTGCCGATGTGACTGTCCACAGTTTAAATTGATTCTAAGATTTCTAAGTAATCAGAGACGCTTCTGACAGAGGCCAGCTGCTAACGGGTTGGCACAAAACACAAGCCCAAGCAGTTGCCTTAAATGAACATTGTGCTATTCATGCTATTCAGTAAGGAAGGAGAAATCCCGTGTGCAGAGAAAACCCCTGGAAAGACAGAAACATAATGTAAGCATCCAGCCTGGTGCATCAAATATAACACAAATACTTTGCTGATAAATGCTAAACCAAATTATTAAAAGATTTCAACAAGCCCTAGTTTCTTATGGATAATGAATTCTTGAAGAATTAACTGTAAGCGTAAGCACTACAGAAAGGGCAGTCCTACACATTTAATATTTATAACAGACTTACCTAATACTGGCAGAAATGGCAGCTCTGGGGAAGAGCAGAGGAATGCCTGGCTGAGCAGTCTGTCTATTGGAATTTGAATATTTTGGAATATTCAAGAAAGCAAATGGGCTTCTGTGTTATGTTATAAGATGTTTATTAGGTATGGCTAGATGTGATGTTAGATACAGTATGCCATGGCACTGGGGAATCTCTGAGAATCAGGCAAATTGTCTGGAGAAGAGAATTCAGCTGTAAAAAATACAAGCATTATATATTTTCTTACTCTGGAATGAAAATAACGCTACCATCTTGTCAGGTATCCTTCAAAAAGAGGAAGGGAATGAGGGGCGCTAGGCAGAAAAAGCAGAAGGTTGAGATTTTTTTTTAATATGGAGAGAGTCAAGATGAGTCTCCAAGTGGGCACAGAATCACAGAATCATTGCATAATTTGGGCTGGAACGGACCTTAAATGTCTTGTTTCAAGCGCCCTCCCACTGGCAGGGTCACCTTCCACTAGATCAGGTTGCTCAAGGCTCCTACTAACCTCACCTTATAGTATTTTGCAAAGTATATGGCAGGAATTTTTTCTTCATGTAATAAAGAGATTTTCACATTTGTTTCTGAGAAACAGCTACTGTGTACAAGCTTTTTTCAATAATACTTAAAAAACACCAACCCTTAACTCTAAAGCTAGATACGTAAATTTCTATTCAGATACTTGTGGAAATTATCACACCCTTATAGGAGCTCTAACTTTTAATAACTTAACCTCCTCCAATTTGGCCACTTTGGGACTGTCTAACATCAATAAATAAATTACCTTTTGTCTGGGAGTGTTTAATGAGTACTTTTTGGAAGAAAAAAAACACTGGAAAAAAAAAAAAAGAAGATCTTGTAAATGTATTGCATCCATAATCAGACAAGTTATTACCTTTTGGCCATTTCCAGTCAAACAAAGCATACTTTTGAACATTAAACCAGCAGAAATTGCAATGTGAACCTATGTGACTTCTGAGAAGTTTTATAACTGTGTGGAAGTGGAGGACAAGTGAAAGTCTTTGGTAATACTTCTTACAAACATATAAGGTAAGACAAACTTTTCTGTGATGCTTGGACAGTGGTATATTTCAACATGAAATCTTATTTTCAGAGGCTCTCCTGATAGATTTACAAATGCAAAAGTGCATATTTTGTGTGGAGGTTGATGCCTTTGTAGATGTGAATATCACAAACTTTGCCTTTAGGCAAAAACACTTACATAAATTTAGCATTAAAAAATGACATTGTATTCCTTCAACATGACCTGGATCTGGTAGGATTCATCCTTTTTAACACTTACGTAAATGTAAATTAATTCTAAACCATAGAAGTAGTCATTAAGAACAATTAAAAAGCAGTTAGCATGTTTACGGCTGAAGTTCATTGGATTGGTGCAACTCTGCAGTATACATTAGCTTTACAGCACTGGCTATTCTTTTGGTGCAGTTGCACCAATACCATGTTGGCATAGGAAAGCAGAGCCACAATCTGCTTCTTCAAGGTATAGATGGGTAAAAATTCAGGGTTGTTCTCAAATGTATTTTAAAATGCTGTCATTTTTCTAATTCAAAGTTCTCTGCAATGTGGCTGACTGATTCAAATCGGGGTGAGTGCTCTTTGGGATGTATTACCTAGGTGTGTACAGACATGTAATCTTATCTCCACTGCTTCACTTCATTATATATTTTATCCAAAGCATTTCTCATAGCTATTAGTCTCTCACACTGATGGTATTTAAACTATTTTTGTTCTGTCTCACTCTCTAATTCCCGTAAGTACTGACTTTCCACCATGTTACTCTAGTTTTCTACTGTGTTTAACTTTGTTATAATATATGGACATAAATGCAGAAGTAGTGGAATGATAAATCATGTCTGTCATGCACTAATTATACTTGCTTTGGGTAACCCATGAACACCCTGAGCAGTGTGAAGTACACGGCTTTACTATTTAAGGTCCAATGTATTTGTACCCTAGTTATGTACATTACATATCAGATTAATCCCTATTTATTTACCCCAGGAACATAAAAAAGCATTAAACGCAATCCTGTATCCTAAATTTTGTCTAGCATAGAGTTTTCACCAGTCTTAATTCTTGATTAACTTCTCAACTTGGACTTCAAAAAATACAAAGCCTTTTTACTCTACTCAGATGACAGCTCTGCAGTAGCAGAAGGGTTTTCATAAAGTTAGATTTCCCGGCACAGTTCTTGATAACAGACCATATTAAATATGATTGTCTTCTCCTTTAAAGCCCCAATTCACCACTCTGGTTCTATGTTACCATGCTTCAAACAAACAAAAGCAATACTGGAGCAATCCAGTAAGATTAGCACATGTAGCCGGTTTCTCACTGAGAAGTATAGAGGAACTCTAATTTCTGCAGCTGAATGTGAAAATAATTTAAGGAGAGAAAAATATAGCTTTAAGTAGGAATCTTCAAAACTGCTGGCACAGATCTTATTAAAGATAAGGAGAAAATAAAATATTAAGGTATATAATAGTTGAACACTGAGTTTTCCTGAAGGCTACAGCTGGGATCTGAATGGGCTAGAAAGGCAATATTTCACTTTCAATATGAAAAAGTTCCACTTGCAGAAAAACCTTGATCTGCCACTTCAGATAGAAGAAGAATTTAGAATTGCTTACAGAGCTTTCTTCCATCTCTATTGCTTGTAGATTTTTTTCCAAAGTAGCAGGCTTTGTTATTTTCTGATCCTTTTGTTTTTCTCAGATGGTGATAAGGACCACATTATGAACGAAATCAGGAAGTGTAAAGGAAGTTTTTCATAACCGGGAGAAAATACATGTTTTTCTAGATTTCGCTAAGGCAAAACAAGCCTGAACAAAGAAGCTTATGATTCTGAAAAATGTGTTTGCTTCCTTTAGCATGACTGCTCCGGGGTGGTATGTGTTTTTTTGGGTTGCTTTTTTTGTTTTGTTTTTAAATTTTCCTTCAGCTAGAATATGACTAATTGCTGAAGGGAAAGAAAAAATATTTTTTTCTTTTATTAAAAAGGTGCTGAGCATATTTACTGGCACACTTTGTAAAACAGAAAGCTCAAAAAAGACATTTTCATTGTGATTTCATTGCCATTCCAGTGATGGGCTGCTCTCTGAAAGCTTTGTTCCTAGAACAGATATTGAAATAGTTATTTCACCTTCCATCCTTAGGTCTTTCACTTTAATGATATACAATAAACATTCCTTGCTAATGAACAGATTTGTATCAGGATTTGTTAATGAAAATGAGTACAGAGGATAGTACTGTTTAATGGGCCAGAAAAAAATTTCCCTCAGTTCTGTAAAGTAATATTTGCCATCATGTAGTGGCCTCTGCAGAGCTTGCAGTCAGGTTCTGTTCTGTTTTCAGGGAATCAATGGGGAACAAAGCTTTCATAGCTCTCCTGAGACTGGTGAATTTCCTTGTTCTGCTCCTCCTTTGGTGGAGGAAGGTCCCACAAGCAGTAGACATGTGACTTGCCTATCTTGTTAGTCACTATGTAGCCTATTCCCTATGGTAGTTCTCTCTGGGAAGGAAATCAGGGATATGCAAAAATAAAACAGAATGGAACGGAAAATAATTGGAAATTTCCTTCGGAAGGGACTGAAAATGATCACCTAGGCTCAATAGGTCTAATGGCACCTCACCTTCTCAGAGTCAAGTACTTGCAAAGGCCAAGGAAGTCACAATGTTGGAAGAGACTAGGCATACCACTGAAGCAGAAAGATTTGAAGGAAGATCAAGTCAGTTTGGTCCTTTGAACAAATGAATACTTTGCAGTAGGAAAGTAATATGAAAGAAATTTATCACTCACTAGTGGTTCTTTGTCTGACTACCTCTCATCTCTGCAACATGCGGAGTTACTAATTAATATATTGATTCTATATTCATGAATTATTAAAGTTCCAATAAAATAAATAATAAAGCTAAAATAAAAGATGCATTTGTATACAGAAAGCACTTCTAAGCAATTTAAATAAAGCTGAATATACAGCTCTCCAAGAACTGGAGGCTAATATAGCACAGTGGGGGCTGAAAGTTTTGATTGTTTTTCATTCATGTTTCAGTCTCTGTACTGATGCATGTACTCATTTCTAAGTTTCCATGTAGCTGTAAAACTTTCAGCTTCATGCTGTGGTTGTGTACTTTGTCAGGCTTAAGGACACTCTTTCAAAGCCATTTTCTCAAATGATTACAGCTACTGTTAAAAAACCCAGTTCTGAATACCCAGGAATGAGTATCTTAATAAGCAGATTAAGCCTTGCCATTTTCTTGCTAATTGTTCTTGTTTTCTTGTCTGTAGAAAAGAGTGTTATTTCTATGAGAAGTTAACCTTTAGTTAGTAAGTGCATCAGCATAACTTGATTTGCCATGTGGCTGTAATAAAAGCAGTACAAAGGCCAAAAACAATTTTCATTTTATGTACACATTAAAAGTTAATCTTCAGCCTTTTCCATTTCACTAAAAACCCAGAAAGTACAGTACATAACTTTGTGCCTTGAGTTTTTAGGTGGAACTAATTTAATATTTATTAGTTACTTTTCATGGTAGAGTTATCACTCATCACAGCTGTGTGCATTTAGACCAGCTAATCATCTGATTTGATTCGTTATCATGGAAAACAGGTGAATATTTATTTTTAAGACCTTTTTTGATAGTTGAGCAGTCTGAGGAGGAAGAGGAAACCTGGCTGGTTCTGAGTGTTTGGATGAAGGGAGGAGCTCTATTTAATCAGGGCCAGATTTATGAAGGGGATGCCAGCGTAAAGATTCATGTTGGAAATGATCCATATGTAATACCATGGTTTGACCCCAGTTAAGTACACAAGGCATGTCTCATCTAGGCTGAAATTAGAAAAATGAAGGTAGTTACATTAAAGAAGGGATAAAGCTGATCTGTGAACACTTGTGGCTATGTCTCTGTTCATTAACTCTTACAACCACCTGTCAGATTCTTTTAAGGCTATTCACAAGTATTCACACATTCCTTCTCTGGTTTTATGTCAATAAAAATCTATGCTTTAAAAATAGAAAATCCCCTTTCTGTGCTAATACATTGTGTTTACAAATTTCATGATGCCCATTAAATGTCTCCTGTTACAAAATCCAGGAAGGAGACATAACTTGATGGGTTTTTTTCCTCAGGCATTCAATCTTGATCCCATCAAGACAGGAAAAAAAAAAAAACCCAAACAACCCCCACCCCCCCAAAAAAAAAAAAAAAAAAAAAAAAAACCAAAACAAAAAACCCAAGCCAAAACAGAAAAAAGAGAAAAATAATTTCCTATTCATGTATTCAGAATGCATGTAAAATAATTGGCTTTCCCTTAGCTCTGTGGGATTTTAGTTTTGTTGTAGCACAATGCTTATTGAAATAACTTGTAGAATGATAGCCTTAGAGGCTGTGTTATTTTGCGTTTGTGGACTCATTATAGTACTTAGTACTTTAAGTTTTCTTAATGCTGCTCATTATTTACACTTATATTCAAAGTTATAAGGTAACTTATTTGCCAGACCTGACCATTTGGGATTTTTTTGTCTTCTGATGTATGCTGGCTTTAGAAATATTTCTGCTTACATATGAACCTTTTTTTTTTTTAATCTATAACACATTATGGCTTCTTTGAAATATTTTATTCCAGTTTAGTAAATAGCTATTGAAAGAGCTTTTATTCCTAAAAGTGTGGTCACTGACAAATCCAAGTCTGTTTCTGGTACTAGAAGTTCAGCTTCGATACTAGTTTTGCTTTGTTTTAATAACATAAGTTATGCAGCAGAATTCTTCTTGAATTAATACATCTTACAAAACCCAAGAAAAGAAGCAGAAGTCTTCCTATTTGCATACAGTGGGAGTGGGCTCAAGGGCCCAGCCAAGAATTTTGTTAAACCTATGAGGTATGAGCAGTCTGAAGGAAAATTGATAAATAAACAAGACAGAGAAATTATAGTTTTGCTGTGTTGGGTTTTTTTTCAGTTACGCTCAGACTGATGTTTCCTGGGCCAATTTTCTTTAAACAGAAGTAAAATAGATATTCTGAATATTTTATATGCAAATATCTACACCATACATCTATTTTCTTATCGCAATTATGTAGTTCACAAAGGAACACCTGGCAACTTTCATCAGCTGTATTTGCAAGTGATCGATATAAAAGCCAAAGGCAATAAGAAGTCATGCACATATGGAATAGTGCAAAGCCAACTGGTGCCTTTTTTTTTTTTGTTAAATGAAACAGAACATATGGATATTCTGATTCACATGCTTCAGATGTTTGCAAGCATATAAAGCATTTGGGAAAACAGAGGTAGAATTGTTGTCCTACATGATCAACCACATAGCCAGGTATTTTCTTACACGGTTGTTATTTACCTTTTCACAGCAGATTTTATTACATTGTTTTTCATTACAGAAGATTCTTTCTTGTGGAGGGTGACATGAGGATCACTGTTGTTTTCATTAGAGCAAAATGACAGCTAAGAAAACAATTAAGAGTTCACTCTTCTGAAAAGCAGTTGAGGAAGTGTAGATCTCTCTGATGAAGCCAATGGGTTTGCTAGTTAGATCTCCTGTATTTCACTCTTTTGCACTTACTTAATAAATAAAAACCAGAAAAACAGAGAAATTAAATGAAAGAAGAAAAAAAATGGATATTTTCTTAGCCTACTGCTTATATAAATGTACATATGCATACACATATTTAAAGGAACATTTATGAAGTTGCTTCTACAGTTCCCCTGTGAATTAGGTACTCTGACACTCAAAGATGAGTTTCTCTTATGAATCAATGTATGTGGAAATACATGTAGAATATTTAATGAGTAATGTTCAAAAAACAGGCAATCAGAAACTTTTTTTTTTACAGGCAAGCACCTAACCTATTCGCTTTTGCTGCTGTGGGGGAAAAGAAATTACACAGTTCCATATCTAGATGGAATAAACCACCAGATATATTTTTTTTTTTGAAAATCTGATTCTTCATGGATCATCCAGTCACTGTAGTAGATCAAATGCAGACAAAGGCAATTAATAATTGTAGATCCTTAGGTCTTGGACTCAGTAGTTAACAAAGACCTAAAGAGAAAAAGAAGATGCCCAGCTTGAGCACTTTTGGGTATATATTTTGAGATTAAAACATACAGAAAGAAAAGAATGGATCTGTAGATGCCTTTACCACTACCTTCACTAGAACAGAAGTGCAAATCATAGAATCATAGAATAGTTAGGGTTGGAAAGGACCTTAAGATCATCTAGTTCCAACCCCCCTACCATGGCCAGGGACACCTCACACTAAACCGTGTCACCCAAGACTCTCTCCAACTTGGCCAGGAACACCGCCAGAGATGGAGCATTCACAACTTCCCTGGACAACCCAGTCCACTGCCTCACCACCCTTACAGGAAAGAATTTCTTCCTCATATCCAATATAAACTTCCCCTGTTTAAGTTTGAACCCGTTACCCCTTGTCCTCTCACTACAGTTTCTAATGAAGAGTCCCTCCCAAGCATCCCTATAGGCCAACTTCAGATACTGGAAGGCTGCTGTAAGGTCTCCACGCAGCCTTCTCTTCTCCAGGCTGAACAGCCCCAACTTTCTCAGCCTATCTTCATATGGGAGGTGCTCCAGTCCCCTGATCATCCTCGTGGACCTCCTCTGGACTTCTTCCAACAGTTCCATGTCCTTTAGATGTTGAGGAAACCAGAACTGCACACAGTACTCCAAGTGAGGTCTCACGAGAGCAGAGTGGGGGGGCAGGATCACCTCCCTGGATCTTCTGGTCACACTCCTTTTGATGCAGCCCAGGATACGGCTGGCTTTCTGGGCTGCGAGTGCACACTGAAGCCAGCTCATGTTCATTTTCTCATCAAGCAAAACCCCCAAGTCCTTCTCTGCAGGGCTGCTCTGAATCTCTTCTCTGCTCAACCTGGAGCTGTGCCTCAGATTGCTCTGACCCAGGTAGAGGACCTTGCACTTGACATGCTTAAACTTCCTCAGGTTGGCATCAGCCCACCTCACAAGCATGTCAAGGTCCCTCTGGATGGCATTCCTTCCCTCCAACGTATCAAATGAACTGAAATGTCTCTGAGTTGGAGAGACATCAACTTGATAGGGAGACCACTCGGTGGATAAAGAACTGGGTGGATGGCTGCACGCAAAGTGTTGTGCTCAATGGCTCAATGTGCAGCTGGAAACCAGTAACGAGTGGTGTCCCCCAGGGATCAGTGTTAGGGCCCATCTAGTTCAACATCTTTGTCAAGGACATGGACAGTGGGATTGAGTGCGCCCTCAGCAAATTTGCCAATGACACCAAGCTGTTTGGTTCAGTTGATACACTGGAGGGAAGGAATGCCATCCAGAGGGACCTTGACATGCTTGTGAGGTGGGCTGATGCCAACCTGAAGTTTAACCATGCCAAGTGCAAGGTCCTCCACCTGGGTCAGAGCAATCCGAGGCACAGCTCCAGGTTGGGCAGGGAAGAGATTCAGAGCAGCCCTGCAGAGAAGGACTTGGTGGTTTTGGTTGACAAGGAAATGAACTTGAGCTGGCTTCAGTGTGTGCTCGCAGCCCAGAAAGCCAACCGTATCCTGGGCTGCATCAAAAGGAGCATGACCAGAAGATCCAAGGAGGTGATCCTGCCCCCCTACTCTGCTCTTGTGAGACCTCACTTGGAGTATTGTGTGCAGTTCTGGTTTCCTCAGCATAAAAAGGACATGGAACTGTTAGAAGAAGTCCAGAGGAGGTCCACGAGGATGATCAGGGGACTGGAGCACCTCCCGTATGAAGATAGGCTGAGAAAGTTGGGGCTGTTCAGCCTGGAGAAGAGAAGGCTGCGTGGAGACCTTACAGCAGCCTTCCAGTATCTGAAGGGGGCCCATAGGGATGCTTGGGAGGGACTCTTCATTAGAAACTGTAGTGAGAGGACAAGGGGTAACGGGTTAAGACTTAAACAGGGGAAGTTTATATTGGATATGAGGAAGAAATTCTTTCCTGTAAGGGTGGTGAGGCAGTGGACTGGGTTGTCCAGGGAAGTTGTGAATGCTCCATCTCTGGCGGTGTTCCTGGCCAAGTTGGAGAGAGTCTTGGGTGACATGGTTTAGTGTGAGGTGTCCCTGGCCATGGCAGGGGGTTGGAACTAGATGATCTTAAGGTCCTTTCCAACCCTAACTATTCTATGACTCTATGATTCTACGATTATGAAAAATTTCTTCACTGAAAGGGTTATCAAGCATTGGAACAGGCTGCCTAAGGAAGTGATTGTATCATAGAGGCATTTAAAATGCATGTAGATGTGGCATTAAAGGCATGGTTTACTGGTGGACTTGGCAATGTTGGGTGTATGGTAGGAAGCAGTGACCTTAAGGGTCTTTCCAGCCTAAGTGGTTCTATGAGAAGGCTTTTTCATTTAATTCACATATTATTACTAATGTGACATTTTTAACACTTTCCTTGTGGATGATTTGAACCAGCATTTCTGTAAGCCAAAGTCCTAACTCAAAATCACACTTGTGTTCACTCCAAGATTCTCCAGTGATGACATTGAAATCTACAATTCTAGTGAAAAATATTTATTTATTTATTTACTTGTTTCCTTATTACCCTGAAAATAAAAATCAAGTATTTAATATGCAAACATCTCTAGTCCACTTGATCTCCATATCTATTATCATCTGGTATTGTATGCTATTAATTAATACTTGCAACAAGGTTACTCATCTCTGCTATCTCTGTCACTTAAAACCCCCCTTATGAAAATGTGCGGTTTAGTGCTTATTTTTCTACTAAGGTGGCATCTTTCCAGCTTCTTGCAGTTACACCTTCATAGCTGTAACAATGCCAGCCTTAACAATACTGTGTCCCAGAAGATGGTGCTGTTGATACTAAGTCCCCACATACACACACTGCATTAAACACCTTTATTTAAAGGGTTTATTTGACTGATAAATAATTTTCTTCTCCTTGGAAAAAGAGAAGAGGAGAGGAAGACTGTTGCCTTTCTGAAAGGCACCTGACCACCAGCAGAGCAAGTCAGGGTACAGCATGTCTCCATCTTAATCTGGTTGTGTTTCTGCAAAGAAGCTGATGTGTGATGCCTCTGCTGTACCTCCTTCTTCACCTCTCACTAGAGATTTGATGTGTCTTTATAATGTGCAATAAGGCCTCCCAAATCTGAAAATGCTATTGGAAAGAGAAATAATACCAGGCAGACTTTAAGAGACCATCTGACAACCCAGTCATCACACTTCTGAGTCATAAAGGCTTTTCTGTTCAGTGATCTCCCTTTCACACCTACTCTAAATCCCTCCGTTGCACCTAAGACACTTGATGAGACTCTCAGTCACATCACTCACAAAAGAAAAACAGTGAAGATCTCCTTGTGTTAGTGTTTTATATTGCTGGAATTGTAAATCAAAAGTATGATTAAACTCTTAATTTCAAGGCCTACTATATTTTTTGATGCACATACAATGTATCTCAAGGTATACCAAAATTACCTTTGATCTAAGTTTGCATCAGAAATTAAACCAAAAGTTATTAGTTGCATTTTGTTTTGTTCTTTGTTTATGTACTCCCATTAGTTCAGAAGCGCTGCTGGGTTTGTTTTAAAAGGTTCTGATTCTGGCACTATACTTTCCTCAAAAATAAATGTTATTTGCCCACTTCGTGTCTTATTCTTAAAATAATACACAGAGCAGTTCCGATTTTACAAGTCTGAACACTTGCAGTTGATGTCAAAAATGAAAATGGATTTAACAAAAACACCAGTGGAAAAAAAAGACAGGTCTGCTGTTAAACAGAAGGCCTATCAGAAAACATCAAAATCAAGAGTCTTAACTGATTTCTGTACACATTGGAGAAGTTGTTTTGAGTTTCTAGCACAAAGTAATTTAGAGAATTTTTCAATATGGGATGTTAATTGTATCTGATACACTGTGGTTTTAAAAACATTAACTTCATATGCACCAAACAAGTTAGGTGCTACTATTTTGAACAATGTTAAAACATTTTTGTGCGTCCTTCAGACTTGTTTTCAATGAAAAGCTGAAGTAGATGGGAAAGCCTGCCAGAGCATCTTATTGTTAGAATTTAACATATTTACCACAAAAGCTAGGAAACTACACCCTGACATTTTAAGAATAACATGTTCCAGTTAACACATTTCAGATAATGAATCCTTCTTATACATTTAAAACTGCACATACTGTGAATATATTAAGTCTAGGATCTGCACCTGAGCTGGACTCAGTGCAGGCACATCAGCAGAGGCAAGGAATGAAACACCCTGCTTCTCCCTTCAGAACTCCCTTTTGACAGGATACTTCTCTGGAAGCTCATTCTGCACTATGGCAAGCCTATTTAGCTCACACTGGCGTAAGCAAAAGTTCTAGTAACATATTTAAAATTAATTTTAAAATCCCACAAAACACCTGCCTCTGCAATCTCCTCTGCTATATCTAGTCTTAAACTGTCTTTATAATTAAACACCAGACTCTACCTTTTCAACAGTCTTCAGAGGAAAAGAAAGAACATGAAGGATTCTTTTCCATGAATTCCTGGGCTTGTTTCTGCTCCCTGCAGTGACTTCCCTGGGGAGGCTAGGCACATGGGTGGAGAAATGACGAAGCTGCTCAGAAAGTAAATTGAAACCCTAACTGTGCTTTCAGTCTTTGTACTGCGTTGCTTACATCTATCCCATGATTACCCTCCTCCTGTCCCAAATACAAATCTGGAAACAAAGTAGCAGTCCCTAGCAACTATACAGAATTTAATTTTCATAAGATGAATCTGAAAATTTCTCAAGGAAGTGTCCAGTTTTTTTGTCAGGCAGAAGCGCTGCTAAGGGGTACTGCCAATGTACTCATGATCTGAGGGCTTATTAGAATTTAAGGTGTTGTAAGGATATTTTTTCACCTGCAAAAAGAAGCAATCAAAGTACTACTGTAATGTCTGAATGTTTTATGGGTGAATATTTACCTGATTGTTTTATCCTGTGAAGAAAATCAATGAAAAAAATCAACACTATTTTGTGAGACAGCCCTGTGTATTGCATAGGGCTCCCCCTGCCTGTTTAAGGAGATGACTGGGGAATAGAATGGCAAGTCCCTTCAGAAAGTCCATGGAGCTCCAGAGCAAAAGGCTGGGAGCAATCAATCAGCTTAGCTCTGTGGATAGCAATCTTTGGAAGAAAACAAATAAGATCCTTATCACGCCAGATCTACTTCTATAGCAAGTATGTCACAGTGTACGCTAAGAGCATGTTTGCAGTGCTTGATGTGTGGTGAAGCTCTCCTTGGTCTGGAACAGTTTTACCATACTTATCAGTGCTTAGGTCTGTGCCTTCACTCACACTTTAACATTTAGATTCCAGGGCTTTTATCAGAGTCTTTCAGGAAAGCAGAAACATGGATGTCTTTTATACAAAGCAAAATAACTCAGTGAATGCAAAAATCAACACACAAATGGAAGTGTTTTTCCAAATAGAAGGTACATTTACACCTGTGCAAGTACCTGGATTTTCCTGATGAAAACTTATGCATCTCTGCAAGTGTCAAGTCATAGCAGGCTTAATCCTAAATACCTCCCAAATGTCAAAAGAAAGAAGGCTTCTTCCCTTGCCTTACCTGCCTGGCTCCCTGCTATCCACCTAGAAGGCAAGAAGCAGTTTAATCTCTCTCTCTTTTTCCATCTTCTTTGGTCCTCTGGACACTGCCTGATACTGAAAATGGAAGGTTCTGTTTTCAACAGCCAGTGGAGCTGATCACATCCATGCCTGGCCCTGCACAGCCAGACCTTGAAATGGCTGTGGTATTCATGGTTGAAAGTGAGAGGAAAGGAGAGGGACCTCCTTTGTACTTCTTCTCCATTCATAATTCTTTTCAGGGCTGTTTCAGATACAATTAACACCACTGTCAAATATTAAAGAGCAATTTCTTCTGATCTCCTGTATATAAACCCCCTTAGAATAGTACTTCTGACTCCCCTTGTCAGAGACAACTGTAATTGTATATTTGCTTATATGACCCCTATATGCTTGCTCTGCTTCATTACTCATTTTACAGTTGGACTTCAAAAGAGAAAACTCGTTAATAATTCTTAATCTAATGAATCATTCAAAATATCCAGCCACTTGGCTGCTGGCTCTTTTCTCATGCTGACCATTTTTTATGGTGATATTTTATATATTAAGATATTTTAGTCTTTGGACCATAAAAGGTTGATAAGCAATGTACGTATTTACCCCAGAAGAAAGGGGTAGTCTGCTGCTTTAAAATATTCACTTAGTTGAAAATAATATTTTATTTAAGAAAGAACAGTATGTAAAGAAACAAACAAACTTCTCTTCCTGTCAGGTAATACAGATTATATTTGATGATCTATAATTTATTCTTTCAGCAATGATCTTTCTATTTTTTTATTATGTGTGAGTTTGGTCTAATACCTACAGAAGAATTATTTCCCCAGACTAGAAAGTATTTGCTAATAAGAAGCACAACTCTAAATGCTCTATCTTCCTTTCTTCTCCCTCCTTTTCTCTTAATCATACATTGTGGAAAAGCATATTTCTCTGATACTGCATTTTACCATGCAGAACCTAAGCAACAGGATCCAGCTTCTTGAACACTTAAATACCTAGTACTCATTTACTGTTGAGATTATTAGAAATGCAGTATATCCACTTATTTTGGTGTCTGTGTTATGAAAGCCTGAAGCACCTCTGGACATAGCTTGTTTAAGCAGTAGGGTCATTCACTGTTTAGAAGAATCAGACTTATTGGTACATTGGAATGTATTTCTCCGTGTTATTCTGAGGAGGTTTGTTATTTTGCTTTTGCGTTTGTTCTGTCTCATCCTCTGAGATTCTGTGTTTACTCAAGAACAACATGGAGATTTCCTTTGAGCAATTACTTTCAAAGATCTATATCTGATAAGCAAGAAAGCAATAATCCATAAAAAGTTACTAAAAAATGTAGAAAAATTATTGATTAGAAACAAACAGCTCCCTACCTTACTATGCTGGATGTGCTGTAGATTTTGTGAAAGCAGGTTGTCTTTTAAAGAACATTGGCATTAGGTCTCCTCACTGTTTCCACTTACTCTTCATTTCTGTCAAACCTGAGAAATGCAAGAATGTCAGTAAAACAAAACAAAGCACCCATTTGTCACTGTCTCCACTTGTAACAGCACATCCCTGTCACTTTTCTCAAGCTGCAAGGGCTGAAATGGTGATGGGGGCCCTACAGCTGGGAAAGCAAACCTGCCAAGCTTGGCAACAGTGGCATCACAGGAGACTCAGCTGGGGCGTCTCTGGTCTTGTGAAGCTTCTTGAGCTATTTGTAATAATTTTAAAATATAATTCTGAAGTTTCTTAAGAAAACAAATTAGCTTTCTTGCTTTAATGGGGGTGTAGGGAGTAAGGAAAGTGTGATATTTGACATTTTCCCACAAGAGTATTTCCACGCGGAAGAAACTTTATTTTCCAAACAAATCTTCCTTTGTTCAAAACATTTTGTCGAGATTTCATGATTGCCTGATATGCTACTATCAGACCCTATATTACACATGAGTCTGAGGTGCATAACTTAAATCAAGACCATGGGAATTACTGTTTGAGGTCAGCTATAAAGCTTCAGGTAGCCCAGAATCAATGGAGAAGGAAGATGTTGCCTGCTACATTGTTGGATCCCAGATGTGGCACACCATTCACAATCAAGATGTAAAATTTAGATTCAGATTGGCCTAAATAACCCCCTTTTCCAAATATCTTCTTCAGTACTCACACCAAGTTGTGCTCCAGAAGATTTAATCATGGTATTTTTTCCAACCAAGGGCTATTTCTTGCCTGGTTCTTAAATTGACATGTAGCTTGACATGAAGGTGATGATAAGCTTTATTCTTTTCAAAGAACAGACATAATTGCAGCCCATGCACTCTGTGATTTCCTTTCCAACTCCTAGTCAGGAAAAGGTGAGGCCATCAAGGTGCAGTTAATTGGGCAGATAATATGTACAATCTCTGCACATCTCAGAAGCATTAGAAGGATTATACCTCTCAATGTATCTCTAGGCAATGACCAGCCTTGTTATTGACTGTATCCACAAAACACAAGCTATGTTAAGGGAAAAAAAGGAAAAAAAAAGGAAAACAGCCAGCAGAACAAATACTTTCCTGATTCATCTTTCTTCAAAGTAAATTTAGGATAATGTTCTATTCTTTGTTTCATCAGTACAAACCAACTCCCCTACAAGTCCTTATCCCCAAAAAACTGGATATGCTGTGTTTTATCTTTGTGACTGAGAGAAGAAGTTGGATCTCTCTGATCAGAAGGTATTTTATATTTCAGTGAAGTTGCTAATTGACCTAGGGACAGAGCAGTGGATTAGCTGAATAAAATTTCAGAGGCAAAGAGAATTTTATAGTGATTATGACCTAGGCTTATAACACATTTCAGTCTCTGGTGTTTCCTTGTCTATTTGCAGAACTCTGAAACCCTTATAAATATTGTGTTACACCTACCAGACAGGGTTTACAGCATTGGCTGTTTTCAAGCATGTACTGAAATAAATTAGTCTTGTTTTTTCTCTTATGCAGTTTGAAGCATTTTTTTTTTTATTCATTACCTCACTTGGAGTACTGTGTGCAGTTCTGGTGTCCTCAACATAAAAGGACATGGAACTGTTGGAACAAGTCCAAAGGAGGGCCATGAGGATGATCAGGGGACTGGAGCACCTCCCATATGTAGATAGGCTGAGAAAGTTGGGGCTGTTCATCC
Source organism: Ara ararauna (assembly GCA_028858755.1). Taxonomy (NCBI): domain Eukaryota; kingdom Metazoa; phylum Chordata; class Aves; order Psittaciformes; family Psittacidae; genus Ara; species Ara ararauna. The sequence goes on from CM054379.1 coordinate 100,115,745, forward strand.
TGGAGAAGAGAAGGCTGCGTGGAGACCTCATAGCAGCCTTCCAGTATCTGAAGGGGGCCTATAGGGATGCTGGGGAGGGACTCTTCTTCATTAGGAGAAGGGATAATGGGTTCAAACTTAAACAGGGAAAGTTTAGATTGGATATGAGGAAGAAATTCTTTCCTGTAAGGGTGGTAAGGCACTGGAATGGGTTTCCCGGGGAAGTTGTGAATGCTCCATCGCTGGCGGTGTTCAAGGCAAGGTTGGACATAGCCTTGTGTGACATGGTTTAATGTGAGGTGTCCCTGCCCATGGCAGGTGTGTTGGAACTAGATGATCTTAAGGTCCTTTCCAACCCTAAACTATTCTATAATTCTATGTTTCTATGGTTTACCTTTCTTGTCTGAATGGTTTTGTAAAGTTCTAAAGTTTTAGCTAGATACATTAGAATTAAAATTACTTTTTTTTTTCAAGGGTTTTGTAACTTGGCTTTTAAGGGAGTAAAGCTTACATGATCATTTCTTGGTGCATGGATTTGAATGTGAGATGAACAGGAAAATCAAAGCACTTTTGAAGCTATTAGGGTTAACCAAATTTTATACAGTAGCTAGATCTTAAAACTACCCATAAGTTTGTGGAAAACTCTATCTCAGGAAAGGCACAAGGTGGAAGCAACGTATGTGGGAAGCAGCTGATATTACCCTAAACTTTGGTACTGTCATGATAGCAATAAACACCTTGAAACCCTAATGTTCTTTGTAAATTTTGCTATCTATGGAGCTTTGCCTTTTTTCTCTCATGTGAGAATGTTTGGCTATTCTTCCTTACAGAATCTGTCTGCCTTTAGGTGTTTCCAGTATAAAACTTTTGCACCAGAAAAGTCAGATTGTGCCAGTTACCCTCACAGCTCAGTGCAATCTGTCTTTAGAATTACTCATGAGATTTTACGGCAGTACTGTGAGTAGGGTAAGATGAAGTTAGAAAACACTGCTCCACTGAACACTATGATAAAACCCACTTTTGCATTAGCCATGCCATAATTTGTCCCCAGAAAATGTAGGGTAGAATTCCAGTGAGTGTTTGCAGGAAGATTAGCCTGTAATCCCCTACAAGTAAACAAAAATGAGTGCATTTGCAGTGCATGTGTTTTTAAATTAAGCTGCTAAGGAGAAAGTATGACAGCGACCATCCCATTGCACAGCAAAAAGCCAGATTTTGTTCCTAGTTTTAGTAAGAAGTTGCAGTGAATTTGGAGGAACTTCTCTGTGGTATAAATGGGACCAGACACTGGGTCATACTGATCACTCTTCCGCTCATATTGCACTTGATGAACAGGGCAATTGTGCTGGGTTGTGCAACACAGAAAAAACTTGCCAACATCTTTTGAGGGAGCAAAACAGAACACGTGAACATGGCAAAAAACAAGTAACTTCACTTTAATTACAAACGCAAGGTATCTTCAACAGCTGAGATCATATCTTGGTGTGAATTATGCGCAACAAAGTATAAGCATTTTTTGGGTATCATCATTTGGGCATGTCATCTTTTAGGTCTCAACTTTTGTGCATCTTTTGGGACTGTGAGAACAAAGACCTTAGGCCCACTGTAGGAGAGGATCAGATTCGAGACCATCTTAAGAACCTGAATGCGCACAAGTCTATGGGACCTGATGAAATCCATCCACGGGTCCTGAAGGAGATGGCAAATGAAGTTGCTGAGCCACTGTCCATCATATTTGAAAAATCATGGCAGTCAGGTGAAGTTCCCAACGACTCGAAAGAGGGAAATATAACCCCCATTTTCAAGAAGGGGAAAATGGATGAGCCGGGGAACTACAGACCAGTCCGTCTCGCCTCTGCCTGCCAAAATGTTGGAGCAGATTCTCCTGGAAGGCATGCTGAGGCACATGAAAAACAACAAGGTGGTTGGTGACAGCCAGCATGGCTTCAATAAGGGGAAATCCTGCCTGACCAGTCTGGTGGCCTTCTATGATGGAGCTACAGAACTGATGGACAGGGGTAGAGCAGCTGATGTCATCTACCTGGACTTGTGCAAAGCGTTTGACACTGTCCTGCACGACACTCTTGTCTCTAAGTTGGAGAGACATCAGTTTGATAGGTGGACTACTCGGTGGATGGATGACCATACGCAAAGAGTTGTGGCCAATGGCTCAATGTCCAGCTGGAGACCAGTAACAAGTGGTGTCCCTCAGGGGTTGGTGTTGGGACCAGTCTTGTGCAACATCTTTGTCAGTGACATGGACAGTGGGATTGAGTGCGCCCTCATCAAGTTTGCTGATGACACCAAGCTGTGTGGTTTGGTTGATACGTTGGAGGGAAGGAATGCCATCCAGAGGGACCTTGACACGCCTGTGAGGTGGTCTGATGCCAACCTGATGAAGTTTAAGCATGCCAAGTGCAAGGTCCTCCTGCTGGGTAGGAGCAATCCCAGGCACAGCTCCAGGTTGGGCACAGGAGAGATTCAGAGCAGCCCTGCAGAGACAGACCTGGGAGTGTTGGTTGATGAGAAAATGAACATGAGCTGGCAGTGTGTGCTTGCAGCCCAGAAAGCCAACCGTATCCTGGGCTGCATCAAAAGGAGTGTGACCAGATCAAGGGAGGAGATCCTGCCCTTCTACTCTGCTCTTGTGAGACCTCACTTGGAGTATTGTGTGCAGTTCTGGTGTTCTCAGCGTAAAAAGGACATGGAAGTGTTGGAACAAGTCCAGAGGAGAGCCACGAGGATGATCAGGGGACTGGAGCACCTCCCATATGAAGGCAGGTTGATAAAGCTGGGTCTGTTCATCCTGGAGAAGAGAAGGCTGCGTGGAGATCTTATCTGAAGGGGGCCTATAAGGTTGCTGGGGAAGGACTCTTCATTAAGGACTGTAGTGGTCGTATGAGGGGCAATGGGTTCAAACTTAAACAGGGGAAGTTTAGATTGGATATGAGGCAGATATTCTTTCCTGTAAGGGTGGTGGCGCACTGGAATGGGTTGCCCAGGGAAGTTGCGAGCATTCTATCCCTGGCAGTGTTCAAGGCCAGGTTGGACATAGCCTTGTGTGGCATGGTTTAGTGTGAGGTGTCCCTGACCCTGGCAGGGGTGTTGGAACTCAATGATCTTAAGGTCCTTTCCAATGATCATGATCCTTTCTATGATCCTGGTAACATGGAGAAGGAATGAAATGCATTAAGATTGTGATTGACATAATTACTTTGCATGGAATGGACTACTCATTTTAAATTAAAATCTCTTTAAGGTAGCAGAGACAAATAGTCACTAGTGAGTTGTACTGTACACAGCAAGCCAAAACACATTAACATTGTTTAGCAGAGGTGAGGAGATAAAGTCATTGGTGGTTCTAGCCCCATTAGTAAGAGAAAAGGTAATGGCCAGAATGAGTAATTTGCATATGTTGTAGAAAAAGAGATACACTGTTGTAGTACTCCCCAGCAACAGAGAAAGCATATGGCCATGAAGCAACACTGTGAATAAATTAAGCTTCATGTCTTTCTTGAATTCTCAGGCTGGTGTACATTTGTGAAAAAAATACACATCACGTCAGAATCCTACACTAGAAAGGGACCTTTTGCCATCCAGTCCAACATTGTGCTTTTAAGTGCAACCAAACTAAAATCCAAATGCCTTATTAAAATTGCCCAGTTCATAGAATGGGTGCTACAAAAGAAATTGAAATTCTTAGTTAATTTCTATAATTAGAAAGAATCTGATCTTTGCCTCTGTTCAAGATTAAAAAAAAAAAACCAAACAAAAAAACAAACCCAAAAATAAAACAAAGCCAAAACCCAACCAAAAACCTTAGAATCATTTGAACAATGGGTTCTGAGATTTGACTTTAACATTCAAAGAGTTTATGAGTTATTTCTTTATTTCTTTACAAAAATACATTTTTCTAATTTTCTTTTGACTCTCATTTTTAAATGAAATCAACAGGGAAAAAATTGAGAAAATTAATTAAAAATAATTAAACTTAATTTCTCAAACGCCGTAGTGTAGGTCTGCCAAGTCTTACATGATGCTTTATTAACTACTGATTGATAATTATAAGTGAGCTTACTGACTGTGAATATTAAACTTATTACTGTGATATACAAATTTCAGAAATCAGATAAGGCCAGAACATGATGTACATATATAAAATTCTGATCTAATCTTTTTCTTGTATTCACAAGAGTACATTTGGTTACTCTTTCAAGCTCTGCTTATTTATATAATTTGATTGGAAATATGACCCGTGATCATTAGTATTTTTTTAGGTATATATGGCTACAGAAAGGTGGTGGTTGCTGTGGTAATATCAAGTTTAAATTCATCCTCTTTAAATATGTGGGATACATTCTGAAGAAATTCAAAAAACTCAGGGGAGTGACTATTTTATTAGTAGATAAAGGAACCTGTTGAAAGCAGCTTAGTTGAATATCTGCTACTTAACTTAAAAATGCAACCTCCTCCTTCTATCTCCAAATCTCTACGGATGCAAGGTTATAGATGATTTCACTTGAAATGTCTCACACTACCAGGGATAAAACTAAGCCCTTAACACTGATGTAAGTATCTTCCCTAGACAACTTTCCTTATGATTTTTCAAAAAGCAAAAGACAGAAGGACAACTTTAATGATAACTGTGTGTCTTAACTACCTTATAATTCTGTTGTAGCATTTTAATACTTATTGTTTCTATCTCCAGTTGGAAAATGTGCTGCCTGGGGCTCACAGTTCATCTCAAACAATACCAGCCTAGCTTTGCTGCCGTTTCCTTATGTGCTCTGAATGACTACTGCGCTTCATTAGCAATCAGATCCCATCTACTTGTCTTCTTAGATGAGCCAGATGATAACTCTGTTGGCTGAATAGTTTTAACTTCATCTGGCAAAACAAGAGTTGACAATTCCTCTTTGGATCACTTTTTCTGTATATTAAGGACTGTATTCTGCTCTGTTTACCTTCACTGGGTGAAGAGGTATGTGTAAGGGCAGAATTTGAAGTCTTGAAAGACTTGAAAGAAATCTTGGGGCGAAAAGCTGTCAGCTCTTGTTTAGCTTCATATGAGAGGTGCCAAGGTGCTACTCCACAGTCCTTCTGCTCCTGTCACCCCTCAACAGACAAGCCCATTTGTAATCGAGGAGAGCATAATCCCTGCCACTGCTGCGACAGTGAGACTAAATATTGAGTAAAAACAGTTTCAGGTTCCTGGCTTCAGGGAAGCTGCAGAAGTGTAAATGACAACAGGAGTTGGTCCTCACAATTCAGGCGGAGTCTTACAAAGAGGCACTATCAACAAAATTTGAGCCTAAGAGCTGGCAGAGTTGTCAAGATAATGTTCATCATCTGTTCTTCTCCTGTCACCGCTTGGCTTAGAGCTGTTGCAAGTACTATGCAACCTCCACTGCTGCTCTAATCACTAATTAAATCTGAAGTAAAAAGCACTTTGAGAGCCTCAGCGGATTTCAATGAAGCATCACTGAGAACCAAACATGGCCGGCAGTATGAACTGTCAGTACAAACTTCTCAAGTAGCTCATGCCCCTATGCAAGATCCCAAACTGCACTTCAGACCTTGAGGCAGTTGAAAGAAGTGCACAAAAGCTTCTTCCTTCAGGAAAATCTTCTGTCCTTTGCATTATTACATCAAATGCTTTTGAATAGGTGGCAGAAAGAAAACTCATGATTACTGTTATGTTTTGGATATAAGGATAACTCTGCCCTTCCTTGCTTATTTTGGAAATCTACATTAATTTAGTGTTTTGTTCCACTTAAAGTATCAAAAAATTAGTACAGCATAACAATGAGTTTGGCAGGGAAAGGAAATAGAAAGTCATACCAGGCCACCTGGATTCTTTACTTACTTACATTTCCCAGAGAGGTGCAAGAAGATAGCAAAAGTGTTTTATGAGTTCCTGAACAGAGAATTTCCACAACACAGAAAATAAGACAGCTGAAAATCCTCCATTTATAAAAAGCTTATGTCTTCCTCATTGACACCTGGTTTCTGAAGATTAACATCAAGGCAGAGGAAAACTGCGTTGAAGATTAGAATTCCAACCCTAACTATTCTATGATTCTATGATTCTATATAGTTTAGCAAATTTGACAGGAGATGAAGATTAAACAATACAGACAGTGTGTCAGTTTTAAAATTGGCTTCTTGTACCCATTTTGTATTTCCCAAGGTATTAGATATTAGCAACTTACACTTAAAATGAAACTGTTTCAGGACTATTTCCAATCCTAACTATTCTATGTTTCTATGATTCTATGACACAGAAATATAGGCTGAATCAAAGCTATTAATATGTTTAAATAAACTAGCGGAAGACTGAATTTGCTGATCGCATGCATCTAAACAGTGTAGCAATAAACATCATTAAAATCATATTATTGATCTTTCTTTGAAAGAAAAATGCAAATAATTCTGAATTTTCTTTAGTGACTTTTTCACCATGCGATATACAGTTCACATCTTTTTTGGCTGCTCAAACCTTTAGGAGAAACATGGGTTCATTAGTACATGCCTGAAGCTCAAACAGATCTTGAAACACTGCCCAGGGCCAGAAGGAACTGAGTGGCTGAAGTGAATTATTTAGTTAGATCCTTTTTCACATGAGTTTTATATCGAGCACCGTTTAGCACCTTCCGGTTTTAGGGAATAGTGCTGTGTTTTGTACAGAGTGCAGAAAACATTGCTCTAAAATAAGTAGTGCATCCACCTCAATCTGTTGTCCTGGAATTCTGCATCCTATAAACAAGTGCTCCAAAAGCCCTGGGAAATGGGCAATTGCAGTATGCATCTGGGCATGACTAGTGTTAAATAGAATTAATAGGCTGAAGCTAGGTTAACTACGTGTTTGCAATAAAGTCTTGTTCTTTCTAGGAGAAGGAGTGGGCAACAGTGAAAATATGTTGGATTAAAAATCTCTCTTCACAGCTCCTCCTCCTAGCTGCACTAGTAAATAAGACTTCTTTTTTTTCAGTCTAACACAAACACATGTCAGTGGCTCACCATTAAGTTGTAACAAAATCTAAAATACAGATACCTGGTCTCACTGAGCCAGTCTGGGCTGCCTGAGCTGATCACTTGGATTCCCACTGCATTTAGCAGATACAGCAGGGTTTCCCTGAAAGGTAATCCTAGAAGTTTACGTGCTGAGCCGACAGTCAGCTAGTACCAGTCCTTTGCTTGCATGAATATGAGAGAGTAAGCAATCACCATCATGTCATAGTTTGTGAGTAAACAAACATAACGTAGGACCCAGATTAGGATCCTCAAAGACTTTAGATAGAGGAATGCCTGAACTCCAGATGTCACAGCTTGGCTTGAATGTAGGGCCTATGTGCTACAGTCAGAGTATGACTGAATCCACACAAAGCTAGATACAAGTAGGTGTTTAGAAAAGTCCCATGCCACTTCTCAAGCATTAAGAGTGACAGTGTTAGCAGGTCAGCTTCCTGTGTCACTGTCTTGGAGATAAAAAACATATCGCATTTGGATTTTGAGAGCCAGCTTTTTCCAAACATTTTTATGCAAATGCTCCTGAAAGGGAAAATTAAACAAAGCTCTTGACTCTTTCCTAAGATTTTCCATTCCAGAGAGAAAAATGTTTGATTAACTAAAAGCAAATCAATCATCTTTTGATAAAAGTACCTCCACAGCTGCATGTTAGCACTTTAATGATGGTCTGAAGTCCCCTCACATCATGTTTATGTTCGCTATATTTTCGACAGCTCTGGCATGATTAAAATCTTACTATAAATTTCCCTAATCACCTCGTCCTACTGCACTGTGAAGCAAGGACACCCATTCTCTTTGTCTCTGTTCTTTTGTGTTTTTGTCATTGACAGGGCATGAGTGTCCTTCTGATGTGATTGAGATATGATTTGTGCTAGATGTAATTTCATGTAAAGTGTTCATACAAAATCAGGTCTGCCAGTGTATTCTATAGCTACACATTTTCTAACTATATATGCTGACAAAACCCACTTCATAATGTAGCTTTCAGGCAATTTGCAAGCTTAAGAAAAGTTATCTTCTAGTATAAGCACTTAAGTGAATCATTTATACACCATTAAAAACAGATTCTATGGCAGCAGATGTGATTTACAACTAAAGTAAAAGTTCAGAAACATTAGTGAGGAAACACTGTGTTTTTTCTATAACCATAATCCCACTTTGATGCAAAAGTACTCTTCTGGGACAGATTGCAGTTTAAAAACACACATTTCTTGAATTTTACCTTCATAAATTTCCTCTTCTTTTTCGTTTCTTTTGAAAATTAAATGAAAAAAAATGTTTGATAGACATTCTGCTAATTTAAATTGGTGAAATCTCTGCTTCTGCTGTGTTAGTGTAAAACACATCCTGCCTTCATTAACACTGAAATTGAATTTTTAAAAGGGAAATGCACCCTTTATAAAATTATATATGCCAGTTATATTCTAAATATTGGGTTTACTTTGAAAATTGCATTATTATAAGAGATATTCCATATACTTAGGTTGTATAATTTCATCAAAGACATTAAAGTACTTCAAACTAGCAGGAGATGGTAAGAGTTATAAACATGTCCATGTTGCTGGATGACATAAATCAGAGTGTGTGCAATGACACCAGTGCAGCCATGTTGATTTTTTTGCAGTGAAGTGTCTCACTTACAAAAACTAACAGTGGAGAGTAGCTCGTGGCAATTTCCTATATATTGTATATATAAGGAATTAACATGACTATGCCTGTCTTTGCTTAAACCAATTTACCTTAATATTCTCTTTTCTTCCAGCTTTTCTGTTTTGTTTTGTTTTTTTAATCTTGACCCCTTCTAATTCCCAGCATACGCATTTACAGAAGTGCGTCTTTTTCTGCTTTTATATTGCCTTATATCATGGGGTGGCAATACTTGAGTTCTCCTTCGTTGCAATGACAGACACCCAGGAAAACTCATTTGCTATCAATTTTCTAGAAGTTAATATCTGCTAGGATAAGTAGTACCTGTTCAAATGTTCTCTTTCAGCAATACAGTTAACCAAAACCTGTCATTTTTACATTTTATCATAAGTACAATAATAAGACTTCAGCTAAACAGAGCAATGAAGTTAAAAAATGCAATATACTTTTACCAAAGCCCACAGGATTGGATTTTCAGCTGAGACTTCAGTGAAAACACATTCGAAGTCTAATTACGTGGTTTGCTAGGTTGATGTAGGTGATACCAAAATAACAGTGCAATTCTATCTGACAAAAATCTCACAAATTAATGATAGTTGGGAGTCCTGGGTTTACATTTGCCTCTTTAGTCTCAACAAAGCACGAAAACCTGCTGTGTCAATAATACAAGTTGATTGCATTATCTGCTTCAGAAGTTATTAATGTTTGCTGCAGTATGCCTAGTAAAATCAGTCAACACAATTTTTTCACTGAAAGAATTTGTGTTGCCAAAAAAATCTGGTAATGTACATTGACAAATCATTTTTCTATTTAAGATAATGGAATTAAAGCTGATTTCCCATTACATTCTCTCCTTTACAAAAATTAGCAAGGAATGCCCAGAAGGTTCAAAATTTAATTATTTAAATGCTTATAAAATATACAGCTTGTGAGGTCTGGATGAGCAAATAAATTTGGAGAATGCTGAGCGCAGGCATTTCAAAACTCTTAAACATTTGGAATAATTACTAATCACACCTGGCAAGCACTTAGAAAAAGGTATGAAATGCCAGAAGGAGGTGCCAGAAACAAGGAATTATCATCTAATCTTATTGCTTGCATATTTCATTTTTTCAAAACTATTTAATTAAGTTAATTAATGTTACATTTAAAATTGCTGATTCAGTAAAATAGTAAGGAATTCTGTAAAGTAATTGGGAGCAGGCTTTTTCTTATGTTAATCAAGATATGTTTCATAATGGCTGTAAGGTTTTTAGCCAGTTTTAGTGTATCAACATTGGCTTCATGAGTAGTACATAATGCATATGCAAATTAGTGCCTGAAAGCACAAATTCTTAGATACAGTTAGTGAATGTAATTCCTCTGAAGAATCAAGGCCTTAATCTGAAATCTGGCCTCAATGATGCAGTTATTCCTAGGTCAGGAGCCAAGTATATGACTGTGTTTTCCTTACCTCTTTCCTACCTGCTATTAAGTCTGGTTGTCTTTCTGTCCCCATTGCTTTATTCTCTACTACAGGCACATCTTACGCCTACCTTAGAGCTGCTTGAGTTTGAAACAGATAACTTACATGTTCAGCAAGCCTCCACATGTCTCTTGAACTGATTCTTGAGCAAATAGTCTTCAAGCTAAGAAAGTTTCTGCCCTTGCCAGCAGCCCTTCATCATATTTTCACTATGATAGGACTTCTTACTGCTGTATACAAGGTAAAGAAAGAATTTTTAACCTTCTTTTCACAGAGGCAATAGGTGGCAAAATGTGATAGTGATATACGTAGGGGAATTCATTCTCAATTTTGTTGAGAGGTGAATCCCCTGAATTTTGCTTTTGTCACCAAGGAATCAACCAGGAATATAATACAGCTGTATGAAACATACTTTTGTCTTTGTGCTTTACTGAGAACATGACACTTGGCTCAGTATCAGAAACAAGATCCCAGCATTGGAGAGACACCTTGGCCAAGCTCAAACAAGCTATAGGCTGAGGCCCATCCTGAGACCCAATATCTGAGGAAGAAGGCGAGCTGGGCTTCAAAATGCCTCTATAGAGACAGAGAGTTTTGGATCTGACTCGGGGTTCCTAACCCACTGTTTCAAGGTAAAGCCTACCACCAGACATCTTTATGTAGTTTTCAGATTTCTGTGCACCTGTGATTTGGCTGTCAGTAGGTTTTGCTTTTGGCCCATGGCCTGCGTTTGAACCCAGAATTAAAAGAGACATTTGGGGAGGTGAAAATTTGGCAGACGGGGGCAGGGGGAAATACAATAAAATCATGTTTAATTGATCAAACTGCAATGTGAAACCATGAAGCTGTGTGAAGATACGCTTCACAGCTCGCAATAGAAGTGGGCTCTAACTGGCATAGCATTCAAACACCTTGCACTTCTCCTGCAGTGCTGTGGCACCACTGGGACCTGCTGTGTTTGTTAGGTGTTTCTATGGCAGTGCTGTGTCCCTGTTTTGATTATACCATACCATCAATACTGAAGCAGTCTTATAAATAATACATTACAATAAAGTCAGATGAAGGAAGGTACAGAATCACTATCATTGCATGTAATCAGGGTAAACTAATGGGGATTCTGTAGGAATCTATGAATACCAAATTTTAGTAGCTCAAGCAGGTAGAGTAAATTACCCAAGAGATTATCCTAGCTCTGCTGTCTGATATCTATGGATATTGAGTGTCAGCAGAAACAAAATCAACTCTAATGCAACACATGAAAACACAGTTCATTATGTTCAATGTTAGAAAAAACAATAGGCTGAAGTCTGCTACCAGTTACCTCTGATCTAGCTCATTAACCACACCAGCATGGTATTTAGGGAAGGAGGAATGAAATGCTGGACATCCCTGATTTTACTCATGTGGAAAACCTCTGTGAGAAGATTATAGGTACTTGTTTCCAGAAATTGCCCCAGCTTCTCCCCATTTCTTCTTTCAGTGAGAGTTTTCCCTAAGCAGAGCGAGCATGGGAGACATCTGAGAGTGCTGCAGATTTGTCTGCGACCTGGGAGGTGTCCCAGCCCTGACTGACCCTCTCCAAGTGACACGAAAACAGGGGCTGCTGTGTCTGGAGGTGCTCCAGGAGCACAACAGTCCCAAGAAAGATTCTTATTCCTGCTGCACTCCTGCCCCCAAAATTCCATGGAGGGACTTTAAAGAAATGGAGAGCTGAGTGGTACTTTTGTCTGTTCGTCTCTAAAGTTTTTGTTTGGTCTGTGAGGCAAGAAGAGTGAGGGAAGCAGAATGGAAGAGTCAGGAGCTCAGCAGAAAGAGAAGGTGAGGAGGTAGGAGGGTTCACAGGGTGAAGGGGGACAGAGGATGCAGCTGGAAAAGAAATGATAGCTGAGAAAACAGAAATAAAAGTGAAATGGAACAACCTTTGTGGAAAATGAGGCAGAGAAAAAGCAAACCCAAGCTTTGGAAAAGCGTTCAGTAAACCAAAATAATCCAGGTGAGAGAGGATGCTGAATTTTGTAAAGGTATTGCTAAGGATATTGGTAGGTCATGAAGCTTATCCTGAGCCCCTGGCTAAAGAAGTGTTCAGTGCAGCCCTACTTACAGACTTGGAAGCCCAGCTGTGTAAAAGGTAACCAGATATCACCCAGAAAACAGTTGTCAAGCTGAGTGATGAACTGAAAATAAAATCAGCAGTTTCTGGAAGTGGTGTGGGTAACACTTCAGCAGTGGTGGCTGCACCACAGATTGTCTCATAAATCTCCACCAGACTGATGACCATGATACTGTAGGAAGGTGTTACCATTTTCCTCTGAGGTACTTCCACCCAGTGAGAGCCGAGAGGAGCTCTGGTATCATGAATCATGCTATCAAGATTGTTCAGACTTTTCTAAAACATCAGGATGGCTTGGGAACAGCAACCATTCTCTTATTTTCTTGGGCTTTCAAGAAACAGTAATATCTGGGGTTTAGCATACATTGCCTTCATTCCAATACCCCTGAAGGGTGCGTGAGGCTGTGGTAGGCTGTTGGGTGTGAATAGGGACTGCACAGTATTACCCTTCCACCTGCATTTTCCCACATCACTGTGAGAAGATGTTGATTTAGGATAATCTACAGAATAGTCACTTGTGGCACAGATCAGTGGTGAGGCACATAATCTGATTTTTGTGGATGTGTTTTTTATCTCACTTTATAAAAGTGAGATGGTGTTTTGTCTGAATGAACTCCAGAATTAATAATGTGTCATGTGGCAGATTTGTTCTATCTGGTTGTCATCAAGTCTTCCTTTTAAGTCAAGTAAAAGATTAGTTCTTGTGTAAGATATTTACCATGCCAGATTGCAACACATTGCCCTGTGTCAGGCTGCAAAGATTTCTTAGTATTTAAAAAAGACTCCTGGGTATAAAAGCTGAATTTGCTTCTTGTGTTTTCAACGGGCTAAATAAAAACAAACAAAAAAAACCCAATAACCCCCCCAAAACTTCAGTTTTATGTTGAGAAGTGGGATGCTATCCTTCTATTTCATAGAATCATAGAATCATAGAATAGTTAGGGTTGGAAAGGACCTTAAGATCGTCTAGTTCCAACCCCCCTGCCATGGGCAGGGACACCTCACACTAAACCATGCCACCCAAGGTTCTATCCAACCCGACCTGGAACACTGCCAGCGATGGAGCATTCACAACTTCCCTGGGCAATCCATTCCAGTGCCTCACCACCCTTATAGTAGAGAACTTCCTCCTTTTATCCAATCTAAACTTCCCATTTAAGTTTGAACCCGTTACTCCTCGTCCTACTACTACAGTCCCTAATGAAGAGTCCCTCCCCAGCATCCCTATAGGCCCCCTTCACATACTGGAAGGCTGCTATGGGGTCTCCATGCAGCCTTTTCTCTCTACTTTCTCAGCCTGTCTTCATAAGAGAGGTGCTCCAGTCACCTTCCTTGTGGCCCTCCTCTGGGCTTATTCCAACACTTCCATATCCTTTTGATGTTGAGGACACCAGAACTGCACACAATACTCCAAGTGAGGTCTCACAAGAGCAGAGTAGAGGGGCAGGATCACCACCCTCGACCTGCTGGCCATGGTCCTTTTGATGCAGGCCAGGATACGTTTGGCTTTCTGGGCTGTGAGTGCATACTGAAGCCTGCTCATGTTCATTTTCTCATAGACCAAAATTTTCAGCAATTACTGATATTAAACTCTATTCTTCAGTGTTGCAAAAATTGTAACACAAGGCCAACAGGAGTAAAACATCCACCATCTCTTCATGAAAGACACCAGTCTGGTCTAAGCACTTCCATTTCACTAGGAAACACTAGTGAATGTACCACAGTTTTGTATGCATGAGAAAATATTTTGAGTGAAATTCTGACAGCACTGTTGTTGCTGGAAATATTATAATTTATTTCAATGGAGCAAGGATTTAATCTCTTGTATCCTGAGGAGCTCCTTCTCAACAAGCCATAGGTAGCTTCCTGAACAGTCTCCTTTTTCCCTTTAGGGAAACCCTTCCACAGAGCAGCCTGAAACAAAGACAGCCTTCTCTTGCCAGGCTTGGCTTGTGAAGATGCTGGATAAACATGTGACATAAACACAGTCCAACTTGTTGCTTGTGTTATTGTGACACAAACAAGCATTACTAATGATGGTTGAAATTAATAACACAACCTTCTTAAAAATCATTTTGAGAAATTTTCAGGATAGCTTCTAGGCTATCTTGATGAATTAATTTCTCATATACTCACAAAAGCCTCTACACATCTGTTAAACCATTAAATTGTATGTAATCAAATCACTGACAAACTGAACTCTGTCCATCTGTTAAGAGGATTCCCTATCCCTGTAGAAGTGACAATGCACCCTACTAGGTAATGCTTGCCCTAAAAAATTAGCAACAGGATGTTCAATCAGTGTCAAAACAGATGTCCATTTGGTTATCAATATAGATGCTGTATTTCCAGATATATGTATGTGTGAAACAAATGACTTACAGTGAGGAAGGATCTAGTGAGAAGGGACTTTACTCACCTATCACAAACCTTTTGATTTATACCTATAAAATATTGCTAAATTTGAAGCATTCATTCCTTTGCCCTCTGCTCTGAGAGAAAAAAGAAACCAGATGCCGGAGATACTAAAATTTTAAAGAAGAAAATTTGAGAAATTAGCAGATGCTAATGTTAGAAATGCTTCTGGACGTTAACTCCCTCCCTTACCATCTTCATTCCCACCAGATGCCAGTACCAAAATAAACCATGTTTTGGTATGTGCATTGCATGATTTAGCATGCAAACAAACAGCGTATTAATGAAGCCCTGTATGTGAGCTTCATATGCGTGGAAGTGCTCCCAAAAGTGCCTTCTTTCCTGAAATTTCCCTGATCCCCAAGTAAGACTTGCAAAAGTTCCCATCTCCAACCATTTTGTTGCTCTCTGTTCTCATTCACTTCCCTGTACTCTGTGTCTGCTGGGCAGTATTTTGGCATTTCTCTTTCAGGATTTTATGATTATGTTTATACTTCCCAAGACAGGAGTTACACGTGTGACAGCACAGTAATGTGTTTGGACATTAAAATTTAACAAAAAAAGCTAAATGCAGAAAACATACATATTATTTTACAAATGCAGTTTCTTTCCTGATTTAATTCTGTGTGAAAGGTGATATTTATTACTAAGAATTAGCTTGAATTGCACCTGAATATTGGACTCTGATGAAAAGAATAGACTAAATTCCTGAAAATTTGTGCCAGCTAGTGTTTAGTGTGCCCTATCTCTCAGCCTGGGTACACCAAGGTACATGAAAAGACATCTTTTTTTTAGCCTCCAGTGAAATTACATATTAATTTAAAGCCTGTAACCAAGGAAAAATAGTGTTCAATTACCATTAAAATTTAATGTACTTGCATAAGCATTTCATAGCAGTGTCAGGCTGAGAATACAAAAGTGCAGAGACAAATATTCAAATACTAAAGGCCATATTTGTTCTCTCTTGAACATAAAATGAATATTTAACCTCAAAGTTGGAGACTTATTATTGCTTGTTATACTTTTTTTTCATTGCCCTTATAGTACATATAAGGGTGCATGTCTGAATATGTACAAACATGTTATGGCTATATATTTAGAGAGCATTAGGCATAGAGTTGAGATTTAAAATAGACTTAAGTGACCCAAAGTCTCCCTCTCATAGTTTCTTGAAAGGACTGTGAAATCTAAGTGCTCTGTAAAATTTGCTTTTCAGTCCCTTGTCAGAATCATGCATTATGAATCATGGGATGGTGTTTGGGGGTATAAGCTTGCCCCAAAGCTGTGCTTTGAAGAGCTGCTTCCTCAATTTCAGCTGTTGTCTAACTGTCGGTGTATCTCATGACAGAAAGGCTGGTTATCTGGGTAATTATGCTGAATGTCCATGACTGGGAACTGTGCTCTAGGAAACCCCCAGATTCCTCATTTACTGCTTCATCAAAATCAGAATTTTCAGCACGATTTTGCATGACAAAGGACCACGTATTTCATGATTTCAGAGGAGCACACTCTGCCAGTCACTGCAGACAGATCTATAATTTCACCAGGAAATTTCAGGTGAAAAGTACTTGTAAATCACTTTAAAATTACTCCAGGTGAAATACAACAGACATGTTTCTAATGACTTTTCTTGGCAATCGTTTTGCCTTTTTCACAGATAACCGTGGATTCAGGCAAACAGTATTTCCACCCACCTTATAAATTGTTCAGGAAAAAAAACCACAAACAAACAATCAAAGAAAAGAACTCCACAAAAAAACCCCACATCACACAAAACTCCATAACACTCTGATTTGCATTGCTTTCCTCTGAAAGAATACACTTTGCTATACTCACTGGATGAAGGCCAAAGAGAATCTTCGCCAGCACCCTTGTCCGTGAGGCACAAAGTGTTCAGGGTGGGTTGCAAACTTCTTTATAGTAAATTTAAGCCCACAGATTTGGGCTCCTTTTTCTTCATTGTTTCTTAGAAGTAGCTTATATACCTTCTAGGGCCAAAGAACATGGTTTACAAATGAAAATCATAGTTATAAAGCAAACACTGATCCTCAGTTCTTAAAGATTACATGCGAAGTATCTTCTATCTATCTTTCTTACTCTCTAACTGAGATGGTATTTTTATTTTAGCTTTACCTTCCAGCTATTTCTTTTTAATTTAGCATTCTCTTTTTCCTCTGCCTCTATCTCTTATTGCCTCTAACTGATTTCCTGCAATGGCCTGCACCTCACAAATCTGTTTTGCAGGCCTCTTCAAACTGAATGCTCATAAGGAAACAAAACACCAGTCTGCAGGTGTGACTCCTCTGCTGTTTTATCTGACAGGATGCAGCGAGATTTCAATACCTTGTGAAACATCAAAATGCTTTCAAACGGAGCCCTGTCACAGTGACTCCAGTGAATGCAATGCGGAAATGTGAGCTGTGAGGTTTCTCACTCAGCCCCAGAGGAGATGCACCCTTTTACATCCTACAGGAGAATCTCTGCATTTACCAGGTACTCTGGCAGCGCTGTGCTATACATGCAAAGGCCAAGACAGTGTGTGGGAAGACAGTAAAATGTAAAGAACAGTAGAAGACAGCTTGAGAGAGACTGCAGTGAAAAAGCTGAATAGTGGGGAAATGCATAATCCTAGCAGTATAAAAAAAAAAAACCAAAAATTATGACACTGTAAATGTGTAAAAATCAGCATTGACACATCCAAAGAATTGTAAAATGGAGCATTCAAGCAAAATATACAGCTACAATATGAAGTTAGAGCAAGGCATGAGAAGGTCTCATCTGAAGGCAGATTCAGTAGAAAGTGTGTTACTCAGGCTGGAAGTTATAAGGAAGTTCCTTTAGTACAAGACGCCTAAGGGATTCACATATGTCACCCTTCCTTAGCTGAAGGATTCCCACAAGGAGTCCAGGAACTCTAGGGGATGTAAGGTTCAAATTCCTCACTGGACTTGTGATGCACAAATTTCAGACAGTTTGTGACAGTGTAGTACCTTATCAAAACAGCAAAAGCCATTGGAAAAAACCACTAAAACCTAATAATGATTCTGCTGCTTATGAATACATGTGTAGCATATTAAATTTTCATTGGGGAGCTGGCATTTTTTCTTTTTGGTGCATCTTGTTGTTTTCTGAAGAATAACACAATGATTTGCGTAACTGATGAGCAGAGGAGCCTTGCCAGAAGGTTCAATGAGTTTATCTATTTTCATCTGGGAAAACCGCTGTCAGTTCTTATTGCAGCTCTCCAAGTTGAAAATGTACCATTCATCACTGGTGAGAACCTGATCCTTCTTTCCCTCTGTGTCAGTTCAGAGCTGTTCGTTTGACTGTGATGAAGCCACTGTGACACTGTGGTTCTGGAAGGAAATTCAGACTCTATAGTCCACAATTGGAACAGGCTTTTCTTTTTGCCTGTCTATGCATGAACAAAAACATGACATTTCATTTTACTTTCTATTTTTTTAACATATTAAAAACCCAGGAGTGGTAATTTGCTATTTTTCTTGTTGTTGAGTGAATGCACTTCAGTATTCACGCAGCAAAAGAGCCCTAACCAGTTCCCCATTCCTTCAGTGTGTTTTTGGAAAGCCTAAGGTACTCCTTTTAGCAATGAACTCTTTTTTATATGTCAAATACTGCATGTAGCCAATGGAGAAGAGATTTCAGTTGGTACTTTTGAAACTAAAGATGTAAATAATTTTTTATTATGTTAATCAATTACTTAAAATAAGAAATTATTCTGAACTTTCTCCTTTCCTAAAATGCTAATCTGAGATAATTATGCTATTTTTTTTTATTTTGGTTCCACATCTCTTTGAAGAAGTATCAGTTCCTAGCCATCTTCTGAAGTAGGATACCAACACCAGTGATTTTAATCAAGTATGGTAAATTCTATAGTCGCCTTCTTTCATGGGGTAAAATGTAAACATGAACATTCATGAACATTGAAGTTCTGCCTAACAAAAGAAATCTGTCTTCTCTTTAAGAAAACAAAAAACAAAAAAACTAAACCAAATAAACAAAAGCCCAAACAAAAAAGTATTAGAAAAGGTTCATGTCTCTTTAAAAATACATCTAGGACAAATAAGGAATGCCTTCAACATCTGGACACAATCAAAGAAATATGGCTGATGCAGAAGACTCGAGATAAAAACTTTGGTTCAGTCACCATACTTTACAGAATTAATTAAATAGGTTCAAGATAGTCTGGCATGGAACAAGTTTGAATAATACAGGAAACATCAGAGAAGATTTAGTTCTATGGAGCTATTTTATCTCCTATAGCTTCCTATTATGAAACCTAAAGAGTGATATACTTTCAGTGGAAGAACATCTGCTTTCCTGCTTGCAGTGGAAATGGCTTGCACTGAAGAGGAATACAGCAACCTATTTGACCCTATTGACATTCAGATACACTGATCACAGCCAGGACTGATTCATAAATACTTCCCAGGCAGGTCTGGGATGAGAAAGGGGGTTACATTATTACTGTTGCTTCAAAGACAAATAAGAACTGCCTTTTTGCCATTGCAACTAAGCTGCTTCAAACAGATGGACTTTTACTTAATTTTTTTTCTAGTCATCTTATTTCAACTATTTTCCTGAACTAATTTTTCTGGCAAAAACAGATGTTCAGTTCCACCACCTCCAGACAAACAATCCAATGCTGCTTATTGATGAAGAAGTGCCTTGTCTCTTCAAGACGTCAGAGAAAGAATATATCCACAAGTTCCTGGGAAGAGACAGGAGAGAGGATGCCTAGAAAGCTCTACCACCATGGAAGGAAAATTTTCATTAAGCTTGAAGAGCGTAGACAGGTCTTTGAATTATAGCACACTGAAGGCTTGAAAATGCATGTAGTGTGCTTTACAGGGATTTCTTGGTTTAGGGGATCTACACCTTACAGCCATTTTGTTGGGATTTTTTACTGAATTAGTCAACGACACCTAGGTCTTGGTGTCAGAGTTCTAACTTGCACTGATTTCAAACCTCTCAATTTCATGCCTGACACTTCATACCTCGAGGCAAGTTAGCTATTTCGGCTGTTTCCAAACCTTTGAATGCTTTTCTGCATCAGAACTTAATTCTAAACCTTTTGAAGTTTGCTCAGCAGTACCGCAATATCTAATCCATTCATGAATATTCATCTAAGGTAATAGCAATTGTGATGTTATTGTGTCACTTCTAAATAATTAAAGGCTCTTCAGCAACACCTGTGAAACCTGCCTGATTTTTAAACTAAGCCTAGCTATCTTTTTTATGTTTATATTTTATTATATCACAAATACTACCCTGGGAACATGGTCAAACAGATGATTTTCAGAGTTGCACTCTAAAGAAATGGGGAAAGCATAAAAACATTCTGAAGGGAAAAGTAAATTAGAAAGATTGGTTTCATTAGAAAGCACGTAAGCTTTTGTGATCCATCTGTTGGCAGTAGCTCTCCTTCCTTTCTAAATAGACCTGGATGAGCAGAGCACTGGAATTCAGAAAGCAGGAAATGTTAAAATGGGTACTAGAAAAACAACAAAAAAAACCCAAAACCAAACCAACCAACCAACCACAACCACAACAAAAAACCCCCAAAACCCAACAAAACAAACAAAAACTAAAACCAAACCAAACCAAAACAAATCTCTGGGACAAAGGCAGAAATTATAGTTCCAAGTTCTTACAATTTTCCCAGTGAGAAAACAGAATCCGCCCTGTGTGAAAATGGTGGGTCATTTTCAATCCACAGATGTCCTGAAGCCAGAGAAAAAAAATAGGATGACAGACTGTTGAAAGACATGAGACAGTAATGATGTATCTGCAATGCCATGGGCTTCTCCCACATCTTTCTTGTCCACCCCTGGGACAAACTCCTTCAGGAGGATCCTGCACTGATAGCCACCCTTCCAAAGGGGCTCGGCCAGGCGGTTTGTTGCTTTTCTCTGATTCTGAAGTACTATTTGTGAAACGGCGCTTTTAATCAAGTTTATCCTCTCTTTTCATGCAGTTGGTTCCTCTCAGAGGTAGCAGCTCAAATTCCTCCACAGAGTGGGCCAGTGGCCAGATTCAGGCTGGGCTTCTTCCTTGTCAGGACTTTTGCATGCACCTTCCTTAGAATAAAATGAGGTCTCAGCTCACCTTTCGGTTTTCAGAATACATTTCTTTCTGGATGCCACAAGCTGCTTTCGGATGACCAGCAACACTACTGCTTCTATAGGCCTGAAACTGCTCCACAATATTCTTCATTCTCATTACCATCCAACCATTTTCTCTTGATTTTAAGCCACCATGGAGGCTGTTTCTACTTCTCTGGTTAGCTAGAGCTATGGGAAATAAAGAGGCCATTTAGCAGTCTTTCCAAGTTGCTACCCTGTGGGGCTTTTATCTCAGCTTGACTCTGTTATTCTTATTTCCCTTGTCCGTAGGCCACAAGCCTGAGATTTCATGAACCTGTATAATATGCTTGCTTGCAGAGAATTGCACAGATTCAAGTCAAGTGAGGCACATTCTTCAGAACTAAATTGAAGGAGTTAGGTGAATGAAAAAAGGCCCATTCAGCAATAGTAAGGCTATTGACTGGAAGAACTGGAGATCTACTTGGGTTCCTTCGATTTGCAATATATGAAATGGTGCTTTGGAAAACTGACTGCAGTGAGAGTTAGGGAAAGGGAATTAGGGTAATACCTACTATAATTTCTTAGGAATATTTACATGGAGGTAAATAACCTGACTTGGATTATAAAAGACTTGTGCTAAGGCATTTTTAGATGTCTTTGCACTGTGCATGAGGGAGAAGCAGACTGAGAAAAACAAAATTGTTTGAAACTGCAGGAAATGGATGGAAGAGTGTTAGGCTGGCATTTTTACATGCTCTGCCAGAGTCTGAATGCCAAGTCTATCTGGATGCTTTAAAACTTTATTTAAGCTTAAATAAATTAAGCTTTAAGCTCTGTGAAAACACTTTTTTCCAATATCCTTATGTTAGACACAGTATAGTATAGAGTCTTAAAAAGAATAGGGTTTTCCAGATTTCCCAAGATACAGAGCCAGAGCATCAGCTTTATAGAGTGTAAAGCCTACGTCTTTCCTATCCCCAGGCATCTGTGTTAGCCTGTCACCATGTATCTATCCTAAGTCTCTCCCAGCCATGAGCACTAGCACAGACAGAGGCAATGGCCACGCAGATAGCCCTTTTGCAAAGGGGTATGTACGGTACCTGCTACGGCTCTGTATAGTGGAACAGGGAGAATCTTCTTTATTCTGCCTTGCATAATACATACACAAGCTCTGGCCCCAGACTGTCTTCAGGCTACTCCTTCTGCTTGTGGATGACAAACAATTAATCTCAAACTCTTCTCAAGCCTCCAGGACTGGAGGGTTGAAGGAACATGTAAAATAGCTGTTCCTAAATTCCTGATCAGAAGCAGTAGAATAATGCATTCTATCCCTTTCTTGCAATCTTGTCTGAAATGAACATCATGAAGGTAACTTCATTAATATTTCACAGTACAGTAATATTTCAGGCAATGTCACATGAGAATAAAGCAAAAATGCACTTCTGAGCTATTTCAGTGACATCTTTCTAACATGCTTGACATGCAAGACACAGATTCATCTTTTAGATTATTAGACAACTAGATTCTTTTTCCTCTTTGAAGTCTAGCATCATCTCGCTCCCATTTTAAGTCCTAAATGTATAATATATAGCTTCTTTAGTTCATCAGCAAGTTCTGAATTGCTTCCTAGTCTTCAATCAAATATGACTCATGGACTAAGTCTGCCTTAGACACCCTGTAGAGCCTGAAGTATATAGTCCAGCTTAAAGCTGATGGGAATATTTCTGCTGACTTCAATAAAAGCTTTTTGGCTTCCTTCCCCCCTCCCCAACCATAAAATTTTGAGAAAAACTACTGCATCCCTGTCAAGACTACATTAAATCTTTTGGTCCTGTACAGCTTTGCCAATATGCTGAGGAGAAGTAATTATTTCTGAAGCCCAAGTGGTGTTTTCAGTTTGGGTAATTTTTTTTTAATTTGAAATTTTATCAAGCAAAAAAACAGAGGTTAAAAGCAATAGGGCTTTTTTTTTATTTTATTGTTATTTTGCATTACAAATGGAGCAACTGAGTAAAAGACTCCTGAATGTTGCTTATTTAATGCTGTTTAACAAAAAAAAGGCAAATAAATTAGGTGAAGGTTTCAGTTGACCTT
Organism: Ara ararauna; assembly: GCA_028858755.1. Taxonomy (NCBI): domain Eukaryota; kingdom Metazoa; phylum Chordata; class Aves; order Psittaciformes; family Psittacidae; genus Ara; species Ara ararauna. Next base: position 100,138,591 of record CM054379.1, read on the forward strand.
TACTAATTGCAATTAACATAGGCTTCATATCTCAATTGCTATGAGATAAACCAATTACAAGTAAACTTAAAGAAGTGAGTAGGTCTACCTCTTTTGCAAAATTCGTCTCAGCCTAAATTCAGAGCTTTAGATAGACCAACTTTAGAACTTACATATAAGCTGATATAGTGTGTTCTTATCATATAAAGTCATGTTATAGCTTTTTCCTGTGGGGGATGTTACTGAAATCCTTTAGGCTGGATGTCATTTAAACAGTTTATCTGTAATGTAACAGGATTCCAAGCTGAAACCTGCTCTGCGATAGAAATATCTTGAACTCTTTAGTCAATTCTAGTCATTCACTCAACAAAATCAATTGAAAGGGAAGATATGCCTGAGCAAGAACTGAAAAAAGCCGAGGAATTTAAGTATTTGTCCTGAGGTAGGTAGAAAGGTATTTTCAATTTCTCTGCACAAAGACTAGAGATCTAAGTATACAGTAAAATCACCTGTAAGGAGGAACTCTTTGTGATGAGCGATTGATTTATTTGTAACATAATGCAGAGAATAAAGCAAATTACCTTACTGCAGAGAATAGTTTTCCCTACATTTTTTTCTAATAATGGAACCATACACTGTGCCACTAAGCATTCCTTTTGTTGCCGTCAGTAACTGCATATTTGACCTGGGCAGGACATGGTCACAGTTATTCTAGCAGTGTAATATCTTTCTTAAGATATCCATCTTTCTTATCACATATCTTTTATTCATTATCCAAGATATACATTATCTTTCCTAAGCTATCCATCTTTCTTATCACATCCATGATATGCAGTCTCAAGAGAGATGAAGGAAATTAATTTGACATGATAGTGTTTTGAAGTATTTTATTTCATTTCTATAAATAAGCTAGTCTAACATCTCAACAAATAGGATTAAAAAATTTTGATAGATGTGTTTTTAAACAAAAGGCAGTTGATAAGTAAAATGAAATGGAAAACTGTAGTCAATTAGATTTTCAGTAAAAGTAATTTTATGGTGCTCTTCTCTCCTCCCTCCCCCAAAAAAATGTTATAGTTAATATCTGTCTGCCTTACAGGGGAAAATTCATACAATGGTGTCCAAAAGAGATCACAAGCTTCAGAAACTCCAGTAAAAATAGATGAAGGAATATATTTAAAGCTCCTTCTCATCAAATATCTTTCAGATGAACTATTGTAAATATTTTTCAGCAGTAGTACATTTATTTTTCTTGTTTGTAATTATCATCAGAAACCAAGCACTGCAGTTCTTATTTCTGTACCTTTGAACAGAGCAATATTGCAGCATTCTGGCAGTACTAATTTTACCTAATTAATATTATGCAAGAATTCGTACTGTTGCAAGTCAGACAAATATTCTTTCAAATTCTAAAGAAGGACAAAGAAATGTACAAATGGGAGAAATTATTCTGGCATCAATAATAGATGAAGGATTTGGTCAGATAAAATTAAAACAAGTAACAGATTATTATGCTTAGATGCATTAAAAAAGATAGAAAATTATCTTTCTAAGTTGTATACCCAGGCATTTTCTGGGAACGACTGATCAATTTGCAAGTGTTGCGGAGACGGCATAGGCCCTCTCTCTGATGGTGCAAAGAAGGCAGGCACAGCAGAACAATGCTCTTTTTCCTATAGTAAATTTAATATTCTGTAGGAATTTGCCACAATTCAAAACACTTAAGAAAATATTTTGATAGATTTTTACATCATCTTCATGCTTTCATACACACAAAATGAAAGATTCTGCAAGAAGTCTTTGAACAAAATATCCGTCAAAATAACACCAAGGTAAATTTTTTTGTTTCTATCGTTTGAGCTATTAGGAGGGGAGGAAGGAGCCGGAGCACCTCCCATATAAAAACAGGCTGAGAAAGTTGGGGTTGTTCAGCCTGGAGAAGAGAAGGCTGCATGGAGACCTCATAGCAGCCTTCCAATATCTCAAGGGGGCCTATAGGGGTGCTGGGGAGGGACTCTTCATTAGGTACTGTAGTGAGAGGACAAGAGGTAACGGGTTCAAACTTAAACAGGGAAAGTTTAGACTGGATAAAAGGAGGAAGTTCTCTACTGTAAGGGTGGTGAGGCACTGGAATGGGCTGCCCAGGGAAGTTGTGAATGCTCCATTGCTGACAGTGTTCAAGGCTGGATTGGACATAGCCTTGGGTGGCATGGTTTAGTGTGAGGTGTCCCTGTCCCTGGCAGGGGTGTTGGAACTAGATGATCTTAAGGTCCTTTCCAACCCTAACTATTCTATGATTCTATGATTCTATGATATTTGTACAGAGGCATTTGCTTATGTCCTACTTCCAGGAACTTATTAGGAAGTTGCTTAACCAATTATCTACTTCAGACTTATTCTTTGGGAAATGATCATCAAAAGGCAGTTGATACGGCACTAAACAATAATGGCAGCCCTGTTGTTCTGTGATTGGTGTTTTTATACCAGTCAGTCTAGTTATTTTTAGACTTCAAGTATGTTCTTAATACTGACATTTTGTTGGAATGTTAGTTTGTATTGTGAAAGTATCCTTTATATTTTGTTGCAGGTGCTGATAGTGAAAAGGGGGAAGTGGTTTGCAGGAGGCACTCTTTAAAACTGACTAATGAAAATATTTACTTATGAAAAATTTCATGCATGAAAAGATGCAGAGATGTTAATAAGCACACTAAAATCTTGCAGTGATGATAGCCCTGATCAAGCTTAAATGTATCTGATAACAGTATCCTTTTTTTTTCCATAAGTCTATAATGCTCTTTATTATTTTTTTTTTTCATGTCTTGTATTTTAATGCAAATAATGTTCTACATTATTCTGACACAAAATGCCTCACTTACGTACATATGCTTTTAAGAAGGGAACATTCCGGACATAGATGGAGAACATCTATTGGATATATTAGAGCTCTGTAATACAGAAGTCTACATTCCATGTCCAGCAAGTAAGTTTTTGTTTGTTGATATGTTTGCTTGCTTTTCACAGGGGAGAATGAAGAGGAAAGATGCCAAAGAAAATGAAACAGGGGAAGCAGTCAGAGAGTTAATGAAGTTAATTGAAATTCCAGAATATTTGTATAAAAGAAAAATGTCAGATACTCAACAGCTACAAATCAGCAACATTTTGTGACGTAAATAAATTACATTGACTACAGCATGTATAGAAAGTTTAATCTCCCATTGTTGTGGTTAAAAAGATGTCTGGGAATGGGAGCATACTGCAAAAGATACATCTTTGATCAGGCAAAATACCTCAGCAAAATTTCTTTGGAGGCAGTAAATTTCCCTGGGAACTCAAAAGAACCCTGCAAGTTGCAATAGTTCTGTTCTCTAAAGTCCCTGCAGAGGTTAACCACCATGAACAATTTTGCACGTCACTGCCAAATGAGAGACATGACTTAATACAACTGTATGCAGTGCTGGAAGCAAATATCAGAAGACTGGCACTCGTATCAGAAATACTGAAGAAGATACAGCACTGGAGAGTATTTTTTCCGTGATAGCAGAACTTACTTTTCCTGCTTTATTTTACATTTGACCATAAATAAGTACCTAAATACTGGAAGTCCACTTTAAATCAGGACAACCATTTTTTCTTGGTAATGATCCCAGAAATCACTCTTCAACCCTCTTAGACTAATTTTAAGCTCATGCAACTCAAGATTTCAGTGTGGTGCCTTATAATCTATTCTCTGGTAATTAAGTAGAGAAACAGGCTTTCATTGTGTCTGCTAGTAATTCAGACTGATGTCAGTGGGAATTTTGGTTTGCAGAATAAGAGCCTGAATCTAGGGGGATAGGTGCAGAAGGCATCTTCCGTGAGGCCCATGAGAGCCCCCAGGAGCTAAGTATGCTCAAAGCACTTCAGAATCAGACCAGCACCTCCCAGGGCTGTATCCTGATGCTGATGGGCAAAGTTTCCTCAGCACTGGTACCCAGAGGCCTGGTTGTTAAAATCCATGGAACTGCTGAGCAATGAAGCAGTATGGCATCAGAGATTTTACTGTGAATATTAGAGAAATATAATGAACATCAACCTGGGATAAGTAGTTTATTTGTTTAAAAAAGAGAGGAAGACAAGCAGATTGTATCACAGAAGGGAAAAATACCTTATTAAAACAAATGGAATATTCCTGTGATTATTTAGTGGTCTATTTTATCCATATGACAGCCTTCAAAAATTAGCTGATGCCTCCAAGCATTCAAGTAATGGTGCACTCAAAGCTGTGTTAGCCACATAACTCAATGAAATCCATGGAGGATCCTTAATACAAACAGAACCCTGGAAAATGTTGTGGTCAGCATCAGCACACCCAAAACTGCAGTAAAAATGGCAGAATTTATGGTAGAGTGTGTTTCAACTCACAGTTTGCTATTAAATGAGATTGTTCTCATTGCCTTCTTCAGTGCAGCATAATAAAAGTCAGCATTTTATTTACATCTGTATGAAAGAAATATCATTTGGGGAGCAGTTTGTTAAATAGCTGTAAATAGCATTTTTACTGCCCCCTTTGAATTGCTCTATATCACTTTGCTTTGCTGGAGAAGAGTGAGCCCATGCAGCTCTGCTGCCTCCTGCCCCCACGGCTGCAGAATCTGTCTTGAGGTTTCTGGAGGAAGGTAGAGGAGCAGGGCTCTCAATGCCTCTACCATATTCCTTTTCTTCTTGACATCTCAGTCCCTAAAACAGCTAGAGGCATAAATAGCTGCTGAATACCTTTCTCACTATCACTCCTTTTTTGGTGCCTAGGATTCTCAGTATCTAATCATACATGAACTCTTTAAGGCTCAAATATATCTTATCCCTTGATTTTCTGTTTCTCCCCACCTTTTCATGACTTTTATGGCTGTGTTCTACGTATGCACTGGATAGTCTTTCATATAATTCTTCATACTACTTTCAATTACACATTCCTTTCAGTTTCTGTGGTATACATCTCTTTTCTCTGATGTTCCTGTTGCTATATTCAAGCTCTCAAAGGACTGATTTTCAGCACAGCATGAAAAAACACACAGATTACCACTCTCCCTTCTTCCTCCTCTTCCAAAGTAAAAAGAAACAGAAGGTGGGTGAAATCCATCCCTTCGGCAGTGAGACTTCAGCAAACTGTCAACAGCAGCAGCCTGATCCAGCCACTGAATGGTCTGCCCACATTAACCTTACAGACAGGCAAAGCGACTTAGGAGTAACTTGACATAAAAATAATCCTCTTTAAATATAGTTCAGGGCACTAAATATGTGTATATATACTTAGATATACAGTCATTCCAAAGTTCTTTGGCTTCAAATGGGAATGATAACAATGGCACAGCTGAAATGTGCCTACCCTCCCAAAATGGAAAAACTGATGCCTTCAGAAAATCCTCTCCCAACAGCATACCAGCTTTGCTGGAACATCTTTTTCCTCCGGCATATTGCTTTTCAGCAGTCTCCAGTTTTTGTATTGGTCTCCTGAGCTGTACAGTAATGAAAACCTAGAATGCTTTATAACAAATAGTATAAATTTCATTTATTACTAAGTACTGTATTATAAGACTGCCTTTAGGTCATAACCAATGTCATATCCCCTTAAGCCACAGACTGTACAAATCCCTAATAAAATGTACTCATTGACTCTGAGATTTAAAAAAAAAAAAGGTACAGGAAGAAAGATATCTCAGCCTTATTTAGGTGCAAAGAACTGAGAAATTCAGAGGCTTAACAAGATAGAAAGATCATCCATAGGGAAGACTGGGTTCAAAGCAAGTTTAAAAGAAACCGCTTTTCTTCTTGTGGATAAAAAACATGTTTGAACATTTTGGTTTTTAAAATAGAAAACCAAATAAATATAGTATGACAGAATATGAGAATAAATGTATATATATATTAGAGTAGCAGAAAACAAAGCAAAAAATATATAAGTTTCTGAGTAAATAAATGTTTAATTTGTTAGCTGTGTACTCAAAATATGTCAGGGAGATATGACCCCCTGAGCTTCTAAAATACAAGATTTTGAAAATCTACACTGCTTTTTGGAGCAGGACAAATCTCAGATGTTTTCAAATTGGGTAAAATTTCAAATTTTACCAAATACTGTATTTTCAGTTTTGCTTTAATTCAACCTGGATTGAGAGGATTGACTAGTGAACCCTAGCCCAGTTGAAAAGGGTCAGTTAAGATACAACTGTTCAGATATAATTGCACCACCTCAACATGTTTATGTGCCTATACCATGCATAGATGACACATCATCATGTATGCATAACCATGCATAACCATGTCTGCTAAAAATATACATATTAGGGGTTAGATATAGAATGGGGGATCAGTACCAGAATTGTACTAGAAGACAAAATATCAACATTTTGCAGAAACCAATGGGTATACAAATACCAAACACAAATAAGAGTATAAACAAGAACAGATGCCACTTTTTTTTCTTGAATGACAGTGGGGAGCCTCCATGCTATCTTGCCATCTTTCAAGCTGACAGTGAGGACTGATTCCAGATGGATCAGATGTCATCCAGAATTATCAACCAGAAATCAGAACTGATACAGCTGCATAGATTTCACCAAAGACAAGCGAGCCAATATGGATATGAAGGAAACCATATTGACTGCTGCTGCTCTAGGAGTATCTCACCCAAAGGCATGACTGTAATTGCTGGAGCGGGGTTCTTTTCTGCCTGTACCACCCTACCCTGTGATATCTGCACTGTTAAAATGAATTACATGCACAGATAACAAAAGCTTGCAAGTAAGAGCCCTGGCACCAACCATACATATGAGAGGAGTTCAGCTTAGTCTCTTCTGTAGGGTAGCTTTGTTTTGCACTCCTGACTTCTAGAGGATTGAGAAAAGGCCTGCTTGGAGTGTGCTGTGGCTCATATATGCTGTGTTTCTGCCCATGTAAGTCAGGGAGTGATAGGAGATGACTCGAATACCCATGTCTTTTCCCACACTGAAACAATTGACTGTCCAGACCTTAGATTTGAGAAACACTCCCAAACCCCACAGGATATCCGCAGCTTAATGTGCTTTATAGAGATGTAATTCACACAGTGCAAACTGCTCTGACAAATGGAAAGAACTGTTTTGAAAATGTGATTTTAAAATGTCCTGTGAATAGTGGCTATGCCTGAGCACCAATGTGAAAACAGCCGTGGTCCCAGGACACTCCTGAGCTCCTCAGGGCCGCAGATGGAGGCGAAGTGAATGACATGCTTAAACACATGCAAGGTATGGATTATAAATAATCTGTGGGATTTGTTTTTCCAGACATGCGTTGTTCCATTAAATAATTCCATAAAGTTTTCACTGAGCACAGGAAACTAGCATCAAGACGTTCCCTATTTCATTCTCTGCCAGCTGAGGACAAAGTTTCTGTTTACAATCTAGGTCCTGCCATCAGTTATACCCATAGAGAACTATTAAGTTTAATGGGACTGTACAAGTGTAACTGAGGTCAGAATTTGGCCATATTTATTTTCCACGTATGTCCACCGTTATAGCCCATAACTCTGGGAAAACCAGGTTTCAAACAAAAATGAAAGCTTTTGCTTTCCTGCAAAAATGCTAATTTGGCTGCATGGCTTGTATGTTGCTGTTTAGCCTCCTTATTTTTACTCATCATCTTAAAAACAAATAAATAGCATTTCTGAGGGACAGAAGCTGGAGTTTATTAAGTTTTTCTGTAAGGGTGAGGTTGGCCAATTGTCGTGGTTTAAGTCCAGTCAGCCACGCAGTTTCACTCTCTCACTCACTCCCCTCTCTTTCTTCCCCCTGCTCCAGGGTGGATGGGGAGGAGAATCAAAAGAATGCAACTCCCACAGGTTGAGATAAGAACAGTTTAGTAACTAAAGTATAACACAAATCACTACTGCTACCACCAATAATAATAATGACAAGGGAAATACAAGGGAAGAATACAATTGCTCACCACCTAATAACAAAGGCCAACCACGCAGTGCACCCCCATCCTTCCGGGTCTCTGCTCTCTGTTTTTCACATCCTGGGCATGACGTGCTGTGGTATGGAATAACCTCTTTGGTCAGTTTGGGTCAGGTGTCCTGTCTCTGCCTCCTCCCGGCTCCCCTCCTCCCTGGCACAGCATGAGACTCAAAAAGTCCTTGGTCAGACCAAAACATCACTAAGCAGTAACTGAAACACTGGTGTTATCAGGGCTGTTCCCAGGCCCAAAATCAAAAACACAGCACTGCACCAGCTACCAAGAAGGAGAAAAATGACTGCTGCTGCTAAACCCATGACAATATCCACCCCTTATTCCATACCATTCACGTCATGCTCAGATCCCACATTTTCAATATACCATCACATGTATGTATATACATCCACACACACACACACACAGAGGGAGAGAGATCATCCCTTAGTGCATGGACCTATCCCTGTGAAGCTGCTGAGTCCATCCAGTCCATGATGTAGGGCTCCATCTTCTGAAACAGACTTTCAGAGCAGGGGAGGGTGTGTGCAGTGTTCACACTCGTGAATAACCTGTGCAATAGGGTCCATTGCTAAGTCCACCCCTCGATCATAAGTCCATCTGTATGCTGCATCTCTGCCCTGATGGCCTGAGGTGTCATGGGCACACCAGGCTCAAAATAACTCACCCTCCCCTCCAGCAGTTTCTGCAGCTTGTTGTTGGGGACTCCAAACAGCTGCCTTCCATCCGCGATGCTTCCAAAGCACTGGAGGGGCCCAGTGGACTAGATACTCACCCATACTGCCCCACACACCCTGCCACTCATGACTGTCCATCCTTGGGGAAAATCTCTTGGTCATCCTACATTGTAGTCTAACCCCAGACAAGGCCCCCACCTCACTCTGCTTAACTCTCGGGAGCAGATGAAATGGTTGTGGGTAAAACACACTCTGTATGCATGCCAACATGGTGATCCGCATCACAGTCAGCAGGCAGGCCTCAAGGGTACCCAAAGGCCATTCAAACCCTTCAGAGCTCTCAAATGAGGCTGCTGTACTTGTCACTGGGGCTGGTGTAGCTGCTGTGCTTGCTGGCTCTCTCACCACCAGCTGCTCTTTGCCTGAGTCCAGACCTTCCTCCTCTGCCTTGCTGGGAAGTGCTGCATGGTCTCCTGCATCCTCCTGGGGCTCGGGCTCGCGGGCCTCTGCGGGCGGCTGCTGGGGTATGCTCTCGGGCACCGCGGGGCTGGGCTCGGCTGCAGGGCTCGGCTTTTCCACTGCCCCCTCCCGCTGCTCGGCAGCTGCCGGGGGCTCGGCAGGGGTGCTCCCCCCTTCTGCCACCTCCTTCGTGGCCTCTTGATCCCCGGGGCTGCGCTCCCGGGCCATTTCGGCTGCCGGCGGCTCCTGGGACCGCCCCCCCTCGGCTCCCCACAGCCTCACGAAGGCGGAGGCGAGGACGAAGGCCAGGATGTCCGCCCCCCCCCCCCCCCCCCCCCCCGCTTCTGGAGCCCACCCGTATTACAAGCCATTCCAATAAACTACAATGAAACAAGAACCTTAACCCAAAACCCATATCCAAAAAATGCTAAGATAACAAATACTGGCTGTAAGTAAGGTACAACAGGCTGAAACCATGAACTCAAGAGAATCAAGAGCACCAACTTTGAGAGCCAATAAATCAGCATTGTGACAAGTGGCTCTTAATCCTGTCGTTACCTCAACCCTTCGAGCTCCATGTTGGGCGCCAAAAAGCACTGTCATAGTTTAAGTCCAGTCAGCCACGCAGTTTCGCTCTCTCACTCACTCCCCTCTCTTTCTTCCCCCTGCTCCAGGGTGGATGGGGAGGAGAATCAAAAGAATGCAACTCCCACAGGTTGAGATAAGAACAGTTTAGTAACTAAAGTATAACACAAATCACTACTGCTACCACCAATAATAATAATGACAAGGCAAATACAGGGGAAGAATACAATTGCTCACCACTTAATACCAAAGGCCAACCACGCAGTGCACCCCCATCCTTCCGGGCCTCTGCTCTCTGTTTTTCACATCCTGGGCATGACGTGCTGTGGTATGGAATACCTCTTTGGTCAGTTTGGGTCAGGTGTCCTGTCTCTGCCTCCTCCCGGCTTCTCCTCCTCCCTGGCACAGCATGAGACTCAAAAAGTCTTTGGTCAGACCAAAACATCACTAAGCAGTAACTGAAACACTGGTGTTATCAGGGCTGTTCCCAGGCCCAAAATCAAAAACACAGCACTGCACCAGCTACCAAGAAGGAGAAAAATGACTACTGCTGCTGAACCCATGACACCAATCTAAGACTTATCTTTCTTATACTACAAAAAGTTAGTGCCCATCCTTGTTGAGTGTCATGTAAATGCACCACTCTCTAGCCAAATGCAAGGTGAAAGGCAATGACCCTATTTCTTTATTTGATATCTTGTAAAATTCCAATTTCAAAATGTATTCAGGGCTTAAAAACACCTCAACTTAGGACTGATTGATTGATTGATTGGTATGTGTTCACGGTTTGCTAACTGCATTATAGCAACTAAAAATACATAAATACACCCTTATGCAGTCTGATTTCCTCATTAAAGAAACCAACCAGATTTCTTTACATTCTTCTGTGGTACATTTGCTAAAGCATTTGTAATTTTCTTTTGCAACCACAGTAAAATAAAAATGAAACTCTTGTACTTTAACATTTTTCTTCTGATACTGAGCGTATTTCAACAGTCCTGTGCATTTAGCAGATATGTCTTTCTCCATTTCTATCAAACACAGATAATCAGTGACAAGATAATTTTCTTCATAGCTCTACACCTTACCTGAATCAGAATGGAATAGAAAATTCTCAAATTATTAAACAAAATTAGTTTTGCCAACTTGCCTAAGTCACTTAGGAACATGAAAATAGTTGATCTTTGTTTCTAGTGGATGGTATTCTCATACCCTAAATGACTTTGAAATATCCCACAGAAATATGGTGACAAAATATTTTGTCGCTGAAAAGTATTCATCCATCAGAGGTCAAAAAATGGTCTTCCACTTATAGGTAATGAACAGAAGAATTTGCAAGTATAGCAAAATGCCATTTGTTCGGTCATTCTTTGGAACATCCAAAGAGATGGTGTCCTGGATTTATATGTGGAAAATTGTTTAAGAAACTACCTGTAAATCCTCAAACTGAGTGTAACAGAATCAGTTTAGCAGACTCAGTTTGACTCTTCCAGGCCACTGGTATCTCGCTGAAAGGCCTAGGCATTTTCAGTTCTAACAAAAGCTGTATTATTGCCTCTGTTCAATTCTGTTTCCTGCTTGTACACCCCATTTTGGTGCTGACACCTTCTTTCTGAGGCAGATCGACCAGCTCTGGCACTGTCCTCCTGTATACTCCTGTGGCCTTGAAGAATGAAAACAGCCAGGCTGGGACAAATGGCTTGGCAGCACAGCCTACTAACATTGTGGCTCAACACTCAAATTTAGCTTTATGTGGGAGCCTTGTAATTTATACGTGTGAACCTATGAAAAAATGTTTCAGAAATCTGACTCCAAATGAAAGAGCACAGGGAGAAAATCTAAAAGCATTTGAAATTTTATCTAATATTAATTATGGTAACGTGACACAGCAACATATTAATTTTCTGTCTAATGAGAATTCATACATGCAGGGTTTGTTAATTACTAGGTTCTAATAAAACTTTTCCCTAATCTTTGCTTCTTGTTGGCTGTCTAAATGAAGAGCTGTGCTGTGAAACAGCTGGGATGTACTTTGGCCTCTGAGGACATCAAAGTGAAAGCTGTATCTCTGAAAGGTTAACTAGTCTGTGAAAGTACAGGCCCCTTTCATTTTTTTAATACACTTTACATAGCCTGAGATTAAACCTCTTTTGGGTCCATTAATCAATCATAACTCATTCCTAATTAAGGGTTAGGCATACCAACAACAGTTCTGACAGCTGATATACTAAAAGCAATGAAGTTGTTCTAATTATTCTTTGGCATTAAATTCGTTCTCATACAGCATACTTAGAATGGCTTTTTAATAGAGCTTCTGATACTATTATTTCTGCAATTCTGTAATCAAAAATGTGCTCTGAATGATTTCTTTTTAAATATGAAATGTGTAATAAAGACATCAAGAAACAGAACAGTTTACAAATGTCACAATTTGCAGTATGGTGATGTTAACAATGAATTTACATTAGATACAGAGAAGGATTTAACATGTATCAGAAACTCTGAGCAAAAACTTCCAAGTTTCACAAGAAATGTATTCCTGTCCCTGCTGGCTTGTCAGTTAAATCTAACACCTCTCTTTCTGTACAAGCTGTTGGCTCAGGGTGTGTGGAAAACGGAAAAGGAACCAGGGGGAGGAGCAGCTGCTTCCTCCCGTGGAGATATCTTTTGCCTTGGAGACCAAATATTGTGAAGTTCTTACCTTTCAGTTTATATCAAAAAGATAGTGTAGAAACACAAGAATTGCCATACCAGATCAGATCAGCAATGTGTCTGGCCAAGTGGCCTGTCTACAGGTCTGACCAATGCCAGGTGTTTCACAAGAAAGTGTTGAAGTCTCTATGATGAATAACTATATTTCTAATATATTTTTTTATAAATCTTGCTGAAGTCAAGGCCTTAATTAGATATTATTGGTGCGAGCTCAAGAAACTAAGCAGTTATTTCAGGAAAGAAATTTCACACTTACATGTGGTGGTTTTTTACTATTTTTTGATTTTATAATACCAAAGAACTAAAGTGAAAAACAGTTTACTTTCTCTTATATCCTTACTTATCAAATACCAGCTGTGAAAAAATAAAACCCAGCCAAAAATTACTTGTGTGGGGGGTAGAGCCAGGGGGAGTTTCCATGTTGTGAAACTATGAGGGGTTTTAGAAATGTTTGAATATGTCAGTTCAGCACAAGTTCAGGTCAGACTGTTTCGATGCTGCAATAGTGAAATGTTTCTCTGCCCCCTAAGCCCCGTTGGTGACAATAGTATTCCATGCCTGGTAAAATGGGTAAATGTTTAAGGATGTTTTTTCAAACTAGATTAGAGTACATTTCCCAAAAATATGAAAGTATTTTTGTCACAGGTCTGGGTGACAGTGAAGTGTTTGTTAATGGTGGCAGAATGTGTAAAACTTGAAAGAAATACGTGTGAATAGAGAATATTTTTTTATTGTCTTTTACAGTTTTCCCGTGGAGTCTTCCTTCTTTTTGGGATCCTTTTCAAGCATTTTGGCAGATGGTCCTTTGCAAGCTCCTGAAGGAAGACCTCCTCCTTGCTGGCCTCTAAAGGTTCAGACAGGGTCTGAGTGCTCCTGTGTAGTATAGGAGGGGTCCATGCGGCCCCTCAGAACCTTGCCTCTCCACCGACATGCAGTTACCTCCATTTTTCTTTCCTTTTTGTCTCTCAAGTCTGTAGTTTTTTGAAGGCACACACACACACAAAAATAATAATAACAAAAAAAATTAGTTAAACAAAAACCCCAAAAACCTCATTGATCTCCCGCGTTGGTTTATCATTCTACGGTGGACACCTAACCTGACACAACTGCCTATTTCTCCTTTTTGACTGGAAGCAGGGATGATGATAGTAATCACTTGTTTTGAAATGCCACATGCAGAAGTACAATCACGTATAATACCTGGCCTTATTTAGATGCCCAGGATTTTTGGTTGATTTTCTGTCATTTGCACTGGAGTTACTCCAGATTGACAGAAATGTAACATTTTCACTTATTTTTTTATCCTCACCCTCTGTGATGTGCTGAATGCTATCAAAATCCACTTATGTTATTCTCTTGACTTAGGGCTGAGGATCCCGTAGCCTGGATAGATCAACCAGGTTTGTCCTGGAGCTGATATTGAACCTCGTCTACATGATTTGCCATTTTTCTACATTTACTTCAGCAAGATGCAACTGGAAATGACATGGACCTGTCCCAAGAAGATACACTCACACCTTCTCTTTGCTTCTCAGGAGCAATATGTTCCATATTTCCTACAAACAAGCACCATTCACTGCCTGCCCTTAAAAGCTTCCTTTTCTGCATGCTGTTGCTATTCTGTGCTGTAAGGAGCTGTGAAGCGAAGGCCAGAGGAGCACATGCCAATAAATATTTCAATCAGATGCATCTATTTTTTCAAAGTTCTACTTTTGTGGTGGCTTTTGCAGGGGTAACCTTGTATCTTTAAATTAGACCAGAGAGAATAGCTCATTATGCTTCTTATTTCAGGGTCATTGTTAGACATAAGCCGTCCAATTTCTGTCTCCCACCCAAACCTTCCTTTTTAATTGCTCTTGACTTCACTGCATTATGGTATCTGCCACACACATCTACCCATGATGTGTAATATTAGCTTTCTATGCAAGTTAAAACTACATTGCAGTCTTCATGCGAAGTACACCCAGCTCACAATTATTAATTATAAAGCTATGATTTTTCAAATTGATTGAAATCTAGACTAATTTTTTTTTTTTATCTGACTAATAATAATAATTCATGCTACTTGTGAGACCTCACTTGGAGTATTGTGTGCAGTTCTGGTGTCCTCAACATAAAAAGGACATGGAACTGTTGGAACAAGTCCAAAGGAGGGCCAGAGGATGATCAGGGGACTGCAGCACCTCCCATATGAAGATAGGCTGAGAAAATTGGGGCTGTTCAGCCTGGAGAAGAGAAGGCTGCGTGGAGACCTCATAGCAGCCTTCCAGTATCTGAAGGGTCCTATAGGGATGCTGGGGAGGGACACTGCATGAGGGACTGTAATGATAGGACAAGGGGTAACGGGTTCAAACTTAAACAGGGGAAGTTTAGATTGGCTATGAGGAAGAAATTTTTTACTGTAAGGGTGGTGAGGCACTGGAATGGGTTTCCCAGGGAAGTTGTGAATGCTCCGTCGCTGGCGGTGTTCAGGGCTGGATTGGACATAACCTTGGGTGGCATGGTTTAGTGGGAGGTGCCCTTGCCCCTGGCAGGGGTGTTGGAACTAGATGATCTTAAGGTCCTTTCCAACCCTAACTATTCTATGATTCTGTATAACAGAAACTGATTGAACCTGACTAGTTACAGGGTAAGTTTTGGGTTGTTTTTTTCAAAAAAAAGTAACAATGCAGTACATGAATGTGAAAGAAAAGCAAACCCAATGATCTGCATATGTTTAGACAAGACACAAACACTGACATGGAATGAAGATCAAGACTTCTGTGAGGGATTTTTTCTTCTCCTATTCTTGTCATGCATATAAAAGGAAAATCTGAAGGCTGTACTGTAAATGTCAGAGTTAAGTGCCCTCTTTCTGCTTCAGAAGGCATGCAACAATACACAAAAAAAGCTTTCCTTACAAGTTTAAAGATGTTTAAAAGCTTAACCATGTTGAAGGTTTGCTGGGTTTGTTTTTTGTAATTACAGGAACAACTTCTTCTTAGATGCCATAAACCCTAGAAAACAGATGCAAATATTATCACTAAATTCATTTTGATTGAACATGCATTTAGTTTCTTGCTTTAATTTCTGTCTGCAAAAGACACAAGTTTTGAAACACAATCATAAGCAGGTAATATTGACTCTATAACTGGAAAACATTTTACATT
The DNA here is from genome assembly GCA_028858755.1 of Ara ararauna. NCBI lineage: Eukaryota > Metazoa > Chordata > Aves > Psittaciformes > Psittacidae > Ara > Ara ararauna. The sequence goes on from CM054379.1 coordinate 100,154,132, forward strand.
ATATAGTACTTCTTATACATCTATGCATATGTGCATGTGCATATATCATTATACACATAATAAAAAAGGATTTGAATACCCTGCTGAAGGTGGTGATGAGCCCACAGACCTGCTGTCCTGTTTGAGAAGGGCAACAAACACTAGATGGGCACTCAGGTCAGACATAGCTTCAGGGGCTTAGCCGTGGAAGTGAGGTACCTTGTGAGGCATGCAGACTGTCTACAAACTCACACTGATTGCAGCAGAAAGCATATGCTTTACATCACATTCAGGATTCAGCTGGGACTACAGATACACTTCTCACTAAGTCTCAGGGCTATACTATGCATATAGAAATGGAGATGTCATTGTATTCCACGTGGGGAAAAAATGTTATCCATTTTTTTACTTTTCGGACTTTGCTGCCAGGACTACCACCAGCATCTGCTGCCACTGATGCTGGGCTTCCCTCAACAGGTTCAAGACTTCAGGAAGTGCTTCTGTTCTACATCAAGACAGGAGAAAGAGGCTCATCTGGCAGCCTGCTGAACTGACACTGCCCACCATTTACTTGTGCTCTTACAGGGAGGAGGCCAGAGGTAACCAGAGCAGCTCCTGTTCTGCCTGGCTGTTTTTTGTGGGTTAAAAGTTTCTACTACATTGGCCAGAAAATCACTGATAGTGTAGAGAGATCTTTCTAAAGTAGTGGTTAATTTAAGTCTCTATTCTTACAAAACAGGCTTTGGCTAACCAAGTTAATTTTTTTATTTTTTTCGATTTTTTTTTTTAAACAGGAATAACCTCCAAATATTTGATCAAAAAATTCCTAACCACAGCTAGTCACAAGAAGATAATATTTTTTATAAGTTAGTAAGTAGAGATTGTAAAGAAATATATTTGCAGCAGGTCTGGGGCACTCTTAATTTTTCTTCTTTCTGATTTGCATCTGTGTGATTTCATTAACTAATAATTGTTTTGATGTGGAACACAGAAGGAGATAAACGGCTCATGAATCAATAAGTGACAAGATTTCAGAGTCACTTGATTTTTATCTCCAATTTACTCTGCATTGAATTTAATTACAAACAATACATTCCATTTGTTTGAAAAAATTGCACACAAATATTTGCATGAAGTTTATTTAGTACAATTATACTTCAGTTCTTTTGAAATAAATTATGACTTTTGAGCTGGAAAAACTGTCACTTCAATTCTTACATTGGGAAAATATCCATGTATATTATCCCGTAATCATTATGTGGAAGCACTTCATAAGGTTCAATGAACATTTCTTAAAAAACTAGCTTATGTAGAAGTTTTCAACACAGACAGTAGTAATTCTAGGTGATTTTTTCATTAATTATTTCAATTAATTATTTCAAAAAATTATTAATTATTTTGTTAATTATTTCTGCTCACCTGAAAGTGTATTTTAATTCAAACAGATCTCATGTAAATAAACAATTATTTTTATGACCTGGTATGGAACTGTTTGTTCTTACATTCTAAAAGTGAAACATTCTAAATTTTTATTTCTTCTTTTAAGACTAAAGTTGCCTAAATTTAAATTTAGGTTAAAAAAAATCTTAAAATGAAACTTGCTTTTGAGTTTCAGAACATTTAATCTAAAAGCATTTTCTTCAAGTATTTGTGTTTATAAGAAAATCAAAACATTTTCATTCCATTGTGATAATATGTTTTTGGATATCAAACTGAAAGAACACTTTTTTGCACAGTGATATAGAGATTTGTTTATACAGAACCAAGGTTTTTAAAGGAAACTGATAATCCTGCTGTCATGTGAAGGATTTTCTTATCATTATAGCTAGTTTTCTGCTCAACCTAAATTTGGTGTTGTCACTACATGCCAGTAAATTACCTGTTAGAAACACCAGCCTAGTACAGAGATTTAGGTTTTTTTAATACAGGAATCAGTTTTATATAATACGACCCAGAAATATTTTCTATTGTGGAAAAGGCTTCATGGAGGGACCTCTGGCAAAGCAAAACTGTCAAAATTATGATCATAGAATTGCATCCACTTGATTCCTTGAGGATCATGGAAATGACATGTAATATGAGAGTTCTAGACTCAAGCATATAACGTATCACAAAAAGAAATCTGGGAAATCTGAAGCCATAACTCTATGTGTTGTACCCTTTAAAATATATTACAGGGCAATTTGCTTTATACCCCGGGGGGGGGGGGGGGGGGGGAGGGGGGTGGTGGTGTTTATGCTTTTATGCTCATACTGTCTACAATAGCAACTTTGTGGGGTTGAATTCCCTTTAGAACACCCCCGCCCCAGCATACTTAAAGCTCAAGTTTATTCATGAGAGTCCTCAATTAGGAAATGCAGAATCAAACTTTTAGCACCATCATGGGAATGGAAAAGCTGAAAATGGAATGTATTTTTAACACATATTAGTAAGACTTGTTTCAGAGTGAATTAAGATCAATTGGAGCACTCCCATGAATTTAGTTTGGCTGTGAAAGAGCTCTGCAATCTGATACTCATGACACTCGTGTAACTTTCTATGTGTACAGAACTATATGATGAGTTAAAAATGTGTCAGTTATTTGGTACAGACAATGAAAGAGCAAATATAGTAGAAACACTTAATTGCGATATGTTTTGTTTTCTTTTTTCTTCTCTTTTTTTTAATTAAAATTTGCTTTTTGTGGAATCCAAGACTATTCACAGGGATACAGAGATAGAGACTTACAGAGTCTGCTGAAAACTGCATTTCTATTGCACATGCACACACCCCATGTTGTGTGGCCAAAATCTTAAAGATGTGCACAATAAAATTCCACGAAAATAACAACTTTTTCTTTGAAATGTGTCTCAAAGAATATATTTTAACCTACTTAGAGCAAGTAAAACAGTATATTTTTTTTTACATAAAGTGTGGAAAGGAATATTTTAGTTTATAAAATTTCACAGACATTTATAAGTTTCTAAGGTTACCCAAATAAAAATAACCTCTTTTAATTTGATTCAAATAAAATAATGCAGGTGATTCAAATGGTTGCCTGGCAAATTTTACTTGTAGATGAACCACTCTATTAAAACTTGTTTTAAAATTGTTAAACATGTATTATATGGTGTGTGACATATTTTTCTCTAGAAGAAGTTTGTTTTGGTACCTTTTCTATTGATGCCTTAACCTTATTTCCTAAGAAAATGAGTTAATGGAAGATGTTTCTCCACATAATTTGAGGTAAAGACTGATACAAAAATAATAATTTGTTTCTTTGTTTTGCCCTCACCCTCTCCACTGCATCTTTTAAGCTTGAGTAGTTCATAAACCCCATCCACTCTCCCTCAGACTATCAATTTCTGATATTTTAAATTATTTTGTAACTGTTTTGCCCCTGTCAGTCTCTTCTCTACATATTCCTTCTTACTTTTCCTGCTTTTCTCTTATACTTTACTACTGTTTACATTCCTTCTTTGTGGCCCTACCTAGTCTGGGTCTCTGAATTGGTTTAACCAAGTTTCAAGCCTGTGCCTAGTTTTTTCCAGGATTTCTGAAAGTTTTCTAATATTTTTAGCTTTTTATATGCTTTTTGCAAGAAATCGGATATGCATCTTCCCTAAATCTGGACTTTTCAGGTTATGCAATTCCTGCAGTAAATCTCAAGAGTATAGTTAATTGCTGGTTTATATTTTATTTGATGCATTCATTTTTCATCCTTTTTGTGTCCCTGTGTCCAGGACTAGAATCACAATCAGTGATACAGCTTGCCTCATCCCTTTCTGCCACCAAATTCAAGCAAACTTGATTTCAGCTGTAATTGCTTCTTGAATCAATGTCTCTGTGTCATTTTGGCCTGAGCAAAGAATTACCTCTTGCTATAAAACTAGTTGTTCCAAGGTAATTATTTAAGCTGCTGAGACAGTGCTTCTCTAAACAACTTTCTGCCATAATAATTGGTCTGTTTCTATGCTTGCAGTTGTTTTCCTATACCATTCTATTGTTGAAACTTAGTTGTTTCTTTGATCTCCCTTAGCGGATATTCAATATTCACATTATTGTCATAAACACAGGAATCCACCTCTGCTAATATGTTTGAATTCTGTGAAATAGAATTTGTAATTTTCTGTAAAGATAACACTCTTTTTAATCACAAATGCATTTCCTTCCAGCTGGACCACAGCTATCCACTAAAGTGGGCCAGAGAAGGGAAATCTTTTGTCACTTTCTGCACTGCTCAGGGTGTTTCAGCCTTCCCGTGCTGGCCTGTGTCACTGTTCATTGCCCATGCACCTGCCTCTCCAGCAGGCAGGGAACCAGATGACAGCCCCTTGGGTCACATCAGAGAATTTTGGAGGGTTTGGGTGGGAAGAATGATGTGAAACCCTGAAACGTGGGTGCTTGGACATGAGCAGCTGAGATTTCATCTTTCACCCTGCAGTGACTTGGCTCACTTGGTTCTCTTACACCTCTCTCTTCTCTTTGATTACCAAACAAGACGGCATGCTAGAGCTGCCCTAGAGAAACATGCATGATAACTAGTTGGGCAGTAAACACAAGTAACTGTTTATCCAGCTATTGCCATATGAAGCAATCAGCAGATGAGCCCTGCCTGGCTTTGAACTTTGTCTCCTGTCCAGGTTCTGATTTCTTCTCTTTCATCTGTTTTGAAGTGGTCAGCAGAGTTCAGAAAGTCACTGAGAAGGAAGGAACTGTAAGACAGGTAGATGGGCAAACAGGGAGCATGGTCTCCTGAGCCTCATTTCATTAGGAAATAAGACTAGAGGGAATATAAAACACATTAAAAGAAGGAGATGAGTCAGAATTAACATTGCAAAATCTGAAATATTTCACTGTAAAGTATAATTGCAAGGAACTGTGAAAAGTCAGATAGTCCATCCCTCTTAGGAAAGATTAAGTACATGTACATTGCAGTTGATCAATGGTTTCAACTGAAGAAAATGCTCAATTCAGGTGATCCCACAGTTCCCATTACAGTGCACCCTTTTCTTGAATGCCAAAATTATCTCTCCTGGAAATGAAGATGTACAAAAAGAACCATCTATTAATCTCTTCTTTTTTATGACTGATGACTGACGATGTGATGGTGTTCTTTGATCCTTCTTATTTTTCAGCTAAGAAAATCCACCACCTTCTGCCTTTCCTTGGAATTACTGAATGTTATGCAATGCCTGTGTCTCTTCCCTAGGTTATCTCTGATTCTACTCCCTCTTTCCTGAAGTCTGATATTCAGAACTAGATGCCAGACTACACCTTCAGCTGCAAGATAAAATAATGCCTTCTTTTATCTTCCATATGGCACTGACCACTAACGTGTACAAGAACAAGATATGGCACTTTTTTTGGTGACAATTTTATATTCCTGAATCATACCATTTGATACTTCAATAGCACAACCATGATTTTTTTTTTTTTTTTTTTTTTGAAGTAGTGCTGTCATACCATATTTCCCTGTTGGGCGTTTCTACATGTTTCTATTTCCTACATGCAGTATTTTGTCTTTTCAGCTTGTTGATTTGGAAAAATGTCTCTACTTTATGAAGACAGTTTTAAAGTCAGACTCAGTTGTCCAAAAGGACCGTTGCAATTCTACCTCTTCTGCAGTCTGGTGTCATGTAAATATATCATCCAGACTAAGAAAAAAACCCATGCCAAAACAGAGTAAGTCACTTGTAGATTCCCAAAAGAGGTGTCCAGCCCATAGCTGGCTGTCTCATAAGCAGTGGTTCAACTACCCATTAACACGTTATTGCATCTAGATAATATTTACTGAATTAATTTGTTGGACTGTGGCACAGGTTACGCCAAAGGCTTTCTTAAGCACAAATATATCACATCTGCCTTCTCATCTTTCAAATAGAACAATTACTTTGCCAAAATACTTCTTGTGCACTATTTGTCTTAAAAAAATCATAGTAACTATTTTTATTACTTTATTACATTGCAGGTGCTTTAAAAATAGCTTTTACTTACTTTTTCTAGTATTTTTCTTAGCTTTTGAGTTTGCATCGAATGTGAATGAGTCCCTTTTTCACCTTTCAGTTTTCTGAGATCTTTCTTCCTGGCAGCAAGTTTGCAATGATAATTGCTGCTAATGCAGGTAAGTCCATACAGGTCTAGAAGGCAGCATTAATTATGCAGCAATATAAATAATTGTACTGCGTAAGGTCAACTAGTATTCATAGCTCATGCTTGGATTCTACAAATACCACAAAAGTACTTAATATTTTCATTGGTTTTGTGACTAAACTCAATATAAAAATTATATAAATTGTCTACAGAAAGATGGACAGATCCCTTCAAGCAGTAAAGCTGGTTTGCTTCCACAGCTCTGTGCTGTTAATCAACAGTTCAATTAGGATATATTTATGCTATTGACATAAGAACAAAACCACCTTAGAGAAAGCTGTATCTGCATTTCTTTTTTCCTTTTATATATTTTTATTCAGGAAAACATTATTTAAGAAATAGCATAACCATACAGTCAGCCTCAAGTATATGTTGAATTGCTGCAAAAGACCAGTTTGTATTTAAAAGCTTTCTTGTAGCACGACCTAATAATGTGAATGGTTAATCAATAAAGGAGTTTTCCACAGTGCTTCTCTGAAAGTGGAGCATTTTGAGCATAATTTTTCATAAAGGAATGATAGCCTGAAATTTCTCCCTGGTATAGTCCCACCAGCTGACTGGAGCTTTAGAACCAGCTTGAATTCAAGAGGGAATAGCGTATGGTATTTCGATCTTTCTCCAAGGGTTTAAAGACACATTAAGACACTAAGTAGCTTTGCAAAAAACAATCACAGTTTTTTATAATGAGCAGAAATAGTATATCAGATTGCTAAACTCTGACTTTTTAACATCTATAAATATCTTGGTAACCACAAACTTTCATAATAAGGCCTCAGTTTCACAAATATTTTTATGAAGGTTTAAATCCTCCAGTGTACCATGGATGCACAGCCTGTAAGCATGGCTGTAAGTCCTATCAAGATCCCTCCTCTGAGATTTGCTATTTAACATCTGCAACATTCATTTAGTGACTGATTTCTGAATCATCAATGAGGAAATTTCATATTTAGCCTATTTGTTGTAATTACTGTTATTATTTTTTATAATTTTTAATAATAATAAAAACTAATGTGTGTGTAGGGAATTTACTGGATCTCCATCTGTCGTGGTTTAAGTCCAGTCAGCCACACAGTTTCACTCTCTCACTCCCCCCTCTTTCTTCCCCCCGCTCCCGGAGGGATGGGAAGGAGAATTGAAAAGAATGCAACTCCCACAGGTTGAGATAAGAACAGTTTAGTAACTAAAGTATAACACAAATCACTACTGCTACCACCAATAATAATAATGACAAGGCAAATACAAGGAAAGAATACAATTCTCACCACCTAAAACCAAGCCTGACCACGCAGTGCATCCCCCACCCTTCCGGGTCTCTGCTCTCCGCTCTCCATCCTGGACATGACGTGCTGTGGGATGGAATAACCTCTTTGGTCAGTTTGGATCAGGTGTCCTGTCTCTGCTTCCTCCCGGCTTTTCCTCCTCCCTGGCATAGCATGAGACTCAGAAAGTCCTTGGTCAGACCAAAACATCACTAAGCAGTAACTGAAAACACTGGTGTTATCAGCGCTGTTCCCAGGCTCAAAATTAAAAACACAGCTCTGCACCAGCTACCAAGGAGAAAAATGACTGCTGCTGCTGAACCCATGACACCATCTTGACCATTTGTGTCTGCCAATTACTGCACTTTCATTTGTGTCTTCAGGTTTTAGTTGAGGAACTTACTTGTTATTAATGCATGTATAATTTAAGAAGTTGTTATATTCAAGCTAAAGATTCATGCTTAAAAATGACACCCAGGGAGAAGTGTTCTGCATTTCGCTGAGGTGTAAAAGCAACTCTCCCTTGAAAGACAGGTATCAGGTCTGTAACAGTACAGGAGAAGGAAACAGGTATAGACACACACACAAAAATGCAAAAACATAATTTGAGACTGAAGAGAAGGTACAGGGTGGGGGGATGTGAAAAAATCCCAAAACCAAACAGGCACATTAAAGTGAAAATGGAAACCAAGTAGTCTGGGAAGACCCTTGAATTCTAAGTCACAAAACCTGTGATGTATTCATCACAACACTGGTGATCTGCTGTGGAATTATAGACACACTTGATCATATTTCTGCACCTGATTTACAGTCTCTGTTTAGCCATCTTCTCTACTAAGATGAGAAAAGGTTGGAACAGTGTTCATGTTTTTGAACAGCATACAATGTGACCTTGAACTTGGATGAATCCACTAGATGCAAGTGTAACACAAACAAAAAATAATAACAAAATACTACAGTTTTCTTCCAATACCAGGTTTATACATTTTTTTTTATCATTTCAGGTGCAAAAATTACACTTGGTATTTTCAAAATAATCAGGTTAAGCCAAATGGACTCCATTAGACCAAATAATAAAAGCCCATTTATTAATAATTAGTTTAATTCCTTCCTTTGTTGTAGCCATAAAACCTAGAAGCAGAACATAGGTTAAACAAGCAGAGCTGAAACTATTAAAATTCTCCATCATGCAATTTTCAAATACTTGTAAATTCAATGGGAGCTACAGGAATGGATTTAATGGCAAAGGAGGACAAAATGAAATTTTGATCCTTCCTTCCCATTAACTGTGCCTGGTGTTGGGTGTCTGTCACATAAGGGAGGAACAGCTGTATGATTTAGAGACCTGTACAACTTCACCCAGCAATAGATTTACGTGAATCCCTCTCTGAGCTTGTCAACAGCCTTCTTTCAGCTTTAATGGTGTCTGTGATTCTTAAGCTTTCAAAGGAAATCCTGAAAAGACAGCCTTCATCTGAGGGAATTAAATCATTCTCCACTATGGAGTCCAGGGATTCTTTAGTGTTCTATGTCCATTAAAAGAGAGCCATAGGATTTAATTAAATAAAAACAATGACATTCTTGCTTATGAAATTTCACAAGAAGCCCTGTAGAATTGTGCATCTACTGTAGATTCTTTAGGTTGCTTTCAAAAAGGTCATCCTTTCCTATTAAATTAAATGGGAATGATTTTTAAAAGTAACTTTAAATTTGCTTGTCTTTTTTGGGAAAGCAGAAAGGGGCCTTTAAGTTTTCAGAAGTGCCTTACAGAACAGCATTATTTCTACTGACTTCAGTGAGAGCAAAGTCCAAATATCGCTGGGCAAGACTGAAGGTTATACTTGAATATTGAAAGTTTCAAACCCAGTCCCTTCAGGTTTGACTCTTAAACTTAACCTATCAGAGGGTCCTACTAGAGTAACACTTCTGAGTTTTGTTCTAGCAGGTCATTTAATCGCAAGCACCTAAACTGGCTGATTCTTCTCTCTTTATCACTCCAAAGTCATTGGGCAGAGAGTCTACTATGTTCTAGGGATCTGAAATCAAAATGTACCATCAAGCTCAAAGCCACTAAAGATACCAGAGAAATATTTAGCCTGTCAGCTTTGTTTCTTTGCTGTCTTTGTGAAATAGTGTGCTATTATGGCAAGGAGAGACCCATGCTTTGATATGCCTTTGCTGGAGTTTTCTTCAGATTTGAGTAAAAGGTTCCTTCATTGCTGTTGTGAGCAGTTTATTTGCCTTTATTTCTTCCAGATAGTGCTGCTTGTATACTGCTTTCCATCAAGACAACACTCTATAGAGGCAATGCCCAGTTACACAGGGGGATTTGGACTAGGAAGTTTCCTGTGCAGCAGATGATGAAGGTGCGAGAGCAGCAGTGAGACTGACCCATGACAGGAGTGGACTGCATGAGTATTTAGCAGAAAAAGACTGAAATACAGGGAATGGGCTTAAAAAATAATAATCTTTACTGATATGCCCTGTTACTCACAGTCTGTGTCTAAACACTCTAGACCGGGAGGTTTCGATGTGCTCTCAGGACTGCAGGGCAGCTGGATCATACTGTGGGATGGGAGTAGTGTAGCATCCACCATCTGGCTGCCCTTTTTTCCTGTTTCTTAGCCCCAGCCTAAGTCTCCAGAGGACCTTGGCTCTGCACCATGTTAAACACCTGATGGCCTGCATCCACAAATGCCTCATGACTGAGGGCAGAGCACGTGCCTGCCACACACATGGGCAGCAGCAGGGGAAACCAGTGGCCTTCAGGTTGGCAACAGGAGTACAACAAATGTGGGAAGCCCTGCAGCATGCCAGTGGGGTGGTCCGTGGTTCCTTAGCTCGTAGGAGATTCTTTCTGGGTTCAGATGGTGGAAGAGCTGAAAGAAATACAGAAGTGTTCCCAGGGAAGTACTAGAGCAAGACAAAAAATGGGAATTGAAAAATGACCTTTTATAAAATAAAAAAAAAAAAGTTGGAAAATTTCCAACATTAGAGATATTTCTCTTTTTCATGAAAAAGGCTAGGCCCCCCATTTTATGAAAATATTATTACACTTTTTATCAATATGGTAATCAATTTCAACCTGCGCTTTGGAAATAAAATACACACAGGAAAATGTTTCAGTTCGCAAGCTACCTCAGAAAACATTCTTTGAAACATTGTTTAGATCAAACCAAAGGTAGATATTTATGGGGTTTTATCTCCCCCTCCCCACTCCCTCCTCCCAAGCCTGGACCTTCCCTTTCTGTCACCTCAAAAAGGAACAATATGAGTATTTAATTAATCATGAAACATTGCAGGTAGCTTTAAATAATTCATTTGATTATATATAATTATATTGAATCACTTACAATTCAGTTCATATATTAGCCAGATGAAAAAGAATAGCTGTCCTTCTTCTACCCACTCCCCTGGTGATTTGAATTTCTCTGAGAGTGTCAAAATTACAGGTTTAATATCCCCCCCTGCACATGCAGTGAGGGTACTGTCCTGATTGAAATGATAGTAAAATGTTCATCAAGCCCCTGCTCTGAATGAGGCAAAAGTAACTTTTACCCTCCAAATTTCAAATGTATCATCTCTTTACTTTGAGGTATTTTAACACTGGTGTCCAGTGCTGACAGCCTTTTAATGTCCTTCAGCAATTACTGGGATGAAGAAGAGTGTTAGGAATAGCTCTCCATCCCACACCGGAGTGGTACTAACTAGGGCAATGAACATGTCTGTCACAGTTGTCAGCAACTTGGTGACTGGGCACATTTACAGGAAGCTGCAAATGACACCCTGACTCTGTTTGAGAGAGAAGGGCACTGCAGGATGGTTGCTTCTTTTGTACCTGAGGGTGAGTGCAGGCAGCTTCAGTGTGGATCCAGGGCTGGTGCTGAGAGCATCTGCTTTCCTCAGAGCCCATCTGTACCTCCCTGCAGCAGCCTGCAGCCTGAAAACTCATACTGTGGATACTTCACTGCAGGCAACTGTGCAGTTCCCACGGTACCAGTTTTCAGATTGTACACAAGAATATACTCACATAAGAATGTAATAATATATTGTGAGCTGTGCTAAAGAAGTAGAGCACAAGGCTCTCAGAAAATATTCTTAGTGAAATCATTAACTGGGAACAATGGGTTGTTAAAGCTGCCTTAACAGTAGCTTAATTTAGTAAAAAGGGGAGGGAGGAGATCAGTGTTTTCCCCACCCTCCCAGGAATTATTTTATGTTTGCCTGTGGTGGCACTGTGTGGCACCCAGAGCCAAACTGGATGGTGGCACTGCAGGGGAAGCTGCAGTAGGACCCCAGGCCCTTGCCAGCCTCGTGACCTGCCCTGGCAATCCTTTTGAGCCAAATATTCCATCAGGCCTGCCAGGAGTCACCAAAACCCCTTACCTCACTCTACCCCTTCGCCCTGGTCACGTCTGGCACCCAACCAAGTGACTTGGAAGCAGTCAGTAGTCTCCGCTATTATACACGAGATATGAAAAGAAAAAAATGGCCCAAGCTGATTTTCATTAGTCTACTGGACAACAAATCTTTTTCCTAAAGACCTTGGCACACACAAGCCTATAGGGCCCATGCTGAGCTGTGGGACCGCCCTTCTTCAGGATGTGCTGTGCTGCATCCCTTGCTCTTCTGACCTCTCCTTTGTAAACTGTTCAAGCTTCCTGGTACACCATTTGTCCTATCTGTCACTTTTGATAAGCTGGCAACTGCTACATCCACTTGCTTTTAATTACCCTGCCATTTAATTTGTTTTAAGCATCTGTGTCCAGTTTCTATCTGGGGTGATTTTGTTTGTGGCTAATAGAATTTGAAAGGAATACGGTTTTTCTTCTATTTCATTCTAATATAATCCATTGTGGTTTGCTAGTCATCTGTTGCTGTTGATTTGCTGCCACACAGATGATTTCATTACCTAGAGATCATTGTTGTTACCATACAATCCCCATTTATTAACTGCCATATCAATTATCCATCCTGTTGTTTATTGATCTGATATCTCCTGAGCAGCTGATCTCTTGGGGCACATTTCATCCTGAGTACAAATCTAGCAAGTTCACTGGAGTCATGTAAAAGATGAACCTGGCTCCTCTGGCACAGTGATCTCCTGCCAGCACCTTTATTAAGATACCTACTGATTGTGTAATCACCTGGCAGATTTGATGCCACACCAGTTTACAGATCTTGTGATTCATGATTCTCCTGATACTGATTGGCCATTTGCCACCATTATTCTTACTTTCTTCCTTTTCCTATGTGATTCTCATACGTGGAATTTTTTGGTGTGGTTTGGTTTGGTTTTGGTTTTGGTTTTGGCTTTGGCTTTGGCTTCAGCTTCCACCTGCCTGTTCAACTTTTTGTTTTCCTTCCTCTCCTCTAAGCTTCCTCTGCTTGTACCCCTGCCTTCCTGTACAGCTCCAAGTTGTGGTATCACCTTTTCTGTGTTTTTGTTGTGCCACCTGCAAGCCCCTAAGGCATCTCTTAGTTTCCTTACATCAAGCATTGGTATCTAATTTTCCCATTCTTTGCTTCTACTTTGTGTTTCCTGGTCACACTTTGTATTTTGCACTTACTGCCAGAAGCCCTCTCTCCTTTCTTCCTAACCCTTTGGGAACCTTATTCTTACTTACCCCATCACCTTCTTCCTGATTACCTCTGGTACAAAGACCAAGCATACATAAATGCAAGCAGGTCTTGCATATTTCCTCTGTTGGGAGGTAATAATCATAGAATTATAGAATCATAGAATATTTCAGGTTGGAAAGGACCTTAAGATCATCTAGTTCCCCTCACATAAAACCTTTATCTTTTGATGGTATTTGAAGAAACACTATATTAAGGTTTGAAGTATCCAATTTACAGAAATGGTCTGCAATGCAAAATTGTGTCAGCAATATTGGCTGCTCCGGGACAGATGTTTGCTCCACTTCTCTTGGAATTGCACTGGGCTCTGAGTCACATCAGCTCCACAAGAAAATGACCTTGGCCTGTGCCTTATTTTTTTTCTCAGTCTGGACTTTGGGTGGTGGGTTTCCTGTTCAAAAGCTGTCAGTAATTCAGATGAACAGCAACAGAAAATAAGTGAGGTTGTCCTGGCATTTAAATAACCTCATATTTTCATGTGTAAAAGTTCCTAGAAAATAACTGCTCAACATGTGAGCAGAATCATCGTTTCTTGCCTAACAGAATTCTGTTTCTATAATCACTAGTGATTGCCTCAACCCCGGTTAAAGTAGAAAAAAAGAAAAGGTAACAAAATAACAGAAATGAAACAACCAAAATACTGACCTCTCTTATACAAATACTTGGAGGATTGTTTGGGGTTTTTTTTTTTCATTTCATTATAGAAAAGCACAACCAATTTTATTTTGAGGAAATATACTGTGATCATATTGGGTTTAGAATAATTTAGCTTTTCTTTCTTTTTATTTATTTATATATATATTTTTTTAATAAGAGGTCTTCACTTCAGCTGGCCTCACTGGATTCATGATACTGAACCAAAATAGGTGGCAATAACTTGTGAATAAATGCTTAAAAAGTAACTAATAGAGATTTTCTATTTGTACTAATTTTTGTTCTGCTGGGAATGTGTCAGAGGGATAGAAATTGACTGCAAGTGCCCTGAGGAGCGCTGTCCTGAGGCTTCCCCTGATATTATTTCTCTGCACTTCGAAGAAAGAGGGGGAGAGAGGAAATTCCTATCAATATTAATGACTACTCTAGGGTGAGAGCTATGCCATTTCACTGCCCTTCATTAATGCTGCTTGACTCATTACTGCCTTCGTTGTCCTGGAAAAGCAATTTAAAGTCTTTGGACAGTGCTTCTCTTACATATATCTCACTGGTGAGCAAGTAAACATAAGAAAGCACTAGGGCAAAGGGTTAGGGAAATAGGAGCTCCAAAGAAAGACTCATAGACCATCCAATTTAGTGCTGTTTAAACCTAAGAGAATTAACATGAGGTGAAGGGTGAGTGCTAGCTCATACAGCCCTATCCTGGTGAGCTGCTGACCCTGCCACAGTACCAGCAGGGCTGCACCTCGGGGCTGGCTGCTCCCTACACACAGCCTTAGTTTTTATAAAGCTGTTTAGAAATGGTTTGACCTATGTTTTATGAGAACAAACTCAGCCTGGATATTGCTGGGGAGTTAATGAGGGTTAAGCAGCTTCACCTTGATATGTCTCTTCTTCCTCAATAGCGCTTTAAATTTGGCCCTGCATGTATTCATTTACCAGGAGTTGAGTGCACCAGCTTGCCACTGGAGTTCAGGCATTGTCTGTGATTGACTGAAGAGTTCTAATTATGCTGAAAGCACACTACTGTGAGGCTGTGGAATGTAGGAGAAAAATCTGAGGGGAGGATGATGTGGTGATGCAGGGTTAGATAACTACTGAAATTGCTGAACGTCCTAGGCTGAGTGACCATCCTGGGTTTTAAGTTACTGGCTGGGCTTAAACCACAACAGGGAGTCAGACACTACCAGAGATATTACTGCCACAGAAATTAGATTATTGTAATTTGTTATTTCATGACAGTGGCTTTGCTCCATGCAGTCCAGAATGAGGCAAGATAAGTCAGAGGCTGCATCTGTGACTGCTGCAAAGTGACCCTAGAAATGGCTGGTAGTACCCATTGATCCTGAGACCTGAAGCTTTGTGTCCATATTGTTAACAGCAAATCCTGCCTTCCCATGATGCAGGAAAATATGGGGCTCCTTTGATGAAGGCGGTAATGTTGAGTACAGAGTGTTGGGAACAGCCCACAGGGCATGTAAAAGAGATTTGAAAATTTGGAGTTATCCAAGGCTTCCCATAGGGATGCCAGGGATACTCAGGCCATTATCCAGGCCATCCCTGCAGAAAAGGAGACTTGACGCCTGCCTTAAAGTGTATGCCATACAACAGCCAGACCCAAACCTCAAAGGTCAGAGCCCAAGTGTTTAGATAAGGATTAACCTCAGCCAAAAGAGGGGTCACCTGCGTGCACGGGTTGACAGACCACTGCAGGCAGCCCAGGAGAAGCCAGCGACAGTACAGGAGAGCCGCCTTGCTGGGCAGGAATTAGTGCAAATGACAAGAACAACAAAGTTTCAAATAACTTTCAGAGAACTAGTGTCATGTTGAGGGAACAACAGCTGGAGGAACCTTTTCACTAACAACTGTTTTTCATGATGTTTTTAATTGGTGCATAGAAGCATTGTGTAGGACAGTATTGTATCATGCTGGGAACCACATTTAATCTGTTGCCTGTGAAAGAAGAATGCATTTCTACGTCTTTGAATTGACTGTGTTTTTTATTGAATGTGCTTAATGAATGAAGAACACTAGAATTGCAGTATTTCAAAATACAAATCCTGGTGCAGGTGCAACATATGTGTTTCCCCAAGAAGAAATTTACACTTCAGTGACTATAAACTTCTTCACTATTCATTGTTTGTTTGGGGTTTTTTGTTGTTTTATTTTGTTGTGGGTTTTTTTGTTTGTTTGTTGTTGGTTTTTTTTTAATTTGCATTTGCCTGTTATAGTTTACTCCCTACTATTTTCTATTAAAAGAATACATCATTTATATTGGCCAGGATGTATGAATTTTATATCACAGTACTCTGGCTTTTTTTTGCTTCATTTTTTTAGTTAGTAACAAAACAAGAAGGCATTTAATGCCAAACACTTAATGAAAGCAAATAGAACAAACATAAATAGCAAGTCTTCTAATGAATAAATCTGAATAATAAAAATCCCTGTGGAGCGCAGAGGCAGATAGGTTAATTCTTTCACTTGAATTTTAAACCTGACTGAAAAAAATACCAAAAGGGTTTTCACATTTAATACTTAGCTCTCCATGAAACTCAGAGAAAAAGAGCTTTTATTCTTAATATCTGGTCTATAACTGTATTTGATTCATAGAATCAATGAAAGGATACTTATAATGCAATCTCCATAACATCAGAGAACACAGAGAAGCAGCAGGGCTGCTCTGGTTGATGAAAAAAAATGTAGCAAACTGATATGGAAGAGTCACCATTGAACTGGTTCTGAAATGTCATGGCAGAAGTACAAGACTGACCCCCCCCATCTCCCCAGCTCTTAACTCTTAAAAGTTAGTTTTGCCTAACTAAAACTCACAGATAAAAAAGGATTGAAGTTCTGGTATCTGTCATTCACTCTTGTCTATTCTGATGGAATCCATCCACGGGTCCTGAAGGAGATGGCAAATGAAGTTGCTAAGCCACTGTCCATCATATTTGAAAAATCATGGCAGTCAGGTGAAGTTCCTGATGACTGGAAAAAGGGAAATATAACCCCCATTTTCAAGAAGGGCAAAATGGATGAGCCGGGGAACTACAGACCAGTCAGCCTCACCTCTGTGCCTGGCAAAATCTTGGAGGGGATTCTCCTGGAAGGCATGCTGAGGCACATGAAAAAAAACATGCTGCAGATCCTAAGCAGCTATTTGAACAAGTCATATGGGATCTGCTTTCGTAATCTACAGTGAATGCCATGGAATGAAGATCTGTACAGGAGTGGTTAAAAAAACCCAAAGCAACAAATAAGATGCTATCACATAAAAGGATGGGACAGACTGTCCTTCTGGAAATATTGTGATATCAGTGATGTGCCCTCAGCTACAGCATGTGCTCAGTCCTGGTCAACCTTTGTTAAAAAAAATAAAAAAGATGTAGAAATAGGTGATGAAATTGCTAACAGCATGCGAAATTTCTGTGATGAGAGATTGCTAAGACTGAGATTGTATAGCTTGGGAAAGAGAAAAATTTAAAGGATATGACAAGACCATAGACAATCCCGAATGCTATAAGGGAAAAAAAAAACCACAAACCAACAAAACAGGTATTTTTCTTTACAGTTACACTTTCTCCTAAAACAGGAATTAGCAAGTCTTCAGTGAAACTGAAAGTCTACAGACATAACCCAGGAGGGTGTGGGGGGTGAGAGGATAGAACTTACTGCCAGTGATGTTTAAAGTTTTGCTCAGTGCTAGAATCATTTAAGCACATATGTAGGTAAGGAGAGCAGACACCATTTCTGTGATGGTTTAGACATCTTTCAGACTGCAGAGAGGCCCTGGATGTCTTTGCTGCCCTTCTCACAGTGCTCAAGACAGGGAGACTGGGACCCACTCCGCGTTCTCAGGGCAGCAAGTCCTCCTACAACACAGGCCTCACTATCCCAGGCAGTGAGATGCAGCTCCCAATTTCAGTATTGTGCTTTGGTTCAGATGAGAGACAGACAGGCAAACATATTGTGGAGACAAGGAGAAAGAAGGGAAGTAAACTTATATCACTTGTTGTTAAGATAGGCTTAGCACTCAAAGATATAAGGTTTGGATATATAGTGATACTGTGCCATTCTGGACCTGATAACAGTTTGCAAGCAGGTACATTTAGACATGAGCAATATCATCTATTGGAGTAAAAAGAGTAATTTATAAAATCACTGTCTCCAATCACAAACTAAGTTATTAAGTACTGAAGACAAACCCCTCACTGTGTGAAAGTTTTTTCATAATTGTCCATTGTGAATTTTATTGCATTTTAGTTTCTAAAGGACAATTCCTTAAAGCCTGCCTGCTGTAAGACGCAGGATGCTGGGTTGGAAGAACAATTCATCCCAACTAACTTTCTTATTCCAATCTTTCCACATTCTTAAAATATGTGTCGCTACATAACAATAAATAGTGTAGTGATATAAAATTATGATTAGAATCATAGAATCAAGGAATCAACTGCGTTGGAAAATACCTTCAGGATCATCAAGTCCAGCTTCTACCCCAGGAGGACTACCAAGTCCACCACTAAACCATGTCACTGAGGGTCTCATTTACACGGTTTTTGAACACTTCCAGGAATGCTGATTCCACTACTTCCCTGGGCAACCTGTTCCAGTGCCTGAGCACCCTCTCTGTGTAGAATTTTTTCCTAATATTCTATCTAAGCATCCCCTGGCACAGTTTGGGGCAGTTACCTCTTGTCCTATTACTTGTTACTTGAGAGAAAAGACCAACCCCCACCTCACTACAACATCCTTTCAGGTACTAGTAGAGAGAAATAAGGTCCCCCCGAAGCCTTCTCTTTTCCAAACTAAACACCCCGAGGGTTTCAAGGAAAGTAGGAGAAGTAGTGTCATCACCATATCATAAAAAATCCCATATAAAAATAACTAAGAAAAATCAGTGCCCAATTCAGAAAAGAGTCTGGATAACTGTGTGATGGTCAAGAGACTCTTCTTGTGTTTGTCTCAAAACAACTAAAAGATAGCAAGAACTGACAGGTCTTAATCGCTCCGGCAAACAGCGTGGGGGCACAGCAGCAATTCGGCTCCTTCAAGGTGGGAATGTTTTTCTGTGTTGTCTGCCCTGAGGCCGAGATCCACTACCCCGGCAACAAATTGCCTGGAGACGGTGGGACAGACACAGCAGCGCCTGCAAGGGCACAACGTGAACTGGGTCTGGGGCTCACCACATACTCTTGCAAATGAGTCTCCACTTGTAGGAGGGTTCCAAGAGAGCCTGACCCTATAAAAATCAAAAGTCTTTCAACCGTGTGCATGCACCCCTCCATCCTGAACTCCAGCAGACTCACTGAGTGCAAGGACCACAGGAATCCAAGGACTGCAACTTGAAAGGACTACAAATGAAAGCATTTCCACTTGTTGACCAGGAAGACATCACTGAATCCGCGAGGTGGTAAGCTTATTTCCTTCCTTCCTTCCTTCCTTCCTTCCTTCCCTCCTTTTTTCCTTCCTTCCTTTCTTCCTTCCTTCCTTTCCTCCTTTTATCCTTCCTTCCTTCCTTCCTTTCCTCCTTTCCTCCTTCCTTCCTTCCTTCCTTTCCTCCTTTTTTCCTTTCTTCCTTCCTTCCTTCCTTTCCTCCTTTCCTTCTTCCTTCCTTCCTTCCTTTCCTCCTTTCTTCCTTCCTTCCTTCGTTTCCTCCTTTTTTCCTTCCTTCCTTTCTTCCTTCCTTTCCTTCTTTCCTTTCCTCCTTTTCTCCTTCCTGCCTTTCTTCCTTTCTTCCTTTCCTCCTTCCTTACTTCCTTTCCTTCCTTCCTTTCCTCCTTTTCTCCTTCCTGCCTGCCTTCCTTCCTTTCTTTCCTATCTTCCTTCCTTCCTTCCTTCCTTCCTTCCTTCCTTCCTTTCTTTCTCCTTCTACTTCATATCTTTCATAAGAATAAGAACTTGGCAAGATTTTTGTTCCTCCTGACACAATTTAGGGAAGTTTTACAATAAAATAAATTGTTAATTCATTTTTCAGCCTCAGGAAGGCTGGTGGTTTCTCCTGCAAACCGTGCAGAGTATTGTAAAGGGTCAACTCCCCCACATCTGCTGAGTGGGACACACAAGCTCTGTCAGATTTATTTTCTCATTGAAAGAGAAATGGCTCATTTGAAGAATGTATCTGCCATTTAAAAAGCTGCTAGAGAAAGTCCTGGTTTACTGTATCTTTTAAATGAGCAAATAAAGGTATTAAGATCTTCAGATGCAGATGAGTGATCATAATCTCCCCTCAAAAAGCAAGGAAAATCTTCCTGTGATTTTTATTGATGTGAGAAACTTTTGGCTTATTCCAAAACAATACAGAGGCTACCAGAACAGCATATGGAAGGAAGTGCGAAGCAAATGAAAATACGGGAGACTAGTTCTGGAGACTGAAGCACAAGCACTGAGAGAGAAAAGAAGAAGGTTATTTAAATGAAAAGCAATTTAGAGTTTTAATCTTATTCACATGCTGAGAAAAGGTTGAAGCAAATTGATTTGAGGAATCTATATATAAAAAGTGAAAGAAAAAAAACCATCCAAACATAAAGTGACAATAAACCAAGTACACATTCCTTTCTGCAAACACTGAGAGAGTTGACAAAAGGTTGCAACAGAGAAAAACATGCAAACTGTAATGGCAACAAATGGAGCTGCTTTAGAGTCACATCGTTCATTCAGGACGAAATTAAATACTGGCATCCTCCAAACCCTATATTCAGCTCAGACCTGCAAAATCTTTGAAGGTAGCTAGAAAGGATGAACAAGGAATTATTAAACGATAAAAATCTTAGATGGCAAAAGGAACCCATAACGTTTCAAAAGGGACAATTTCATGAATAGCATAGTTCTCAAAGGTAATTAAACTGAGCAAGGGGGAGTAGAAGAAATAAAAGAGAAAGCTTCAATACTTTTTAATGTGTGAATAATTAATTTTAAGTTACTCTGAAGACCTGTTGGTTTATAAAGATGTTCTTTAGTGTCAGGCTGCTCATTTTCTTTTTTAGGAAAAAACTGATTGGTAGTTCACTCCAAAATCACAGGAATATATACAAAAACCCTTTCTCCGAGTAGTAAATGAGTCTGTACGTAGAAAAGAGCAGTCTGATGGGCACGTAAATTCTGGCTGTACTAGGGATCTATGTACATGCACAGTTCTGAGACTATCCAGATATATTGCCCAGGAGGGGACAACAACTCTCATAAGAGTGAAGAAAACTGTCATTAAGGACTGTTTTAGGACGGCATGAAGGGTGGGTATCTTAGATATCTTGGCTGGATGTCTTAAGGATTGGACAAGATGACCTTTTGTGGTTCTTTCCAACGCAAACTATTCTATGATTCTGTGATTCTGTGATCTGTCAGGGGTGATTTTACAGAGAATGTGAATGAGCAATGAGTAGTGAAGAGATAGCAGCCCATGGTAACAAGATTTCTGGCTTAAACTTCTGCCTTGAAATACTTTAAACTGCAATGCAGGATGTTATTTTGTATCGAAAATCTATTTGTTAAATATAAAACAGAACATGTATTTTGCCACTAAATTTACTTAATTTTGCACTTTAAATTACTGCAATTTTGTTAGTTTTTATCTGCTAAGAATAGCAACTTGACATTTTTATTTCAAAATAACCATGTTTAAAAATCCTTGCTATGTGACTTACATTGTAAGAAGACAGTAGAAAGAAATGAAAAAAACATAAAAGATAGAGATAATAGAAGTTTTTTGTTATAAGAAATGTACACTTTATGCACCAGATATTGTTTACTTTATGCTTTTCCTGAGTATTGAGCATTTAGGAAAAGGAACATTAGCGTTAGTAATGTTGCCTTGGTGACTTTTGGGAGACAAATTTTAGACATATCCTGGTCCACTTCCTTCCTTATGACATTACCTGGTCAAGTCCTCTAGCTGAGGTTTGGCAGATCTGATGAAAATGACAGCAATGTTGGGAAATATCAATCACAGCTTTTTAAAAATATCTTTTAGTTATATAATGCTGCAAACACTCTTGACTTGGAGCCAATGCCAATACTGGCAATGCAAACCATGATCAATCCAAATCATGGAATCAAACCATGATCGAGTCAAACCATCATTTCCTCATTTCCTTGTTCCAACACCAGAGATTTTCCCTTCTTGTTACTGGGGTAAAGCCATTGCTCAAACACTGCTGAACCTTAATTGTGTATCAGATCCAGGAGTTTAAGAGTTACTCGGATATATTGAAGGCTGATTACTTTCTTATGTGCTTTCTTCAAACAGAAAGACCTTCACAACCCTTGTCATTTTTATGTAGGATCTTAGGGCACTGATCCTTACAGGCTAACATCAACTCTCTCTCAGAGTTGTAAAAATCCATATTCTAGTTTCTGTCCTTGTATGTTAAAGTAAGTTTCTCCCTGGTTTCTACTCATTAGTCTTTGTCTAGTGCAGAAGCACTGGAGCATCAGGTTTTTTATTCCTTCTTTTTTTTTTTTTTTGAAGATATGTTCAGCCATGATGGTGTTTCTCATTAGCTGCATCGACAGGTGCTTTAATTCTTACAAACCTCTTGGACGTAATGCTTATTTTCACCAAGGAGTTGATTATGCATTACATGAAAACAAGTATTTACTCTCAATGCAATGCCTTAAGACAATGCAGAAATTTCCAGAGCTGTGCTCCGGGAACGGTAAAGAAAATCAGGCACCCTCAGTCCTACTCACAGTGTGCCCATGTCATTAATTTCTTTGCTAAAATGTCTCTCTTTTCTAAAATTACTTATTTTTTATATAGAAATCTTTTTTCTCTCAGCATTTCATTTACCTGTCCATGACTCTGTCATGCTGTTATTGTCCAGAACTGGACAGAACAGTCCACCTGAGCACAAAGGCATTATTACATCTGCAGTATTATTTTTGACTCCATTACCTTTAGCTGTGTTTACCTCTTTGGTCATTGTTTTGCTTTGGTGTGACTGACACTAGTCGTCATACTACCTGTTCACTATGGCAGTGTGCTGACTTTCCCTAAGCTCTTGATTTCTTCTAGCTATGCCTGTCTAAATGATTTGTAACTAAAAGGGTGGTCTTCTGATCACCACTGCATATGGACTGGAAGGATGCCATCCATGGATGAGTGATCCAGAAACGGAATATGTAAAGTGAATGTGTTCATAGAATCATAGAATAGTTAGGGTTGGAAAGGACCCTAAGATCGTCGAGGTCCAATCCCCCTGCCATGGGCAGGGACACTTTACCTTAAACCATGTTGCCCAAGGCTCTGTCCAACCTGATCTTGAGCAGCACCAGGAATGAAGCATTTATCACTTCTTTAGGCAACCTGTTCCAATGCCTCACCACCCTCGTGATAGAGAACTTCCTTATATCTAACTTAAAGTTCCCCTGTTTTCGTTTAAATCCACTACCCCTTGTCCTACCACTACAGTCCCTGATGAAGACTCCCTCTCCAAGATCCGTATAGGCCCCTTTCAGACACTAGAAGATTGCTATGAGGTCTCCATGCAGCCTTCTCTTCTCCAGGCTGAACAGCCCCTGCTTTCTCAGCCTATCCAGTTGAAACTTATGTTTTAGTTGTGGCTGAGGCATGACTTGGGCAGAAATGTGTGTTTGATAATTATTCCTTTTAATTTGAAGAAACAGGAAACATATAACCCAGAGACTTAATGAACATGCCGCCACTTAGCTGCTGTGGCACCTGCGCTGCTTACATTGACCTACATTCTTTATCACATTTCCCTTATAATGTTCCATAGAATCGTTACCCAGTCAGAGCTTCATGATAGTGGTGGCCAACAGGTAATATAACACATAGAGGAAACAGTCCCTCATCTTAGCTAAACAGGCAACAATCAAAAATAACAGCTTCATAGTTAGGAAATTTAAAGCGCAAATTCTGACAAATGCATCTGTATTTATAGCTCTACAAAAGTATTTAATTGAGTCCATTTGTGCATCTAGCTACCTTTTATGTACACAGATCTATGAGTTGTAGACAGCAGTAACTGGGCACTTCTGATTTAGACTTTTTTTTTTTTTACTCCTACATTTACTATTTTCACTGCCACATTTTGAAAGAGATAATAGAATGAAATTTTTAAGAAAAATAAGAAAGCTCAGTGAAGCTTGCATTTCCTTCATCTTAAGGTTCAAAGCAGGTAGTTAGCTTTATTTCAAGCTTCCTTTTTCTTATGCTTTTCTCTGCACTTACCCCCAAGGCAGATGTCAGCTACATGGTTTGCATAATTAGTACCCTTTGTCTAAGGTGGAGTCTATATACCTAAATCCAAAACTTCGGTACTCGAAATCATCACAAAATCTGCTAACTATCTTTTGAGTCATCTAGTGCCTGTGGGCACCTGTATTTTTAATGTTATTATCCCTGACTTGCCTCTTTTTAATTCTTCATCTTTATCTTCAGATAGATAATCTGAAGTGTTCTTAGGCTTGTCAAGATCTTATGTAGGAGCCCACAAAGTGCTCCCCCTACTACTTTCTCTTAGGGTGCTTTGATAAGCTGTGGTGACTTGACCCTGGCTGGACACCAAATGCTCACTAAAGCTGTGCTTTCACTCCCCTCATCAGCTAGAAACTGGAGCAAAAATATAATTAAAGGCTTGTGGACTGAGTTAAGGACAGGTTCCATCTCGGAGCCAGCTGGCATTGTCTCTGTCTGACACAGGGATCTTCTATCAGCTTCTCACAGGAGCCCCCCCTGTAGCCCCCTGATACCAAACCTTGCCGAACAAACACATAGGCACAGCTCTGTGCATCAGCAATTGCTGGAGGAGGTGGCAGCATCACTTCTTCATGCTGTGAAGTAATGATTGGGATATTACTCTCCAAACTTCAGTTAACCATATTTCCCATGAAAGTGCCTAAGCAGAAAAACTATTTACAAGATGGAAGAGAAGGGAGTGTGGGAGGGAAGTGTTGATTTCTTTCTATGAAAAGAAGACCATGTTTCATGGAATAATAAGAGGAATGGGGAATGCAAAAGTGAGAACAATGTTTTTTAAATAGTGACTGATATGTAGTCCAAACTCTACTTCCTGAACATGGACTTTGTGTGCATTTTACATGAAACACTAACTGGATAAAACAACAGTGTGATTTTGGAAGGGTCCCATAGGAAACAAGGAAATGGGTCCCTCCCTGCAGCTGCTGGATGAGGGAGACATCACTTATTTAACTCCCTGTTCTCAGTGTGGTGAGTCTTTATGAAACATGGGACAGAGCCAACAAAAGGGAAATTGAGAGATCCTTCCTCTGTAAATGGAGTACAGTTTATGTGATGATAGCAGTCTCCCAGGGATCGTTTAGATCCCTTTCTTTGACCACTGTTCAAACATATGGCTGAGCTATTCTAGTTTTGGGAGAATGTGGCTAAACTAGATTTAGTGAAGAGGATGCAGATGCAAACATCAGAATTGAATCAAGCTGCTTTTAGGTACCTGCTTTTACCTGCTCCTTCTCCTCCCACCACTGTCCTCTCCCTTTTTGTTACTCATGTAGATACCAGAGCTATAGTTGCTAACGCAATGCAATGGAAGGGGCAGTTGTATTACAACAACAGTCTTTAAAACCTGAGATTGAGAAGGCAAACACCTAGAAATAGGTATTAAAAAAACCCAAAACAAACAAAACCCCACCTTTATGAAAAGCAGACTTCATAGCCCCCCTTCACTCTCTTTTCCCTAGACTTTTGACATCTCTCTTGAGGCGTCATGCAGATGCTTCTGTCTATCTGGAAGCCAGTTTAAAGAACTCAGCATAGAAAAAACTGATTTTATATAATAAAATGCTCTCTTAGCAGGTGGGAGGCCTGGGTTAAATTTCCCCACCAAATACAAGAGATTAAGCTCCATGCTTGCTGTGCTCTAGAAGCCTGCCTTAATCACAAGGCTACAGGCACCTAATTCAGAGCCCTTGATTCTTTCTTTTCTTTGACACTGCAGTGCCCTAGACTGTAGTATGCTTTTATCACTGTGTACTTCTGGGTCTTTACCACTGGCAGCTCCTTATGTTTCACTTCCACACTGTGAGCTCTGCAGTAATTGTGTTCATGCAACAGGAATAACCCCTCCAACACTTGGAATTTAAGGATTTCTGAATCATGGCTCTTACCCTCAGTGCTGTAGAATCAATCAAAGGAAGGAAAAAAAAGGTTATACATAGTAGAGCTGCTATAAAATAATTCTTTGCTATATATTTCATTTCTATAAAGAGAAGTCATAATATCACAGTGGGATTCACTGAAAAACAAGTTTGCCTCGGCTTTAGATCCAGAGTGGGAATTATCCCAATATTTTTTATTTTGAAGTCCATGTCATTTCAAGAAATTCTGGTTATGTTTTCACTTCATTCTCAAAACATTTGACCATCAGACTCTGAAATGGATGCATTTTTCTGATTGGTTCTGTCTGGCTTTTTATTTTTTAATTGCAAGAAATAAAGAAACCTGAAACAATGAAGATCGAAGATGTTTAACTTAATGCTTGTCTGAGTCATCCAAGTCTACACAATTCTCTGCAGCGGAAATGGGTAAGTAAATGAATGACACTTCTCAAGATTCTCCTCTAAGTTTAACAACAGAGGGACAATAAAATTTTTTGCTAGAGTTACTAATAAGGACATTTCACTGGAAATTTTAAAAGAACAGAAGCACAGGGTCATATATTGAGGTTTCTCATTTTACTTGAGCAAACCCTTATTAAAAGGAAAAGGAGAGCTCCCTAAGCCTGAGTGAGCCAAAGTCATTAGAGAGTATAGTTTGCAATTTCTTAGTAAGAGTGAAGTTTCCATAAATGATCCAGAGCCAAACCCTGAGGAAGTATTTAAGTGCCTAAATTCAGTGACTAAGAATGGCAGCCAGCAAGTGCTCAGAGGAAACATTCTATGACTGGCTGAGTGCCCCAACCTCAGGACATCAGCAGGAGGAAATATCCCCATTACACACCAACCATGAGAGAGGAAGGTGGAAAAGTAGAGATGACATTGACATGGCAGCTACATAAGACCACTGAAGGTATTTTGCATGTCTGTGGCAAGGTGCTGGCAATGGGGAGATACAGGGGTGGCCACTTTGGGAAGAGGTCCCAGCTGCCCCATGCAGACTACAGCCATGCCAGCCAACAGACCCACCTCAGGGCAAAGCTGAGCCCATCAGCCAAGCCAGTGGTGCCTCTGGGACAACGTATTCAAGAAAGGACAAAAAATGCTGGACAGGCAGAGGAGGAGAAGAAAAACAAGAGTGAAAACCGGCAGTGATAACAATGAGATTAGAGGAGGAGGTGTTTCAAGCACAGAAGCAGATTTTACTGGCAGGGACTACAGGCTGTGGAGGACCTATTCTGGAGCAAGATTATCCTGAAGGATAATAGGAGGAAGGAGTGGCAGAGAGGAGCTGTTATGGGTAATCAAGCCCATCCCCACTTGGAAAGGAGAGAGGAGTCGAGGGTGAAAAAGCACAGTTGAACATGGAAAAGGGGGGAGGAAAGGTATTGTATAAATGTTTGAGTTTTTGTTTCTCACTACCCAAATCTATATCAATTGACAATTAATTAATTTTCTCCACGTTGAGTCTGTTTTGCCCCTAATGGTATCTGGAAAATTATCTTTTTGCCTTTATCTCATCTCAGAAGCTTTCTGCTCCTGTGATCCTGAGGAGGCAGAGTATGTTAACAGCTGTGTGGGTCAAGGTTAACCCACCACAGAAGGTTAGCAACACATGCCCATGAAAGCCCTTAGCCAGCCCTGGGCTCCCTAGAAAAGGAGAGAAATGGGCTTACTGGAGAGAGTACAACAAAGGGCCACTAACATGGTGGACTGGAGCATCTCTCTGAGGAAAGGCTGAAGAAGATAAGTCTCAGGGGGATCTTATCATTCTATATAAATACCTGAAGGGAGAGTGTAAGACTGCAGAGTCAGTTATTTTCCAGTGGTGTCCATAACAGGACAAGAAGCAAAGGGCGCACACTGAAACACAGAAGGTTCCCTCTGAACATCAGGAAAGACTTTCACTGTGAGGCTGACACAGTGCTGGAGCAGGTTGCCCAGAAACGTTGTGGAGTCTCCATCCTTGGAGACATATATTCAAGACATATGGATATGATCCTGGGAAACTGGCTGTAGATGGCCCAGCTTGAGATAAGAAAGTGGGCTAGACAGGAGAAGATGACCTCCAGAAGTCTCTTCCAACCGCAACCATTCTGTGATTCTGTATAAGTGCTAAAAGGTGAAAAAGAAAATTTCATCTTTCCTAAAAATAGAAAAGTCACAGGACGTGAAGTCCGTTAAAGATCTCTTACTGGTTATTTACAGAAATTCAGCAGAAAAGACATCACTTTACAAGAGAAATGTTGAACTGAGACTTGACTGAAATCTCTGTAGACTATATTGATTAACTCAGAAGTTTTAAATGCAGTGGTTTGCCCCATTTTCACATAACCTGATGAAAGGAGAATGAAGGGATGAAAATGATCATTCTCACCTTCTTATGACATTCAGATAGTATTTCTAATTTAGCCAGGAGAAATGGTATCTATCACTTTGTAAAAGACTATAATTTATCATTTGCAACTGCCAGTTTCACCTGCCTCTTCTTAATTTACAAGGGAAGCTGATAAAAGATCTTTGTCATCATTACTGAACATGTTTGTGCTTTTATATAGTCTTCATAATTTTATCTAATATTAATATTAAACTAGATGAACTACTATTTCTTTGTTCATGTAATGTACTCAGCGAGTAATGTATATCGTCAAACTATCAATGCATACATACAGTATTACTAGATGTCACCTCTCTTTATAACAAATTTTTTTTCTTTCGACATATGTCACCAAAGTAGAAAACAAAATGAAATAACACTTTCCAGTTGTCACTGACATTTTGCATTGCACTTCAAGCTTGCAGTAGCTTCGTTACTTTTTTTGACTCCTAGGCTTTCTACTTCCTATTTCCCACTTTTGTACAATTACATAAATCAGGCATTCATTTAGTAGCATTACTAACTGAAATTACACTGCCTATGCTTATTGAATTTGTTTTTTGAAAAAAATTCATTTATTGAAAGTAGAGGTTTCACAGATGAACACTACACAGCAGACCTGCTCTCTTCCATCTCTATAGTGGCAGTTAGCAGGTATCCTGCATTTAATCTCTTGGTAATACTCCCGTCCTATTGACTCTGCTGACTGACCAGGTTTGTTCAAATGTCAGAAACCTCCAAGAAGCCCAAATATTTCATCTGTTTCCACTTAATCTTCCAGTTAGGCAAGATTCTCCAATATTTACAATTTTCCTTTTGTCAACATACAGTGGCTGCTTTTTTTTCCAATTAAATGTTAAATGTTGCTTCATCCTATATCAAAGTAAAAGTCAGTGCAGTTAACCTTTTAAAATATTAAGTAAATTGTTACCTGTTCTGATATCTACAGCAACCCTTTTAAACATTCAAAATGCCTTCTATCATTCAGTCCCACATTTTGCAAAATGTCATTACAACCTCTTTGATGCAGTTTCAATTTTGGAGTCTTTTAATATATTACCTATTTTCAAGATCTTCTAGTAGTAGAAAGAAAAACATTTCAGGTTTTCAATAACATCAATATATAGACTGTGGACAACATGTTCACTTTCTACCAATATCCTTGACAGACTACCTCACTTCTTAACTGCTGGCTTTCTATGATTTAAAAATCTTCTTTGCATAAAGAAAGTCATATATTTTTCTGAGTCTTACAAAATAAACATTGGTAAAAAAAAGTACATATACCTTGAAAAATGTCTATTATGTGCATTATTGGACACATTTGAATATTCAAAACCTACTGTGACATATAATTAACATTTTAAAAGTGTCCTGATACTTCGAGAAGTAACTTCATTGTATCTAAAATATGTGTGTCATAGAAAGTCGGTGAATATTGTTCCTGTTTTGACAAGGATATTTTGTCAGAGCCCATACCAACCCCTAAATTCCTAGGCATGCAGACAGTAGGAAGTACCAGTCTGCCGCCTCTAGCCCTGTCATCTGTGGCCTATAGTTTTTACTTATATTTTAAAATCGCATACATTTTTTCCTCTTTAATATTTTATTTTTTTCTACAAAGAACCTGGATAGACTCCAGCTTCCAAGGCCCATCCCTTTAAGTACTTGGGCATAAGTTTGTATCCTCAGTAAGGCACCTAATAAAATACCAGCATTTTCAAGGCTGTCATTTCAGCTGAAATGTAACTTACAGATCTCTTAAGTACTTCAGATATCTTTTTTGCTCCTGAGTATTTTTGCAAACCTATGCAGGTGCTGATGTTGCCTTGTAACTAATTAGTTGCTTAGAACTTTATCTCAAAACTAAAAGCAAGTGGGGCAAATTAGTTACAAAAGCTGTGTCTGATGATTGAGTCCTAATTCGTTGGCATGCTGAAATCAAGTTTTATAGATGCTGTGTGCAAACCTTGGCTTAGGGTCGCAGATCAGTAGAGTTTATTTAAAGCATAACACAGCATAATATAACATAACAAACATACATCTAGACATGCTAATGTTGCATATCTAAATAGTAAATATCGCCTGTTAGTGGTGCAGGTGTCAAACTGACACCAGTTAAAAAATGATTTTCCTGAGCAAGTCTGAACTGACAGCATCTAGAAAACAGTTGTCCTTGAAAGAGCAGAGAAGCTAGGCCTAATTTGGCTTAGTTTAAGGGTTCCAAAATTTAAATTGCATTGTACTTAATGGGGTCATTTTCCAATATATTTAAAATCCTAAAGATTTAATTTCAAATGCCTTCACTATAAGGCAGGAAAAATCCTGGTCCTTGAAGTAACTGAAACCAATTTTATGGCTTCGCTGCTACTATTAGTAGGAGTAGGTTTATAACCCACATTTCCTAAGCATGTGAGAGATATTTTGGTAGGCTTAGGTTTGCTAATTCCTCATGTTTCTTGATTTCATTTACCAAGTCTGGGAAACTACAGAGGCAGAAAAATATATAACAAGGATCTTCGGAGTGTGAATTTAGTTTTCACACTCTAAAGAAATTGTCACTTTGTGTTCAAGAAATGTAATTCTAGCCTCAGAAAGGACTCTTTTCGCTTTGTATTACATCAGAAAACAAAGCACACTGCCTGGACTGTCTCTAAAGTCTCCTTTTCCTTTTCTTTTTCCCTTTCCTTTTCCCTTTCTAACATTAAGGGAAATTCATATCCAACAATATTGGTTTTGATGGATCTTGAGATATAGGTAGAGTAGTTAATGCTCACAAATGAAGATAGAGCATTGCCTCAATGCAGTGCCAAAGGCCAGCCTTAGCCAAAAAAAAGAGAGAGTACTTAGCAGACAAGCAGCCTTCATGGAGCCTTGATGACCCCTTGAGCCGTACAGCTTACCTTCCGGAATACCCAGTGTTATGCCTTGCAAAGAAAATGAATAGCATATACTTCTTACAGCACTTACTTCCGGTATGTAGATTTATTGCTAACTCCTTCAGAATGTCTTCAACTTCATTTGGATATGTGACTTGAGATTCAGGGTGAGAGGGCAGAAAGCAAGTAATAAAAAATTCTCTGCATAGATGAATAGGGAATAACTATCTTTTAAACTAAACTGAACTAGCAAGATGAGTTTAAACTTAATTAAAACATAAGTAAGCCTTATGTAAGCTATCAGAAGACTTAAAAGGGTATCCTAGGCCCGCAAGTTGCTTATGGGTTGAAACATAATACTTATTATACCTTGAAAGCATTAAAGCAGCTATCTAAGGTACGCCAACTATTTTATGAAGCAGAAAGTGCCAAATAGAGGTTCAAGGCTTTCAAGCACAACTTCCATTTATGCGTAAGTGGCTTGCACAGTCAGACAGCTGTAACATTGGTCCTGCTCATTAACAGCATTTTTTATGAATGAAGTAGTTAGGCATCTGAAAATCCCATTTGTCATTGTGCCTCAGATTTGTTGGTTAATCATGTCTTTAAAACAAATTAAATAAATATGTTTTCTGTTGCGCAGATGTTTTGACAAAAGTGAAGGATGAGTCGCAGTCAAGTTGGAAATTTGATTCATATCTACTTTATGATCCAGTATAGCAAAATGTTGGGCCCTATTCAGTAGGAACTATAACTATTCAGTGTTACACTTGGCAGAGAAGAAAGCTGTGTTTTGTTTAAACAGACAGTGAAAGCGGAGGATAAACAGGAGCATACAGGATGTCTCTTTAGGCTATTTCTCGAGGCCTAATTAATGCTTGATAAAGTTTTTGCATAGATTAATTAATTCAGGGTATAAGCTATTCAGCTACTGTATTTATAAGTGCAAAATAAGTGCCTAAATGAAAGACAGGGTTTAGGTAGCTAGGGGTCATGCACCAACCTCCAGGAAAACGAAAAGCTCCTGTAATTCTGCTGCAGGTCACTAGGTGGGGAGCGACAACTCGGGAAACAGAGACCCCAGGGGAGAGAAATCGCTAACCCGCCCGAAATAACATAAAGCATGATTCTTCTTTCTCTCAGGCAGTTCTTGTCATGCACAGACAGCACTGCACCTGCGGCAGTGTGCTAGCACCTGAGCGCAGCTCAAGGCTGCGAATGATGAACAGGCAGGCAAAGTCCACATCGCCCCTTCGCAGCTCCAGCTTCTGCAGCCTGTTGGGAGGAGAAAGGCTATGGATGACGGAGTGCTTCCTCCTAAGTCAGATGCCATTGGTCTTGTGACAGTTATTAATCTTGTATTTTTACATAATGCATCCACATAATATGTTCCTCAACAACCTAAATAGCGTCTTTTCTTTCCCCCGTTATCCTCCTCTTTATGTTAGGGTTTATTTGGGTTTTTTGGTTGGTTTTTTTTTCTTCACTCCAGTTTATGAATTTGACATCCTTGCTCTGTTAAATTGATCCAGCAGGACTTGAACCACTGACCATCACTGAAAAGCCTTAGTTAGGCTCATTTTTGTCTTCTCAGTGATTCTTTTTTTAAGGGCTTCCCCTCCCTTTGCCTAGGTCTGGTGGAAGAATCTTGAATTATATGGGGAAAACATATTTTAAATTAGAAGATTAAGTGTGAAATAAGTGTCACAGCCTTTCTGTTTCTGAATGCAAATAATGACAAATCTGAAATCTCAACTTTTTTTTTTTCCT
Source organism: Ara ararauna (assembly GCA_028858755.1). Classification (NCBI taxonomy): domain Eukaryota; kingdom Metazoa; phylum Chordata; class Aves; order Psittaciformes; family Psittacidae; genus Ara; species Ara ararauna. Next base: position 100,186,912 of record CM054379.1, read on the forward strand.
TTCACTTCTTCTGGGAAATGCATTTCTTTTAAGCCTTGCTGAAGATAGATAAAACTTCAAGTGACGTAGGGGGTGTATCTAGGAAATGAAAACAGAGACAAGACCACAGGTCATGGTAGACAGTATATGGCAGCATTGACCAACTTCTTGTACCTAAACCAGACCTCCACATTGCAATATCTATAATTTCAGTACCTTCAAAGCTGAAGATCCGCTGAAGATCCACTGAAGTTCTACTTCCTGTCCTGTGCCACCTAACCTGTCTCCAGCTCTGAACTGAAGATTTACTCAATGTGCCTGGGCTCTTCTAGAGCACAGGCTAGCCCTGAGAAACCACAAGGCCAGAGCACAGGGAGGATTCACACCACACCAGCTTTAGGAATGTAAGTCTGGCAACTAATCTGTGAGAAACTGGGCTCTCCCTCTGCAGCCAGGGGAAAAGCAGCAGGCTCTTGCTGAGGAGCATTGCAGTAGCATCATCCCAGCTCCTGGGCTGATCAAGTCTGGAGCATGATTACCTCCCCTATCTAAATCCAAAGGAGCTTGTTCTTCTCATGTTCACCACAGCTTAAGGGTTTCTGGTTTCATGGTTTTCCAAGCCACCAAAATCTTGAATGGCGAAAGTAGGGCAACGGGGGTCTGTTATGAAGCAATGGTCTTGCTAGCATGTTGCAAGATCACTCAGTCTCTTTGAGGCTGAGTAGGCAATGAAAGTATTTGAAGTAAAAAAGAGAAAGAAAACTTTACACAAAATCTTTCTCATGGTTTCTTGAAGGTTTAGACACCTAGACAGGGGAGGGGAAATAAGAAGTCTGGTCTTGGCACCAGTTCTTAGGTACCAATGAGGCTTTTTAAAGTGGCCACTGTCAGACAGCTTCTCTTTTCTTTCTCTGAGGCAAGATGAATGGAGGCCTTTACCTGCCTTGATGACACATACTGACTTTGGGCTCCCTTAGATGGATCTGTGTCCACCTGTGCTTCCAAGCTTCAAGCTTTGTAATGGCAGGTTCCCTCTTTCATTCTACTGTTTTGTGGTTATGGATAATGAGCAAGCATGTTAATTTTCCATGACTTGGGCTTTTTCAAACTGCAGGGAACCTCAGAAATGCCGAACAAATGGCATAATAAGAGAACACAAAGTAACCACACCCAGGACAAAATCTTTCATCTGAAGCATAGAAAGAACTTCAAGACATCCAGCTTCTTAGCTGGATAAGAAAACACATTTCCAATTCAGGTTCATAAACCCACACTTTTATCTAATAGGTGCAATGACAACTTGTTTGGGTGTTGAATTAATTACCGCTATCTGCTGCATGTAATTTATTGTTAATGTTTTGTGCTACAACAATGTCAAGAGGCCCCCAATAGCTCTGAGGACCCGCAGACCTAAATGCTATACATTTATAGCAATCTCACAGAACTGCAAGTAGATCGTCTCTGAGCTTGAGTTTCCCCCCAAAAAAGGGATTATAAGAAAGCTGTGGTCATGGAAAGCAAAACGTCTTGCTCAGGAGCACACACAAGGATGAATCAAAGTTGGAAACTGGACCTAACTGTCTTGCTTTACTTGGTAGACTCAAGTCTGCTCTGCCTCCCAGCTTCACAGATGTCATCTCTCAGCTTCTTATGGGCTAAAACCCATCACTTATCATGAAGTACTTGATATTGTTTTAGAAGCAGAAAGTTTACCAGTAGTTCTCCCATGTTATATCTCACTTCTTTTTTGCAGTGAGATATAATATTGGGATAAGCAAAGTAAATTTTCACATACTTACCTGAAAGTGAACACACTGTGAAATGACTGAATAAGACATCCCAAGAGGAAGTGCCCTGGAAAGACCATTTTCTTGCCCGGTTATTCTATTTGTTTTGACGACTTGCATTTCCCTGGAACACATCCAGATGACAAGGAATACCTTTGTTACACATGACAGAAAAACATCATGAAGAATAATTAAATTGAAATCCCTGGTGTTTATCTGTTGTTCTTTCATTTGCACTTTTTCTATGAGATTCCTTGCCTTTGAGGCTTAACAATTGCCTAAAGGGACAACAAACCACAGGGCTACTGGGAAGACAGGGAACAAAAGGTGGAAAAGTGAGAGGCTGCTCTTATAGAGAAAAATAAAGAGCACCTCTCTAAACTAAACCTTAAAAGCTTTTTTGCTGGGTATAAAACCTTTAAGTATGTAAGGATTTCACTGTGCTTGTGAGCTCCCCAAATTTTCTCTGAGGTATCCTCTTGCTTCAAACACCGCCCAGCTAGAAAATCTTAAAATTGTCCTTGCTTTTCCTCTTAGCAGCTTCTCCCCTCAGGAATGTTAACCGCACTTTTGGGGGCTCCATGGGTAGCCTTAGCTGTGGGGCAGACACCCTTTGCATGTGCCCCACAGCCCCCTCCCCAGCTAGTCCAGATATGTACTCTGACATACTTTACCTCGGGCATAAACTCTATTCAACCCCCACCAGCATCCTTTTAGTGACAATTTTGTGCCCTGTTTTCTTTCTCCATGCTGCCTGTAGCCAGCACAGTAAGTACAACTGCTGGTGCATGCAAAAATACCACAGGATAGAAGAACACTTTTCTAAAACCCTTGGTGGCACCTGTAGTGCTTTCTCTCAGGCTGCTGATCCTGGCTTTTCTCTTTGTTTCTTCTTCCATCCCTGCCTTGCTTCACATCTTCAGGAAGGTGGAAAGTGTACTCTTGAGCACTGAGGCAGCTGGTGTCTCCCAAGACTTTCCCCTCAGTGTGCTGGGTTACTTGTGCTAAAAGGACAAGGTTAGTCTGGAAAGGTGAAGGGTGCCAAGGGAAGCTGCATAACACAACATCATAGATGAAGTTAAGAAAATCTGTCAAGACCGGCAAAGCAAATCCTCTTGTGAAGCTGAGACATTATCTGATTTACAATTGTTATGTTCATTCAGAAAAATTGTCTCCAAGAAATAATATCCCCTAAATATAATTTCCACACTATTTGTATATGACGTGGTTCTTCAAACTGGGCTTATATGCTAAATAGAGGGACCTTGACTAGGAAGGAAGAGTAGATGGTTTTGCTTCTGTTTTGGTTTTGGGATGGCTTATTCACAAAATATCACCAGTTTCATTGCTGGCCATCATTTGCCTTTAATATCAAAATGTATGTTGGGATGATGAATTCAGAGATGAAACGACTTCTCAGAAACGTAGGCAAATTGAATTTTCCTCCTCAAATGACGTTTCTGGTCTGAACTGCGGCTGTGAAAGTCCTGCTTTGGGAAGAAGTGTGGCACGGCCAATAGACTGTGGTCCTGGTTGTTACAATAGGAGCACTTGAAACCCTGAAGCTTCCTTCCTAATGGGAAATGCCTTTATGGTCTGTATGCTTGCAAATAAATTTGGTTAGATTTCCTTCCATCTGTGTGCTCCAGATGACTGACTATAATTTGAAAGTGTCAGAGCTCACCAGAGACATAAAGCTGTGGAAGGAAGTTAGGACTGTGACAGTCCAACTGAATCTGTAAAGCACTGCAGGAGCTACAGGCACCAAGGCATCAGACTTCCATGTAGCTGCCAGCTCTGTAAGTGACATACGGAGCTGTGCCAAGGAGCACACCAGGCTGTACTGAGGTCGCTGGCTCAGCCACCTACTGCAGGAGGTGTGCAGCACCAGATGAGAGCTGAGGGAAGTTAGAATGTACTCAGCCAGCTGTAGCCAAACAGTCTTGCAGCTGCAGCAGGAGCCATCCCATATTCCCCAGCTCTGCCTTTGGCACTGGCAGCAGTGGCTAGCCCTTTGCTTCCAGTGCTCTGGCTTAAGCTATGCATATCTTTACACCTGTGGCAGTCTGTTGCTCCTGGCAACTGCCGATCTGTTTCATATACATACATATATGTGTGTGGTTTTGTGTGTATGTGTCAGTGTTATTTAAAGTATAAAATTAAATAAAACTACACCTGAAAGACCTAAGAAAAAATAAATCAATAAACAATTCTGATAAGGTTTTCCACCTCTATATATTCATGTGATGAACTTACGTCATTCACACATGATTGAATTTGCCCCCTAACTATTTTCAAAACAGCACAGAATTCCAACCAATCCTTTTCGGTATTATTATTATTTTGCAGTAACACATGCAAAAGTGCCAGGGAGTGTAGCACATTTAGTTTTTCCTGCTCAGGTTAGTAGTGAAGGTCAAACACCCTAAAGCGCAATTACACCTGCTCAGTACATATATCTGATTCTTCTCATCTGCACATCCTTAAAATTTACCCTGCCTAGTCTGACTGATCGCTTGCATGATCACTTGCTTTTTCTGGGGCTGCATTTGAAATAGAAGGGGTAACAAGGTGCAAAACACTTGTGCTACCAATTTGTGTTTGTAATGGAAACTGCTCTGGTATTTTTCCTCACTGTGTTTAAAACATAATAATGCAAACATAAGAGAAGTTAAAACCAAAACCCAACAACTAAGCAGCCCAGAGCCTAAGAAATGACCAGGGAAAACTCAATGGAGCCAGTGTGTTATTTATACTGGCATATTAGTCTTAGCTAATTCTAACTGAAAGACAAAGTACTGGAGCAAAAGTAAGAAATAGAAATTTTAAACACCAAGGAAAGGTGTTCCCAGCCAGCCAAGAATGAATGACTGGATTGGCACATAAAACTCTTGAGGAAAAAACGGTGGAATCTTTCAGCAAACAGTTAATGGTGCTGCTAAGGGAAGCACAGTGATAAAAAAAACAAATAAACCTTGAAAAATAGGTGACCTTAAATATATCTGTGAAAGGTTCTGTTGTTTTCATCTGCCATTCATCTGTTTCCATTAAGGTCTTATAATGTTAATTTCTAACAGAAGGGAAATGGAAGTTAGTCTTCATATTGTATTTAACTCACAGAGAGTATTGATTGTTATGCCAGATAATATCACTTTAATCAACATGTTGTGTATATTTGGATGGCTTGTGTAATAATTTATTTCCTGTTATTTTGGAGATTGGTGGCTCCTCTTGAAGTGACATCTGCTGGAAGTTCCTCTCTGCAATTTTGTTTTTGTTATGAGTTCTGACACTTTCACACTGCAGTCAATCATTTGGAGCACACAGATGGAGGAAATTAATCAATTTGATATCAGATAATATTGACCATAATGTGGAACCCATTAGGTGAGAAAAAACCCCAGGATTTCAGCATTTTGCTGTGTCATAATAGGGATCATAACTTAGTGATTAATCATTCACAGAATCGCAGGGTCACTGAATGATAGAAAAGTTTAGGCCAAAATGAGAGGTTAAAAATTTTAGTGTTTGCTCAAAGCCAGTTTAGCATCAAAGTAAGGTCAGGGGGCTCATGGCCTTGGCAGGACTCTCATCCATCCTCCTATCCTGGATCTCTGTGGTAATAAAGAAGGAACATGAGCTTTAATGGAGCAACAGCTGTCATACCTCCTTTTCAGGCCCATTTGCTTTTCTTTTCAAGCATAAATTTTGGGCTGTCAGAAATCCAGATCTGCTTTGTGCCCACAGTTCTCCAGAACATATACAAGCAGTGTGTCTGTCCACCTTTGAACATACCAAAGTATAAAATGACACTCTTGAATACCTGCATTTCAGATAGGATAGGCCTGGCTACTGCTGTACTTGCCAAAGTGAATTCTCCATTTCGAAGGTCACAATATCTTGCTGCAGCAGTGTCACAGGCCTCCCTGTCTCATACAGCCTCTGTCACATAATGCAAGACAACTCACAGTTGTAGACAACTGGATTGATGCTATTTCAGTGAGGTAGCCCACATGAACACAGGTGAAGAAAAACCTGAAGGCTTGGCCTGTCTCCAGCTTTTTTCATAAAAGAAGGAGGAATGTAGCATTAAACAGCAGTTTCCAAGTTGAGGAAAGTTAAAAAGTTGGATGTATGAAGCTTTAGCCATATCTTCAGCCAGACTGTAGTCAGGAGTAGCATAGGAGTACTCTGTAAGGGATTGTCATGTAGACTTATTGCTTAGTGTTCAGTCCTCTGCTGCATGTTAAGATGTGCAGATCAAGTTTCCCACTCAATTGAATGTTCAAATCACCATGTGTGCACCTCTACTACCTCCTCTCTGAATAAAATATTCTTTTTTTTTTTTTTTTAATGAAAATAGGAGGTTGCCTTTCAGAAGGGTCAGGTTGACCTTGAGTGGGACAGAAAATGACTCTGGGTCAGTGTTAAGTTCCAGAGAAGAAAAAAAATTAAATAATACTTGTGTTCAGAATTATTTAATATATTATATTAAACAGCCCTACTGACCTTCTTAGACAACTTAAAGGCTTTTCTATCTTTTCTCTTGAGACATGCAGCTCTTTTCACATGCATATAGGATTTATGACCTGGAAGCTTGGATTAAAGGCCAGGGAATAGACCCAGAGAAACCTATATCCTCTCTTTCCGGTTACATTTTTTTATCTACTGTCTCTTTCACATCTCTCTGGAAACTTAGATTTTGTTGAAATCTATTTCCATTCTTCTTCATGTTTATTACTGAAGATCTGGACCCTTATTGTATCACCTGCATCATCTACCTGTGAAGTATTGTCTGAATCTAACATACGTAGTAAGCTCTTTTCAACATGGAGTTTTCAGGCTAGAACCAGAATAATAATTTTGGTTCCTAACCTCAGAAAATATTTTCAGAACAATAAAGAGCCTCACAGTTGACAAACTATGTTGACCTAGTTAAATCTCAAAAAATATTATTCTGCTGTAGGTAGGATCTTGAATTTAACAAGACGTCACGGCCGATTGTTCTCTTCTTCTTTGCAGTCCATTCATGTCAACATTGTGTATTGCTCCCCACCGAGTTAATATAACTCTTGCAAAATAAAATTAGGAGCACTTTGTAAATTCCTTCCCCTTTTGCTCAGTATCTAGCTAGAACTTTCTCAACAAGTTTAACTGCTTTCCCAGTAGACCACACAGGTAGAATCAATGAAAATAGACTTCCCAGCTGTGTCCCTATCTGTCTGCTGTTTTCTTTCCAGCTGTTTTCATTTCACCAAAACCAGCCTTTTCTGATAGCTTTTGATAATAGACAATAAGAGCAATGATTTAACTTACTGATTATTCTCCTTTGGCTTTTAAACAGCTCCAGCATGTTCACAGTGAGAGAATATTTTTAATGCGTAGGAGTAAATGAGGAAGAATAGTAGTGCCACATCTTAATGCAAATGAGTTTGTTAGTTCATGTGGTTACCAGCACCAGGAGGAAATGGCTTTAATGAGGAAACAAGCTATATAATAAAAAATAGTCTTTCATTAAGAATGAATGCTATTTTTCAGATATTATTGTTGTAGAACTTGGATGAAAGAAAGCTCTTACAGCCTTGTGACTCAGTAAGCCTAAAATCAGTAAACTGGGGAGCCTTGGAAGTTCCAGCCATTCATCCTAGTTTGCCTAGCTGAAGATAACCAGCTTGTTTTAAATCAGGGTCTTATAGTGTCTCTGAATATTGGTAATGTAAAATTTCACATTTTTCTTTTCCTATCCTCCTTTTCTAGCCCAGTAAAACCTTTCAACCATCACTCAAAACTAAGAAGAAAACTAATTCTACCTGAATTCCCTGTTGGATATTACTCTGCTACTTGAAAAACTACCTTAACTTCAAGCTGAACATGAGTGAAAGCAAGGATCATGGGAAGTGGCACCCTGCATGGTGAAGATCTCTGTCCACCACATTGGTGATTTCCACTTGCAGCCAGATTTGCTGCACAATGAAAATGAAAGGGCAGGTGACACTTTGGTTTTGTACATGATGGCGAGAAGGGGTCAGTAATTTCTCTCATTTCAGGAGACCAGAAAAAGCAGAAGGTCTAAGGGGGTTTGTTTTTCACTGTGTTAAAGCAAGAATATAGTTTCTGTTTTATCTTGAATGTCATGAAAGTCTGATAGCTAGGAAGGCCTGTAAGAAGCTGGATCTTCAATAGCAGTTAGGTGACATCTCACTACTGATGCTCATAGCAGATCTAGGGAGTTGGGCTGTGGCAAACTTGTATGTTCATTTTCATTTCCTTTCCTAAGCTCTAATTTGAAGTTTCCTAAGGAACTAATCTGGGGTTGTGGTATGTAATATCTGGACTCATGTCTTTGAAGTACAATGTCTCATGTAACAGATTCTTAGAGTGCTAGCAGAAGGCAGCTGGACCCTTGCAAGATAGTTGTCATCAAAAGGATAAGTGTTTTCCAAACTAGCTAGGTGATAATATGTTTTGGATATGTTCTTTCAGATGTGTTCTACCACAACACTCTGTCTTCTAAATTCATCCCACTGAAGCCTGACTTCCTTCTGTAAATAAGAAGTACTGCTGGGTGCTTCTAGGTTTTGGTTTTTGTTTTGTTTTTCAGAAATAAAAGAAAAGGTTCTGTGAGATTGTAACTGCATTTTTTTGGTGACAGCAACTAGCTAGAGCTGAGTGTCACTGGTCAGTCTGCTGTCATAAATACAAGGGCAAAAGCGGTATTTGAAGCTTGATGTGAGTGATTTGAAATGGCCTTCTTTCGTAAAGAATGGAAAACATATGTCAAACATGTCCTTTCAGCCTATTCTGTACTGACCTTGTAGCTGTCAACAGGACTTCACAGGTACCATGTCATGGCCAGCAATGAAGGAAAAAAGCCAGCAGAAACAACACTTTATCCTGATTATTTCTGCCATTTTCTGTAATATTTAGTTAGTTGCTAATACTAATATAATCCTTATTTTCTATCCAGATAAGAAATTAGGATGAAAAACCTCTAACATATCTGATTGTATATTACTATCAGTTGTTTAAAAAAGACTGTCTGTCATTATATTTTTTTAAAGCAGGAAAAAGAAAATCACCAGCAAGAGTTGGTTTTCTGGTCCAGGAGTCACTGTTTTCAATTCAATATGTTGGCATTTGTCTATGCAATTTTTTTCTTGAACAGCAGCCACAATTAATAAGTCCATCAACTTTCACTGCTGCTGTTAAACTCAATTTGCAGTTGTCAGGTGCTTTTTTTGAAATTTGGGAAGACTGGCTGAAATTCTAGAAAACTCCATCTGGCCTTATTTTGGTCCATAGAAGGGGCAACACATAATCTTTTATCACTGTGCCAGCCAGTGATGAGCAAATATGATCACCTGAGATTGTGAAATACCTACGGTTTTTCTGGTTTAGCGCAAGAAGAAAAGCTTGAATATGAACTTAAACAAGCTGGCATATCATGTTGCTAATCACCACCAAAGGCATTTTTTTAAAATGCTATCATTCTGTACCACAAACCTTGCAGGAAGGGGAAATGCATTATCTCAACTCCAGCAACAGTTTATACTGAGAGCAAAGTTTGTTAAATGTGATCTGTCTTCTATTGCAAAATTAGAAGGAAAAAGTGCTAGGTTTTATAAAACAGCTTAACCCTACATTTACACCATGTTACTTTTTTAGCCAGCAGAAACAGATTCTGCAGCTCCACAAACAGCATGCTCCTGCTTGCAACAGATAAGAAAATGCTATTCATAATGCATTGATTTTCCATCTAGTACAAGACAATAGAGATGCTGAAGTTGTAATGACATTAGCAGATATTTAGTATGGATGTGGATGAAGTGTGCAGTATTTTGTATTTACAGGGGAAATTACCAGAAGGTTTTGTATATTATGTCCTACACACACACACACACACACATAACCACTTTGACTTTTTAAAATCTTTTTGTCCTTTATACTTAGCTTCTGTTCTTCTCCCTTTCATCCATAAGGCCTAGTTCTACCTGAATTGTTTTTGGATATTGTCCCATATGCCACAAGTTGCTGTGGTAATTTATAAATAATATAAATTCAGTAACCATAAAATTTGGTTCCATGTTTCAAATTGTTTTCTGTGACATTCTTCTCTTCATAGTGACCCTTATTCATAAGCAGTGGTTTGCATCATCAGTTCCACCTGTTCTTTCAGGAGATTGACTATACATGGTTTGTGCTGGGAAGAAAAAAGTAGAAGCAATAAGTAATATGTGTCTTGCTTCATGCATATTGAAATGAGCTGGGTAATGTCATATCATAACTAACAGGAATAATCTTAGCAGTTTTCCAAAATAGTCTGTTCAGCAATTTGCTATTAACATTGTGGATTGGTCTTCCAGGCTATGTTTACTTAGTATGTCTAATGGCTTTGCCCTTATAATTCTCCCTGCCTCAGTTAAGCTAATAGCTGTGACCCTTTCCTGTTAGCCTGATGCTCTTCCTAATAGTAAAATGAAGTTGCTGACTGATGCTACGTGAAGTACAATGCTCAATTCTTGCAGTCAAATTTTGACCCAATGGGAGTAAATTTTTTTATCTGAGAGGTGCTTATGAACAAGATCAAATGGTGAAAACCTCTTTGGTCAAGGACTTTTAATCTTTGGACGTGTTACAAGGCACTTTAATGCATAGTATGCACATACTGATAGCTAGTGCATACTGTGCTGGGATATGGCACTGCCTTTAGCTCTTCCCTTTCCAAGAAGAATTTCTGATCTCTTCTGGACTGAGTCAGACCCCTAATGTGTGGTCTTGAAACTATGCCAATCATTTTTATATGTATACAACTGATTCATATAGGTGGGAGGGAAAATATAACTTGGTTAATCAAAGTTCTTCAGCTCACTGTTCGAGCGAGAATTTGACATTTATTTACAGCTGTGGTGGTACCTTGCCAGAGGGTTATTTACTGGCGCTGCTGCCATTTCAGGCAGAAGGCATTGTCAAAATTAGCTTCATTTTCTTCCAAGATTTCAGTTCTTTGGTTTTCATACAGCTGTGATCTTTCTTTGGCAGTTTTTTGCACTTTCCTGATAGATTAAGTAATGTGATCTATTAAACCAGCATTCCAATTTCAAAATGTCTTTGCCACCTAGATAACTGCATAGACTGAGATTTGATAGTAATAATATTTCATCAGTTGGCTCGTAAGTAAGCGCTCTGAAACCCGGGATGCAGCTGTTGAAGCCATAATAACCATTCTTGACCAACTTCTACAGAGAACCAGAACTCTATGTCAAATATCAGATATCCCAAGCCCCCCTGCCAACCTCTCACCAAACTCTGAGTGTGACAGAAACAAGGAGGTTAATGATAGCTTCTTTACAAAGAAAGAAAGAAATATGAGTCCTTGTGTAGAAGTAGAAAACATTAAGCTCTTATAACTTTGTTCTAGAAGCTTGTTTGAAACTCTCAGGGAAGCTGTTTCCTAATTTCTTTCCTCATCCTTGCTTTTGTATCTCCTTATACATCCTCTCTGTAAACACTTGTGTTGTCATTTCCAACAGTTTGGTTCGGAGAAATGACTTAAAGACTTTCGTTGTCCTGTCTTAAAACATTTGTTCCAGAAGACATACAACTCTTGCATCAGGTAACACGTAAACTTTGCCTCCTATTCATCAGTCTTGTCAGCTCATTCTGTAAAAGTACAAGGAAGTGGCTCTGAGTGATAGAGGATAATATATTTCTTTGTTATTGCTATACCCAAAAATTCAGGTTGGCTGTCTTAAGGATATTTGACTAATTAGGAAAAAGTGCCCTAAATAAAAAATACAGAAAAGTGCAGTGTTCTGGAAGTCCTCCCTTCTGGGATGACACATATTAAAACAATCTTTATTTATATATAAGTCAAGCAAAAATCTGTTTAATATTTAATTATGGAATTAAATTCATAATTAATCAATCATGGAAGTCAAGCGGTCAAGCACTGGAAATGCTAGCAAATCACTAAAAGTACTAAAGGCTGAAAAATTCTGTTCATCAATCAAATAATTTGTTTGCAAATAAAACTATTAAGGACACCCATGTTTGGATATATTTGCGTAAAGTAAGTAGTGCCTATTTATAATCCAGGCAAAATTTATATCCTTGCTTAATTAGTCACTGTTTTTTAACCATAGTTGTGTCACTTCTGTAAACCTGTGATTTTTTAAAATAGCTTGAGATTACATAATGATAGCTTGAAAATAAATTACAGCTCTTATTATAATTAAGTTCTTCCCAGCATCACTATTAGCTTCAAAAATGTACATAGTTAAAAGTATAGTGAATGCAACTAGGCAGACATAGCTGCTGGAGTTCATTGCAAGACTTGTTTTGGTTAAAGCCACTACAGATATTGGATTACTGGAGTAGTAGAGCTTTCTGGGGGTATTTTAGGGCAAAATTATTATTCTAAGCCCAGGAAACTTTTGAAGCTAATTCTTGTATAGAAAGGGGCGAAAATCTAGCATCTTTCATTAAGAATGAAAGCTTATTACTAAGTATTACTGAGGAAGAATGTGTCTAATAAGGTCCATTGTATCACCTCTTTGCCAATTTGCCAAGGAAAACAGCTAAACTTGAAGGTTCTTTGTGGTCAAAGATCATGTTTGCCTTTGAGTTTTCTACCTGCTTAAAAGTGTGTCATTTACTAAAAGAACATATGTTCTGCCAAACTTCTGTGTTTGAAGACTTTTGTTGTTTACAGCATACATGACAGGTTCCCAGAAGAAATTCTGTTGACATTTTTGTGTAGTTCCTCCATGTGACTTGTAATTCATCCTTTGAGAAAAAAAATATCTTTTGCAATAAATGTCTCCAAAATGTGCTTGCAGTTGCAAGGCAACATCTTCTGTCTCCTTATTAGCTGACTTTAATGCTGTATAGTTATTTATGGCACATATTGAAAGTATAAATGCTTGTTCATTAGTCTATGACTCAGGGTTTAATCCGTGCTGAGATTTGGGTTTGGGGACCATTAATGCAGTTCTAACATTTACCCAGCTCTGTGACATTACTACCAGTTAAACATAACCTCGTAAATGAATAGTGTTCTGGCTATCTATTAATTGCCTCCTGGGAGTGAAATGCCTCTTAGCTTTATTCAGTCTAGCTTTTGCACACAGACTTCTCAACCAGTAATCACTGCGCTCAGGATTCACAATCTTTCAGAATCAGAGTTAATGCTCCAGGATAGGATTATTTTTTTGGTGCTACATTTTGATAGGGAATTAGGAGGAATACATGTGCATTGAACTCCAACCACCAAATTCCCTCTAGTATGGACAGATAATACTGGCGTTAGTAGCTAAAGACAACATTACTACACCTTGAATAAAAAGGTTTTAGAAATATTTTGTATGAAAAGAGAACTAAAAAGACATCCAGTGATTTTCTAAGCTATCTTTTCTAAACATGACTAGAATCTTGCCAAAGTCTTATACTAAGTAAAGTAATATTAGAAATTAAGCAGAAGTGGGTTTATTTCACAGATGAATAGATAATTGTAAGCTCTTTGGGAAAAGGACACTTAATTCAATGTATTTATTTAAAGGAAAAAAAGAGGGAATTCAGTGATCTTCAACTATTTTTTAGGTCTGCTAATTATTTTCCACAACTCAATCATACTGACTACAAAAATAAGAGTAAAAAAATATTAACAATAATAATACTTTGCATGTTGAATTTATTTGTAAAATTATTTATGTACTTTTTTATATCTCAGAGGTTATGAGATACAAATTGTTGAGAAGTGTCCTAGACAGGCAAAATATTCTTGGGCTTAGACTGGAAATTTTTACAACACCCCCTTTTAAACTTCCTCCTTAACTCTCGCAACTCTTCACACAGTAGTTACTTCTTAGCAGCCTGCCCCAGCAACCACAGGTCACACTGTGAGGAGCATGGTACACATTTTTAGTTACTTAGCATCCTCTGAACAGCCCTGGTAATTTTGCATTTTGTAAGAGATTGGGTGACTATATTTTGGGCTGTAAGTGCTAAGGTGTGGAGATTTTTAGTTAATCACCAGAAATAGTAGAAATATCAAGTAGTAGCGGTGGGAATTTGTCACTTATCTTGAGATTCAGTGCAATAATTTAAACTCTGAGATATGTCATCCCCATTGGGCCAGAATAAATAACATAAGGTAGCAAGACTGCCTTCTGTCTTAAACTATCCTTTTTCATTTCCTGGTTAATTGAACTGAGTTCTGATTTTTCAATTCAGCAAAAGCAAATTTTTGCTGAGGAATGATGGTTTTGAACTTCTGTGGACTATCCACCGCAGAAGAACACTCACGAAAGGCAGAAAGGTTTCATATGTTAGCCTTTAAAATGAGTTTAAAAGACCTGAAAAAAGCTTGTCCCTGTGCTAATTAAAAGGCCACTGCTAAATTCTGTAGACAAATGAAAGACAAGTTAGAAACGTATACTTGGTTTTCATGTTTCTGTTCTATTACATTGTACTGTTCAGTAAGACACCATAGAAAAACCTCAGTTAGGGGACTTCAAAAGAACATCTTCCTTTTGTGTTTGTACTTAAGATGCTTTTAAATTAGAGGTTTGTGAGGGTACAGATATAACACACACGATTTCTGCAGGTGTCTTATTAGAATTTGGAACTGTAGAAAAGACCTAGTATATGCTCAAGATAGCAGATAAAAACAATTAGTGCTTCCTTGGAGCAAAAGAAACTCATGTGAAATTGGCTTAGCTAAAAACTCTCATCGCTACTACGTAACGTTTCTAGGAGGATATTTCTCTACAGAGGGCTTTACTCTAAAATTAGAGAAGGTTGACCAATATGAGAGTTGCTCTCACTAGTCTGGAGTTTTAAGCGGTTTTCCTAAGTAGAAATGCTTATGTAAATTTGTACAAAGCTGGTATAGGAGATCTCTTTCATAACGTATGCAGAAAATATAAGAAAACTTGGTGAGCAGAAGGGAACTGTGAAGAAAAGTGTTACAGAAACATGAGCAGACTGCAACAAGAACTGCATGGCAAACCCTGTAGAGGGCCACTAGTTGCAACTCTTTTCACTTGCTAATTTATGGGAACAGTGCTAATGCACACAGCATCTCAGAAACAAAGATGTCTCCCTTTCCTAAGAGCTCGGTCCTCCTCCCAGAGCCTTGGCTTCTCATCTTTTAGAATCACTGACTCCCATCACCCTGTCCCTGAAAAATTATAGTGGAATCAGTTTCACCAGCTGTGTACAAACATAGTCACCCATAATGAAGCACCAACTTCAGCAAAGAGCTTATGAATTTCTTCTTTTTAAAGATGAGGCTCTTTTTAATGTAAAACAGGTTCATTAAAACAGTAAGAAGCCAATTAATGTGTTTTTCACAACGAAAGCAATGTGTGACACTTCATAAACAATGTTCTATGACACTGTTCCATACGAGGAGCCTAGATCTAGGTATACAGTAGCCATTAAGAAAAGAAGAAAAAAAAAAAAAAAGCCCTTGACATCATGGAATAGTTCAGTGCTCCTTTGGAAGTGCATAACTCCCGACACGGAGAAATAAGGTGTCTCAGTCTTTGCTCGTTCTAGTTAACTTGATGTTGGAGAGATGGGCAGACCCAAACATTCTAAGCTGTAACTATAAACATCGGTGTTATCAGTGCTGCTCCCAGGCCGAAAGTCAAAAACACAGCGCTGCACCAGCTACTATGAAGGAGAAAAAATGATTGCTGCTGCTGAACCCATGACAGCATCCACCCCTTATTCCATACCATTCATGTCATGCTCAGATCCCATATTTTCAATATACCATCACACACATATATATATATATATATGTACATACACACACACACACAGAGGGAGAGAGATCTCTTCTGACTCTCTGGGATGAGCCAGGGGCAAAAGTAGACAGAGCAGTAAGAACTGAATTTTTCTGTCAATGTGACTCTGAGTGTCTGCTTTGTGTGTGATTAGTCAGACTTTCTATCTTAGATAACCAGAGGATGCCAACATCTGTAACAACTTCCTGAGCCCTGTAGCAGACGCCTTTGTTGGCACTTCTGTTTGATATAATCCACTGTACATATTAGAGGTCAACATACTGCCTGACAAAGAGGGAATTAAACTGTTACCTCCCTCACCTGCATTAAGCAGAGTAAATAACACCAACTAGCAAGCTATGAGATGGAGGACTGTGAGTTTCCTGTTCAGCCTGGAGAAGAGAAGGCTGCGTGGAGACCTCAGAACAGCCTTCCAGTATCTGAAGGGGGCCTATAAGGATGCTGGGGAGGGACACTTCGTTAAGGACTGTAGTGGTAGAATGAGGGGTAACGGGTTCAAACTTAAACAAGGAGAAGTTTAGATTGAATGTAAGGAGGAAGTTCTTTACTGTAAGGGTGGTGAGACACTGGAATGGGTTGCCCAGGGAAGCTGTGAATGCTCCATCGCTGAGAGTGTTCAGGGCCAGGCTGGACATAGCCTTGGGTGACATGGTTTAGTGTGAGGTGTCCCTGCCCATGGCAGGGGGGTTGGAACTAGATGATCTTAAAGTCCTTTCCAGCCCTAACTATTCTATGATTCTACGGTTATATGACTCTGTCTTTGCTGTGAAATGAGGTTTTACTGTGTTAAATGATTGTGCTTTAGTCCATGTCATGGAAAAGGTATTCTCATGCTCCTCGTGTAACTTAGCTTTGATTACTGAGTGCCAGTAGGATGTCCAGCTGCTTATGTTGCAGTACTTAGTATTAATGTTTACTATGTAATAGCAATATAGCTACACAGAAGCAAATAGAATCACATGATAGGTAATCTAGGACAGGTTGGGATAGCAGTAACTAAGGTCAGGAATTAAAAGCAGCATTACTCAGAGAAAAAAACTGCTTCCTAATTTCTTTGTATGTTGTCTTAACTGCCATGACTTATTTTCTTCAAGCCTACACATTTGAATGACTTATGCAACACCCATACCAATTAAAGTCAATTAAGAGCCTTTTT